>OU618545.1:15566533-16816533 GCA_914829495.1 Eilema sororculum | reverse complement strand
TTGAAATAAAAACTTAAATCACTAACTACGGAAATTAGCGAGAGTGATTGTTTTGTTAAACAACTTTAAATCGTTATATATCCTAAACTATTTTTTAAAATGAAAAATGATAAAAGGAACCTATAGATGATTTTAAAATACCTATTCAACGACACCCCACTTGACATAGTTCATCGACTTTTATTTTTTTCATTTTGACAATATGGCGTCTGGTTGTCACTATGGTGGATTTTGATTACTGTCATGTCTTTAGTG
The DNA here is from genome assembly GCA_914829495.1 of Eilema sororculum. NCBI lineage: Eukaryota > Metazoa > Arthropoda > Insecta > Lepidoptera > Erebidae > Eilema > Eilema sororculum. Next base: position 16,816,278 of record OU618545.1, on the reverse strand, counting down.
ACACTCGCAAGGTTAAGACGAATCGATTGACGTATAAATTATTAAAATCGGCCCATGCATTTGGTCTCTAGAACGCCACATAGAAACAAACATACATACATACATACATACATACATAGACTGATAAACACATTACCCTCCTTTGCGTCGCGCAGTCGGGTAAAAACGATTTTCAACCTTTATAAAATTTTCTCAATTAGGTACCTACATGTCATTACGCATAAATAGATGCTGATCGTGATCACGAATATACATATACGAAAAAATACTCATGTGATGTGAATAAGGTCGAAATTTGCTTGCTCTAGTCGGCCGGCCGCCTGCTAATTGTGTGTTCATTTGCCTCACGGCCATAAACTGTCCAGCCAAATTCAGTCGGCGCTGAACAAAATCGGCCCCACACTATTATAATGTTTTTATATGAAACGAATGTACAATCTGGGTGTATAATAAATAGAGATTTTTAGGGTATTTTATTTAGTTTTGACAATACATACCTAGTTAGCATCAATATCAGTTAAAACTATTCGAAACTATTAAACAAAAGGTTGTTAAACAAATTAGGTAATATGGGTGTTATCATAATGTACCTAACTACTATGTAATGCCAATTCATAAATAAATAAAAAATGGTGTTATACTATTGTAAGTACCTACCTAGGTAGGTACAATTATTTCGTTAACTTCGAATTCCCGAACTTTTTCCAAAGCTAGTTAAATTGTGATCTAAGGTTTCATCGGTAACATCCATTTGATCCATTCAACAAAAAATAGTATTTTAGTTTGAGATTCAACATTTATAGAGTCATTCATCAACTCGCGGGCAATAAACTTGCGGGAAACCGCGAGTTGGCAACTTTCAATTTTTGATTATTTTCCTGTCGTCAACTCGCGCGATTGTCAAAATTGACGAATTTCTGTACAGTCAGTTACGAAATCTTTGTAATAATTTTAATATAGTTTGGTATCTATTTAAAATGTAGGTACTTTGTAAGATATTTTAGGCTATGTTATAGAATATAGTATAATAGAAGAAGTTTGTAAGTGGTATCAAGGAATGAAAAAAGAAACACGAGTGACTGTCGTGGTATGGACATACTATGAAAAAGGATCAAAGTAATATCACAGAATAGGTAATAGTACTAGCGTACAAAATGGAAGCTCACAACCCCGCGCAGATTTCATTTCCTCTCCCCGCACGTTCGAATCAGAAAATTCCATCTTAAATTATCATGTAATCGATTAGAATAATTAATAGATCAGTTACAAAGTTTTGCAGAGTAGGTACCATGTTTTGATCGATTTGCACATTTTCAAATGTTAGTTTACAGTCAACGTTCGATCTTTAAAAGTGTGTAACGAGAATACCATTGTAGACATTTAGGAGATTAGATCGGGATTAGATTTTGAACAGGTTTTTGTTACGAGAATTACCTTTCAACTAATAACAATAAAAATCCTCTCAAAATCGACTAAGTCACTTTACTTAGCAAACAAATAGAGTATCAGACCGACAGATTGACAAAATTTCCAAAAAAGCTATTTTTTATAGCATCTTGTATCCGTAGTGATTTATAGGTATTATAAATCCGAAAGTAACTCTGTCTATCCGTCTGTCGGCTTTACACTTCCAGTTAAATAGCTATTATTTTAACGTTATAAACAGACACTCCAATTTTATTTATTTGTATAGGTATTATAACTAAACAAAATGTATAATAATTTATAAACATGTTCTATCAGGTAGGCCCTGCGCTTCGACCGGGCTCGGTCGGCGAGAGATGTCAACCGGTGTTTCGCAGGGATCGGTACTGGGACCGCTACTGTGGAACATCGGTTACGCCTGGGTGCTTCACGGTGAGCTCGCGGACGGTGCCGCCGTCACATATTATGCGGACGAGACGTTGGTGACGGCGTGCGGGGCTTCATACTGCGAAGTGACCCTGAAGGCCACGACTGCGGTTGCCCAAGTTGTGGAGCGGATCCGGCAGCTGGGTCTCGAGGTGGCACTGCATAAAACCGAGGCCATGTTCTTTCATGGGCTTCGGAGCATGCCACCGGAGGATTCCAGCCTCATAGTGGGAGACATTTCCATCGGCATCAAGCCCCAGAAGAAATACCTGGGGCTCGTGCTCGACGGCCGGTGGAACTTCGGGGAGCATTTCCGACGACTGGCCCCCAAATTGAAGTACACAGCTGCCGCTTTGGGGCGGCTGCTGCCCAACATGAGGGGGCCGGATGACTCCTACAGGAGACTCTATGCGGGAGTCGTGCGGTCCATAGCCCTATATGGGTGCCCGATATGGGCGGACCCTGACAGTCTACAATGCGCGTCTGCTGGGTGGGCCGCAGCGTGCAATGGCCAGCAGGGCCATTAGGGGTACCCCCTATAGGATATCCTTGGAGGCGGCGAGTCTCCTTGCCGGATCCCTACCGTGGAACCTGGAAGCGAGAGCTCTTTCGATGCTATATCGGTATCGAAAGGAGGCGCGGGAGCAGGGACGGGAACCCGAGCCTGAAGAAGTTCAAGCCGTGAGGTCCCAGCTTCACCGGGATATGGTAGCTGAGTGGGAGCTACGACTTGGGCGACCAAGCGCAGGGCATGCCGTAATATCGGCGATAAGACCTATCATAGAGGAATGGCTAGAGATGCCACACGGCAGCTTCTCGTCACCAGCTGACGCAGGTGATTAACAGAGTTACCTGTGTCGGATCCGGAAGAAGCCAACGTCTGAGTGCCATCACAGTGATGCGAGCGAGGACTCAGAGCTGCACACGCTGACCGATTGCCCGGCGTGGGACACGCTAAGGCGGGTCCTAGTGGCAGCTCTGGGGGTGGGAGTCCTCACACTCGCCACATTGCTCACAGCGATGATACGATGTGCGAACGCTTGGGGTGCAGCCGCCTCCTTCTGCGAGCAAGTAATGCTCGACAAGGAGGCGGTCAGTCGGGTCCGGACTAGACTCCAGGCCCGACAAGCCCGCGAAGAGCGAAGGCGAACTGGACGTCGGAGGTCGCATAACGATTTCTGTCCTCCATGAGCGCTGACCTGAGGGTGACCGGTGGAGCCGCCTGTCACCCTAGCAGAAGCAGGCCGCGGCAGCGGCGCAAAGTGCGCCTCCCTGTACCCGGGGCTAGATGGGGACACTAAGGTCCCCACAACCCGAAGGGGGCTATCTCGAATGAGATGGTGTTGGGTCTGCCGGGGAGCGAGAGATATGCTTTCGGCAATCTTACCTCCGGCAACCAAGGACAAGACGGCGTGCGTTTTGGTCGGTTCGAGTCCGACATAACCGCCTCCACCGGCTCCGTGGGGATTTTTCGCACGATAAAAAAAAGCCCTGCGCTTGTCTGCCACTGCGATATAAAAATATAAACTTATCTCCACAATACATAAAAACACAAAAAAACTTCCACATTTTTACTAGACGAAATCTTAAATGTATAAAAAATTAACTGCCTAGTTTTATCCTATTTTGGTCTTATCAAAATTTAAGCTTATTTTTCATTAGCTTAAAATGTACTTTGTCTAATCCTACAATAAAATTTAATCACCACAAGAAAAAAAGACGATATTCCTACGACGTTTCATTCATATGACATCGTTGTCATAACCATAACAAATAGCATGTTTTATGCATCATTGGCCGTCTCCCCCTCACCTCATTTTGCACGTCTATATCGAAATCTAAGATAAATAAATATAAAAAAGTAAACAGTTACTTGAACCAACGCGGGTGTATAAATGCGTGAGTATAATAGTAGGTTTTATATTAAACTAGCTTTTGCCCGCGGCTCCGCCCGCGTGGATGTCGGTTCCCGGCAATTATTCGAATTTTTCAGGCCTTAAAAACCATCCTTGAGCTTCAAAGAACATTTAAAAAAAGAATTGACCAAATTGGTCCAGGCGTTGTTGAGTTATGCGCTTACCAACACATTTAGCGATTCATTTTTATATTATAGATTTTTGGTTTCGATCCATTTTTCTGACTGTACTTTAATGTTCACGCGAGTTGACGACAGCAAAATAAAATAAAATTCAAAAATGCCAACCCGCGGTTTCCCGCAAGTTTATTGCCCGCGAGTTGATGAATGACCCCATTTATATTACATTATATCGCAGTCCGCTTTACCTACCTACTTAAACTTAACTCAAATGCAGGGTGAGGTCCGATTGTAAGCATCCCAACATTTCTAAGCCCATCCAAATAGGTACACACTTCATAAGTGACGAATTTCCTATTAAACCTACTTAGTTGAGGTAAACTCTCAATAGTCTCAATCCACCTATTAAACGTGTTATGGAGGAAAAACATAACAAAACCCTGAATATATAGATAAAGGTGTTCATTTATTTGTAACCCGAAGCTCATATTATGACAGGTACCTACTTCCGAATGAGGTAGGTCATCCACATCATCATCCTTACGAGTAGGTATAAGTGAAGGCCTTCAGTTCGGAGTCCAGGGTCCACTTTTTTCAGTTGAACTGCGACGCGACTGAACTTCGATATTTTCCGTGAAGTGATTGGCATTTGGCATGTGAGCATTTTGGAGACCGCACCTCAGCCTCTTTTATCAATAAGTAGGCGCATATCCCATATAGTTAGCTACCTACCCACCTACTCCATAAATAAAAATTCGTAATCCATACTCCATACCTACTAATATTATAAATGTGAAAGTAACTCCGTCTGTCTGTCTCCATCGTCTACATAAAGACGTTAATCCTGATTGTATCCGAGGCCACGATGCCCTCGGAGCTCAGGATCCGCCTTCCGACTCTTCCTCTTCGCCTTCGCACGATCTTGGACGTCCAAGGTAGTAGTCTCACGCATGTCACCCTCCATGACGCAAAGCCAGCACTTCTTGGGCCTGCACAAGACGTGGCCGCACCAGCGAAGGCGGCTCTCTTGCATATTATCAGCGATGTTACGGACATGAAGGCTGCCGCGGAAGCTAGAGTTTCTCACGCGATCTTTAGGTATGACTCCACACACCCACCGCAGCATTTTCATCTCCGTGACACGCAGCATCTGCTTGTGTCGCTCCAACGGCGGCCACGACTCACAGCCGTGTAAAAGGACGGGCCTAATGATCGTCTTATAGACCTGCCCCTTCAGCCTAACTGGCATTCTAGGGTCAATACATGCCTTGACGTCGTAGTCAATGTACCAGTTACGTGAAGTACAGATCCCAGGTACTTAACCTTATCCGTGCGCTCGACCAAGTCATCGCCTATGCGGACGGGTATGGGATCTGTTTTGTTTAACGCCAAGTATTCTGTCTTCGCCACATTTAGCTTCAGACCGCCATTACACATCACATAAGCGTCTCCTTCCACATAACACGTCGCACCAATCTGCTCCTGTCTGCGTCCATCAGCGCAATGTCATCAGCATACGTAAGCAAACATGGAGGCTGCTCATGTGAGTCTCTGATGCTATCCGACAAAATGCCTAATACCAAGCTGAACAGGTAGGAAATAAATACGGATCCTTTATGTAGGCACTCCGACGGTGATGGGGAAGGTTTTCGTGTCGCCAACAGCGGTCCAGGTGATTTGGCTAAGTTTTGGTCTTTTCGGGGGTGACTGCCACCTGACCCCCCCAACCCCAAAAGGAAAGGTGGTTTGGGTCTTGAAGATGTTGGTGGGACCCCTGAGCACCCAATCTGTCGGTCTGTCTGTCTGTTACGCTTTCACACTTAAACAACTGAAGGGATTTTGATGAAATTTGGTATAGGGGTAGATTAGACCTTGAGAAAGGACATAGGCTATGTTTGGGCGTGATAACAGACATCCACACGGGCGGAGCCTCAGGCAAAAGCTAGTAATAACTATAATTCAATCAATTAGCGTATTGCAGTCCACTTCTAAGTGCTAAACATAGAGAGAGATCCTCCACCTTGCACTTCTAATCTTTTCCAGCTACCTTTATAATTAATAATAATAAAAGGGCCCAGTTCATTTAACCTGCATGTTGGTGCACCTGCTAAACAACGGGCGACGCTCTAGCGCAGGTTTTCTTCTGAGGGTTGCGATATCCGACTATATTCGCTTTCAGAAAAGCCGATATACGTTGATATCAATAAAAAAAAATCAATAAGAGAACTCCGGGCTCCAGAGGTCAAAATTTGGAGGTAGGTACTTAACTGGGAAATTGCTAAAAGTAATGTTCATGATGACGTTGTCGTTGTCATAATTAAATTAAAAGTTTAACTAAAAGCTTTACGTAATGATACCCATTGATGTATTCCCAACTATTTAGGTAATCTGCCACAGCGCGAGACGAACATTGGATTGAGAATTATTAAATAATAGTAAAAAAGAGTTGCGATGACGAAAAAATTAGTCAACGGTTACTTATTCTACAGATTAAAACCTGTAGAATATGTACCACTTTCGAGTGGTATTGAACTTACCTATTAACCAAGCCAGTTATATATAAAAAAAAATTTTAAAAAAAATATTTTGTAAATCGAATCATCTCTCTTTGCCTGAGACTATTTCAGTCATCTCCAAGGGAAATAAAAGGAAATGATTTCTGTCCTCCGTGGTCATCTCACCATCTCCGACGGGCTGGCTCTCAATAAGTACTTACTCTCTTACTTCAAATTGTTAAACGTTAAATGATACTAGTTCAATTAAGTATTGGCTAGCTAGTCGTAAATAAATATCCGGTGCGCGGCGTTTAATTATTTATACACGGGGTCTACGAAAACGTCTACGAATAAGTCTACGAATATAATTGTTCATCAAATAGAACAATGACGTAGGTAATTACGTTTTACATATTTTTCAGGATAACGTTTCAAAAGTTTGCAAATAAGTATAATGTGTTTTGAAACATTCTAATGAAATCTTCTAATACCAATGTATAGTCGCAGTAATTTTTTTTTTAGGTAAAGCTAGAAAATTTTAAAACGATATTTACCCTTACATTGAAATAAATCAATTAACAAATTGATGTCCGTGGCGTGGCCCATGAAAAAACTTTTCTTTGCCTACTGGCCTAGCCTACTCCAGTAGTAAAGAGGCATTTTTAAGGAAATGCCGCCGAAGGAAGGAGGTTAATGTTTTTTATGTAAGTATGATTGTGGGTTCTATATAATTAATGTTTATTACATTATATAAAGTTTTAGAGATAAAGTGGTCGGTAACTTGGAATGTGTTCAGCTGATACCGATGCGAAGATTTTCTTACGTGTAAATAATATTCTGATGTATTTTTTAATAAAGCCTGTACAGTGAGCTTCATGAATATTTATATTAACGACGAAGATTCAAAATGAACTTAATAACTTAATTCAAAATGAACTGAAATAAAACTGTTTTTTTTTTATTTGTATGTTATTATTATTCAAACTAAAGGTGTGTACCAAATATCAGAACAATCGGTCAACTGGAAAGGGGTAAAAAACTAAATTAATATCATTTTGAGCAATTTGTTCGTCAACATCTTTTTGATGCAGACTATACAACTATCGCAGTGAGAAGACCGAACATTAACCCAATCAAATTCAAAATAAATTAATAAAATTAATATAAATAACTCACAAAAAGCAGCTAGACCAGCACCAAAGGCCAACTGCTGGTGAGGTAACAGCATAGGCCGCGGACACAACGGCAACGGAGGCGCTGATGGCCACATCGGTGGCGCTCTGGGCTGGACATCCAACGAACTCTCACTGTCCCCTATCTCCACATCCGAAGAAGACTCGCTCTCAAACACATTCTCAACCACACTGACATTTTTAGGCTCTTCTAGATGCCCATAAATTCTAGCAAAGAACTTTCGAGGAGACGATGGTCGCGGCGGTTGAACCGGAGTTGGTTCCGTTTGGTAGTCATCAACTTCGTCACTCATCCTGTTAATCACTAACGTGTTGTCCGAACACGAGATGTGCGTGGATTGAAAGTGTCAGGTGCATGATTCCCCATTAGCAAAGCCCCGCCCATTGCGCTCTCCCTCTTCATTCCGAAAAGGAATAAAAGGGAACGGGGTATAACAGCCAATCGTTGCGTTCATTTTGAATAAACCCATCCCTACGGGCGGGGTTGAAAGTGGGAAAGTTGTTTCGTAACTTTGTTTCGTAAGTTACAATAATTAATTGTAGTTAGATACTATAGACATTTTAATACATGTACTAGGTATTGTATAATATCCACTAAGACAAAACGAAAAGTATGTTTAGGTTCAGAACACAGTTAAAGAAAAACACAAAAAAAACTTTGTGTTTCTAAAAAAAAAAAGATTTTTGAGCCCGGTTGATTGATATAATATATCTCCGTCCGTTAAAGTGTTCACGTCGGTATTGTACCCAATGGCCAGTGTATTCGAAATCAGTAGGTACCTCTTGATGGTATGGTTGCTAACCACTGAGTTACTGACGCTTCATGTAATTTCTTTATTCTTATATTCTATAAATATAATCTTACAAATGTTTCAAAGAACTCTTTGTCTACATTAAATTTGTCACTTAGCTACGACAAAGCTACAAAGAGCGTTTCTTTGACAGGTTTGTGTCGGACGCGCGATGTTTGGTGGTGAAAATATTTGAAAGAATTTTTTATAGCATTTATTATGCAAACTTTTTTAATAAGTCGCCCTTAAACACGGACTTAAAGAGAAGGAAAATTTTAAGTGGTTCAGGTGTGGCTCAATAGCTCAGTTGGAAGACCATTCCCCCTGTAAGGGAAGGGCGGTGAGTCCAAGTCTCACATGAGCATTTCATTTTTTCCGATGTTTAAAATATTTTATTTTATCTATACGAGTATTACGAGTTCATTTATCCCTCCATTATTTATCTGTCTACGACTACTTATTGTCTATCTGTAGATCTGTAGTCCGTAGACAATACGAGTTGTCACATCACTGTCTACGCAACGATGACTGTACAAAACTGACGTTTTAAATATGGCATGTATCGGTGTATTTTCAGGAAAATATATTCAATGACTAAATATTTCACAAGAACTGCCATAATGCATCAAAATGCTGCGGTGATAAGCGTCACGTGCATACTCCTGTGCCTCACTTTCAATTACACGTTTCCTTTACATAGAGGTAAATGGAATCAGAACTCGTACAATAATCGTGAGTAGATGTTTGTTTATAGTTTTGTATTATAGGTACCTACATGAGATTGTTAGAGCAGCGTTTATTGTGAATGGCGGCCAAGCATTTCAAACATACTTAGCATTTTCCCGCCAGATGTAAACTGACCTCAACGCTCTCTTCAATTTTAAGTCTCGGATAATGGGGGTATTTAAAGACAGTATGTGGAAGTCACTCACCTGAATGGACATACCTACCTACACACTAAACCTCACGACCACTTCATCACGATTAGAGGATAGGCATGAAACAGTTTTACTTTACAATAGAGCAGTCTGACTGGAGAAGTACTTCCGCCCTATAGAAAACTGCGGCCATAATAACCTCGTTTTGTGTTCCCGGTGGCGGTGAGTAGGGTTGCCAGAGCTCACTGGAGAGTTTTTGTGCTGTCAGCTGGAAAGCTAAAGGCTTGTCCTACTTTGTATTCTGCACTGACGGCACAGAAACTCTCTGTTCTTACAGGGTCCGCAGCACGAGTGTGACTCTATGTTGCCCACGCCCATTGACCACGGTATCCACTTTCCACTTTCACGGTATAAACTTTTTTTACCTGGGGTATGTATGATAGACATTTCCACTAAGGGTGAGGCCCCACTTGTGCGTTGCGCTGCGTTGCGTTGGGTCGATCAGGGTCATTCTTAGAAAATTATAATCAAATAAAATTATAGCAATGAGGAAAATTCCTTTAAATTTTTAAGAATAAACGGAGCGCAACGCACGATTGGTACCTCAGTCTTATTTGACAGGGACTACAATGTAGATTTGTCTTTACCTGTAACTTTTTAAGTTCGTAAAAGTGTAGAACTATTAATTCAACACATTTTATTACAGTTTCGATGACTTGTGATGATACAACGGAACAACATGTACAGCTTGGGCTAGTCGACCGTCCGAAGAAGAAGGCTATCAGTTTCGAGAATGCACTGAAAAGAATTAAAGAGTCCACCCAAGATCTTTCCAAAAATTTTCGTGCTCGTTTTAATAATGACCAAAATCCTTTTACTGAAGAAGATTTCCGTCATTACGAAAAACTCGTTATAATGAAAAAGAATCCATACATTGATTTGAAGGATATTGAACTAAAATTCAGTCCTACGGATAAAAATACTCGACAAAGTATAAAATTCGATTCAGGTCTTTCTCCACGGACCATTTCAGGCGAACCTAGCATTTGGGAACCAATGGAGGATGGGCCAAACGTAGAAATTATCAATAGGGGTTTGACTGGTTTTGCAATACCGGTTAAAATTGCCGGTCCTAAAGTTTCCGGCAAAATAAAGGGCAGTTATATTAAAACATCGGGAGAGGTTATTGAGAATGACTCAAGGCGTAATTCTAATCAGAATGCTCATGATTATTAAAATATTTGTCAAGTGCGTGCTAGAAAAAAAAACAAATAAACCACATTTTGGTTTTCTACACTTTTATCAATGTAGTAGGTAATACGTGACAATAAATTGATTTTAAAGAATTTATCAGCGAATTGTTTATTTTCCGTGTTGGTTACCGGTGGAGTAAAACTGATTAGGTTCCCGGTGGAGTAGAATAGGACAACCCCAGCTCTAACTGTGGGTGTCGTTAAGGTGACTAACGCTGTTTTCCATCATACAGCTCACGACAAAATAAATGGCCCGCTGAGCAGCAATAGCCTCGGCCCCTATTACGTCGTGGGACAGAAAATCATAATTGGCAAAACGTGGGTATTTCCGAACCATTACGACCTTCAAACCTTCAAGAAAAGAACGTACTCTCTTTTAAAAGGAAGGCGACGCACTTGTGACTCCTCTGGTGTTGCGGGTGTCCATGGGCGGTGGTGATCGCTTACCATCAGGCGATCCGTCTGCTCGTTTGCCTCCCTAAACCGTAAAAAAAAACCTCTGCCTACTACGGAGATTTACAGAAGTGTGTATATGGATGATTTTCAAGTTTTTACTCGCAACTTCATATTCATCTGAATGGACTTCCAAATTCACATACACTCAGTGACAGAAATGAAAAATGTTATTTGCCAGAAAAACAATTCTAACTTTTCAAATCCGTTCAGCCATTATATGTATTTAGTACCATACTTTGAAGGGCAGGCCACTTTTCAGGTCTGCCTGGGCTTTGCCGTAGATAACTGTCTAATGATTAGTAACGACTGTGGAGAGACAGCGATGGCGAAGGCCGGTTCACCGCCTGAGTATTTTACGTAGGTAGCGGTGGAGATGGTCTAGCACAGACCACCACCTCCGCCCAGTAAAACCTATCCCGAGGGGTGGCGTTTTCGAACTGTGAAAACTTATACTTGTTGGCTATTTTAGGCTGTCCGCTGCATTGAGTGGACACGGCACGGGCGTCCGCAACGCATACTGTTTTATCCAAATACAAAAGGAGTGCTGGTGGTGTAGCTACTGGCTCCATAAGCTCGTCTGCCAGTTCCTGGGATTCCTGGGTTCCTGTTAAACAACGAACGAGGCTTTGGCACTCACTTTCATAGCGGGGTTCGGAGGTCAGGCGCTAGAAAAGCTGACATTCCAATCAAAAACAATAATAGACCCCTCACCTGCAAATTTTTGATGAGTCTGGGTAATCACTATGGGAATCTGATATGGCAATCACACGAGAGGTCCCGGTTTCAAATCCTGGCCCTTCACACTACCCACGTGAATCCACTCCTAATACAAGCAATTTAGCTCAGTTGGAGGGGTTCGAGGGAATATTAGTACTGTTGTTGGTTGGTAATTATCCTTTTATTTTTACCCGACTACGGCGAAGCCAAAAGGAGGGTTATGAATTTGACAGGCTATGTATGTATGTATGTATGTATGTATGTATGTATGTTCATTTGTTCCCGCATAGCTCCTCAACTACTTATTAGAACTGGACAAATGAGGTATCGTTACAAGCGGCTTGATCGTCCGATGGTTATAGGCTATATGACGTGTCACTCAATCTTGTGTGGCGCCCTCTAGCGCTCATAAGGTACTGTGTTAAAAAATAAATTTGAGATAAATGTGCCGAAAGTGCTTAATGAGCACATTTCAAATATGTATACATTATTAGCTTTACCTTCCCCAAAATAATTTAAATAAAAAATAAAGTTTAAAACTAAAACCCGACTACCGAAAAATCACGCTTTAAAAAGTTACAAACAAGAAAATATCAAGGATAGCCGTGGTCGTATGCCACTTACTCTAACAAAACAATATATTCTAGGGAATAGTGGCATACGACCACGGCTATCCTTGATATTTTCTTGTTTGTAACTTTTTAAAGCGTGATTTTTCGGTAGTCGGGTTTTAGTTTTAAACTTTATTTTTTATAAAGGATAATGATGACACAGAGCAACGGCAACGCTAGGATAGACGGCCGCAGTGTCGGTTGCTTGCACCCGCGGCGGGTTACCGCCTGTTCTTGCCCGTTCAAGTCAGCGGACGGCATCACAAACCGCAAAAGATAGGAAGATAACAATGTTTGTATCCATGGTCCAAGGCTTATTTATCTTTATCACCTTGTCAAAAAAAAGCTAAATAAGTCAAGATATCCTAATCCTTTAAGCTTTAGTTAATATCAACTGTTTATATCTAGGTACCTACCTATGTAATAGATCAGCGTTTCCTAACCTTTTTTAGCCGCGGACCCCCAAGGAAATTAAGCATAATGCCAAGGACCCCTGAGTGTAAAAAAGAGCAATTTTCGGACAATAATATTTATTAGTATTCCTTCACTAAATTAAAAAAAACATACTTTTTTGTAGAAAAACGTTAATGAGAAGGTTGATGCTGCTTTTTTGCAACTAATTTAGAAATGTTCGGGTTGATACTATTTTTTTATATTCACCCAGAAACTACACAAGGAGCGTTCTTTGAAATAACGTTTCAAGCCAGGATCACACGATATTTATATTATTTGGTTTTCTTGCACCCGGCACTGACACTCGTTTGCCGCGCTCAGTAAGCGTAATAATTTAAGTAATATAGATGCGTGTGGGACCGAGGACCCCCAAACATATGCTCGCGGACCCCCGGGGGTCCGCGGACCACAGGTTGGGAAACAATGTAATAGATTATTCCTTTCCTATCAAATATTTGTTCTTAATAATTTTACTTCAACATATCGCAATGAAACACGGGGAATCACTGCAATCCAGATAGTAAATGGCATTCAAAGAAAGGATATTCCCCGGTTTCATAATAGAATATGGATTATTGTGCGATAAGATAAGCGAAATATTTGGGTTAATATTCTTAAAAACATAAATAATGAAACTGTGTCACCCAGGACGAGAAGTGGAAATATCTACTTAGTTACGGTGGACATTACCCAAGCTTGAGCAATTTTTTTCTTTTTTTTTAAGCATATTAGCAACCGAAATTACTAATATAGGGAATATTAACTTTTACCTTCTCCAACTAAGCTAAATTGCTTGTCCTAGGAGTAGGTTCACGTTGGTAGTGTAATTCTATAAGTACTTATATAAGTATTACCTATTGGTACCAATTTACGCATTATAACCTACCTACTTAGATTTCATTGCGAGATATTGACGACCTAGCTAGATTGTCTGACTGGCTGCGCTAGAGATTGCGAGTTCGATTCCAGGCTCATTGCAAATATATTTGTAGGATCTATCTGCATCATTTTATAGGTAGCCAGGTAGCTCCCGAGGAGGGCTAGACCGTAAGGGATGGCCCTGGGTCAGCCGGGGTGCGAGGGATATGTCGATGACAACCTCACCTCCGGCCTATCACCACGACCCACAGTCGGCGTGCGGTTTTAGTCGGTTCGAGTCCGACATAACCTCCTCTTCCGGCTCCGGCAGGGGGGGTATCCGAGGGGATTTCCGCACGAAAAAAAAAAAGATAGCCAGGTAGCTTAACACACATCATTTTATAACCGTATCATTTCATTATAATAGGTAGGTGGGCTTTAAATGATGCAGATATAATAAAATACATACATCCATCCATAAGCTCACACCTATTATTTCCCTCCGAGGTAGGCAGAGACAACAGCCCGCCATTTGACTCTATCCTTAGGTACCTACATAGGTACCTACCTAGTTCACGAGTTTTCTCCATTGTCATTAATCCTTTCAAGCAAGCCCGCCGGTTTCTAGTAAGTTCTTCTACTACTACTAGATACTAGTAGGTACCTGCGCTTTTGGAAGTATGTTATTAATTTGGCCAATTGTGTTTAATAATAAGATGATATTTAAAATAATGTAACTTTTTTCTGGTTAGGGTGTACCTACAATAATAATTATGTTACTGTTTAACTTTACAACTAAAAAGCAGTTCAAATACAAAAATTGTGATACAGTACAGTGTAGGTAGGTGTGGTAGCTAGTAGCTACCTACTTACGTGACTCACAGACCTCACAGTGTATAGTTCGGTCGTTTTTTTTCGTCTCTGCACCCTGAAAGTTTGCATGGTTAAAAGCTAACTGCTTACCTAAATTAAAAATCGAATAACAGTGATGAACTAAATCTATAAATACTCAATCAAATGCACTTTATGACCCGCTTTAATTTTCGCAGTTTCGCGCCTTTACATAGTTTAACGGCAAATGGGGAATTGGTGATGATGACAGTTACACAAAGAACTGAAATTGTGTAAGAAGTAACAGAACGTAAGTTAATAACTAATTATTTTGTTCTGCAAAACCAGTGTGTTATTGGATTCCAGTGATAAGCATTCAAAAAATGAAATACAGGAAAATGTATGTTATTCGTTATGTTAGAAGTTTTATCTTATACAAGTTTAAGTTCATAGATACAACATTTAAATTATATGCGAATCGTATGCGAATGCATGAAACGTAATAGAATGTAAATGTCAAACTTTGAGGTCATTCATTACCATTCACAAGGTTGTCGGTCGGTGGGGAGTTTCCTAAACTACAGGGAATTTCAACTCAGTTGAAGATTAAATTAGGTTAGGTTTCTTGAACAAAAAATCGTGCATGCGACCTCTTTGAGTCTGGGATTATTTTAATCAATAAGATCAACAAGTAATTGTTTAATTTGCAAGCCACAGTCGTCAAATTAAAATAAGCCCCAAAAGCTACTCTGGGCAGCAAGCAACAGCACACCAGTACATTTTTATAACACTGTTAATTATGCCGCATTGTTCCCGGCAGAGTAGAATTTGAGCCACCCCAGCTCTTCTTATGTAGTGTCGTACAAGGCGACTAAGGGATAGGGCTGTTTAACATCAGACAGATATACAGTATGGATACGACATATAGGCATTTACGGAAACAGTGAAGCGTCCTGGTCCATAGGAATGAAACAAAATTAAATTTAAACTCAAATTCGCAGATTTAAAAAAAAAAAATTCCTAACAAAGTAATTATTAAAATAAATGTAGAAAATGTAACCACTTTTATAAGTCATTGATTCATTCACAAAAATACACACGCTTAGAATTTGCACAATACATACTATAGGTACAGCTCAAAGCGGCAACGTGCCGCCAGCTGACGCGCGCTCGTGACCTACCTACTGAGGTAAGATTAGGCACCTATCACGAAAGTTCACTTAACTTTATAAACACCACTTTTTCACGGCAGTGCTTAAAAATGTGAATCTAAATTTTAGAAATGCCCGCCACTAACTTGAAAACATAAAATGATATCGCCAAACTAACTGTTCAACAGATTTCGGTTAGGTACCTACCTTGCTTTCAATTTATCAAATGCCTCAATAATACGGCTGCGAGTCACTTTCAGAGACACGTTAGGTACACTATACACTTCGTTGTTTTTTTTTCAAAAAAAGAATACGTAACAAAACTCGCACAACAAATTTACTAGGTAGGTATTTAGACTCATTTTCACTGTTAAAATTAAGGATAGAATAGCTAAACAAAAAATAAACACAATTCACAAACACAAAAAGAATAGATTAGTGTCAATTTCACTTTAAAAACAAATTAAAACGAGAAAATAAACCGAGAGGATCAAAGAACGACACGCGGTCCCCAGTGACGTCGCGGTTACTGACAACATTCCAGAAATTAACGAAACATAAAATTGTACCTAGGTTAATAAGGTAAAAGCACCAATATCCATCTTTGAATATGTTTATTTTAGAATATTTTATTTATTATTAACCTGATTGATGAATAGTTGGAAGGTATTTATTGTCAATTTTCATGGTGTTCATTATCATGTCATCGTGCGTAGTTTTCCTGTCAGAGTTGGAGGGTAGCCTGGGGTAGCCCGGTAGTCGCTCCCACAAAAGCCAAGATAAACCAAATGAAAATAAAGATTAGGAAAGCAGCCCTCAGGCACCAAAGTACAAGATATGGATGCAACCGGGATTAATACTAGACGAGCTTTAAATTCTTCATTACGTAGATATTAATACTCTTAGATATTGAATTTGTTATGGAAAAATTATAAAGAAATCAAATACAAAGTGTAAGTAATCAAAGTTAATCATTGATAAGTAGGTACCTACTTATCAAATCAAAAAGTTTTATGTGTAATCAAAACAACCATTATTCTCTGTACGAGTAACAGACTGCCGGTTAATCAGAAATTTACCCTACCGGCGGCACCCTTTGAGGTATTATGTCTCTCTCATTACAATCGTATTTTTACGAAATTGATGAATGGAAAAATGAATGAATACACAGAACGGCAACGTCGCATCGTGCAATTTTAATAGTAATAAGGGTTTCCATCTGCAAAATCCGTAAACCAGGACAAGAAGTTTTTTTTATACTACTAAGGTGGCAGATAAGCATACGGCACACATGATGGAAAGTGGTTAACGTGGCCTATGGACGTATGCCACCCCAGGGCTGTTACAGTTGGGCTGCCGAGCCTGTAAAAACGTCGGACGCCAGTCATTTCCGGAAAAGTCAAAACCACCAGATACGATAAGAAATCGTATCCGGGATTTCGTGCATGCATACCCCACTTTCCCAAGAGGTTCGCTCGTTCACTAGTGTACCGGAACCGGACATGGCTAAAGAAGAACCAAGTAGGCAAGTGGAGGTAACGTGGAACATCGGCACGCCGTATGTACTTTCCAGGCGGACGGTGGCCGTGACGGCCGGCGGCTGTTACTCTAAGCTCATTGGGGACATCTACCTGGTGACGGTCTCACATGCACCACATGGGCAGGTCGGAGTGGGTATAGTGCTCTCGGGTGCTACGTGGCTACAAATCCGGGGAAACTCGGACGGATGGTAACCCTAATGGTAGTATTTTCGTGCAATTTAGAGTTCATTGATAACTGCGATTCTACGGAGTGTTTAAAGTTGTTCAAAATTTTATAATATTAAAACCCTAGTTTCTGCCCTTAATACTGGGCCGATTTTGTTCAAATTTTTCCTATTTGAAGCTATGGGGGTACCAAGTATATGGTTTCAATTAATGCCTATATGTCGTATCCATATTGTATACAGCCCAGACTCAGCCTCATAAGCATGGCTCGTGTCAGCAATAGTGCCAGAAATACGGCAATAGGTTCACCCTCTATTACGTGGGCCGAATACATTGGATGGTGAAATAGAATAGAATAGGATAATTATTCATTTGCTCTTATACATGGTTACATGAGGTCTTAGATATATGGATGGACCTGTGCCCAACCCTCAGGGCATAAAGGCGTGATTTTATGTACATATGTATGTTAATAATAAATAAGTTATAATATAGGTAATGTAACACAGGATAAAAATAGTTTTACGTAAAGTGATTTTAGACACAGTGATTATACATAGATTTAGTGAAAATAGTACCAAAAATGAATAAAACTACCATTAAAATAAAAATTGAGAGGTTATTGAACGATTTTTGGGGAACTTGGGAAATTTACATTGGCAACGCTTTAATTGTCAATTTGACAAGTGAAAGTGACAAATTGAAATTGTGTTATCTACTGATAACAGCATAGATAAAAATATCTACAAGTATCGGTGTCGGTGTTCTCAAGGTGTTCTCTTCTCTCTTAATTATATTTCTATAATATAACTATAATTAAATATTACAGTGCAGTACAGACAGAACTTCATAATTATAGGATCTCAAGTGTCGTAGTATATGCTGATGTAGTACTTGTAGTAGCTATGTTATTTGTTAATTGAAGTTGATAACGTGAACACTATTGGCATACTATTCATTTCAATTTCATAGAAGAGCAATTATAGTATAGAATACCCTCCTTACGGTACGGTACCCATTTAAGTGATTTTGAAGTTTGAAAACCTGATTATTGGTAAGTTTTATTAGTTGTAGGTATATTTTGTGTTATAAAATAATCTTAAAATTTATCATAGTTCATCCGGAGAAGTTCCTTTATTAGTCATAATATTATAACTACCTAGTAATACTCAGTAAAATTAATGTAGTAAACTTTTATGGGATAATCAATTTGAAAAAAATCATCTGTCTCTATTACTTATGTTTTCAGATATACCATGGAATTACAATGCAAAGTGCAGAACTATGACTGGGGTAAAACTGGCTTAGATAGTACTGTAGCTCAGTTACTGTCTAGTGCTCACCCAGGCACTGAAATCAATGCCACAAAGCCTTATGCAGAACTATGGATGGGGACTCATCCCAGTGGCCCTTCCCTTATTATAGAAAGGAATGTTCTACTCTCAGATTATATCAAAGACAATTTGGATGCTATTGGACCCGCTGTCAAAAAAGTTTTTGGTGTGGATGTACCATTTCTTTTTAAAATATTATCTATTAGAAAGGCTTTGTCTATTCAGGCACATCCCAATAAGGTAAGATATAAAGATAACAAACATTATAATTATTATTTTTTTTTTAAATTAAGAATCTGGATATGGAGTGTAATAAAACTTTTGTTTGCCATATATTTCCTATAATCAGGGCAGTGTGCTATCGTTTTCACATTTTTACTGTATGGGAATACAAACATATAGTCTCACTTTTCTCCCTCGGGAGTTACTAAATTTTTTTCTTTCATGCAAAATAAATATAATAGTTCAAAAATTATAATATTATTCACACATCCGTAGGCCACAGTAACCACTTTCCATTTTACTTATCACAATATGAGTTGCCATTGTCAAGTAATCTTATCTTAGTCTTATAACCATTTCATTATTATTTCTTTTCTGGAGACAAGTTTATTTGTACAAGTTCTCCTACTATTATAAATGTGTAGATGTTCGGAAGATAGTTACTCAATCAAGGACAAACAGCTGAACTGATCTGGCTGAAATTTGGTATAGGAATAGATTGTAGCCTAGTTTTCTGAAATAACACAGGTACTTTTTTATTGGAATAGTATAGATAGATACTCTTTATTACACACAAAAGAGGATCTAGGTTCCCCTTAGATGTGGGTATGCAAATCAAGTTTGTGGACCGAGCCAGGGATAAAAACTTGTACAGAATAAATATAATTTTTTTTTAATTAAGAATATTACATTGAGAGTAAATGCTCTGAAATATAAACATGGTCTATTAAATCATATAACATTCTTTTTGCTTGGCTGTCAGCCAACGTCAAGTAGTGGAGAGGTGTCATGCAATTAAATTGTTTCAATTGTTAAATTGAGAGGACTGAATCATCAACTGTGACTATCTAGAACAAGTTATACAGATTGTCGAAATGATACCAATTTACATCTATTAACATTAGTACTTGATGATGTCTATGGTGGTAATAATTTTTTTGAGCTAATGCTCAGATCCATTAAAAAATCCTTCTTCCTTTCCTCCTTCTTTCTCTTCTTTTTTCCTCCTACCTTTCCTTTCTTCTTTCCTCCTTTCTTTCTTTTCTTCTTTCCTCTTTTCTTTCTTTCTTAATTACTATGTCTTCCTTTAGTTAGATAAGGGCAGCTCTTGTATGACAACACAGTTTATTATTCTTATTGTAACTTTATTGCCGTTAAGCTTAGCTTCAATTTTTTAAATTATTAAACAATAATAAACTTATCCAGTATATACTGATACATATAGAAAAAAAAACCCTTTATAATTTCAGGAGCATGCAGAGCAGCTTCACAAACAGTTCCCAGACATGTACAAAGATCCTAACCACAAACCAGAACTAGCCATTGCACTGACGCCATTTGAAGCACTCTGTGGATTTAGACCATTGGCGCAAATTCAAAAGTTCCTTGAAAGTATGTAATTTTTTTTATAATATTCGAAATAAGTGAATCCCTCCAGTTAAGGCAAATTGCTATTGTTAGTAATGAGTTCACATCCCAGGTTGGAATCCTGGCCATTATACTACTAGTATGAATCGACACCTAATAATGCTTAAGCTTAGAACACAAGCAATAAGGGTGATCGGAGACATGAAGGGGATTACCAGTAATTTCAGTTACAGTACTATGATAACTGACAACATACTCTCTCTTGTATTATAAAGCGCTTTATCGTGCGCAAAGTCCTCACGGATACCACCCCCACGGAGCCGGTGGAGGCGGTTATGTCGGACTCGAACCGACTAAAACGCACGCCGTCTTGGGTCCTTGGTTGCCGGAGGTGAGATTGCCGAAAGCATATTATAAGAGCGCCTGAACACATCTTTATAAATTATAGCTTAGTACTTACCTACCATGTTAATCACATCAGCTTTTGAACAGAAGGAATTGATTTCACCATAGCTCAATTCTTCTGGAAACTAAAATTTCACAATTTCGTTTATTTTTTCAGATTTACCAGAACTAGTGAATATATTATCGAAGGAAAGTGTAAGCGAGTTGCAATCTTACCAGGAACAGGGAGACAGTGGACCGATTCTCAAGCCTGTGTTTCAGTCTCTTATGACTTGTGATAAGGCTGTTGTAGCCAGTACACTGCTGTCTCTATTGGAGCGGTTAGATAAAGAAGGTAAGGATTTGGGTTTACTTACTGTCAGCAGGGGATGCAGTTGACTGGATGGGTGGTTCGTTTGGTATGGGCCATTTCACCCTTATCCCCGAGGATATGGGATGTCCGGCGGCAATCACAACTTTTCGAACATACCTGGGCCTCGATTCTACTAAAGCCAAACCATAGTCGTGCCGCAGCGTCTGTAAATCCCCGTAGGGTGTATTAGCACCCAGGTTTCGCCAATACCACGACGAGTCCCACGACGTAATAGGGGGCGAGCCCATTGCCGTCTAGTGGGACCTTTGTCTTGGGCTGTATGTTTACTCTCGGATGGAGTACAGGCATAGGGCATAGCTCTTAGTCGCCTTTTACGACACCCACAGGAAGAGCTGGAGTGGTCCTATTCTACTCCACCAGGAAAGCAACACGACAAAGTACCATAAAAGGATTTATTAATAGTGTACCTACTTGTTTATATTACAGATGATGAAACTAAAGAATTATTACTACATCCTCTACTGAAGAAGTTACACGCAGACTTCCCAGGCGATGTCGGGTGCTTCGCGCCATACTTCATGAATTACATGCTACTGCAACCTGGACAGGCTATCTTCCTCAAGCCGAACTTGCCGCACGCTTATTTGAGCGGAGGTACGACTATATCATTTCAGATTTTCAATTAACAAACATCTATTATCTATTAAAATAAATACAGTAGTATGGTATACATATACAGGGTGAATTTTTCAAAAGGGATTGGATGGCCAAATCCGAAACTATGAGGAATTGGAAAAAAAGCTCAAAGGAGCCACGAGCCCGATTTTGATGGAAATTGAAACCTCATCATATGATTTTTGAAAACCCAATAATCCTAGCTGGGAATCGAACATATTTATTTTGAAAAATAAAAAACACTATATTATTACACCATACGACAGTGTTGCCATTAAGGATCTTATTCTGGGAAGTAATGACGTGACTCCTTTGAGCATTTTTTACTATTCCTTATAGTTTCGGATTTGGCCATCCAAGCCCTTTTCAAAAATTCACCCTGTATGCAATATGGTTATATTACATTTTTAGTATGCGGTAGAATATCGACGCAGGCGTCTCAGGACTTACTTCCAACGAAGATGCCGACGACCGGGCCAAAGATCAGCTTGCGGTTTTAGTCGGTACTGGCATTACTGAGGATTTCTGCACAAAAAAACCATTTCTGTGTTTATTTTCGAACAATAGTCACAATGAGAAAATGTATTGTTTGTTACGTAATAGCTAGCTGTACCCCGCGGATTTACACTTCATACTCGGTTCTATTCCACACCGATGGATCGCCCGCCGGCCTGCGTCTTTCTCATCTTTTTTTTTCTTATTACTTAGCCTTATACATATCCGATACTTCGGCCTAAGCCGGGGCGAGTCGGCTAGTTAGAAGGTACTTAATCAGTCTTCTTTCATTTCAGACTGTGTAGAATGTATGGCATGTTCTGACAACGTGGTTCGCGCGGGTCTGACTCCCAAACACATAGACGTACCAACGTTGGTGGATATGTTAGACTACAGCAGCTACGCCTTAGACCAATTATTCTTCCAACCGCAGCTAGAAGACGCGAACAGCTGTATCTGGAGACCACCTGTACAGGACTTTGCTGTCGTGAAGATTAGAGTGAGTAATACTCATATTCGCCCCTATGGATCTGGGTTATATTTATGGCTTATCTGATCTACTCAACCAATAGGGTATTTGACTAAGTAGTTGATTCTTCCAAATACTGCTTAAAATGATAGCTTGTTCTGAAAAAATATGCCTGGCAAAATAAAATATTGCATATCTAAACTGAAACTATAACTTTTCATTAGTTGAAATTCCCAAAAAAAAGTCAAAATATAAACAACCAAATTCAATTAAAATATGTAACTTTTTAGATTCCTCATTAAATTTTAAATAACTTTTATTATGAACTATATACGTGTAAACGCAACGTTGCCCGGATAAATGCGATATTCTCTTGCACTCCACACATTTGCACTACGCGCTACAGAAACATGACGTCACAATTTCGTACGATTTTGTATGGAGCGTTTTCGGGTGGCGCGACAAATTGAACTTTTCAAAATCAAATATCTTGAAAACTATTTGTCGCACGACTATTTTTACTTACACAGTTCATTATATTATAAGTGGTCATTTTTCGAAAGTAAAAAAAAAATAGTCAAATAGCCTATTGCAATCAATGTACCTACCTTTCTAATAAGAATCAAATTCAGTAGTTTATGCTTTCATCGGAAGCAACCAGAAAATAATAACAAATAAATTAAGCTCAGAATCGTTAATTTAAATTACCCGTGTTTTTAAACGTTCATAAGGGTTGCATCCAAAGTTTCGCCTGGGATCCGCTCTCCTATTCCTCTTTTCAATAATTTGATGTATCTTGGTTTTTACCGAAGCGACTGCCGCCTGACCTCCAACCTCGAGAAGAGAGCCTAAGCTGCAGCGCCCCGTTCGCTAATCAATAGGATTTCAGCTGAAGTTAGCTTGGACTCTGAAAATGACAATATTTTAAAAAAATAATCCGAACTATTATAACGGCATTCACAGGTGGAAAGTGGAGATTCATATAACACTACGAACCGTGCAAGCCCAAGTCTGCTCATCGTGACGTCAGGATCTGGCGAGGTTTGTGACACAGAGCCCATACAGGCGCGGCCAGGGACCGTCGTGTTCCTGAAGGCTAGCAGACAACTGACGCTGACACCGGCCGAAGGGAACCATCTGGAAGTTTTTCAGGCTATATGTAATGTACGATAAATGCTGATTGAATGCCGATAAATGCTGCTTGAATGCCAATAAATGCTGCTTGCTTGAATGCCGATAAATGCTGCTTGAATGCCAATTAATGCTGCTTGAATGCCGATGAATACTGCTTGAATTCAGATAAATGTTGATAAATACCGATTGAAGTTGTTTTAGTCAGAAAAGTTTTTGAACATAAAAGGTATTAGAGTTGTGCATATGTTCTTAGAGTTTCCTATAGCTGATCAAGAAGCTTATTGTTCTTCGTTTACGAAAATGATAAATACAGGGTCTTTTATAATATTGTATTCAAGAAAATATGCATGTAAATAAGAACATATTTATAGTATGAAACACTTGCGAAACCTAATCGAATATAATCAGTTTTTTTGTGAAGGTAGGAAAACATAAGCCTGAATATTATTGCACGGCCAAGGGTATCATGCAATATACCTTTTTAATATTCAAAGTATGTTATAATATTAAGTCAAAAGTAATCCTATTAGGTACATATTAATAATTAAAGTAATTTTTTGTTTAACTGTTCTATTTTATTAATATTTTGTTATAAGGTATAATGTGCCTACTATACTATATTAAATGTTACAAATATTACATAGTTAGGTATAATATGTGATACAGGTTTTTACTATTAGGTATATTATTATCAATAAATTGTTATTTTATCTTAGGTATTATTTTTATTAACCTACCCCTTATACTTATGGGATGCCTCCCCTCCCTTACACCATCTTGGAAAAGCTTCTATAATATGTACTGCAAGTTCTCCTTCACGCTGTTCTTCACTTAAAAAAAAAATTGTACCTATTGAGGATAGCGATATCTGGATATAGAACCACAGTGAAGCTTTTTTTGAGAATATTAAGCAAGCGAAATAATCAACTTCCCTCTCACCCCTCCGACTCAGCTAAATTACTTATGTTAGGTTAGGTTAAAGTCAGCTTTACGAACTAGAGGTCCCCGGTTCGAATCCTGGCCTTTACACTCCCGAAGAGAACAGTGGGTTCTCTTCGGGAGTGTAAAGGCCAGGATTCGAACCGTAGATCGTAAAGCTGACTTTAACCACTACGCCACCGATAAGTTATAGAAAGGCCCTTCCTCAACGGAGCTTGCCCAAGTAAGGGTCATCTCAAGATGGCTTCATCGGATACTTTCCAGGTACCTCCAACTAAAAAAATTAATGGGATATTTATTTGTCCTGTCCTGATTGCATTCGAGGCCACCACGGTACCCTCGGGGCTCAGGGTCCGCCTTCCGGCTCTTCCTCCTCCACTTCGCACGATCCTGGCACGACACATTCAAGGCAGTGAGACCGTTTGCACGCATGTCATGTCACCCTCCACGACGCCAGGCCAGCACTCCTTGGGCCTACCCCTTCTATCTGGACCCGGTGGGGGTGTCATTGCCCTTGACATTTATTTGTGTAATAGAAAAAAGAAAAAGTAAGCGTAAAACAGTTACAGTACTGTAAGTCAATTATCAATCGATGTCTGCCTTGAATGAGTAATTGGGTCGCAATCGCCACCCACTTAAAAAAGTGACGAAAAAGGGCTGATAGCTTACATTGTATTGAGCAATCCACGGTGTTAGCCATCAATCAATCATTTGCTCAATCCATTGCTTACAGCTGAAGACTGATCAAGCGTTAGCTGGTCAACTCTGTGTCAAGCAATTATTGAAACGCCATTGAACCATTGTGACATTGACTGACGATTTCCAGTAGCAGCAAAATTGTCCCATTTTCGATTTTGTAAGTGACAGTGGTTTACATCGCCATGCTTTGATTTTGTAGAGCCGGGTACTACTCAGGTTGGTACTTTATTATTTGGCGGGGTGTTATATTGAATTTGAAGCGACTAAAACGTACCTACCTACGCGCCGTCTCGAGGTTTCAAATGCCGGGGAGTAAGTTGGCCCAATAAGGGCCGGTTTGGCCAAACGCGAGTAAAATTCCTAGAATAAACAAATTATTATGTGGCTGATATTGGCTGTTTATTGTAGGAATAAACTTTACTCGCGTTTGGTCGAATATACCATTAGTATCTATGCTTATCCTTAATCTATAATAATATAACTTTTCCATAAACCGTATTTAAGTAGTTCGGCTACTTAAGTACCTACCTATGAGTACTTAGATGTACGTATTTGGAAAGTGAACATCCATCTCTTTTCTAATCTACATCTATAGGTAAGTAGGTACCTACTTATACCCTTATTACAATATACATTACCTATACAATATATTATTTAAAAATACTTATTCCGTTACAAAATCCAGTTCTAATAAATAAGTACCTACGACTTATGTTGATCGGAACCATTCAGATTTGAAACAGTACCTATATAACAGGCCCTCGATTCTACTAAAGTTAAACCACTGTGGTGCCACAGTCACTGTAAAAAATTACATTAAATTTTAGACTTTATTCCTATAAATCTAAAGTGCAAAATATAATGAAAGTATCATTAGGTACCTACACTGTTTTATTGAATCAGAAAAGAGTCACTTAATTTTGAACTTAATCCACATCTCTTTAAAGTCTATTATTTAATGCCGTTTTTTTGCAGTGGCTGCGGTACGACTGTAGTTTGGCTTCGGTAGAATCGAGGCCCAGCTAAAATGTTAAAAACTTATCTGCTTTCGCAAAGACTCCTACTTATATACATTGAGCAGGTTCTCAATTAGGAACACATTCTCAGAGCAATTGAGAGTCGTGACTCGTTAGTTTTCTGCGTTGGGTAATTAGACTAACTGGTAGGTGTTGAATACATTCTGGTTACGAATTGAGTATGTGATTACTACCTCGATAATTACTTGGTAATACCATACTAACTACGCAGGGCAACTGGGTTCGATTCCATCTTAGTGTACATTAAGTAATGGACATAATACCTACATAGATATGTTTTATTTATATAATTCTATATATAGTCACCTCGCCTGATGGTAAGCTGAAGGCAGTCTCAGGAAAGAGGGTCATCATTACATACACGTACCATGTTAACAATATGGCGGCACTCAGCTTCACGGCCTCATCAGTTGCAATTCAGTGAATTTGAGTTCGTTGAGAGGAAGGAACCTTGACCAAAATTCCTTTTTATTTTTGCATCGTTCTTGCATGACTCATCTGTAGTCGCCCACATACAAATTACTTAGATATTTGATAACATAACAGAATTTACCAATACATTTTATGTATTGTTAGAGGAGACTGAGATCGGATTACATTACGTACCTACCTACTTAACACTTTCAGCAAATCAGAATTCAGTCTAAAATAATCCAGGCCTGGGGTGACGGTAGCAGCCGTCTGTCACCCCATAGCAGAAGCAAGCCGAGGCGGTGGCGCAATACTTGTCTCCCCGTACCCAGGGCTAGTTGAGGAAACCGTGATCCCCACACCCGATCAGCTGTAAAGAATGGGGAAAAAACTAGGGATTATGCGTACAAACAAAAAAATCTAAATAATTATTTAGTTATCTTTTTCAGACCGTCAGGTGTCATTGTCAGTGGCTGGGTGGCTGCGTGTTAGTGCGGCACCTGTCCATACTACGAGTAAAATTATAAATGCGATAGTAACTCTGTCAGTTTGTCTGTCTGTCTGTCTGTCTGTCTGTCTGTCTGCATGGTACGCTTTCACGCCTAAACTACTGAATCGATTTTGATGAAATTTGGTATTGGGGTAGGTACATTAAACCATGAGAAAGGACATAGGCTACGTTTGGTCGCGATAGCCGACATCCACGTGGGCGGAGCCGCGGGCAAAAGCTAGTTTATGAATATGATCATAAAACTAGGCTAGGTTACTTAGGTACCTTCTTACCCAATACTTAGGTCTCTTACTTCATTGTGTAAAATTTGCAAATTAATCGCATTAGTTACGACGAAATGGGCTGATTTACAGTAATTAATAGGACGTTACCTAAGGATATTTCGTCATCTCGATTCGCAAGCACCGTCTTAGGTATAGTTAGGTACTTGCAATATATAGGTATATCAATGGGTAGGTTCATAATTGAGATTTCCATTTGAGAAATCTGCATGGGAGCACACCACATTTTAACTCAGTACCTAAGTAATAAGTATCTAGTTAGGTATATATATACCTAAGTCTAGTAATATCTACTCTATCATATACCTATCATAGGTTTAAATAAGTATAAATAAGTGGCGAATAAATTAGACGAAGAAAAAGAAGAAAGAAATGCATTACCTACCTGCAGCGAAATAATTAGGTATTGCTTACTCACGTCTGAAGGTATTCGAAAGGGCTAATGCAATGCAACTGGACATTAATTGAAGAATTACAATCATAACGAGTTAGGCTGTCGCCCATACCGCAGAAACGCGTGTGTACGTACACATTACTACTTATCTAATGTATTGCAATTGCGCCACGACACGACGCACCTGTGAAATCAGTGCCAGTGATCTGGTTGACCCCTAATGAATGCTCGCGGGTTAATTGCGGTACTGTACCGTTTCTTACCTCGTGTGATGCAATAAAAACTAAAATTTTACCACACTGTTGTGCAGTGACAAAGGGGTTCTTCGATTCCTACCGGCTTGGTCTACAAAAAGATCCATGGTAGATTTCCATACAAAATTGTTATAAGAGGAAAGATTTTTCGCCACTGTCTTCCCTTTTCAAAACGTTCACCCTTCACCGCCGCTGTTGTGGTGTTGATCTTAAAGGTAATTGCAATGGTAAAGAAATACCTAGACGCGAATGCCTACGAACTTCGGAGAGCAGCCAGGTTTAAGCTCCGGAAGAATTAGTGACGGGCGGGTTATTATGATAATGAATTAGGTGGAAATGTTTCAGAAAGCAAAACGACAAAAACTTACATGAAATTATATGTATTATTATTCATGTGAAAATCAAGTGACAGATTTTTTATACTACTTAGGTGGAAGACAGGCACACGGCCCACCTGAGGTAAAGTGGTAACCGTGGCCTATGGACGTGTTCAAGACCTAGGGAGACACACTCGTGCTGCCGACTCTGTAAGAACCTTTTAATGCCCTTCTGAAAGAACCCCATATTGTAGTCTCAAGGAAAAACTACAGTAGGGAGTTCATTCCACAGCTTAGCGTGCTTGTGGGATGAAGTTCTTTACATACTGCTTAGTGCGCACTGTTTCCAGTCGTTATGTGTGAGGATGGACTCCCCACCTATGACGGTTAATTTGTAGAAATGTTTTATTGTGCCTATTTTATCTTATACTTATTTTTTTTAAAGAATATTAGCAACCGAAATTACTAATATTCCTTCTAACCCCTCCAACTAAGCTAAATTGCTTGTGCTAGGAGTAAGGCCGACTCCTTTTAACCACTAAGGTAGGTACCGTAGCTACCTACTTACCTACATACTTAAATTGGAATAGGATAGGAGGGACTATGTGACCTGAATTCCTAAACCATCATCAACAATCGAAATTTCAAGTTTGTGACCCCCGCGGTTCAGTTTGCTTTGATCTCGGTTCCTATTTTGAAATACACTTAGTGGAACATTGACAATGATTACCAAGGTCATCAGCGGTGATTGGCATCTTAGCGAACAAAGATTGATTCAACTGAACATTACTGGCGCGAAGTTATTTGTTAAGCTATTGTAAAGAGATTTATTTATTGACTAAATCTATTTGCATTGTTAGTTACTTCGCTTTGTTGCTTTGTTACAAGTCATTTATTATTTAGAGTTCATAGGTCAAATTAATTTTACTTTTTCTATTGACTAATAACAAGATAACTATGAATTGTTGGCAAATGTTGCACGAAGTGTCAAAATGATTACCTAATTTTACAGCTGGCAATTCTTTTGAGTTTATTTTGGCATCTATCACCTGTTTATCTGGAAGCACGGTAGTACCAAGACGAGACAACGGAACTGTAACTTTTTCTTCATCCGAGTGTCGAATTTCTCGGGTGGAGTGGACCCACGCCACGGTGTGAATGCAGAGCTAGACCGGAAACCCAGCGTGTGCTACTTGCCCACACACCATGTTCAATGGAGGAATTCATGAGTGCCTCAAATAACGCTTTTAGGGTGGCTGCACACTGGGCAAACAAAATATGCCTTGATATGCCGTCAACTAGACAGAAGAAGAGAAGAAGAATCCCGGTTGCAACCAAGTTCGTTAATGATAATACTTAGTAATGTATGGCCTTAATTACCAATTATTAATACTATTAAATTTATTGGCCTTAATAATACAAAATTAGTAGTCTAAAAAAAGTAAGACCTTCGCAGTTACTCACATGATTTATCTAGAAGTCTTTAAAATTATAGCACCTGCACCTAGGTTCGGCAGAGTATTAAAAACCGCTTGTGGACCTTGCAAACCACTTAATAACAATATTTATAGAAGTAAATAGTCTTTGATAAGTAAAACTACCTATGTAGTTAGGCAGGTTCTATGTTAAATAAATATCGCATGCGCAACTAATTTAGCGTTGACACAATTTACGCGGTTCACATACACTTATCGTAAGCTTAGCGACAAACGTTTTTAATCAAAAGTAAGTACTTAGTATTTAAGTAGGTACTACCTTTTTTCTGTACAAAAAATCTCCTGATACCGCTTGGAAATGGACACGACGCGATGAAGCCAATAAGCTGTTGTTAAATTGAATAAAACCATCCGATGTACATAAAGGCAATTAGCCATCAGACCAATTATAGGTCTGACCTGGCAATAGGGCAATAGCCGGGACATGCTGATTGCTAGCTTAAACGCCTTAAAGCTCAAGTAAGCGCACTACCTCCTCTGACTTTTCATTATAATTTTATCAGGTGACTGCACTAGTTATCAAGATTAATGTGGAAATTGGGAGTAAAAATAAACAAGTGAACAGCTTCACTTGTTAATTTTTGGTGGGTCAGCCCTTAATTTGATAATGGATCTGTATCGAATGCTGAAAATGTTCAAAAAGGAAGCCATTGAAAAAGAAAAGTTATCTCAAACTAGTGTGTTGTGACTTGTGCACCATGCAATACATTGGGAAGCTTGTAGGAATCGGAATGGTCTTGCTACTGTAATGGATTGATTGCCCTTGTTTGAATATCTTACAATTACTATTCACAAAATGTTAGTGGCCTAATAATTGACTAACTCTTTTGTCGATGATTGTACGAGAGCGAGAGGAAGGCGACGCGCGACTGTATGCGTTGGTACCTATGCGTATGCGCAGCATCCGGTCCACCTGTCGCGTGTCGCAAGCTCTAATGGGTGAATTAATGCCTGTATGTTGTACTTATCTCATTGATTAATCGAATTGTATTTAGACACGATATTTAGATATAGTTTAATTAAAAACTATGGGATTTATCAATTACTGATTGCTTCAAAGCTTTTCTGTCATGTCATAATATCGTGCCTATTTAAAATGATAGATAAATATTTATTTGTATGTCTTATATTATACTAGTTTATTGGTTAATTGTTGATTATGTATTCGTGATTGTCAGGACAAAGTTTGAATTTTTGACTGAATTTTTTATAGCATTTTTAATGCTAACTTTAAAGTTCGAAAAACATCGGAAAAAATTAAACGCTCAAGTGAGACTTGAACTCACGACCTTTCCCTTACAGGGGGAATGCTCTCCCAACTGAGCTATTGAGCCAAACCTGATTCATTTCAAATTTTCCTTCTCTTTATATCCGTCTTTATGGGCGACGGTGGTGCCATCTACCAACATTCTTACGAACTGTGAAACAATGTTCCGATGTTTTTCGAACAAAGTTTGAATGATAGAAATGTTTTTGAAACCCATGAGTGAGGTGCTATAAATTTACCGGGATGAAGCAAGGACGCGCAGCTAGTTTTTTATAAAAATACTTATTACGTCAATAACTAAGTTATATACCTAGGTTATACTTCACCTTCTCAGATAGTAAAAAGCTTTGGGGGTCTGTGCGGTAAAGCGTTCAACTTCCGAGTCAGAGATCACAGGTTAAATGCCTGCGTAGTGCAATATCTATTTGTTTGCATGGATACCTATGCTTATTTGCGCTAAAAATGTATTTATAAGTATTTTTAGACTATCATGGTCACTCACTTAGTGATATCAGGATATTTACCATTGAATTGAATGAATCATGGTATTCGCAACAGCGCCGAAATGTCGTACACTCGAAACAATACTCGGTAAATAATTTATCTAAGTATATTTATTCGTATTATAGAACCCCTGCATAAAGTCTCATCTAGAAATATAGTCTCAATGGCTATTTGCATTGGTCTGGGTGTTTCTATGTATAACTTCTTCTATCGAATCGAAGGCGCCTCAACTCTCAGAATTTATGTTCCCAGTGTGCCACCCACCCTATATTATGTATGCATTTATAAAAAAGTATCTGTATGTTTTTCGGCATTCTAGATTCCATAAAAAAAGCTGGTTAAGCTTATCATGGGTCTAGATAGCGTTGTGTAGAATGTTGTGGAATATTTATTTATTTATTTGATATCGTTATGAGTCTGTTAGTATTACTACGTACTAAATGACCCGGTAAACATTGTTTTGCCACTATACAGTATTCGCCCGTGAATACCTTCGACTATCCGTTGCACACCTTGCATTTTTTTAAGTTTTTTTTATGTTGGCCAGTTAAGTAGAAATTTATGATTACTACTCCGTTCCCTTAGTAGCATCAGTTCGTAGCATC
Organism: Eilema sororculum; assembly: GCA_914829495.1. NCBI lineage: Eukaryota > Metazoa > Arthropoda > Insecta > Lepidoptera > Erebidae > Eilema > Eilema sororculum. The sequence goes on along the minus strand of OU618545.1, from coordinate 16,783,869 downwards.
CTCGATGAATGGACTATTAAACACAAAAAGATTTTTTAAGTTATTTCTAAAACAATGAACTATAATTCTAAAATATCTAAAACTGGATCGTAAATACTTGACTGTCCGCAGGCGCGAGGTGTTACTGTCTTGAAATGCAAATCAATCAGCTCAATAGCTATCTACAGGTCCGCGTATTCACGCAATGCAGCCACGACTTCGGTATCTTTCACTATGATCTTATAAGTAGGTACGTGCGATTGCGACACATGTGTCAGCGGGTGCTTATCCGATCTAGGCTTCTATTATTGCAAATATTTGACCTTATTTCATAGAACCTGCTTATTTAAAAGTATATGCTATGTACGGTTTGTTACAGGTGTATGGTTAAACCAATACCTTTGACGTCAAGCAAACCATATGGCCAACCATACACCAATTGATTAATGGACGCAACTGGTGAAGGTTTTCTTCTAGGAGTTGGGAGTCAGACGGTAGTCGGTCTCGAATGTGCTAAGATAAGTCAGGTGGGAATTGTCATTATAGCCTCTGTGTCGCGGAGGTGGTGAACGCGGTAGCGGCCGCGCAGGAGGCGTGGGTTCGTATGCATGAATATGGGTATTTGCATAATTGGCCTGGGTGTTTTCTATGTATGATATGTAGATATTTACAAAAAGAAATATAAGCAGTTTATCCACATTCTAGATTCCATAACACGAGTTGAGAGTGGCGGCTGGCTAGTTACTATGCTTACCATGGGTCTTGTGTTGAATGTTGTGGAATATTAGGTAATATTCATTTATTTATTTGGTGTATTCTCTTTTTATGATCAGTGATGTTTTAGATAAACTAAGATGTTTCCTAAAAGTGATAAAACAACAACTTAACCGAGTGGAGCAGTAAGAAAAAGTTAGTAAGAAATAAAAATGTGAGATTTAAATGACCAAGGCTCGTATTTCTTTTTATACCACTTAGGTGGCAGACAAGCACACGGCCCACCTGATGGAAAGTGGTTACCGCGGCCTATGGACGTATGCAACACCAGGGGCGTTACACTCGCGCTGCCTACCCTCAAGAAACCTTCTAATGCCCCTCTTGAAGAACCCCATATTGTAGTCGCTTGGGAAAACCATGGCAGGGAGTTCATTCCACAGCTTGGGCGTACATGGGATGAAGTTCCTTTCATACTGAACGGTATGCACCGTATTAGGATGCAAAGTGTGGGGATGAATTTCCTGTCTATGGCGAGCGGTGCGATGATAGAATGTAGCTGTGGGCATTATGTCAAATAATTCATCTGAGCACAAACCATTATATAGGCGGTTTCCTACCTTACCTTCAAAATAAAATTGCCCGTAACTCTAATTATGCCAATTACAGCCAATTTTCATCGTAAATAACGTATAATTATACTAAAATTAGTAATTAATGAATGAGATGAATAGGATGCAACTAGGAACTCGTCTGCCGAATGCCGCATGCCATTCAAAAGCGCCTAACTTTGTTACAATAGGCCTTTATGTGTATAGCGCACGCATTAATCACAGCTTAAATAGACCATACTGAAGGTCCAATACGGACTAAGCCGGAACACTACGCACTTAAATTTTTCACAAACAACTGACGTAATTATACTTTATGTAACTCATAGCAAATAATACATAGTTCCTACTTAAGTACAATTCAAGAAAAGAGCGTAGGTACTTACTCTCTTTTAAAAGGAAGGCAACGCACTTGTGACCCCTCTGGTATTGCGGGTAACCATGGGCGGCGGTGATCGCTTACCATCAGGCGATCCGTCGGCTCGTTTGCCTCCCTATTCCATCAAAAAAATAGCCCATCTTTTCCGAAGGGTGTCGTAAGAGACAACCAACGGAAAAATACGCAAACAATATCACTGCGAGACATGGAAAACTCGAAATAAAGCCCGGTATGATACCATCCCAGTAGGCCAGAGCCTCCCAACATTGGGAGAGGTCAATGTCCAGTATTGGACTGCGATAGGCTAAATTTATCAATTGATTGTATTTTTTTTATTAGATAAAGGACACGTTAATTTAACTTCATCTCGGCTGATGTTAAGCTAAAGCTAGAGTCTCAGATTGAGGGTCACCATCGTAAACATGTACCATGTTAACAGTGGTTGCACTCAGCTTGACGGCCTCATCAGATGCCTTTTCACGCCCCGCTTAAAGGACCCGGAACTGTAGGAAGAAGGAAACACGTGAGCTGGCAGAGAGTTCCAGGTCTTAGTGGTGCGCAGGGCTGGCCTTAGCCATCTAGGCGCCCCGGGCGAGTCATGCCTTTGGCGCCCTTTTATGTAGGTATAGGCCATATAGGTACTTATTTGATTACAATTAAAAAAACTTATTTAGGATTTGTACCATATTTTTTATTGAATTAATAGAAAACTACAACATGACATGTATTTATTTTTAATAACAATAACATTATTTTAACCATTAATTCTCTAAACAATGCACCTTACTATCTATATCGTCTGTCAGTCACGTCACGAACCATTAAAAATTATTCTAAAAAATAAAATCTTATTTTCTTAGCTTTTTTGTCAGCAAGTTCTCTGAAAAGACTGGCAAAATCTAGATTTTCTGCAACTTGATTTTCAATAGATAGCGCGGCCAAACTAGTCAATCTTGTTTGAGACATTGTAGACCGCAAATGGGTGAATTTCCCGGGACCAAGAATTGCGTGGCATCGATGAAATCGGTACTAAAAATCATAGTTATAATGCTCTAACATTTTTTGCTAGTTAGGTGAAATAGTGATCTATGTATAGCACTAAATATTCTAATAAATAGGATTATAGGTAGGTACTCCAAAAAAAAATCACAAACCTCGAAATCTTTCATTGCCGTGTTTGTCCACACGTCACCTTATTGTGTCGTAATACCTCATTGATAAAAATCTATTGGTTATTTTTATTAATACCTATTTTTATTTGATACGTGAATAGTTAAAGTATTGTTACGAAATACATTTATTCAAATATTTAAACAATACAACGAATGGTTAAAGAAAATTCACATGTCCCAGAATTACCATTCATTGCCGTGTTCTAAACATGTTTTAGAATATTGTTTTATCTAACGACTCGTGTCCTCCCATAAATGCGCTAAACGTTGCATATTAGTGCTCGACGCGGAAGGAAGTACACAAGTACCTGCGTTTTGGCACCATAAATGTATGTATACTATTTTTATGTTACTGGACATTTTTTCTTTCATCGCCGTGGATAGGTATAACTGTCTATTTCAATAAGTTTATCCCCTTGATTAAACAATCAATAGAACGCCATTTCTCTTGTTTATTTTTGTGAAGTGATTAATACTACGAATAATTATTAGATTTTTTGTTATTTTATATTTTAGCCTTGTTTCTCATTGCCGTGCTTTCATTGCCGTAGTTTCCGTGGTCAAAATTTTCTATGGTAATGAAAAAAAAACACGGCAATGAAAAAAAAATCATTACCATGCATTGTAAAACAATTTAGTTTCATTGCTATGGCCACATGTTTCATTTCCGTGACTTATGTTTTCATCGCCATAGTATGATTAGGCATTATAATCATCATTACCTGTTTTTGTAGGGATTCAAAAACTTACGACTATACGATGAAAGATTTGATAAGATTTTACTGAACAATCAATTACAAAAAGATGTTTCCATGTTAATCTTACAAAATGATGGAACATGGTAATCCATCACTCGTTTATACACTCACACACACGCGCAAACACACACACACACACACACACGCACACACACAAAAAAATTAAGAAAAGTATACCATCCTATTTGTTAACTTCTTTTTTGTGTGAAAGAATTTAAATAAATGATCCGTCAACTTTGATTCTATATTTGTTTAATTGTACTCCTTTTGCAGATTTTTAACCTATGAAATTGGTATATATTGTATGTAAGTAGTTATTTAAAATATTATGTTTTATATGGATTTCCATTTCTGTGTTTGAATCTTTCATTCCCTCGGCACAATTCTTTCATTGCCGTGGACGCTTGTTTCATTGCCGTACACGCATGTTTCATCGCCGTGGCATGTAATTTTTAATCTTGTATATCTCGTTAGTTTTTTTAGTTATCTGCTAGATATTAAGCAAGAATACAAATCAAAACCTTTAATAAACGCGATGTTTTTTTATTCTAAAACATAAGGTAAGAAAATCCACGGAAATGAAGATTTTATTGGACCTGTTGAAATTCACCCAAATAAGTTTTTATTACATAAAATACTGATATATTCCACAATATTCCACAACATTCCACACAAACATACTTATATACCTTTTTTTTTGTAAATACATACATATTATACATAGAAACACCCAGACCAATGCAAATAGCCATATTCATGCATACAAATATTTGCACTGAGCGGAAATCGAACCCGCGCCTCCTGCGTGACAGTCGCATGCACTACCGCCACGCCACGGAGGCTGTCAAGCTGATACTCACTCCTACGAGATAAGTCTATAAAACTTAATATACGTTGAGTCTAGTTTTCCTTTACATCGATAAAAATAGGTATTCAAATTAAGTGGTATAGTTGAGCTGGCGCGCGCGGCGCCCTAAAGTACCTGGCGCCCCGGGCTGTCGCCCCGGTCGCCCCCCCCTAAAGCCGGTACTGGTGGTGCGGCATAGGAATTTCTATTTGTATGTTTTGTTTGAGTATATAAGGGTAGGGGTTCTGGATAGCGCTGTGTAGGATGTGCTGGATTGGCGTGATTATTTCAGAGGTAAATTTGTTAGGAACCAGGATATAGAATAAAATGTACGTAAGATCTTTGAAATCATTACAGAAAAATAACTGTGTATGCTCTTACCACACTGTAGGCTTATACTTAGGTACCCATTCTGTATAGATCTATTCCAATAAAATATCCAATTTCTAGTACCATTAGTATGATAGTTATCCAACCCTAATTTAGTAGACTAACTATTCGAGAGCAAGTAATGATACAGCATTCTAGAATGAAGCCATGCATGGGTGGATCACTTAAGCGAGTTTCGTCAAGACGTCATTAAGAGTAGGAATAGTAGCCCATACAATCTTGAGATTGCCAAATGGCACAGTTGATAGACATAGGTAGATGATAGGCATATTATAAAGTTGGTTTGTTTATATAACGGATATAATATCACCAAAAACCATATTCCTGAAATACTTTATTTAAAAAACAGTTAGCATAAAGCGCAAACTTTGGGTGCAACTGAGAGATCCATATTTCGTGGGAAATCGCTGTAATCATGATACTTTGAGGGATCTAGACTTCGATTCTGCTAAAGCTAAACCACAGTGGTGCCACCGCTACTGCAAAAATGGCATTAAATAATAGACTTTAAATCGATGCTGTTAAAGTTCAAGAGTAATTGAAAAAGTGTAATAAAACTGTTTTCATTTCATTTTGAGCCTTAGGCGTATGGAAATAAAGTCTAAAATGTAATGTAATTTTTTGCAGCCTCTGCGGCACCACAGTTAATAAATAAAGATAAGATTTTTGTATGTAGGTCTAGATAAAAAAATCTTTACGGAAATGGTCATTGTTGTAATGATTAATTGGCATTTAACAACAACTGGAGATCATTATTTGTCATTGTGTTTCTGACAGCAGTGGTTCAATGACGTTTTTGATAATGATGTGGAGATGTTCAGACTGGATGCGGAAGGCGGAGGCTCGGGAGCAATGGCGCAAATTGGGACATGCCTATGTCCAGCAGTGGACTGCTGTAGGCTAACTGATTTCATTATCGATCATTACCGGAAAGTGAAGGGATACTTATGAGGCCTAACTTGGCCTCATAACTTGGCCTAACTTAGTAGACCTTTTTCTCAAGAATGCGTATGGTATCAGGTATCAAGTTGAAATTCATACCTATGTGGTATGAATTCAACAACTCTGTAACGTATTGAAACTGTGAAAAAAATCAGACTTCTAAGTCATCACAATCAAAATATATTGCACTAGGTTTTGCCCGCGGCTCCGCCCGCGTGGATGTCGGTTATCGCGACCAAACATAGCCTATGTCCTTTCTCATGGTCTAATCTACCCCTATACCAAATTTCATCAAAATCGGTTCAGTGGTTTAGGCGTGAAAGCGTAACATACAGGCAGACAGACAGACAGACAGAGTTACTTTCGCATTTATAGTATTAGTATGGATATGGATTTATACAGCATAAGTTGGTCCCGCAACCCAGTTTTGTACAGAACCCTCGGTGCGCTAGTCTCCCACTCGCATTTGACCGGCTTTTTTGTGTAATTACATAAACAATAGAAATTTATGACACAAATATTTACACTGAATGGGAATCGAAGCCTTGTCCCCTGCGTAGCAGTGTCGTACGTTCTACCGCTCCGTAACAGAGACTTTATAAACCAAGTGACATAGCTAGCGGTTAAATTACACAGCAACATAATATAATACCAAATTAAATAATTAGGTACCAAGAACATGATACATATCGCGGGATCAATTTTTCATATGCAACACATTAGCGTTGCAGCGGATCATTAATAAACTATTGACTTATTATGCAATTAGTCAGTCGAAGGTCGTTTGGTAGCATTCGTACGTGTATGGCTGCATAGTCCGGGACTACTCCGTAGACAGCAAGTCCGTGACCCGTCACTTACGAAATTAATCGGTGTAGGACGCCCACATGCGCCGGTCAGCGCGGCAGTGCTGTCAGGCTAGACAGCAAGTTACAATAATTAGGTATCATAATGTTCCTATGCATGCCGCACTTCACTTAGAAATCTATATCGAAGAAGAGGATTACACAGAATTTTAACCGAGAAATTCAAACGCATTTGGCTCGAAATCGAACTTAGAATCTCTGAACACGTTTATTGCTGTACCATAGCTAATGAGTTTTTAATTTAATAGAATAGACAAGTACTCGTATTTATTATTACAAGTGCAACAATATTTTATTAAAATACAATTGCATAAGTTTCATTCATTCAGCTTGAATTCATTTGTAAAACTACTGCTAATACATTTTCTAGCTGACTGTACCAAGTAAAGTATTACACCTAATTATTAAAATTCTTTGTTCTCATAAACTTTCACACATCTCTCATCTCAGATATCCAATTGCGTAAATGTAGGTCACATTAATAGATAGAACATGATGTAGGTACCATTGCATACATAAATTACGATTATAATGTCTTCTTGTAGTTCTTGTAACTTGCGAAAGTTTGCCATTATGACATTGCACAAATTATTTGATTTACGCGTAATATTTCAACGGTTTCATGATCAGCTGTTTGCTGTTACCATTTTAGATTTTGCAACTTTAAATAAGAAGCTATAAAATTAGGTAAATGACAGAGGAGAATGTTCAAAATTTATGTTTATCTAGCTGCTATCCACGACCACGACTTTGTTCACTTAGAACTTATTTTTCGACGCTCTTAAGCGGAACTCTCACTCTTAAACTCTCACTTAATAAAAGCAACTACTATGTGAAGCCTCATGATATTAATTACCTACTAGTGAAAACCCTATCAAAATCGGCTTAGAAATCAGCCGGAACAAAGCGACAGTATCGCGGACAAAAGTATATCTATCAATCTTTCTATCAACCTCATGTTACCATATGTTCATTATGAAGTTATTCAACGTTACATACAGACACTACAATTTTCTGTGTATAGGATATGTATTTAAATAATTACTTCGAAGCGTTAAAATCTCCACTTGAAGGCAACAGAAAGGCGTAGCGTCGATCTATCCCCTCTAGCGGATGTGCGGGCGGTGGCCTTCGAAGTCATATGACTCCGAAGCTTTGCCTATTGATCTACTTTTCACATGCGCACCTCACTGATTTATACTAAGGCGGCCAACTTTAAAGGTAAACAATGCAGGATATTTGCAATAAAAAATCTTGGCCGTAGGGTATCCATATTATTGGAGATATTTTTACTTATTTGCTATCCAATTATGGAAGTAACCGTGAAGAAGAAAGAGTTCGACTAAGATCGGCTTGCCTCAGTGTTCTCCGGTTCTCAGATTCTCACTGTTCTTCCCGACGAGCCAAATCAAAAGCCGGATACTGTACTGATATCCGAATCTATTTGTATTATGTAAGATTTGTATTAATTGAATGAACAGTCATTGACAGCCTCTGTGGCGTCGTCCTGGGACATCCTTCCGAGGGCTTACCCGGGGCTCCCATCCATAGGCTTCTGGGCGTTACCGTGGGGGTTTTTAGTCGGTAGGAGTCCGGCATAACATCCATGAAGGATTTTCTCCCACGGTTAAAAAAAAAAAGCCTCTGTGGCGTGGCGGTAGTGCACGCTACTAATACGCAGGAGGCGCGGGTTCGATCCCCGCTCAGTGCAAATATTTTTGCGCATGAATATGGCTATTTGCATTGGTCTGGGTGTTTCTATGTATAATATGTATGTATTTACAAAAAAAAGTATTATAAGTATGTTTATCCGCATTCTAGATTCCATAACACAAGCTAGTTAAGCTTACCATGTGTGTCTAGATAGTGTTGTGTAGAATGTTGTGGAATATTTACAGAATATTTATTTTATAATTCGGAAATCTACAAATGAATGATGGACATTTTGAAAATACGGTACATGCGGCATGACGTTCACGTGTTTCGGGTTGCGGGACTAGTTTAGGTACTAAGTTATGTAGCCCGGCACCCGCTAATGTATGATGGTCCCAACAAAATGTGAGACTGTTGGTCGCCTCAATCTACGCGCAATTAAATGCCCTTCGGTAAGCAATCATATCGCTGCAAGGAATCTCGTGTATTCGAATCTCGTTACAAATCTTACACTAGAGATCCAACGATTGTCTAAGGTATTTATTTGCTACCGCTAGCGTCGCAGACGTTTTTTTTCTCTGTCTAGTAGTACCTGATGTTATGAAATAAAACGTTAGAGCGATGAGGTAAGCGAGCATCTCTTGCGGTCAGCAATAATGTTAGATTTCTCGAACTTAACGTGTTCCACTTACCAATTAATCATGTCATTTTTTTATCAAACAAAGCTTATAATATGAGCTCTAGATTGAGGATAACATTAAGTACAGTTAGATGCAAATATCATAGCAAAAAGGAACAAGATCTTGACCGGGGGCGTAACGGAATAACAGCTGTTTTACTTTGGTTGTCTTTCGTTGGGGGCCCGTTCCAGCCCTCAGGCCGGACCACGTACTTAGGCTTTCCCCTTGCCGTTGAGAGGTCAGATGGCAGTAGCTCCTATTAAAACAAAAGGAGAAGAGGGAGTAAGCGGACCCAAGGCTCACAGACGAAAACTTCTGAACAACAAAAAAGATCATGATCCATACCACCCAGATTTTTACATTTATTATGGATAATGATAGTAGTAGGAATAGTATTTTCCTTAAAGTTTCAATACAGACTGTAGATAAATAAATACATTAACGTAATTTTTGTAATCAAGTGCTAGGCTTTTTACAAGTCTTCAAAAAAAGCATAAAAAAAAATAATGTCGATTTTAAAACGGCCTCTCCCGACTTTTATTTTTCTTCGATTGCCAAAAGCCTTGTGCTAAAAAAATCACAGAACATTTTACTGTATTAGCAAACTGTGTCAATCATTAACGATTGCCAGTTCATTGCCCCAAATCGTAAGATACGATACGCTCTATTTTTTACCTATTTACAGATTTAACAGTGAATGGTTACATAGTCACAATCATTGTTACATTAAACAGATCAATTGTTTCTAGTGTTATTCCATTAATTTGATTAAATTCGTAACAGTTTGTGGGTTCTCTGATATTGTATTACCCGTAGTGGATTTGCATAACAATTCACTTTCCATTTCTCAGTTGTATGGTTCTAAGTATGATACTTCATGAGTTTCTTATTTTGGATCAGCTTTTACATAAGCTACTTAACTGCGGTAGTTGACTTTTATTTATGTGTTCGGAACGAAGACCGAGCTGGGCCCTTATTCGGCTTGAGCAACCATAATGTAACTGCACACGTTCGTATTAGTCAACACATATAATTCTTTCTGTGTTTGAAACTCATTGTCAAGTAGAATAGCGCGCTTGTATGACCAACCAAGCTTTATGGAACTAAAAATTTGACCAGTATTCTGAGAGTCAAAACAATGTTTTGGCTCTTATTTATAAGACCGTGAATACTTACATCGACATTTTAGAACGGTATAATACACATCTTAATACCCTTGTATTGTACTTCTCTGCTCTAAAGTCTACAGTATAATGAAACAGGTAATGAAATAGTACCTACCTAATGGGTGAATTTCAACATCTATGAATTTTTAGCTAATTTTGGTGATTTTTTTTATTTCTAGGTATTTAGGTAATCTATTTCAATATTTAGCTAGAAATACCTATTTAGATGCCTATTTTACTTGAATAGTCAATTAGCCCTGGGAATTACTTGTTTATTTTATACACCTGAATTGCCAATACACCGAAATTGTTGTCTAACACCAAAATTGCATATCAACTTATTTTTATTTTTTATTTATTGTTACTTATACTATTTCTTTGTTTTTTTTTTGGGTCTTAATAGGTACATATAACCCTTAATTTTCACCCTTTTATCACTAACTTCATTGTTATATGGTAAAACCATTTTAGTTCTTAGTAGTATCAGTATAAAAGCAAAACATTTGATTGTTTAGAAGCAAGGATTATATTTTACTCTAATGGCGATCTTATTCAAGATTGCTGGGAAAAGATTTAGGCAGTTATTCTCAAAGTGGGAGAGATGGTACTCGGTATGCCTTAGGGTGGACGGAAGATAGGCCATGGACACTTGGTAGTGACAAGACAAGTTGGTAGTGTGATGTCTATTTCTGAACTTACAAGAGTCCTTCAACTAAGTTTCTCACGCGGTGAGCTGATGGGCATTGCGGTTCAAAAGGGTTCCAGAGGTTTACACCATCTGGGACCTGTACCACGATTCTGATTCCGTCGTTCGCTGTTGGCAATATCGGAATCTCACTTATCACTGTCGGGGTACATCTAGGATCGGTCCTTAGTCCATTTCCAATCAGCGTGGTATTTTGGTCGGATAGCATCAGACAATCACTCCATAACTGCCCATGTATGCTGTTAATATCGGTGGTGGACGCCGATAGATTGGTGCAACATGTGAGGAGCTTGAGGACGGTAGAGGTCAGAAGCCTTCTGTGGAGAAGATTGAGTACCTTTTACACGATAGCAAAGTGCTAGCTGCTGGAGCAACATAAGCAGGAGTTGAGTGTCCCCACATCTTCGACGTCGTCGCTTTGTTGCGTGGAGTCACGTGCAAAAGATTGCACGAGGTACTCTTGCATCCACGGTAGCTTTCATGTAAGTGAGAAAGCAGAGGAAGAAAAGCCAAATGATGTTGACAGTGGAGAGGAGGGAAGAAGGGTGGGCAGGTTTTAACGGTGTAGGCTTGGTAGTAAAGAGTGAGGCCGCCTTTCACACCAGTAGAAGCAGGTGACGGAAAGAGCGCACGATGCTCCACCACACCGGCCTGTCCCTACTGCGGCATCAGCTGACTTCACCCAACTACCCGCCTGTCTGCTGTATGGGTAGTTCATATGCTAATGGTTAATCTGAGAGAAAATTAGAAAAGCTTCCGAACAACCCTCAACAGCCAACAACCTCTTTCCCACCTAGAGAGAGAGGCGGTGCTTTCTCCTTTGCCCAGGGTATACCACGTAGAGGCTACCTGACCTAGTAGCCCGTCGGACTACGTAGGAGCTTAATCAAATAACTATGAAAAAAAAATTTTGGTGTAAGTATACAATTTTGATGATTAGTAAAACCCCACCAAATTCACCAAAATTGCTCCACCAAAATTAGTTTCACGTCTAAAAAAATTATTTATAAAAATACTATTTAGAATATAGAGGTTACATTACCAAAATTTAATACACATACTGAACCTGTACACTATACTTAAATATTAAAACATACAATGAGAATAAAACGGTTTTAATAATCAACACAAAAATTACAATATTTTTGTCAGAGGATTATGAAACGACCTACTTACGTGTTTGGCAGAAAAACGAAACGGGACTGGGGACAACTGGCACTGGTGCTCATTAACACCCAACTGAACGTTTCCAATGATGATAGTGTCGTCCTTATAGGTACTTTCAATACGACTCCTTCGATGTTTTTATAAATCCCACCAAAATTTTACATTTGCCGCGGACGCATCTTATAAATTATTTTTAAGATAAAGTATAGTACTAAATACTACGAATGACATTATCAAAGATAGCTAAAATAATGCCGAATCGAATTATTATTAAGTATACTCAGTAAACTAATGAAGTTTTGATTAAACTGTGATAATTCCCAAGAAAACAGGTTGTGGACGCGCCACCAAGCTTAGAATTTAGGTGAAAATTCATTTTTTACACACTCACAAAAATAGTTTCAATAATATAATTTATACGTACGTACAAAACGATATCTTTCTTACAAAAAATAATCATTACTATATGTTAACTTTAAGGTATGATTTTCAGTCACGCCGCGAAAATTTTACGTTTGAGAAATTCACCCTAATATTCATTCAGGTGATTGAATCCCTAATATAAATCCGTCGGATAAAATATGGGCTAAGTATTGGTATAACCATCTAAAAACTGGTCTTTTAAATAATTTTGTGTATGGAATAAAGAGAATAAAAAGAAACGTAATTTCACAATGACGTATTTTTCGTTGTCAAAGTTAAGCAAACGGCACACCTATTGAAGAATGAAACATTGCAAATTGGTCAATTGATAATTTAGATAGACGTCTGCCTTGAATAGACAATTAGGTCGCAATATCAAAGTTGATTGTAAGATCTACTGATTCCACGGTACTAAACGTTAGCCCACTGCTAAATGCTAGCTATTGGGTACCTACTAATTATATAATTGCAAGCCGGTTTAGATCTATACAAGGCGTGAATGTCGAGATGCACATTTGTTTTGAAGTGTGTAAAAATGACATCAGGTTAAGAGGTTAAGAGAAAGTGTTATTGCACTATGTGAAAATTCAAGTGTACCTAACTTATATACCACCACAATCGTCATTCTATGACCCTTTTCCCGATTCAGTTAGGCTCGGCTTTCCAATTTAATCGCTGAACTTTGATATTTTCTATAAAGTGACTGCCAAAAAGCAAGTGGAGGAGCGAGGGGACAATATTGAAGTTCTGCAGATAGACTATCAGAATTTTTTTAGGCTCCAACTACCAGTAACGGCTGTCATAGATTTTCACTTCGAGGCACGGAAAGACACAGTCCAAAGAACAATGTAATAAGACATACTTATTCATGCATACAAATGTTTGTGCTGAGCGGAAATCGGTTACTCGCCTCCTATTCCATTAAATAATAAACAACATAAAATAATTCACAATTTGATATACTTAACTATTAACCAACAAAATGCAAACGGCATACTGAGCATATTTTTATTACACTTTTTCGACTTACCAACTTATTCACGCCATATTCGGTTATATTGAGTGCTACTAAGATAGTATGACTGATAATGTGAGTGATGTGACATCTCACGCTTTTAAGCTTTATTTTCCAAGCGATCGATATGGTTCAATCTGAGAACGTGACATTTCATTTCCGTTAACCTTGAAATTTAAGTGGTTCATAAGATAATTGAATCAGGGTTCTATTACAAAGGCACCATAGTTAACCCTAGAAATAAAAATGATTATGCATCTAATACAAATGATTAAAATGTAGATACCATGGTAAATCAATATAATTTAACCTGTAACATTAGATGTAAATGTAAGCATAGCTTTAGCACGTCACTAAACTTCAGGGGCAACACGATGCCATTTCATATTCAATCTGTCAAATAAACTGAAAATGAAATTGCATCACGTGTACATAAACATCTTATATCATCTGGATATAGTAAGTATACTCACCAGTCTACCAAGTGAACACTTGTTTACAAGACAAACATCACTCGCTTTATCAATATTCCGACTGCATACATCTACAAATTACGTAAATTAAAAAATGCTAATGAAGGAGAACGTAAAAAACCCATGTACCTATTTGATACAAGTGTCTATTCAAGAACTTTGATCACAAAATAAAATATAAGTCAGATCAATCAATCATGAATTAATAATTGATTTTAGATGAAGGCACTATAAGAATGACGTCGTGGAAGTTCTTGAGAGGGTTGCATATTCAACAGTATACCTATTGCATCAGATCGAAATAGAGATCATTGTTAAAAATATTTTTTTACTGTATCTTGTATGTGAACGAAGCTTTTTGTGAGACATATCTACAAGTAAATATGTGTACGATTTTATATGTAGGTACCTACTTTAGATATATTATTAACTAAGGAAACTGCCATGGTAGAGGAAGATCCTCTAAACCTAACATCTTTAAAGACTATGAGTGTGACGTGGTAGTGAAGTGTTCGATTATAGTTAGTCTTACCCTTTAGAAAATAACTGAGTTTTGTTGTATGGTAAACTAAATTACGTAACTCATATAGCTGAAAGTGATTAAAATAGTAGTCAAAGAAGATAATGCTTTTTTCTACGAAAGATACTTGTGATATAAACATGTTACAGTTTACTGATCATGATGAATCATGCCGTGAAATATATTGCTTTAAACATGAAAAGAGAAGAAACATTCGTGAAATTAGATGCCACTCCGATGCATTCACTTCGAATTCTGACACTTAATTTAGTTTTATTTCAATTTCAGAATAAGGAAATGCCTTCTTAAGATTATATTTTCTGTGTTGCTACAATTCTACAAGAAATTAGTGTGTATCTTTCTTTCTTCTTTCTGTTTCTTTATAGGTGATCTAGAATATACCAAAATGATATTTAGGTGTACTTATTAAGAATTAAGACTTTCTAGTGCTTAGTTATTTTAAAATTGAACTGAATCATGATTTTAATGGTATAATTAGGATTGATTCATCAAAGTTGAAATCTCGACTCGAGTTGATTATAACAATGATAGAAACCGAGATTAACTATTTTAATTTACTATTTTTATGCTCTTTACAATAAGATAATACCTACGATACATCACATAATGCGGAATAGTCGCAGTAAATCACTTGTCCCAAACATGACTAATAATATACATAACGAAGTAACGAAGTCCTGCATAATTTTGTTAGACACAAATACCAAGGCAAAGTTGTATTCATTACTTTGTGAAACATTACTTCCAACAAATAGATAATTACTATAATTGCTGCGCTGAAATTCTGCAAGCGTGGGTGTTAAATTTAATGCTAATACTTTTAGTGCGGTATTCGAACTGCTTAAGGCTCTAATTATATACTAAGTCAATTCTTGTGGTTATTTTTATTCATGAGGATAGACTTGGAAGCATGTTTTGAATGTATGGGATTCTAAAATACCCTCAGGGTCTAATGCAAGCCGATAGGCCTTCTGCCTTCAAGTTCTTATGATCTCTACTATATTTAGTGAGTAAACGGATTCCAGTATCAAGAGTGTTAAAACCATGCCGTGTTAAAACCTTCGTATTCCGAGCGGGAAAGACGGATGGAGCTATATAGAGTGTATAGTTTCATTAGTCGAGAAATTCAGATTCAGTCAGACACTGAGATTCTTTGAGGTAGACCCTCGTCGCGGCATGAATACGTAATGACTCCGGTATAAGGTCTATGAAAAGGTTTGAGATAACGAACGGGTGTAGGATAGGCGAGGTGCGGACATTTTGCTTTGATTATAGCTTAGATTTTATGCCTTAGGTATGCCTATTCTGTATAATTCGCGTCTTAAAGTAACATAAACCCACTTCAATATTCGTGTAGGCATAACGTTAACTGCAATTTGTTCGACTTATTATGTTGTTATAGCTGCAGGACATTACCTAAATAACATAATGCTATTAGTGGCCACGCCTTGGTAGTATGTCACATGTCTAGGCAGGCTAGTGTTCAAACGCGAGCGCCATATGTAAGCCTCGTGACCTAGTAAAGGGCTAGCTTTACGAAAGTTATTGTACACTCATGGACTAGTTTAGATTAGGTACCTACCTAGCCATATTTTGTAATACGCGGTACGCCTATTGAAAATGAAAAAGAAAATGTGTTTAAATTAATTTACAACATTGTGCGTTTCACACTACTTCACACTAGGCAAGCCTGTCCTGTGGGTGCCAGATACGACTTAAACATTGACATTTCGATAGAATTTTCCTTTAATCATTTGTAATTCGACATTATCATTCGACATTATTATTTTCATTTGACATTTAAATTATTTGTTGACATTATAATTCAAATGCAATTTTATATATTATATTGATCATTAAAAATTGTGAGGCCAAACTTATAATTATCTCCCACATTTTGGGGATTTTTTTTTTAACTGGTATACCGAATTGTAAAACTACCCAAACATGAAAAAATGCAAATATTGTAGTGTTTCCGAATTATAATTTTTGAAACATCAATGTGAACCTTTGAGAATGCCGTAAGGCGAAACCGGTCAGGTCTAGAAATAAAATTAGTGGAAAAGTACAAGTGTGTTATTCAATATGTGTAGCAGATTCCACCAAGCGCCATCAATCTCCAGTATAAACAGTCATTAAATTTACTCTTTATTAGTCACACGGTATTTTTTTTGAACTTTATTGTATGATACACAAATAAGAAACACATAACATATATTGTTTTATAAAACTTTATAGTACAATTTCGAAGTAACATACAATTGTCAACCTTATCGCACACGGTAATCTCTTCAGTTAAAAAGTAAGAGAGAGTAAGAGTAAGTAAAAAAAATATTTAATTTTTTTGGACCCTACAAAGATATGTTATTTTATAATAGATATTTATAAGGCTATAGATATGACTTACTATTATACTATTACACACAACACGTATTAGACTAAGTGGTAACTGAATAGGTTATTTATAGGTTAATAAACATTAGCTAAGTCAGTTTTAGGATCGGTGAACATTCTAAGTGCAGTGAGACATCTCCGTGTCTCGGAGAGCACGTTGAGCTGTCGGTTTCGCTCACCATACCAACGTCTGTGGCATACGTTACCAGTGATTATGGTAATTATTCCATCCTGTTCTACTAGTACTCTGATCATCGAACTGTTTGGACATTTATTTTTCCAAGTCTCATGATAGGGATTTTTATTTAACATTGACCTCATTGACCGCTACTATCAGACTTATCGCACCGACTACAACAGATTTTTTTTTAATTTTACTAACCATACAGCTTCCTGCGTCGTTTCAAAAGTAAATACATATCCTATGTATGACAAAAAGAAAAGGAGTGGTTTCAAGTTATCAGGGGGCCAACCACAACCTCTTAAAGCAGTATTATTTCAATCTTACTTCGTGTTTTGGTACCATGACCTCTTAAAGCAATATTACAATAATGTTGTTTAAATTAGCAGTTTTGGGACGTCACCCATAGTTTTCGTTCTTTTTGTTCGTTCAGCGTCAAATATGACATCCTTTATAAAGTCAATAGTTACAAAAAACGATTGAAAAAACAATATTCGAGGAGTTTATCAGCTTCTAAAAGCTATGCTAATATTGCTTATTCACGAAATCGTCATCGAATGCACTCGCGATAAAAATGAGACCCTTTCCATTACCTATATGAAATTGGTTCAATAAGCGAAAGAGACTCCCACAGAATGATGAATAGAGTCCACACTGTTGAAAATCCCTATCTACAGAGTTCTCTGTAAAGACTAAGGTAAGCCCATATTTATATTGAATTAAGTACACGCTAATGTATTGTAATGTGTGATTGACCACTATTAGTTTCGTAAATATATCATGTTCTTAACATAGTTGTTTTTTTCTAGGTGTTCATTGCATTACCATTTTATAGGCAACTGATGCGAGAACCATAGGATAAGCTGAGTGAACAATCACGCACAAATAATAACATGCATGATGGCTATTCAAGAGTTCAACGGTTGTTCGAAAGGCCGCATTAAGATCCAGTTATAATAATAACTATTTTACAAATATAATTGCTTTTATAAATTATTCCATGTAATACCTACTAAATAAATAATATGGTGTCTATATTAATCGAATAACCTTCTTTGTACGCTTGCTTCCACCATCACACTTGCCGCGTTTCCAAGCTGGATTGCGATGGCCAGCCTCAGCACCAAGAACGATCCGGAGCGAGAGTCTATTGTAATGATGTCGATGAGGTGATTACCGCTCAGTGTAAATATCTATCAAGCTATGAGTATCAAGCATTATTAAATTAGAATTCGAGCTATTAGAGCGGGTGGCGCGGAGATCTAGATAATAGAAGCCAACTAAAAGACAAAATGATGTGCAGTGTGCATTTTTTATAGTGTTTAAAATCCCCACGGATTCCACTCCCACGGAGCCGGTGGAGGCGGTTATATCGGACTCGAACCGACCAAAACGCACGCCGTCTTGGGTCCTTGGTTGCCGGAGATGAGATTGCCAAAAGCATATCTCTCGCACCCCGGCAGACCCAGGACCATTTCTTTCGAGATGGCCCCCTTCGAGTTGTGGGGACCCTAGTGTCCCCATCTAGCCCCGGGTTCGGGGAGGGCACTTTGCGCCTTTGGGCACTTTGTTGTGACAGAGCATCAGTGCGCATCAAGTGACATCGGTTCGGTTCTCATAGCAACAATCTTATTATAATAACAACATAGCTGCACGCCTTGGCTTCGCCCCGGTGCTATGAATTACCTAAGTATATACTTTTAGATACAAATCTTTCACACAAACCTTGTCCTAAGAATACCTACCTACCTACTGAATAGGTGTAACCAAAATAAATCGGTAGGTAGGTAATGAAAATCTGTCCCATTGTGGAATGCACTAAAAAGCTCTATCTAACCTTGGGACTCAAGAGCCTTGAATGTCGTCAAGTTCAAAAGCAGTATTCCTAATTTGGGTGCCACTCCGTGCAACGTCATACGTATCGCACTCGAGTCGGTGCTATCGATGTGCTGAAATAAAACTTGCCTCGCACCCCTTGCACCTGTTATAATTTTTTAATGTGATCATGAATGCCCAGACAATTAAAAACATATAAAATTATTACGGCTTTATATTTGCGGTAGAAAATAAAATTTTACATAAGTAGGTACCTACAATACAAAATGCACGATTGTTATGAAGACATTGAATATGAATGAATTGTATTTTGTTCTTAAGTTTGCATGCTTGTCACAAAGAGGGTTCAAAACAACACTGCTCCTGCGTTTACTTAGGTTTAGATGTTGGAGCATTTGAAGATTCTTTGTATCGCACATTAATTATATTATTCCACGTTGTTTAATAAAGAAGTGCAGGTCGATGTGTTTTAATTTGCTACTTAGGATAGCATTTTCACATAGCTTCAATGCCACTTGGTTATCACTGCAAATCATTCACATTCATCAAACACTGCTGTCATGTCTTTCAGCAGTAGCCTTAGATGGAGAGCTCTTTCATAACTTCGGATAGCGACATAATAATATTATATTCTTCATTCAGCATAAGCAGTTGACATAGTAGATGCTCGTTGCTTTGGACTCCCAGCTTACAAAGTACAACCACGCTCTGCTACCACTTTAAATAGTACATATAAAATATAAATAGATAATATTTGCATGATTTGATCATAAATGCCCAGGCAATTTAAACTATAAAATTATATAATGGCTTTACAAGGCTATACATATTATTTGCGGTATAGGTGTAAAATAAAATGTCATAATAAAATTATTTTAATGTCAGATGACAGATAGTTTACTTTTTTTTTTCTTTCAATATTCTGCCAGTTACATAAAAGAGTATTTATATCAAAAACGTTTTACAAATTACGTGAATGTTGCTCCGTTTTGTGTGAGGAAGAGATGGCGCTACACAGTATGACAGAACGTACAGCGATCTCTCTTTTCTTTGTTTGCAGGCTTGTTGCAGGCACAAAAATAACCTTACTCAAATTCGTACCATGAGCGTACAATAATGTTTTATTTTATTCCTGCTTATTGACGGAAATGAATGAACTATTTAGAAAGAGTTATGTATTCCTTGCAATAATTCATTCGCATTAGGGCTGTACTCCGGAGACAAAAAAACCGGAGCACCTCTGGAGATTTTTGCGAACAACCGGTTATCTTTCTCAAAAACTCCGGAGATTTTATATAGAGTTAAATATTCGCCTTTTTTCATGAACACTATTTTACTATATATTTTTGATTATATGAATAGATTCCATAGCTATACGATTTTATCGAAGTATATTATGACGTATAGATGTTCGTGCATTTATTAAAAAGTAGGTAATATATACATATAATCACGCCTATATCCCCGGAGTGTTAGGCAGAGGCGAATTAACATCAACACCCACATTTCATCAATCATTGCATTCGGTCGGTCCACCTATTGCCGTATTCCGGGCACAAAGTCGGTAATAAGTTGATTTCATTAGTGTACAAATTGGACGTTTTCATAATGTTTTAATAAGAGGATTATTATAATAATAGTAATACAATGTCTCAAATGGCTAGGTACTTAAAATTACAAAACTGACTAAATATACTTCCGCGTAATCGAAGAATGTCCGGAGGCTTTTCGAAGATTAATTAAACCTCGAGAAAAATCACCGGATACTGAAATCTTCCCTGGAGTCAAGCCCTACGCCTAATGTCAGTGATTTCTTTTTTAGAAGACCATAGAGTTTTTTTTATTCAAAAAGGATTTTTAAAAAGAAGTTTTTACTTTGAAGTAAAATACTTGTAATTTTTAGAATTGTATTTTTTTGCTTAATATCTAAGCAATTTCTATGCATTCTTCTATATAATTTATACTTGTAATTATAGGCGTTTCCCGGGATGCGAGTCTTCTCACTGGGCACCATGCTAGCTAAAAACTAAGTTATAATAGTCAGCTTGACCATTTCTTGTTTAAGTTAATGTATATAAATAGGGTTTACTTGCTTTTTGGGTTACGAAAATGATTTTTTGAGCAGTATTTTGCAAAACAATAATATAAAAGTTGCTACCTAGCAACTTTTTTAAAACGGCTAAATTTGACATAAAAACAATAATGTTAAATACAATACTGCTCTAAATTCTCGTCATGGTACGAATTGAATGAACTACAATTAATTTGACGTCACAAAAGCACTAAGCAGGAATACATGACATGCACAATGTACGGTTGTGGTACGAATATAAGCAAGATTACTTCAAGCTTGACACAAAACTCTCCTGCAATAAGACTGTTTTGTAAACGGTTGTGGTAGGCCCCCAGGTGACTAATCAAGTGAACCACTTTTCCATTGCTCATAAAAATAAATAGTTTCATAATTAATTTAATGCAACTTATCTATAAATTATATGTAGACAGACATGAATTTATTGACGCTTGCGCAACAGAAGTTTAACTTCATTTGAGTTCATTAGAGGTATATAACATACAGATCTATAAGAAGGCCACATTCCGAATAATCAACTTGTATATTTACGAATGTTATTCACGATTTTATCCCAATTATTCAGGTATTTGTGTATTCGTCTGTAAGCCGCAACGTTTCCAAAGATGTCTGCCCGCATAAGTATGCATTTCGTTGCAGCATTCATTATGGGTTGCCAAAAATGCAGCGCTCGTGTTGTGCAAAATCAGTATGTAAATGTTAAAAGGTTGTTCTACTTCCTTACCAAAATTGATGACTTTCTGAATGCTTGGCGAGTCGCAATTTGCACAGGAATATAGCTGAGTATTTACCATATTATATATATCGGGTAGAGATTAGACAGTCAATATAATATCTGTCAATATTCATGATAATATTGATGTGCAAACGCAATTCGTATCTAAGTATATAGATATCGTATCACAAGACGCCATATTCATTAACAGAAAGTAAATTACATATTTTCATTATAATAACTTAAGAGCGCGCATAAAGCTAGAAAAAAGTCAGATTTCACCCGCACACTTCATACGTCCCGCTCTCGTCTGTCCACACGTCTGTCGCTCCGCAGTATTTTGTGTGGCAGCTAACCGCCATGTTTAGTACGCAGGCGCACAGTATACCCAAAATAATCAGATTAAATTTGGCAAAGTACGAGCTGGATCATTATCTATATAAGGTATACTTTGAACACACAATAATTTTATTTTTGGTGATAGATAAAATGAGTGGGATTTGTAAAATAAACATAAGCATTGAAATAAAACCACTTTTTACGGATTCTATCGCGTATATTTGTTATTATTTACTTTGTAAACCGACGTTTCGGCTTCTGCAAATTTACGCAAAATGAGCTCACTGTGTTGTTAAGTCTTGCTGGATTTTGCTGCTTACTGGGTATGATTAAGTGGATGACTGGGTCCCAAGCTGGTGGTACGTTCCATCCATCCTCTCTATTAAAATTTGGGTGTTTTTTAATTTCAATAGCCTCTTGGATCATTCTAGGAATATATCGATGTTCTTTGGCGAGTATCTTCAGATACTCGCCAAAGAACATCGATATATTAATAAATTAATTTTTTTTTTAAATAAATATTCCACAACATTCTACACCACGCTATCTAGATCCAAGGTAAGCTTTTATAGCTTGTGTTATGGAATCTAGAATGCGGATAAACATACTTACATACTTTTTTTTTGTATATATATACATATTATACGTAGAAACACCCAGACCAATGCAAATAGCCATATTCATGCATACAAATATTTGCACTGAGCGGGAATCGAGCCTGCGCCTCCTGCGTGGTAGTCGCATGCACTACCGCCACGCCACAGAGGCTGTCAATTAATAAATTAATATATAAATGTATTTTTGGTGATAGATAAAATGAGTGCGATTAGTAAAAAAAACATTAGCAGCTTAGCTTTAATAAACAGCTTAAAATATAGTGGTCAAAATATGAATGCATATCTTTTGAAATCGTCAAATATTTATATTAACACATTTATATCACGAAATAAATTTTAATAAATTTTCACTGTATTATTATAATTTGTTGTGTTTTAGATAAAATCTTCCTAAGAACTCGACGATTCGCTGAATAATTTTACAGGTAGTGCTAAATAATACGAAAAAGTAAGTTAAAGAAATATTTATTTCAATAATAATTACAAAATGCTTACATGTAATATACTTTCAATTTTGTTATAGGTAGATAAGAATAAGGTAAATTAATGTTTATTTCATACTGAAATTGGTTCAAGACGCCTAAAGATATTACTTTCAGTTCATAAAAGTAGACGATCACTGTAGAAAATTAATTTGAAATATCTTTTTAATCTATAATTGGAAATACAAAAAGAGTTGAAGCTATTCTATGAATATGACGTCAATAATGTGGATATTACGAGGCCGTTTACGAAATTTTGTCATTTTACTCGACATTGTGATTTTAGAAATGTGATTTCATAGTTAAAAACTGTATTAATTAGAGGTTAAATGAATAAATAAGAAAGATCATCTCAAATAGTAATGAGTAAATGAGCTAGGTACGGTATTTGCTTATTTTTATTACATGATTTTGATTATTCTACCCAAAACACACGCCTATTTGTGAGTTTTTGTGGAAAAGGTTAAGGAAATGACCTATTACTTATTGTTTTGACGGCTAAACAGTATGAAAAACTTACTACGTGTTTTCCTGAAAACTATCTATTTCTTCAGTGTATTACTTTTAACTAGTTCATACAGAATATGAAACTAAAAATATTCAATTTGGACAAATTTTTCGAAAAATTCAAACCACAATGGGACTTCAACGCCAGAGTCGTGAACCCTGGCGTTCTACTTACTCTGAGCTAGCCTTCCAGGGGGGTCGTCCGTGTTCCGTGTGGTTGAATTTTTCTATTACTTGTTTTATATTTGATTTGCTTGATTTATATAAATGAATGTTTAAAAAAAGCAAAGAAAATGGCTTATTATGTAGTGAGATTTTGAAACTCACTTATCTAATATATTTTTTTATAAACAGTACTAGTCGGGATGTTCTGTACATTAGAAGTTGATCTGAAAAAAGACAAAATAAATAGTCATGGTTCTAATAACTTCATTCACATAATTTTAACGTAACATAGTAACAGTTACTCAAAATAAATAAAACAACATGGTAAATATCCCGGTGAGTAATCACACTACATATGGTGAGTACATCGCTAATGTGAATGACCATGTGAATCTCAAACCATACCATTCTACTCTTTTATATTACACTCGGCGCTGGCTAGCCAGTTCCTTTGCTTGAACTTAGCTTACACGCTACTGCGTGTCTAGATTATACAACGTTGCATATTTTTTTATTCTATTTAGTGAATAGAATCTTAAATGTTTACTGAATGTGAGAAAAAAAATTGCAATAAGCTTACAAGTTACAGTTTTTATTAAGCGATGCGACTGGATCGGATTCATCAGCTTATGTTATGTTACGAGCTGAAGCAACTCTGAAAAGCATTAAAATTGATAATACAATGGATAAGTACTTTCGCAAAAATATAATTTATATTACTGCTATAAAAAATAACATTAGTTACATACTTCAAATAAACACGCGAGGTGGTCTAAGACATCTATTTGATTTTCATATACTATACCCGGGCTACCTGGCAACGGTTGATACTTAGTAACCAAGTAAAGAAAATAAAGAAATATTACTTTCGACAAATAACCAAGAGTTGAATTCTTAGTCTTTTTGATTCTCTTTTAGAGTTTATCTTTTGATTTTTTTTATTTCCCATAATTTCGACGAACTTTTTCGACGGAAAACAGAAAAACAGTCCTCTTGTCTCAACTGGGCGACCCCGACTAACACGGCATTGACAGCTCATAGAATGTCAAAAGGCATTAGGAGTTTGGGCTTTTCGCACGAAACGCCTGCAGAGGCCGCTAGTGAGGTAGGGTGCCATCTGACATTTGACAGTGAAATTGTCACTCAGCGTTCAGTTGACGTTCAGTATTGTTTAAATTTAATTATTACCTATATATTTTACCAATAATTTCCGTTCCGCTTATCCTCTCAATATCTCAAACTGTGCTTATACGCTCTCTAAATTGCATCTGCCTGTTTGCTCTGCAATTTTTACTTTGAAAATGCCGTTCATTGAATGTTGTGTACCGTCGCGTCGTGTCGGAAGACCAAGTACGATGAAACTTTGTATCGATTACCTCGAAATGAAACATTATAACGCAAGTGGCTCAATCAGCTCGCACCATATTGCCCAGGACTTGTACAGTTGACTTAGAGAAAGGAAGATTTGTTCAAGACAATTTGAACCAAAATGTCTCATTGGCAAGAAAAGGCTTTATAATGCTAGACATGCCAGGTTAGTTGTTTGAATAACCTATACAACTCACTAGAGTTAGGTAGGTACTAACCTACCTCTTGTAATAATACTTTTTACAATTTTTGTATTGTTGGCTTGTCACAAATTAAAGCACTGATTGTTATAATTGTTAAATTTCAGTTGAAACTGATCACACTTGTGTGAAAATGTCAACAATGTTAGATCACACATATTGCAAGAGGCCGTCATCGAGTGATTCTTACCCACAACCTGCAAAAATTCCCAAAATAACAAATGTTTCAGAACAAGACTGTACCTTGCCCTCTACATCAGTATGTATGCTCTATTCACTTCTTTTCGTTATTATATATATATGAATGAAGTCGATGTTTACGAAGTTTACAATGGTGACCCTCTTTCCGAAACTTTGCCTTTAACTTACAGGCGACAGGCGAGGTGAAGTCAAATTGACGTGTCCAGTATAAAAAAAAAAGTTTTTGGTTAATTTTTCGTTACGTCGTTACCTCGTTAAGCTAAATGCAAAGTCTGGAAAAAAGGGTCACTATCGTAAACATGTACCATGTTAACAGTGGTGACACTCAGCTTGACTGCCTGATCCATATACGGATGGCATCTTCATCTTATCAGCATATCTATGGTCTACCATAGGTAAAGTTGTTACTACTACTACCATTATACATGTTCGTATGGCGACCGGGACCGACGGCTTAACGTGCTTTCCGAGGCACGACTAGACCAATGCAAGTAGTCAAATATAAGCATACAAATATTTGCACTGAGCGAGGATCGAACCCGCGCCGATAAGGCCACCAATTGAGTCATTAAAGTGTGGTGAAATATTATATTACTAAAGCTAAACTTTTTTTCAGCTGTGAAGTCTAGAAGATTGCGTTTGACAAGCAGTATTAAATGTTTGTCCCCAAAAGGCAGATTATTGAAAAAAATGAAAAAATGTCTGGGTTGAGCATGGTGCAGGCCCCTCCTAAATTGCTGTAATTACGGCATAGTGCTTAATTATGCACGCGAACTTCTTAGTCTTAATTTTTTGTTAAGGTTAATTATTTTGTTATTAGTTTTTTTATATTCTTTAATTATCTTAACACGAGACAAATGTACATTCGTCCATATTTAGTGTTAAGATATCACTTTTTGTAAATTGATGTCTGTAAAATGCTAGGGTGTTTCTTGCGCCGTTTCTTCTCCAAATATAGAATTAATAAAAAATAAACTATTGTTTCATTGTTTCTAGTACCAAATATAAAAATATAAATCATACAACACCCCAACATAGAATGGGCTATCGACTAACGACATCACTATTATCGATATTGTTATTAGGTAAAAATATGAATATGGCCTGCCCTACACGCAGCTCACTTTTTTTTTAATCTACGTTACGTCACGTCAATATGACATGATGGTATGCGATGCGGACCCGCTCCTTACGATTCAGTTTTTGTTCAGAGACTGTCTTATCTGTACGTAGTACATATCTTCTAATCTGTGCCGACTAATTGATGAAACAACAGATGGCCGGCACCTCGGGTCAGGTGCGATAGCAAGAGACCGTCATGCGCGAAATAAGAACGTCGTAAGCGCCGAATTCGTTTTTTTTTAATTACTCGTAAATTTCAGATAATTTTAACAAAGTGAAAAATTGAGTCACTAGGTTTTATAATTTTATACTTTGTACATAAAAATTGACTCAGTTATATGAATAATCTTGGAAATAAATTAATTTTAATCAAAAATTAGGCCCAACTTTGTGATCTTATTTTATCGACAAAATATTATTATTTTATGTTTTAACCAAATTGAGTACCTTTCAGATATAACGTATTTTCTATTTAAAAAAAAACAAGCTCATTTGTGGCACACTTTCGGGTATAAAAATCCAATCAAAGATCGGCAATTTTCCTTTATACTCCCTCTTAATGACTGTGACAAGATCGCAAAGTTCAGAGCCGCGGTCAACATTGGTGGAGCGCTTATGTATTTTCTTAATTATTTCCCACATAATTTAATTGTGTTTCAATTTGTAATTTAAGAAACCGCTTCTATGTATCGAATAATGTTTGAATGTTGGCGCTCATTTGTTGACCACTTAGTGTTGGAGGAGGCCAATGAATGGCGCTGTGAATGGATCTGTTCGAACTATATTTTGAGAACGAAGTTTCTATGAGCGGGACTCTCAAGCTTCATTACGTTCAACCCGCTCATTTAGAATCAGTCAGTAACCCGCACCCAGCATCGAAAGATGTCTTTGACTCACGCGCTCCGCACCAAACGGAAGTTTGAGTTATTCAACTCCTCGTTTCTTTCTGTGTAATTCTATAAGTTCCTTTGGCCACATTCTCAAGTCAGTATAAGTGAAGTGTATCGGAAGAAAACGACAAATTCAAGAAAGTCACCGGCCGGTCGAAATATACCTACCTACCAGCACGTGCCAGGAACCACGCCTGTCTGCAGCTGAATCCTCACGAGGTGGAACACAGGTCAGTGCCGATTTTCTTACGTTTTCATTCATGGAAGCGGTCACATGAGTATTTCCTTTCTTACAACCAAACGCCAGGTCAGAGGTTCTTTACGCTCTGTGTGCAAACACACCACTTGGTAGGACTATTTTACACGTCCTACCACAATTTATGGTCCTTACGAGTCGGATAGGCCAGTAAATAACATATTCACGTAATTATTGGTGAATAATATTTCTTTCCTATTCATTTAATTAAAAGATTCACGTAATTTTGGTGAATTCTTTCCGCCATCTTAGTTTCATTACTTTCTTTCGCTAACAGATTTACGTAAATTATTTGGTAAATTCTGCATTTAAAACGCTAAATCTACGTAATAATTGGTAGATATTTATAATAGTTGGTGATTTACGTATTAATTGGTAAATAATCATCATTCTATTCGCATACGCGTAACGTTGTAGGTAGGTACCTATCTAGGTACGTAAGTACATAGTTACATTACTATTATTATACGCTCCGCCGTGCTACTTGCGCTATTATATAATAAGCCGTAGTACAATTTTCAATAAAAAGTAGGTATATCTAAACTGTTTGTGTTGAATTACTATTATATTATAGTAGGTACCTTACAGATAATCTTCTTGTTATATTTCAATAGGTAGGTCCTACCTATCGTTAATTTGCAAACATGTCGTCAGATCTCGAGACGAAGCTTATTCTGTTGAATCAAAAAAAGGAATTATTGTTTGCACGCATTAATCGTTGGTATAAATCGTCGAAATCAGTTGTGTGTTTTGACATAACAACGCGAGCGAATGAAGATTTTCTGTCTGAGACCGAGAACATCGATGTCGTTCGCGATAAGTTCGAGTCGATTGTAGATCAAATAAATAGCTTAAATTTATCATTACAATCCCCTGTAGAATCCGACTATTCTTGCCTTGACTCATTCGATGAATTGTATTCGAGAATAAAACGCATTAGAAATAAATTATCTACGCCCAAGGTCAAGGAGATCGCCTCACACGGGTCGATTAATTCAAACGCGTCTGTAGTGAAATTGGAAATGCTTGTTATTCCGAGTTTTGACGGACGCCCTGAAAACTGGAATACATTTTATCAGTCCTTTAAGGCCAATATTCATTCGAACACACAATTGTCTGATTCGCAACGTGTGCAATACCTATTCTCAAAATTAACCAAAGACGCATTAAAGTTCACTGCCGGTATTGTTCCGTCAAGTGAGACCTACAGTATAGTGTGGGACGCCTTGGTCAAGAAATACCAAGATAAACGCTCATTAGGTTCATATTATCTTAATAATATATTAGACTTAAAGAATTGTTCACCTAGTGTGAACTCACTTGATTCATTTATAGGTATATATTCCTCATCTATCGCCGCGCTTAAAGAGTTAGGTATAAATGATTTAACGGACTTCGTGTTTCTACAATGTGCCTTGAGGAAAATGGACACACCAACCATCCAAGCCTTCGAACTTTCTGTTCGAGGTGTCGATATCCCTACGACACAACAGCTGATCGACTTTGTACAAGATCATGCTAAGATGATTGAACGGTCAAACCCGCGGTCTTCGTCATATGCGAAGTCGTCCACTGCTGGGATGCCACAGTCTAATGATAGGCGTGTACAGCGTAATTCTAAGTCGTTTGTTGTCAGTGAGCCGATTAATAATAAGTCGAATGCGCCCGCCGCAGGTAACGCGCCCTGTTGTTTATGTGGCGGCAGTGACCACCGACACCTGTATGACTGCGCTCAGTTTAAAAATATGCAAAATGCAAAGGCTAGATATGAGTTTATTAAATCTAAGCGTGGTTGCGTGAATTGTCTAAGCACATTACATAATCTCCCGCAATGTAAAAGTACGTCAGTTTGTTTCTGTCAGAAAAAACATCATAAATTATTGCATTTTGAGAATAATATTAATAATTCGCACTCGCATGCGACGACTGTTGCCGCATCCCCGCCGCCCCAGTGCGGCCTTGACGGTCCCACTCCTGAGTCATCGCTCGCTTCAAGCACTGTGCATTCGTATGCCTCTAGCCATAAGGGTGATATTCTCTTGGCAACCGCTCAGGTGTATGCTCGCCCTAAAGGTAGCACTGGAATTAAATCTGTAGTCAGATGTCTAATTGATAATGGCTCACAGAATAACTTAATAACATTGTCCTGTTGTCGTTTATTAAATTTACCAATAATACCAATGAGTAATTCTGTTGTCAAAGGTGTTGGCTCCATTTCGCACACGATAATAGGCTATGTGTATTTGGACATTGAATCTCGTATTTATGCAGATCATAAGTATACTATACATGCGTTAGTTATGAATAGCCTTACGGATCAATTGCCCTCGCAATTAATTAAGTGTGATAGCGAGTTAAATCTTCGCGATTTACCGCTTGCTGACTTAAGCTGGAACATTCCAGGAAACATTGATATAATATTAGGTGCACAGCTCTTCCCGTATATCTACTTAGGAAATAGAGTCGAGTGTGGTCCCAGTGCCCCTTGTGTACTATCAACCGCGTTTGGGTATGTACTTATGGGTGATTACCCACGTAAAGTTGTTGTGCCTACAACCGCATCCTTTTCTGCGCTAGCACTAAATGATTTAGTGCAAAAATTTTGGGAACTTGAGGAAGTTCCTGTGAAGCGCCTATTGTCTCCAGAAGAAACCGAGTGCGAGAATATTTTCACATCTACTGTGACTCGCGATGACGTGGGTCGTTATACGGTTGCGCTGCCGTTCTGCAAGGATCCCTCTGAACTAGGGAACTCGCGCGGCGTCGCTCACCGCCGGTTTTTGTCGCTCGAGCGTAAACTTCGTCAATCACCAACCGTACGCGAAAATTACAATAAGGTTATTCAGGATTATTTAGATAACGGTTATCTTGGTCTCGTTGATGACTCTAATTTGTCTATGGATGGTTATTACATACCACATCGCGCAGTGGTTCGACATGACAAACCGATGCCGCGTATTGTGTTAGACGCGAGCGCTAAAACCCACACTTGTCTTTCGCTCAATGATATTTTACATATTGGTCCCAATTTACAGGCAGACCTGTTTTTATTATTATTAAATTTTAGGTTATTTCCTATCGCAATGAACGCTGACATAAATACTCACCGCAAATCGCTTGAGTTTGATGTTGGCA
The DNA here is from genome assembly GCA_914829495.1 of Eilema sororculum. NCBI lineage: Eukaryota > Metazoa > Arthropoda > Insecta > Lepidoptera > Erebidae > Eilema > Eilema sororculum. The sequence goes on along the minus strand of OU618545.1, from coordinate 16,752,890 downwards.
GTCATGTCGCAAAGGTTTTAGGTCTCTCGTGGGAGCCGTGTGGAGATAATTTTTATTTCACATCCACCTTGGTAGATGAGAAGTGCACTAAGAGAAATATACTCCCTATAGTTGCACGACTATTTGAAGTGCTCGGGTTGGTGGCACCTGTGATACTCTACGCCAAGTTGTTAATTAAGGAACTTTGGCTTAGTAAGAGTGATTGGGATGACCCTGCTCCAGAGCATATACGCTCACGCTTTTCCGCTCTCGTTCAAGAATTAAAATTGCTTGACACATTAAAAATTCCGCGATATATAGGTGTCGAAGTTGATTGCGAATTACGTCTTGTCGCATTTTGTGATGCCAGCCTGAATGGCATGGGATGTGTTATTTATGCACATTGTACCTACCCATCTGGCATTCAAACTCGCATTTTGTGTGCGAAATCAAAGGTCACTCCGACAAAGATTACTACGCTTGCTCGATTAGAGTTATGTGCTATCTTGCTTATGTCAAAGTTAATAAGAACTGTACGTGATTCGTATGCATTACGCATTCCCGTTACTGACATTTACGCCTTTTCTGATTCCACGATTGCCTTATCATGGGTTCACTCGTCACCACATCGGTGGTTGATTTTTGTTAGCAACCGGGTCGCTCAGTGTCAAGAAAACTTGAACGCTAAACATTTTTATCACGTCGCCGGAGACATTAACCCGAGTGATTGTCTATCACTCGGCATGCTCCCCTCGCAACTTTTGACTTATGATTTGTGGTGGAACGGTCCAGCATGGATCCGCGGCCCCCCTGATGAATGGCCTATTAAGTCATTCTCTCCCGCCAACTGTTCTGACTTACCTGAGCATAAGGCAAATGTGTTGAGTGTGACAACGAAACACACAGAGTCGCCATTGTTATGTACATTGGCACAACGTATTTCTTCTTGGCAGAAACTACTACGTATCATTACATACGTTTTAAAATTCGCACGATTTAAATTTAAGATCGAACCTCATTCTGTATCAGGATTACATCCTGTCCTTCTCCCTAAACGCGATCACGTTGTTGATCTAATAATTCAGCATTTTCACGTTGTCAATTGTCGTACTGGACCTGGACTCCTCATGTCTATCATAAAATATAAAACGCGTTCTGGTACTTACAAACTCGCTGTAAACAAATTGTATCCTATCCCAACGCAATAACTTACAACGCTAAATAGAATCTTAAACTTTAATTTTTAACTCAAACTTTAAACATACTTTAGATAGAATATTGTTAGTCTAAGTTGTTATTTTCGCTATGTGTATTATTATGTTATACAAATTCACTATGGGCTCTAATCAGCCAGTGTTCGCTTGTTTGTTTCGTAACGTCTTGCGACGTTCCAAAGCCGGGTGCATGGTGGAGCGCTTATGTATTTTCTTAATTATTTCCCACATAATTTAATTGTGTTTCAATTTGTAATTTAAGAAACCGCTTCTATGTATCGAATAATGTTTGAATGTTGGCGCTCATTTGTTGACCACTTAGTGTTGGAGGAGGCCAATGAATGGCGCTGTGAATGGATCTGTTCGAACTATATTTTGAGAACGAAGTTTCTATGAGCGGGACTCTCAAGCTTCATTACGTTCAACCCGCTCATTTAGAATCAGTCAGTAACCCGCACCCAGCATCGAAAGATGTCTTTGACTCACGCGCTCCGCACCAAACGGAAGTTTGAGTTATTCAACTCCTCGTTTCTTTCTGTGTAATTCTATAAGTTCCTTTGGCCACATTCTCAAGTCAGTATAAGTGAAGTGTATCGGAAGAAAACGACAAATTCAAGAAAGTCACCGGCCGGTCGAAATATACCTACCTACCAGCACGTGCCAGGAACCACGCCTGTCTGCAGCTGAATCCTCACGAGGTGGAACACAGGTCAGTGCCGATTTTCTTACGTTTTCATTCATGGAAGCGGTCACATGAGTATTTCCTTTCTTACAACCAAACGCCAGGTCAGAGGTTCTTTACGCTCTGTGTGCAAACACACCAGTTTGGCAGGACTATTTACACGTCCTACCAAACATTAACACATATTTTACAAAAATTGACTAACTTCTATATTTTATACTGTTGATTGATGGCACTAAGTGGTTTTTTTTTCACAACATTTAGCACAACGCTATTTCACTATAAGCTTTTATAGCGTATGTTATGGAATCTAGAAAGCGGATAAACATACTTATATTTATTTGTAAATACATACGAGTACATATTATACATAGAAACACATATTGAGAGCACTTGTATGTCATTTTTCATCAATTCTGTATCAATTTTGGTAAATGTAAACCTTTGAAAATACCGTAAGGCAAAATCGGTCAAGATCAATAGAATAAATACTGTGGAAAAAGTACAAGTGTTCTCAATATGTATAATTGACCAACTAGTTCTCGACAGTGGAAGTCGGATGGTATACAGTGGAACTCGCCTTGCATAATGATGTCGGTCACCCGTAGTCTAGCGTACATTACGCGATTTCGCAACTCAGACATGCTCTTACCCAAACTGATTGCGGAAAACAACCCAATAAAATGAGACGAGCCGGATAGAATCTGGTCGTTAATGCACGTCACATTATTTAATTTAAATATATAAAAGTGAAAGAGGAAAGAAACATGTCGATTTTGTAATTTATTATCGGGGATTGATCTAAATTCTAACTAGTCTAGTTTGACTACGATAGAGACTCAACGGGATATGTAGATAACATATTTTCATTATCTTATAACAAATCGAATACATAGGGAAAAGAAGAATCATCTCGGGCGGGACTCGAACCCGCAGTCTTTCCTTTACAGGGGGAACAAGGCGACGGTGGAGTCATCTACCGATTTTCTTACGAACTATAAAAGAAAATCAGTAGATAACTCCACCGTCGCCTTAAAGACGTATAAGATGGGAAATATGAATCACATCGGGCGTGTCTCAGTAGCCGAATTGGTCAAGGCATTCCCCTTGTAAGGGAAAGACTGCGGGTTCGAGTCCCGCCCGATATGATTCTTCTTTTTCCCTATGTATTCGATTTGTAAAGTTAGCATACTTAATGCTGTAAAATTTCATTCACTCTTATAACAACTTTATGACAGTGAGAAATTATTTTGAAAATCGAATACGCCATAAAAACGGATAAAAATTGAAGGGAAATTTGAATCACATCGGGGTGTCTTGGTAGCCGAGTTGGTCAAGGCATTCCCCTTGTAAGGGAAGGATCGCAGGTTAGAGTCCCGCCCGAGAAGATTCATTTTTCCCTATGTATTCGATTTGTATAGTTAGCATACTTAATGCTGTAAAATTCATTCAAATTAAATCGAGTTGTAAATTACAGCTAATCTAGATTTTATTAGTATTTTAGATTCTTCCTATTTGTCAAATTATTGTATTTCCGCTTTGCATCTTTGCTATAACTTATCAATATTAATTTTTGATTTTGAGATTTTGGTCACTAGGTTGTCATTTTTTTCTTCACCGATTCAATGGCAATATTCGATGATCTTAAATCTGTGCAGAATACGGAGGATAGGATATATCCTTCTGCATGGTGCAGCCTAATGTTCGAATGACATTTACAGGCACCTCAAACGGATTCCGGACTCCAGTATTAGCTGGAAATTCAGTATTAGTCAGCGGTAAATTAGTCACTCTTTCTTGATGGTAATTTGCTTTTTAGGTAATCTGATCAGGAAAGGTAAAAACAACAACGGAAAAAAAATACCATGGTGTTGTTACGAGTATCGGATTTTTCTGTACTGTTGCAAGTGTTGCAACCGCCATGACCATGTTGAAAGTGAGTTTTGTCTAATACTCGTTGATTCCAATACTATATTATGACTTATTTATACATACATAGATAGATCTTGCACGAAATTCATGCGTGCACCTTTAGGCATATTTATTGGTCATTTATATTCGTACTTGACACCTATCAAGTAACATGTCACTCGTAAGTCCCAAAGATAATTAGTACCTAGATAAACATAATTACTTAATAGGTTTATATGTAATAATATGTTAAATAAATTCGGTATTTATTTATTTAAATAATAAGGTAATAGAATAATTTGTAATTATAAAACTTACTTGATATCGTAATATGTATACCTAAACGTACCAATGATCTCACTTTGAGACACTGAAGATCTTGTGAAGTGGATATAAATAAGTAGAAGTAATAAAAGCGGACCCCAGCTATAGATTCCGAAATCCGCTTTTCTAACTTCAAATTCAAATTCAAATTCAAACACCTCCTATTTCAGAAGCTTTGAGACATTCATTAAAATGATGATGATTATACTTGTGACCATGATCAACTCTGAAAAGTTTAATAACATTTAATAACCGCTCCGTCAAATTTGTCATCTACTATTTTTAGAACCGAACTCAAACTGCCTGATAAAATATTCCAATTATGAACTATTTACCTTCATAGTAATTGGTTATGTCGTAAACATTTACAACCTAATTAAAACCAAATCTATAATTAATCTGCAGTCGTCTAAGTATTGAACATATGTTTCTGTTAAGACATTCCGTTACAGCAGGTAACACTGCTGCTAATGATGATTGAAGTGATTGTATTTTAATTGTTAATTTTTAAAAAATGTTATACATAATTAAGACATCTGAAGCTATAGCATTTGTGGGCATGTACAATGCACAGTGCAAATGTAATTATGGTCTTATTAATAAATGTTTGTAATACTTTATCCATATTTAGAATTAGTTAGTTACATATGCCTACGCTGTGTAAGTTTTTAGCGCTAAGTTTTATTTAGAGTAATAATATAATTTGGAGAACCTCTGGTACGATTTTATTTGATAAAAAAAATTAGTGGAGATAAATGCTTAATTTATTGGAAACGTGGCATATATTCTACCACTTTAAGTTTTATTTTCTGTTACTTTCCTATCTGTTATTATTATTTTTTATAATCCGGACTCGGGTTGGCCGAAGCAAGGAATGCCGGGCCAGATGGAGATTCTCGAAGGGGGCGGACCTGCGATGTGAATGTGGAGTTACTCCACAGACAATGGCGCATCAGTTAACATGTGCTAAATGGCCATACACATGTACACCACGGGACCTTACGTCACTTATGTGCGCCTCCGAGAACGCCATACAGGTGGCAGCACACTGGGAGAAGATAATTTGAGGGCCGAGGCACCATCGCCACGATAGAAGAAGAAGTCATGTATATTATCATAATTGGGTAACAAAACTTTGTTTGACGCTTTCGGTGCTTAACACCATGCTACCATAAATAGCAACAATGCAAACAAATTATCTCAAAGATCAATATTTTTTATCTCTCTAATATCTTTTTAAATAAAAATTGGTGTTAAAAGACTCCCGTAAAAATATCCCCTTCACTCCCCGACGTCTCCTTCTATAAAAAAAACCATCTCTATGTAACAAGCTAAGCGATTTCTTATATTACATAATGATATGTCAAACATAATGAATGCTTAACTATTTTTTACCTTGCTAAGACTAATATTGCAACAATTAAAACAAAATAAAAAATTCACGCAAACAATTCTGCAACTTGCATGTTTAGCCACCTAGTTATGCTGCTCTTGATTTTACACCTTAAAGACATTCTGCAACTTGGCCATTTTGTTACCCGATCATTTTGCAATTAGAACGTTTTACGATAAGTGGGTAGGCATTATGAGACTAACCCAACAAAAGCTGTTGATATAGAATTATTAATTATTTGTAGGCCGGTATCATAACGACCCGAATTTGCAAATGTCCGTAGTCAATTACAGCTGACACCTATTCGATCCGCACCTAAACTAGTAGGCTTATTAATCAGATTAAAAATCAAATTAACAATCGCTACACATATTATGTATTATATTGTTGAGAAATCATATGTGTATGTCTAACACTCAGTCAAGGACTAGAAAGGTTCTCCAACGTACTTATTCAGAGCAGCTTTGCAGTTCTACAATCAGATTTAACTTTGCACTACTTGAAATTAATCTAAACATAGATAATTACTAGCTGTTGCCCGCAACTTCGTACGCGTTAAGTTCGGAATAGTTCAAGCTCAAGTCATAGTGGAATATTTTCATCATAACTGGAACGGAAGTACTCGAAATACTGGAAATAGTGAATTTTACACAAAGGAAACATTCCTCTATTTTAAAAAAGAAACAAAACATTTCGTCAGCAAAATTCAACATTTTGCTGACGAAATCATTATAAAGTATGTGGATGAACATTGCTAAATGTGGACATATCAATGTTCATCAGTTTTAATGGTTTAAATATTCTTCCCTCCTCCCAAATTCTTTAAACATGCTGCCACCACCTACGAACTGAACAAATTAAAATACATCAAGTATCACACAAAATAGTTTCAAGAAATAGTTTCTTTGCCGAGCCAATGGTGGGTAGTTCCAGTTTTATGATAAATTCCATCGACCACAGTCACATCGTTGTTCGTTGCCTCACACACAGGCAAAGAAGAGGCGGCGCAGTGGGCAAGAGAGAAAATACAGTATTAACTGGGATGGGGTCATATAGCTTCATTTTGATATATATTCTTTGTATTGGTAAGGTTGTGTCCAGCAGATGATGTAGATGTTTCCAAATTGACACTGGAGTTGATGTCCACGCGGCGGATCTTTTTGGTCTGATGAAATTTACTGGAACTGAGTGTTTCTCTGCCCACATTCGGTCTCTTTTATATAGTAGGAGCAGCGGTATCTTTTATATACCTAATACATAGTTTGGCTTCTCCTAGCATTCTGTTATCATTTCTGGGATAGATTTACGTATTTACTATTAGATACTTATTAGACGGAATCGATAAGATTGCAGCGGCGTGCATTGGTAGTCATCAGGTCACTAACATTGTATAATGTCTGCAGTTGCATAGATACGTTGTCTCCCTGGCTGTATTTTACCCTTTCTACCGCACCACGGCGAGTGAAAGAGCCTATTACGAGTCTTTCAACTAATTTCTCCTTCCACCGGCACTCACATAAAAGATAGAAATAATGCCATCTCGAACCAAGCGGTTTTGAACTTCATTTCTTTATTGGTCGGTTAAGAACTGTATTGCTCTACCCACACATGGGTTTTCTTCTTTTTAAGATCTGGAGTTTTTTTTTATATAGGACACGTCAATTTAACTTCACCTCGCCTGATGGTAAGCAAAAGGCAAAGACTCGGAAATAAGGTCACCATTATGAACATGTACCATCTTAACAATGGTGGTACTCAGCTTGATGGCATCATCAGAAGCCTTTTCACGCTCGCTTAAAGGACCCGGGACTGGAGGAAGAAGTAAACACGTGAGCTGGCAGGGATTTTCAGGTCTGTAATGGTGTGGCATAGGAATAAGTCACCAAACCGCTTGGTTCTTGATGGAATATTCACATCCGTATGCGGGTGACATCTGAGCCCTGCACGCGTGGTCCTGTATAGGAAAGTAGAGGGTGGAACTAATTGGAAGAGCTCATCAGAACATTCACTATAGTAGAGACGGTAATACGATAGGCACAACTATCGCCCAGAATACGTAATCTGCTTCAGAGAAAGTGCAACGATTTACTTATTTACCAAGGCTGGTATACCTACTGGGGAGAATACCCCCCAATGCCCCATCTCCTCTGTTAAATTTTAATCGGTTCGATTCCAATATTGCACTTGCCCCGATGTGGTGGAATCGGTACCAATGGGGGATACCAGTTTCAGTTTTATGACTTCTCAGGCTGGTGGGGCAACTTTTTCACTATCCGAAATGAATAATTTTGTAAAGATCTAAGAATATTATATAATAAGTTCTACTATTACTGTCACACAGCCTAGTTTTATGTACTACCTATAGATTAATAAGCATAGAATTTATATTTTACTTCAAATAAAACTATAAATACGATAAAATACAACAAATACACAATAAAATATAAAAGTTAAACAAAAGTAAATAAAGAACAAAAAAAAAGGAAAACTACATGTGATGGATTCGAACGCGACTCAGCTAAGTTATAAGTCCACCGCAGACATATTGAGCCACAGTTACCATGGAATCATAAGGTGAAATAGACGTTTACATAAATATGTCATAAAAACATTCTGCCCCATTCCTTATGATAATAGCGTGATGATATAAATTATGAAAGACTTATGAGTCTTTTTACCGAACCAGCTGCTCACTAATCTGTCGGATTCGAGAGAACATCGTTCGAGAACATTGTGAATTCTGTCGAGGCTCTTGCTATGCCGAAGATTCTGCAGTAACCTGACCTGACTTGGCTGAGATGTAGTAACTCTTTGTTCTCGAAGTTCTCCAGATTCCTATGACCGAAATAATATCTTCTTTTAAGCATTTTTGCTGCTTTATTGGTGCGATCTATTCACACAATCACAAATTGTTGGCCGTGATTTGCTATTATTGACATAACTTTTTTATTTATGAACCGATTTCAATAAAACAAACACTAAATGTTAAGTGAAGCCTACCACAATCTATTAGTGAAAACCGCATCCAAATCCGTTCAGCCGATTCTGAGATTAGCGTGCACAAACTCACAGACAAACAGAGAAACAGAGAAACAGATAAACAGATAAACAGACAAACAGACAAAAATTCCAAAAAACGTTGTTTTGGCTTCTATTACGATTATAAAGTTCCCCTATAACAGTTTTTCTCATTTCCTTTCCATGTACAGACATCGATCGTTTATTATATGTATAGATGGTATATTCAAACTTGAATTTAATAATATTAAAAAAAACCGGCCAAGTGCGAGTCGGACTCGCCCATGAAGTAACATTACACACAAAGATTTTTATTTTAATTGTAATAAATAATAAAATATTTTTGAGTTAATTGAATGAAATGCGAAAATTACGGTTTATGACGTATTAAAAAAATCTATTTACTGGATCTCATTCAAACCAATTTTTAATGGAAATGTACATCATATATTTGTTTTAGATTTATTATTCTCTTATTTTAGAAGTTAGCTCAAAACTCTAACGACGGACCACGATTCTAATAAAATGACATTTAATTTTAGACTTTATTTCTATACACCTAAAGTCCAAAATGAGATAAAAAAGTTTCATTACACTTTATCATTCACTTTGCAAAATGTTATTTAATTTTGAACTTTAACCACATTTTTTGCAGTCTGTGGCACGACTGTCATTTGGCTTCAGTAGAATCGAGACCCAAGAAGGCTCCAAGTAGCTTTATTGTTGTCAAAACTTCTAATAACTATTGCCAATTTCGTTAACGCATGTGTTAATATAACGTCTCTTTGTTTAAGTTTATTTATCCTCTTTAACTATTTAGAATTGCATAACCAGTATTTATAGTGAATCAAACCTTATTGTCAATAAATAGTGCATCCATACTAATGTTATAAATGCGAAAGTAACTCTGTCTGTCTGTATGCTACGCTTTCTCGCCTAAACCACTGAACAGTTTTTCATGAAATTTGGTATACCTAGGGGTAGTATAGAGGTTGAGAAAGGACATAGGCTATGTTTGGTCGCGATAACCGATATTTACCCGCGGGCAAAAGCTAGTTTAAAATATTTTATTAGTCAGTCAGTGAATAACTAGTATTTATGGACATTTCCAAGGCGTGAAAATAAATAAGTAAAATGACCTTTTTACTAATTTATTAGTCGTACATATGTATGAACTTATACATGTGAAATTAAATGTACTTACTTACCTTTGCAATTAAATGTAACGATTGAAAGTACCTTCCCAATCTTTCATTTAATTAAACGCGCTAATCACTCTGTTCACGAAATTACTTATTGTGCAATCTGAATAAAGTCCCCCTTATTTGTACATATGTATATGGGGTTAATGTTTTATCTGTACAAGGAATGGTGTCTTATAATGTCAAGTGTCAAGTATCGTACAAGTATTCGGTTTTCAAGTATCGATAGTTATATAGGTATATGGTAAAATCCAAACCACAAAACCACAACGCTCGCGTTTATTTGAATTCAACGTACCTACCTATTGATCAATCCATAATAAGCATTTGAATTGTCGAAATTTACTGACACTATTTGCTTGATTCGTGGCATTGATATGGCCTGACAGGGTAGTTGGGCACTGAACTATGTAATCATGCAGACCTCGAAACCCTATTGCTGAGACCTTAACTTAACCTTCAAAAGGATATCCCTGGACTCGACCAACCGACTTGTCAATTATCCTCCCCGAACGAAAGGGGCGCTTGGAAATACTACAAACTCAAAGCCAGTCATATAAAGATATATATTTTTTTAAAGAATATTAGAACCTTAGTCACTAATATTCCCTTTAACCCCTCCAATTAAGCTAAATTGCTTGTGCTAGGAGTGGGTTCACGTCGGTAGTGTAATGGCCAGGATCGAACCCGGGACCTCTAGATCGTAAGGCCGACTCCTTAACCACTAAGCTACCGACGCTCCGAATTCATTTATACATGGATTGAGAATCTTGAACAATAAAATTGTTTTTTATTGACGTCAATTTTAATTGTATGTACTTAATCTAAGTTTACCACCGCTTCCAAGGCGCTGGTGGAGAAGAAACGGCGCAACAAACTCCACTGCGGCATTTTTTATACATATATCGCCGTCCTGGGTTTGCTTTTGCTCAGTTACCGGCCAACACTACAGACAGCTTTTAAGGTTAAAGAATACTGACTCGGATGTTAATCGTCATATTATTATTTCATAATTAGGACTACATGGTTGTTTATCACTCAATGGTATTAATAATAATCCATAAAAAGATTAATTAGTTATTAAAACAAGATTAAATTTCCTACAAAGTAAATAAATAATAATGAGTTGGCCGCTAATTGGTACTAACAGTTTGGTCAAAGAAGGCCAATGTCAGCAAGAGTGTATGACGCCGTAGCAGCATCGTGTGCAAATATGGGTCAACCGCGCCCATATATTTGGAATTCAATCAAATTCTGCCTTACGCGATCAACATGTTACAAATTGAAAGGTTATCTATGAGTAATCCGTTGATTGGTACATGCTGTGTAATGTGACAAGGTACTAACTGTGATAGACGGGTTGATACAGGGTGTATGTTTGTGTTTTGTTACCTGTTATTGAATAAAACAATTTCATAACGATAACGGGAATTAACGCGATCATGGTATAGGTTGTTTGTACCTTTGATTTGCCTGACGCTTCGACCAGGTTACACCCGCCGTGGTCACAGGTTGACAGGAGTCGGCCGGTGTACCTATACAATGATCGCGTTAATTCCCGTTGTTGTTATTGTAAGTATATAATGGAACGCAAGAGTTTAAAAGTAAAAAAAAATACAATTTCAGCCTGTAAATCCATACCAATATTATAAATGCGAAAGAAACTCTGTTTGTCTGTCACGCTTTCCTCGCCTCAACCACTGAACCGATTTGGATGAAATTTGGTACAGGGGTAGACTAGAGCTTGAGTCCTTAATTATTTTAGATGTTTTGTCAATAAAATTATTTGAAAAGTTACAAAATATGTAGAGGTTGCCTCGCCACGCAGTGTTATCCATGAGGTCCTTTATTACGGTGGGACTGAAAATAAAGTGTCTAAAACATGGTGATCTATACTACTGATTACAATTCTTTGTACCACATTCACCACCTTATCGTTCGTTACGTCTACCTATTGCTGGCAACGATATTCCCCTTAATAAACAACAAGTTACTCAACAAAATTGTCCCGCAAAATTTGTACCTGCAGAATTATTACAACTAAACATCATCATGATCATTCTTTATCGATATTAGCGATATGATTGAACTCATTGAACATTGATTGATAGTGGCCCGAGTCTCGCGGGCAGTCCCGGGGCGGATTGCGACACTTATAACAGATCAAGTCAACACTGTAATAAGAACTCGACCTCGGTCTACATCGGTTTTTAGTCGTGTGTGAGCTATTTGAATTACACATACGAGCTTTCGATGAAGGTTACCGAAGATGTGTGGGGCGATCTTGTACATATTTTGTTGAACGGGGCTATCGGGAAAGTCGTGACTTGTTCTAGCGCCCATCACGCGTATTCTAGTTGTATTACACGATATATCGATAGAATGTTAACGGTTTTGTAATCATAACGTGCTGTTTTGAATTTATGATTTTATTAAAAGTAAGGTGTAGTATTATATTTCTTAATTGTTATAATTAACTAGCTTTTGCCCGCGGATCCGCCCGCGTGGATGTCGGTTATCTAGACCAAACATAGCCTATGTCCTTTCTCATAGTTTAATGTACCTCTATACCAAATTTCATCAAAATCGGTTCGGTGGTTTAGGCGTGAAAGCGTAACATACAGACAGACAGACAGATAGAGAGACAGACAGACAGAGTTGCTTTTGCATTTATAATATTGGTATGGATTAATAGTACTTGAATTTGCATCCCGGTCTCTATTTTTGTGACGCTTGATTCTTTACATTTGATATTATTTCAATCGATCAATCAATTAATCGCAGTGCACTGCTAGACATAGCCCTCTCCCAATGTTGGGAGGCTACGGTTACGCGGTGATACGATATGATGGGTTGGTCAGGGTTTTATTCCAATTTTTCCTTTTTATACGCATACGATATCGTCTTCGTATTTATTTGTTAGTCGCCTCTTATAACACTTTTCGGATGAAATGGGGTGGTGAGATATACTCGTATTCTTTCTCCTTCACCAGTTCATCACACGATGTTATTTACTAGAACAAAATATAAGTCAGCCAGAGTACCTTTGTGCTAGGGTTTCATTTCATAAATGAATAGCCATTCAAATAGGCCTCTCAAACTTTTACTCAATTAAACTCATTCACTATAAGGTGACACGTGGATATTGACAGTTTAGTTTAGACTGTACTCGTTTTTTTAAAATTGATAAGTTATCCTGATGAAACGTTTGCCTCGAAACAAAGCTGTGGGACACCTATATTTGAATGCGGTTTATTTTATTTTCAGCACCATTTAAATGGATACAATCATATTATAATGCTAGGGACAAAGGTAGATAGGCGTGATTATAATGACGGCTATTTTATTGAATACTCTATAGGCGTTCAACAGGTTAACAAAAAAGTACGTAGGCACAGCTCCACCTCTCATTGTCCCTTATTTGTTTAGCCCGCAATCCCGCAAGGCCATCATTCTAATGTTCTAAGCTTGTAATACATTGCACCGTTCCTATCATAACTGTCTAATCTTACATGTTCTCAAACTAATCAAACGACTTCGTCGAAACAGATGAATGACATTCAACTTGTCAATGTATTTCAATCATGTTTGGCTATCAATATTGGTTCAAAACTAGTATGTGGTAAGCCGCGAATTGATCTTAGTTTCATAATGAAGCGTTTGTACAGTAGTTATGGTTACAGCCTTGGAAGCAATATTATATTGATATCACACCCAGTCTGACGGACGAGGCTTAGTACTCTCCCGTGCCACAGAAGGCGCAGCGAACAGTGAAGATCTTGGGACGATTTTTATCCGCCACAAGCCCGGCCATAAGGAGATGGTTGAGGCTGGTCGTCGTCGCTACCACGATAGGCTTTTTAATAGGGGAGGAGGAGTATTTTGATCCCCAACAACAAATCAGGATCGTCTACGTTGGTGGCCAAGGCCGGTAACGAATAGCCATTTAAATTACAAGTGTTCTTTAATAAGGTTTTTTTTTATGGATTAGGGAGGCAAACGAGCAGACGGATCGCCTGATGGTAAGCGGCCATGAACACCCGCAACACCAGAGGAGTCACAAGTGCGTTGCCTTCCTTTTAAAAGAGAGTACGCTCTTTTCTTGAAGGTTTGAAGGTCGTAATGGTTCGGAAACTTAGTTTACTTTAGAAGTTAGTTAAAAAAACAATTTTGAATTAAATTCTGCCGTAATATCAACTTAGTTTTTAAACAATGGGGCGTTTCAAGGACGAAAAAAATATATGACTTAAATCCTAGACGTATAAATTTCGATGTATACATATTTCCGACGGTTGATATTACAATCAGATAGTGTTTATCCATTGTTAGGAAAGCGGCAGCCCCACGGGTCATCCAGATAAAACAATGTTACATTGCATCACAGTCGCGATGAAGCGAGGATAGTAGGCTGTTGTAACTGGTGTATACGTAACAGGTATCACGGTGTGCAAAAGTTAAGATGTTAAGTGTGATACCTAATTATATACAAGTATGAAGTATAAAAATGTATATAACATGGCAGGATGCAGGGCCTATATTAGAAGCGTTGGTAGCTTAATGGATAAGGAGTCGGCCTTACGATTGAGAGATGCCGGGTTCGAATCCTGGCCATTATTCTATCGATGTGAACCCACTCCTAACACAAGCAATTTAGCTTAGCTGGAGGGTTAGAGGGTGTAGTAATTTCGGTTGCTAATATTCTTTAAAACTTTTATTATATTGCTCCCTGAAACGCCTCTTACTAAGTGGATACCATACTGCAAAATGATAACCTGAGAAATCCTAATAAGGATGATGATGATAACACATAAATTATGTTCCACAGAATCACCAAAGAGTTTAATCAGTTTCGTATAGATCCCTTGAGGAGGAAATCAAGTAACATAACTTCTAAAGTCTTCGTCTACCCAGAGTCCGTTTTCTTTTCCGCTTCGCAAAATTTTCAGCAAACAAATAACTGTCGACTTAAATCACTCGAGCGTGTCGCAACTGTGATAAAATCGTTCGCCAAATCTGTACAATGTCTGAGCAATTACTGCATTCAACATGTAGACATGCATTTACAACTGACATATCGCAAGTGCATATTATGTTCACTACAATATTGTCTCTCATTCATTATTAATCTAGGACAACGACCGTATCCGTAAGTCATGAGACCTTTTGTTAGTTTGTTCTTCAAAAGGAACACACTACTTGTATAGTTTGATTCAGATATCTTTGACCTAAAATGTGCACAAAACGTGCTGTATACGCGCAGTACACGTCTCTTGGATGTATTTTGAAGATACCGGATACGGCTGTGCACTCAAATTCACTAAGCATAGATTATTACAAGACAATCCGCATGCGTCAGGGCCCTTTATATCTTGCGATTTAGGTCCAAAATATATGAATTAACCTATAACATTATCGACTAGTGACTAGGCAATCAACAGGTTGTCGCAGATGCTTTGTACTGTACAAGAGAGACGACGCATTGTATAGTAGACTTTAGGCGTCAAAGGAAACCTTTATAGTATCCGGATCTTTTTGAAGCCCTGTTTTCTCAGCGTCACGATTATCTTTGTTCCACTCTGCAGACCATTGGCCTTTAATCTTTTTGCTACTTGAACTTTGAAGCTCGAGCGAGTATTTCTCTTGAATTGGTTTAACTTATCTGTCACTGGATTGAACTCGACTGTTTATCCAACTCCGAGAGGAAGGCCCGCGCCTACATCTCATCCGTCGATCAGCAGGTGTAGATTTCACTAAGCAATTGAGGTTGGCTTGGACCTCGAAGATCTTGTTAGCCCTCCATCCACTGTAGAGCCCCCCACAAAGGGTGGTGTCCTGGTGTATATGGACATCGCAAACTGAAGACGGGCGGCCGCACCACGGGGCACCGCACCTTTGCGGGTCAGCGGTCGAGTGATCCGTCGATGAGAGCGTAGTGTTTCTGACGATTCACTGCAAGAGGTTTTAGTCTGGTGACAGCCCTACATACACGCACGGATTCTCCGAGCCCGCGAGATGTGAAAGGTACATTTTTCCTGTCTAAACAAAAAAGTTCCTTGGGTTAGCCCCATAGACCTCCCACTACCTTCATACCTTTTTGTTCAATATTGATTAACTTTCATTATTATAGCCATATGTACCTATAATAAAACAACATGCTTGGCAGAGATTGCCACTGGTGATAATACCGCCTATTGTACATTTTACTTTTTATTTATGTCCATACTATTAATTTCTTGTCTTATTGTGTACAATAAAGGGTTATCTATCTATCTATTTAGAACACATTCCGTAATTTACTCTGTACTGAAAGTTAACAAAGGTTGCTTTTAAATTACATTATAAGTGTCTATGGAATAGGCAATAAGAAGTGAAAGGGATTGATTTCAAGAGTCAAAAGAGGATTTCCTTAATTATTTTTATATAAGTAGGTAATTTATCAAGAAGAGATTTGTGTTACATAACGTTATTCAATATTAAACATCGACCTGTCGGCATTCTTTGACAACACCATACCCGCTTCGGTAAGGAGGTTGCTCTGCATCCGTCGATAGCCCACATTGAAACGAAGCATATTTGAAACAGAAAGCCAATTTTTGTAATAATTTTTATTATTATCTATACATATAATAAATCTGTAAACGATCGATGTCTGTACCTACATGGAAAGGAAATGAGAAAAATTGTTATAGGGGGACTTTATAAACGTAATAGAAGCCAAATCAACGTTTTTTGGAATTTTTGTCTGTTTGTCTGTTTATCTGTTTATCTGTTTCACTGTTTGTCTGTGAGTTTGTGCACGCTAATCTCAGAATCGGCTGAACGGATTTAGTTGCGGTTTTCACTAATATATTGTGGTAGGCTTCACTTAACATTTAGTGTTTGTTTTATTGAAATCGGTTCATAAATAAAAAAGTTATGTCAATAATAGCATATCACGGCTAACAATTTGTAATTGTGTGAATAGATCGAACCAATAAAGGAGCAACAATGCTTACAAGAAGATATTATTTCGATCATAGGAATCTGAAGAACTTCGAGAGGCCAGAGTTCTACATCTCAGCCAAGTCAGGTCAGGTTACTGCAGAATCTTCGGCACAGCAAGTGTCTCGATAGAATTCACATTGTTCTCGAACGATTTTCTCTCGAATCACACAAATTAGTAAGCAGCTGGTTCGGTAAAAAGACTCCTGGCCTTCATAATTAATATCATCACGCTATTATAATATGGAATGGGGCAGAGCAATGAGGGCTATTTCACACTATGATTTCATGGTAACTGTGGCTCAATACGTCTGCGGTGGACTTATAACTCAGCTGAGTCGCGTTCGAATCCATCTAAAATGTAATATTCCTTTTTTATGGTTTTTTATTTACTTTTGTTTAACTTTTTTATTTTATTGTGTATTTGTTGTATTTTATTGTATTTATAGTTTTATTTGAAGTAAAATATAAATTCTAAGCTTAGTATTCTATAGGTAGCACCTACATAAAACTAGGCTGTGTGACAGTAATAGTACAACTTATTGTACTGTGGTATCCACCATTGATACCGATTCCACCACATCGGGGCAAGCGCAATATTGGGATCAAACCGATTAAAATTTAACAGAGAAATGGGGGTATTCTGGGGTTAGGTACCCCAGTATTCCTGCCTTGATTACCTATCATAAATAGGCGGTCTCAACGTGAAGAGCAGGGATTGCTTCGGCTAAAGTGGTGGGTAGCCCAAGCAGTCACCATCAAAGCCGCGCTCATGGAGGAAGTAAATCGTTGCACCTTCTCTGAATCACATTACGTATTCTGGGAGATAGTTGTCCCTATCGTATTACCGTCTCTACCATGGTGAATGTTCTAATGAGCTGTTCCAATTAGTTCCACGCTCTCCTTTCCTACACAGGACAACGCATGCAAGGCTCAGATGTCATCCACATACGGATCAGAATATTCCATCAAGAACCAACCGGTTTGGTGAACCATTCCTATGTCGCACCATTAAGACCTGAAATCCCTGCCAGCTCACGGTTTACTTCTTCCTACAGTCCCGGGTCCTTTAAGGTGGGCGTGAAAAGGCTTCTGATGATCCCATAAAGATGAGTGCCACCATTGTTAAGATGGTACACGTTTATAATGGTGACCCTATTTCCGAGTCTTTGCCTTTAGCTTAACATCAGTCGAGGTGAAGTTAAATTGACGTTTCCTATATAAAAAAAACTCCGGATAGAGAGAAAAGTTCTTAACCGCCTGATAAAGAAATGAAGTTCCGAACAGCTTGGTTCGAGCTGGCATTATTTCTACCGTATGTGACTGACGGAAGGAAGGAGAGATTAGTTGAAAGACTCCTAATAGGCTCTTTCACCGTTCTATCTCGCCGTGGTGCGGTAGAAATGGTAAAATACAGCCAGAGAGACAACATCTTTATGCAACTGCAGACATGACGACATCTTTATGACCTGATGACTACCAACGCAAGCCGCTGCGATATTATCGATTCCGTCTAATAAGTAGGTATCTAATGGTAAATACGTAAATCTATCCCAGAAATGATAACAGTATGCGAGGAGAAGCCAACCTATTTATAAGGTATATAAAAGATACCGCTGCTCCTATTATATAAAAGAGACTGAATGTGGGCAGAGAAACACTCAGTTCCGGTAAATTTCATCAGACCAATAAAATCCGCCACGTGGACATCAACTCCAGTATCAATTTGGAAGTATCTACATCATCTGCTGGAAACAAGCTTACCAATACAAGGAATATATAGCAAAATGAGGCTATATGACCCCATCCCAGTCAATGCTGTATTTGCTCTCTTGCCCACTGCGCCCCTCTTCTCTACCTGTGTGTAAAGCAATGAACAACGATGTGACTGTGGTCGATGGAATTTATCATAAAACTGGAACACCATTGGCTCGGCAAAGAAGAGAACCACTGCTCGCTGCTCAGGGCGTGCAAGGCACCGGGTTTTCTTGAAACTATTTTGTGTGATACTTGATGTACTTATTTTAATTTGCTCAGTTCGTAAGTGGTGGCAGCATGTTTTAAGAATTTGGGAGAAGGAAGAATATTTAAACCATTGAAACTGGTGAACATTACCAAGTCCACATATAACAATTTTCATCACATACTTGATAATGATTTCGTTAGCAAAATGTTGAATTTTCAAAATCCTTCCGCAATATTTGCCAAGCCCATAGAAGAAGTTTGTCAATTTTCGTAGTTTTCAGTAGAGTAGCCATGTATTAATAAGTCAGTCACTCAAAAGACTGTCTTCATAATATTTAATTTAAAAATACAAGGTGGAAGATGTCAAGCGAGTTTTCGAAATGATTTGAATACAGTTTTGTTTCTTTTTTAAAATAAAGAAATGTTTCCTTTGCGTAAAATTTACTATTTCCAGTATTTCGAGTACTTCCGTTCCAGTTGGGATGAAAATCTTCCACCGTGTTTAATAATGAGTTTGAGCTATTCCGAACTAAACGCGGACGAAGTCGCGGGTAACAGCTAGTTCTGTAAAAAAATTAAGTCTCGAACTAATCACAATTTCCCAAATGTCTAAAATGGATTCCTCAGCAAACCCTCAGATTACTTTTGAATTCTATACATACCGCAAGCCTCGCGACGTGAAAGTGCCGCACGGGTGCATGTAGATGTTCTAGCAATGCGGGACTCCTCTCTCTATCTCTCTCTCTCTCTCTCTGTGATGATACACTTTACTGCATGTTTAATAATAATTCCTATACTCCATTCTACCTTCAAGTTTCGGTAAATATTAAAATTTATTATGGTGTATGCTGTGTATATTTTAAGTTACTAAAAGTAAAATGCAATTTTCTAGCTAAATGCTAATTTTCGAAGTTATGTGTGTATTTATAGCAGGTTTATAAGTGCCTGGCAATAGGCTCGCCACCTATTACATTGGGACCTAAACTTAAACTGGCGAAATGTGGGTGCTAGCAACTCTGCTACCCCTTCGGGGTATATAGGCGTGAGTTTATGTTTTGTTTTATGTTACAAATGCTAATTCTACAGAACTAAAGCCAAAACCGAAATTAACTCGAAATGATAATGATTTAAATAAAACTAAAATAAATAAATGTACCGTTTATGTACGTGTTAAAATATTTTCATTTTTGATTCTAGGTACGTAATGGGCAGTGGGAACGATCCATGTAATACATAATTATAGAGGTGAGCTAACGATTCATATAACTGATTGGCCAGTTAGATTTTTGGATACTTCAAAGGAAACCAATGTCATTAAAATGTAATAGTATCAAGTTTGAAATAACACGTTTAATTCGATCTTTCCTTGTGAATATATCAATAAACCTAGTTTTTAGATTACCAGATTTACCTACCAGGTTATAATTATTACGTTTATTTGATCTGTGTGTGATCATGTTTATCTCCACAATGAAACTCGTTATCGGTAGATAACTTATACTTAATATAATATCGTAAGTTACTACTTAAGTTGCTTTTTTATATCCACGGTCCAATATGAACTAAAGTTTTGATGTAAAGGCTACTACATAGGTATATATATATTAGAAAAATCCTGGTGAATCCAGAATGATTACTGGTCTGGTCCTCGATTCTACTAAAGCTGAACCACAGTGCCACAGTCACTGCAAAAATTACATTAAATTTTAGACTTTATTTCTATAGCCCTAAAGTTCAAAATGAAATGAAAACAGTTTCATTACACTTTTTCATTTACTCTGCAAAAATTCGTTTAATTTTGAACTCTAACCGCATCACTTTAAAATCTGTTATTTAATGCTGTTTTTGCGGTGGCGGTGGTACCACTATGGTTTGGCTTTTGCAAAATCGAGGCCCGGGTGCAGTACAATACTGGGTTGAGGAATATTTATTTTAACTAGATATCTCCACGTGTTTTTAAGAAAAAGTTCTTACCAAACAGACCACGTAGTGATCCTGTGAGGGATCCGTATTTTCCTTTAGGATACGGAACCATGAAAATACTGTGGACAGTGCCTCTTATTCTCACCTCAAATTAAACATAGCTTGTAATATGAGTTCTAGATCACGAATAAACATAATTAGATATGGGTAAGCTATAGAAATTGCTTCCTGTTTATTTTCAAGATTGCAAAATTAATTAAAAATTAATGTCAACACATTGGCAATACTTAATTTGCGCACCTCTAATATAGTCATAGAGGAAGCAGTAAATTATCATCTTTCCTAACTATCCACACCTCATTAAATCTCACTTGACTGTATTAAATCATAAGACATTCAGGTTTGACATGACTCCAATAAAGGTGAGATATTAATCGGTTTGGTTCAGACTAGTTTCAGAAGGCCGCAGGGATCCCGACAAAATAAAATTAGGACCACTCCATCTTTTCCCCATGCGGTGTCGCACAAGGCAACTACGGGATAGGGCTGCTTAACAACAGACTGATATACACAGCCTAGACTCAGCCACAGATATAAGCTCGAAACAACAATAGTACCCGGAAAATGGCAATAGGCTCACCCCCTGTTGCTTAGGACCGAATGCAATTATTGGTGAAATGTGGGTATTAATTCCCCTCTGCCTAACCCTCCGGGAATAAAGGCGTGACGAGAAAAATGTTTAACTTGTCATAAACTAACCTACTTTTGAGCGGTTTGTATCATCATCATCACAGTGCAATAAAAAACGGATAGACAGCAAAGTATCCAAATGCATCCATTTTTGACGTAATTGTTAAATTAAACGCAACAAATATCCATGTAATAATTAAACGCTCATCTATTATACTCTTTGGTCTATGTCTGTCTATGATACTCTCTCTGTCCTGTCATCCAATAAAGAAGTACGCAGTGATTGCTATTTTCATTTATTATATTATAGTTTCAAATCCTAAGGATAATCAACAAAGATTTCCAATTGTAATGTAAAATGTAATAAAAGTATGAGGTTCTCGATTCTATCGATTTAAAAAAAAAATAACTGTATGTTTATGACGTGATTGCAACGCTTAATTATGAATGGGTTTTTATGATTCTCGTTTTGTTATTTCGATATTTTCATTGGTTCAAATTACACGTCATACAAGTTACAATCAAGAGAGGTTGTATTTGAATCGTGAAATGTACCATCTCCACATTTACTGTACGTAGCTTTAATATTGCCGTAGGTCAGAGATGCACATTGCACATATCACATTTTTTTTAATGAATTTTTTATAGCACTTATTATGCTAACTTTTAAGTTCGAAAACATCGGAAAAAATGAAATGCTCAAGTGAGACTCGAACTCACGACCTTTCCCTTACAGGGGGAATGCTCTTCCAACTGAGCTATTGAGCCACACCTGAATCATTTCAAGTTTTCCTCCTCTTTATATCCGTCTTTTAGGGCGACTGTGGAGCCATCTACCAATATTCTTACGAACTGTTGGAAACAATGAATGATCATATAATGTTTAATAATATAATGTTCGTAATGAATTTTGTTTTGGAAAACATATCTTGAAAAGTAAAAAAAAATCTAACATAATATATACTAACACACCCAGTGGAGAAACCCCCAAAGCATTCACTTTCTAACCCTCTACATAAATATGAATTATAATAGTATAATATAGCATACTATTATATCCATATCGGTCTAATATAACACATAAGCAACATAATAATATCAATGGTAATGAAGTTGCGTAGGAGCACGTGAGTTTGTGAAAGTTCACGAACTCGTACATAATCGGCGATCTTTGCTTGATGCACACTACTTATAAAGTCTCTGTTATGTTTTGTAGAATCAATAGCTTGTAACTGTGAATATGAATACCTTCTAAGTAACGTTAGAGTAGTAAAATGTATCGTTAATTGAATGAATTTTTATAGCATTTATTATGTTATATGTAATAGCTCAGTTGGAAGACAATTCCCCCTGTAAGGGAAAGGTCGTGTCAAGTCCCACTTGAGCATTTCCTTTTTCCCGATGTATTGGAATTTTAAAGTTGAAGAGTGGAAGTGGAAGAACACAGCTCAGGCTTGCTTCTGGAAGAGTATTACCGACCTACTATAGTTAGCACTGATTGACAGCCTCTTTGGCTTGGCGGTAGTGAATACAACTGCTACGCAGGAGTCGCGAGTTCGATCCCCGCTCAGTCCAAATATTAGTATGCATGACTATGGCTATCTGCATTGGTCTTTTTTCTATGTATAATGTGTTTGTATTCACAATAAATAAGTCTGTTTATTCGCATTCTAGATTCCATAACACAAGCTATAAAAGCTTACCACGGCTCTAGATAGCTTTGTGTAGAATGTTGTGGAATGTTTATTTATTTATCTATGCGAAGGCAAGCCAATTTCACGTACTAGTCGATGCAACTGATAAGTAACAGTCAGAGTTGGGAGGTCAGACAGCAGTCGCACTAGTAAAACTAGACAAACAAGTTAAACGGACCTCTCACGCCATAAAGATGATGATGAGGTCGAATCGCAATGATTATGATGACGTCATCTGTATGTCTATGTCTTTAACCAAGAACTTATTGATTGTCCCTCGAAAGATGAAGCACGATAGTTTCGAAATCGACACAGAAAACAGCTCACCAATTATTTAGCGCAACTAGTTTTAAGGACCTGAGACGAATAAAAACCGTTGCATCTAGCGTTACGAAAATGTCGAACGTTGCATGTTTGTTTCTCGTTGTATAAATAAATCGATTGACTGATCTTCGGTGTCGTAATCGATTCGAGCGACAAATTATTCGATTCGCTCACATAACAATCGATTTACCGATGTTTAATGAGATTATGGATGTGTTGAGACACTGTAGTCAGTGATCCATATTCTGAGATATGCAATAAAGATGTTTAAGTTGGCATGTAATTATTTTAATCTAGGTTTCTAGCCTTTGACCACGGTTTCGACCGTGTGGAATTGGATTCTTGCATTACCATAATTACATTTTTGCGGATCAAAAAGTAGAATTTAAAATAAAATGTCACAATACTAATTATGAACGATCCGAACGCTAAATTATCCCCATTAAATTTTCAACGATCTCTATCCAAAAATATATTGATTTGGATTATGATACTCTACTGCTGTGCGAAATAAGGAGGGGCTATTGGTAATACACATTCAAAATTAGTGGAAATAAATTGTAAAAAAAAAAACAATCTTTAGGTACTGTATATTACATTATTTTACTGTATATTGATTACACAATATGTACAGTATAAACTGCATTACAGTTCTTATAAAACAAAACAATACATAATGTAAATGAGTGCTGCAGCTCTGGGTTTATTGTTTCGGTATATAATGTAACCAACGGCAACGTGTGAATCTAGGATATTAATTTGTCTCTATAGTTACTTCCACATCTATTAAACAGTTAGAGCACTAAGAAGTACCTAAATACACAAGAATACTCACTTATTCACAAACTTTCACATTTTTAATATACCTAAGATTATAACATTTAGGTAACCAAACATTTTCACAGCTTATCACATGATGCATTCAACAGAACAATGCCTTAATTACATTTTTGCGATCTTTCGGGAGAAACGATTAAAATTCTTTATCGTTTTTTGGTTCAAATATTTTGCTTCGAAAACACAAAACATTTTTATCGAACGAAATGATTTCATAATACGAGCTTTGCAAAATTCGTCTTATAATTTTCCCATCCAAATTCGCGTAGTGGTAGTCATATGGGTTAGAATGTTCATAATAACTTGCGGTGGCACAACTGGAATGTAATTCACTAATTCCATTTATAGCTTCTTAGAAAACAACTGATATTTTGAAGACTGATATTTTTATTTACATATTGAGAACACTTGTACTTTTTCGAGGTTTACATTTATCAAAGGTTTTGGATGATCCAAAACCTTTGAGAATGCCGTAAGGCGAAACCGGTCAGGTGTAACAGAATAAATACAGTGGAAAAAGTACAAGTGTTCTCAATATGTGTAACAATGAATTCCACCAAGTGCCATCAATCAACAGTATAAATAATATGATATTTTTTTGTTTAAAATGGGTTTTTGTTATACTGCTACTTAAAAGAAGGATTCTAATCAGAAGGATCCTTCTCACAGGGCGGCTATTAATGGTTTGGATTATTATGTCAGCTTATCCAGGAGAAACTGCCGTCTGAACTCACAATCCGGAGAGGAAAACCTGCCACGTAACTTCATGTTTTGTATAGCAGGTGCCTAGATTTCAGGTCCTCGATTCTACTAAGGCTCCTTTGTGATGCCGGATTCACTGCAAAAAATTACATTAAATTTTAGACTTTATTTCTATACATCTAAAGTCGAAAATGAAATTAAAAAAACGGTTTCATTACACTTTTCCAATTACTCTGCAAAAAGTCATTTATTTTTGAACTTTAAAAGTATCGGCTTTAAACTCTGTGCTAATGGTTTGCCCTGTACACCATGATAATATTTTTAGAGAACATATGCAATGTAAAATATTACCTTTACTTACTTACATTACTTTTTTACAATTACGTCATTGGATGTACGACATGTTAATCCGCTGACACCATCGTATAGCACGTTCACTCGTGCATAGCAGCATTGTACATATATCTTTCTGTCATCAACCGGCCGTTATCTCGTCTGTGAAATCTAATATATCTTGAGTTTAGGCGCATACTTAAACACAGCATACAAAACTAAATGTGTGACTATGCAAATAAGCTATTGTAACATGATCTGAAACTACTTTACGGTCTCTATATTTTCTAATCTGAGTTATGGAACAAAAAACCAAAGTTTAACTTTGATATTTTGTATCTACTCTCATTCCTGAGACATAAACTTCTCATCAGGCAAGGTGAAGTCAGGTTGACCTGCCCTATATAAAAAAGTGGAAACTCGATGCATGTCTTGTCAGCTATGATGATTACTTAAATTTTATTGTTATTTTGTGAATAATAAGAAGATTATGAAACAGTTGTGAAAATAATAATAATTTTGGAGAGTGAACGATACAATTAACGTATCTTAATTATGCGATGACAGACTCATTGTTTTTTTTTTTCTTTGGTTCTAAAGGGTCCCGCCACGATCTTGGCATCAGTAATCGTCAAAAATTGAAATAAGCTAAATAAAACTCGGAATACCCCGGATTCCAAAGTGCAGCCGGGGTATTTACCTACTACAAGTCTTTTAAAACAATTGCTACCAACGCAATGGAGTTAATAGATCTAATGTCTGATAATATTCAAAGTTAGGCAGGTTGGCAGTTATCGACACTCAACACTCACTAAGTCGACTCGCACTGGTTTTGAAGTTGTAGGTCTTGTGAACATACGTATCACTGGATGCCAGACACTCGACGGTTAAAACCCATCTTCCCGGCTGAAGTTCTTGTATTTTTTTTTAATTTCAATTGCTTCTTTCACCATTCTGGTATGTAGTGGCGTTCTGTCGAGAGAATCTGAGGGTTGTGTAACTCAATCCAGTGATTCGACCCTTCCTCCAAAAGGTGCTGTGGCTCGTTGGTTTTGACCACCCTGATATGCTCCTTGATTCAACATGAGACAACGCGTTTGGTCTGGCCTATGTAGGAGCTACCGCAATTGCAGTCAACTTTATAAGCCTCTGGATGTTCTAAGGGAAAACTGTCTTTTGGCGTGCGTAGGTATTGTGACAGCTTTTTAATTACTACAGCGTTACATTACTAATGTGAATGAATATGTTAATCTCAATTCATACATAGTAGTTAAGGAGTCTGTCTTACCGTCAAGAAGTCTCAGGTTCAAACTCTGGCCATTACACTACCGACGTGAAACCACTGCTAACATACACAAGCAATTTGGCTTAGGTTGTTATTAAATGAAATGCTAGTAATTTAGACTGTAGTACTCTATTTTATAAGTAGACTAGTTTTTTTTCTCAACATTCTACACAACGGTATCTAGACCCATGATAAGCATAGCTTAACTAGCTTGTGTTATGGAATCTAGAATGCGGATAAACATACAATACTTTTTTTGTAAATACATACATATTATACATAGAAACACCCAGACCAATGCAAATAGAAATATTCATGCATACAAATATTTGCACTGAGCGGGGATCGAACCCGCGCCTCCTGCGTAGCAGTCGCGTTCGCTACCACCACGCCACAGAGTTTTCTGCGAAATACTATCTTTGAGTGTTCGCAAAAGGAAGTTCCTTTCAAAACGCACCGTGTTTGACCTTACTAACCAGTTAAAGTGTGAGGATCAACTTCCTGCCAGCGACGGGCGATGCAACGGGAGAAAGTAGACGGGGGCATATATATTTCCTCGAAACACAATATTACTACTATTAGGAGCTGTTGCTTGTGGCTCCATTATGAAACATTTATCCCCGTTCCCATAAAGCATCGGTACCTTAGTGCTTAATGAGTCCCTATGATCGAGAGGTCCCGGATTTGAATTTTGGCCACTACACTACCGACGTGAACCCGTTCCTAACTGAAAGTAATTTAGCTTAGCTGGAGGGGTTATGAGAGAATATTAGTAATTTCGGTTACCGATATTTTGCCTTTTTGGGGTTATTTATATTTTGTTTGTTTTGTTTTTGTTTTATTTTCTTTTAATATTTTCTTTTATTCAGTGTGTAGTGTAACTGTATAATAAACGTTTTTTTCTTCTTTCTTTTTTCTGATATTCTTTAAAAAAACATACGTGAAACAATTTTTATATCACAATAGTAAGCAGATAACGCGATGTCAAAATTGTACCGTGTTTTGTTGCACTCATGCTTGCATTGAAATGCGGACGACACGCTGGTGACGGCGTGCGGGGCTACATACCGCGAAGCGACCCTGAAGGCCACGACCGCGGTTGCCCAAGTCGTGGAGCGGATTCGGCGGCTGGGTCTCGAGGTGGCTCTGCATAAAACCGAGGCCATGTTCTTTCATGGGCCTCGGCGCGTGCCACCGGAGGCTTCCAGCCTCATAGTGGGAGACATTTCTATCGGCATCAAGGCCCAGATGAAATATCTGGGGCTCGTGCTAGACGGCCGGTGGAACTTCGGGGAGCATCTCCGAAGACTGGCCCCCAAATTGAAGGACACAGCTGCCGCTTTGGGGCGGCTGCTGCCCAACATGAGGGGGCCGGATGACTCCTGCAGGAGACTCTACGCGGGAGTCGTGCGGTCCATGGCCCTATATGGGTGCCCAATATGGGCGGACACCCTGACGGTCCACAATGCGCGTCTGCTGCGTGGACCGCAGCGTGCAATGGCCAGCAGGGCCATTAGGGGGTACCGCACGATATCCTTCGAGGCGGCGAGTCTCCTTGCCGGATCCCTACCGTGGAACCTGGATGCGAGAGCCCTTTCGATGCTATATCGGTATCGTAAGGAGGCGCGGGAGCAGGGACGGGAACCCGAGCCCGAAGAAATTCGGGCCGTGAGGTCTCAGCTCCACAGGGACATGGTAGCGGAATGGGAGCTACGACTTGGGCGACCAAGCGCAGGGCACGCCGTAATAGCGGCGGTAAGACCCATCATGGAGGAATGGCTAGAGAGGCCACACGGCAGCCTCTCGTACCGGCTGACGCAGGTGATTACCGGACACGGGTGTTTCGGGAGTTACCTGTGTCGGATCCGGAAGGAGCCAACGTCCGAGTGCCATCACTGTGATGCGAGCGAGGACACAGAGCTGCACACGCTGACCGAGTGCCCGGCGTGGGACACGCCGAGGCGGGTCCTAGTGGCGGCTCTAGGGGTGGGAGTCCTCACACTCGTCACATTGCTCACAGCGATGGTACGATGCGCAAACGCTTGGGGTGCGGCCGCCTCCTTCTGCGAGCAAGTAATGCTCGAGAAGGAGGCGGCCGGTCGGGTCCGGACCAGACTCCGGGCCCGGGAAGCCCGTGCAGAGCGAAGGCGAACCGGACGTCGGAGGTCGCAGAACGACCTCCGTCCTCCATGAGCGCTGGCCTGGGGGTGACCGGTGGAGCCGCCTGTCACCCTAGCAGAAGCAGGCCGCGGCGGCGGCGCAAAGTGCGCCTCCCCGTAACCGGGGCTAGATGGGGACATTTTGGTCCCCACAACCCGAAGGGGGCCATCTCGAAAGAGATGGTCCTGGGTCTGTCGGGGTGCGAGAGATATGCTGTTGGCAATCTCACCTCCGGCAACCAAGGACCCAAGATGGCGTGCGTTTTAGTCGGTTCGAGTCCGACATAACCACCTCCACCGGCTCTGTGGGGGTGGTATCCGTGGGGATTTATCGCACGATAAAAAAAAAAAAAAAAATGCTTGCATTGAAAGAGGCACTCAAGACGAAACTAATTAGTTGTCTTATGTGTATTTAAAAAAACACTGCAAACAACAAAATTTATTCAAATTTATCTACATCAAAATGTTTACTCAAATGCGAACTTGAAATTTTACGGCCACGAGAGTGCTGCAATCAAACGCTTCGCCGTCTCGATGTATACAATTCCAAGTATGTGCAATTAATTATACGGTAGGATGTGCTTCGGACTCACGTGATGTGCTTCGAGTTTGTTGCTTCACACAATGCCTCCACTCCCTCGATATGCAACATAACATACTAGTTTCTGAAAAATAATGCTGCAATCATTTACTAATTAGCCAAATATGGAACCGAATTTGATTTCAAGATGTATTTTATTTTGTATCTGTGAAAGTTTGCAGATGTTTAGTTTTTAATTACTTAATCACATTCAAACGACTGAAACCTGGTATAGTGTGTAATTTGTTATGCATATTTTTTTATCCCTGGAGTAGATATCCCGTTAAGGGTTACGGGTAGGGGATCAGAGTTCCATAGCAGGGGCAGAAGCAGGGGTTCAGTTAAAGCGAATGTTAAATAATTACATAGGTATGTGAAGATGAATTATAGTAGAAAAAAAAGATGACATATAGTGGAATTGTAAGTGAGCTTATGCTTGAGATAAACGGGCGAACAGCATGACTTGAGAAAAAATGATTTCTTAATGGACGATTCTTTGACACGGGTTTTCCTCGGTAAGTTAGGGGGTCGAACGGCAGTCACTTTCGTCAAAGCCAAATCAATAGAACGAGTAAATAGTAAAAGTACAAGTTTTTTATGATCACGTCAATATGACCTAATCTGGTCTAATAGTAATCTCTAAGAAAAAAAAGGTAATTTTTACAGACATTTGGATGTAACCAGGACTAATGATGATGATGTTTCTAAAAAAATAGAAAAATAGGTAAATAATAATAAGGTTGTATAATCACGAGCAACAGACGTCATATAAAGGTGGTGGGACCACCGGCGTCCTTCTGTGGCGAGCGAGGGCGCGTCACGTGGTGAACTTTCATCGCGGCTTATCCGCAGGCTTCGAGGGACCGGCGCGCGCGCACCGCCGCAGTGCCAACCACACCGCACCACCGCAAGCACGTCCCAATACAAATACAAATTATTGAAATACAAATTATGAGTCAAACTTGAATATTGTATTTTGTGATCGCGTTTTGTGCCCCATGGTATAAGTGTTGTGTTTGGACATTTTTTTGGAGAGTGAGGTGTTTGCAATGATGATAGCAAGGTACAGTACGCTTTTATAAATTATTATTTATTAATATATTATTTTATTACAATAAAAAGAAGAAAAAATTGTACTTTAATATTACGTATTTTCTAATTTTCTGAAAAAAAATGTTGAAACAAAAATTTTTAGTAATAAGTTTCACAAGAGATTTAAATGTATACTAAGTAGTAAGTAAAGTACTTTTAATAATGAAGTTAAGTCAGAAAAAAAATCTTCAGTTGAAAAATTTTTCTTTCGTTGATGTCTTTTGTATGGAAGTATCGTAGCGGCTACGCGCCGTCGAGCTACGTGCGATAACGTAGCACGTGTTTTTCATGATACAATGTTTAATTAATTTGTATGTAATCAGTGAGCTTTTTATTAACAGATATGTTAACAAATATCTTATAATAGAATCTGAATAATTTAAAGCTTGATTACCCTATCAAAAATGTACTAAAAAGTTAAAAATCATTATATTTTAGGTACTTATAAATTTTAAGTATTAAGGGTAATTTTATATGTTCCTTTTATAAGGACCTAAGTGGTCAAAAAGTTGACTTTACGATCAGAAGGTTATAGTTGCAGGGGTTAGATGGAATACAATATTCTTAACTAAAAACAAATACTTGACTTAGCTGAAACTGTATTGAAGCTGCTTTTATATGGATTTTATAGTCCGGTTTTTAGATTAGGCTATAGCCTAACCATATATATCACGCTATGTCTTTAGGAGCCCATCAATAAGACAAAAAGATGAGAACGACGGGGAAGGGCAGGTGACGTCATGAAATGGAATAGATGTACTCAATAGCGAGTGACCCTAAAGGACACAGCACAAAACAATTCAGTAACTTTTTCTTAGCTGCCTATTAATAGACCTTTCTTTGGTTTCTTAAATTTTCAGTACACAAACTATGGCGTGCGGTTTTAGTAGGTTCAAGCCCGACATAACCACAGAGTAGTATCCGTGGGAATTTTCACACAAAAAATGCCTATATGCGTATTTATGCTTCTGGATGTATTTAATATTCATGCACAAATATTTGTACGGAGCGGGAATCGTACCTGTGACCTACTACCCCTACTTATCTATAGGCTGTAGACGCATACTAGTAATACTAGTAATATTTATTTCTTCCAACTAATGATACAATTTTAATAATCCATATTTTGAATTTGTCCAAATCTGAATAATAATGAATGACCCAACAATTGAGTGCGCATACGTTAGCATATTATTATATATGCATATGATCACGTGCCGGGTCGCATATATTCAAATATTTGTATATTACGGTACATTATAATTTTTCCATTCAAATTACGGTTTTTTATATCTTCTTTACATATTATCTAGTAAAGACTCCTTCCGCTGTTTGTTCGTAAACACGCTTAGATCTCCTAAATTACAAGATCCTTTTTGATGCGGTCCTTTCTGATGAGGCCGTCAAGCTGAGTGCCACCACTGTTAACATGGTACATTTTTACGATGGTGACCCTCTTTCCGAGACTTTGCCTTTAGCTTAACATCAGGCGAGGTGAAGTCAAATTGACGTGTCCTTTATAAAAAAAAATATTATTCTTGGTTGCATCCTTCTTAGAGTCTGAATTTGTTTACTACTTCTCTTCCTTTTGAATAAGCTGATATGGCTTTTATGGGAGCGACTGCCATCAGACCCCCAATTCTGAGAAGTAAGCACTAAAACCTCCTTTGTCAAACAGTAGACGAGGTTGGTTATTTTTATGTTTGTCATTTAGGTCATTGCAGATTACTGAAAATGGAGTTTTAGAATATTTTTTTGTAAAAGAACTTTACAAGCAGAAATTACTAGTATTTCCTCTAACCCCACGGGTTCAAGGCTGTAATGTAACACCCACTTGGGACCTCTCGATCAAAAGTTCGACTTCTTAACCACTGAACTACCAGCGTTTTTCTAAGTACTCTAATTATGATCCAATTTTCAATTCTGTACTATCGCCAAGTCCATATTGGTACAGAAATGTCTTATAAATTCAATACTTGCTCAACTTTGATTGCAGTATTTCACATAATATAATCCAGTTAGCTCAAATATAACCTTATTCGACATATATGTGTGTAACATACTACCTAATTAATAGACCGACTAAATGCAGTAAATCAATGTAAGCCGTTTGAACTAGTTTTTGCTACACCCTGTATGTTGCTTGTTGACCATGTGGCGCTTAGTGTGAAGTAATGCACCGACTTCGTACGGGCAAATGTCATAAGAAAAAATTATAGCCCAATTGCAGTGTTTGCTGCCTTATTATATGCCTTTTTTGTCGTGCGGAAATCCCCTTGGATACCTTCCCCGCCGAAACCGGAAGTGGAGGTTATGTGGGACTCGTGGTGATAGGCCGGAGGTGAGGTTGTCTCTGACATATCCCTCGCAACCCGGCTGACAAAGGGCCATCCCTTACGGTCTGGCCCTCCTCGGAAATAGGGATGGAGAATGGGGAGGCGCGCTTTTCAGCGCGCCGCCGCCGTGGCCTGCTTCTGCTGGGTTGACAAGCGGGTTATCGAAGCATATAAAATACGGAGAAACAGACGAACATAATGTTATTTTTAAACTATCGCGGTGTATACTCACAGTTCGGGACTTTACGTGATAAAACTTTGGAAAACTTACTTTTGCCTTGTTTTTTTTTGCTTAAGGAAGTTTTCCAAAGTTTTATCGCGTGAAGTACCGAACTATTATAAAAACTATGAGACAAACATAACTTTTAAGTTTAGAATTTGCTTTAGCCGTCATTGTTTTGTTTCGGTTTTAATAACATGGTCTACAATATGTAAATTACACCTAAATAGCTTATGTCAATCAGAAAAAAATTACATTTGGTTCCGGAGTTTATCTCAAACAAATAAAAATATCACCTTTTGAAAGGAGAAAGATTACTTACAAATATATATACATATATTTACACCTATAAATCCCCGAAGGAGTTAGGCAGAGGTGTACCACGTACATTCCTCCAACTATGATTTTCGGACCTACGAAATAGGCGGCGAGCCAATTGTCTTCAAGCACTTGGTCATGGGCTATATGTTTGGTGTCGGGTAGAGAATAGCCCAGTCCCTTAGTCGCATTCCACATCATGGCTGAATGGAGAACGAGGTATCGCGATGTATTTGGGAGTAACGCTGTGATGACGAACATGAGATAGACTGTGTACTCAGTGTATACCATACCTACTTTTCGTCAATTCGTTTTTTTTTTAATATTTTTTTTATAAAAGACACTTTAATTTGACTTCATCTCGCCTGATGGTAAGCTAAAGGCAAAGTCTCGGAAAGAGGGTCACCATCGTAAACATGTACATGTACTAAAAATGGTATTTGGAATTTGTAATCGAATAAACGTCTGTGAAATCTCAACTACCATGTTTAGTCAACTATTTTTATGACACATTCGTTACGACTGGAATGTATTCTATAAATAGCCTCGATTTCGTCGAGATAATCATTTACATAACGGAGAGTCTATAAATAACTGAGAACATGTAACTTATGGTCGGCTGGTTCAAAATATTCCATTGGTAAATTTCCATACAGTTCGATTAAGATAGGAAAAATTAATTTGGTTCAGGCGGGATTCGAACCCACGACCACTGAGCTACCGAACCATCCATCAAAATTTATCCTTATATACCGTACGCCTAATTCCTTATGTGCAGTCTTTGGGGCGACACTTCAATATAGTGCTGGAATGGCTATCCACACGATTTATTCCTGTTTCGTCCCAAGTTTTCGTCTCATATTCCTAATAATTCTTATTTCGTCTCGCATCAGTATTGCAGTGGCGCTGGAATAGGTTAGCTGGAATCAAAAATAGACCGAAAATCACTGGACTGGATTTTGCACTAAAGTTTTTACGTACTCAGTCGGCAGACCCATCGAAATTATATAGAGCCTCAAATAACTTTGGAATGACGTTCAAGAAACCATCGGAACTCTATAAACATCTAAGAGTAACCAAAATGCACGTCCTAGCGGAATCAAAAGACTAAATCGTGCAAGCTCTTCCAAAAGAACAAAGTACTAAAGAGCTCGAGTCGCGCCTCCAATTCCATAAAAAAATCATGATAGGCTTGCAGACTGGTAGGGTAGGTTTGGGTAATACTAGGAGGCAGTCAGACAAAGACATAATAAAAAAATTTCTTCAAGTAGATGAAAATAATACCTATAAAGTGCACGCAATGAACCTAGAAATACAAAACGAATGGTTAACACTAGGTGAATTTTGTATTCCCATAGCCTTAAAATGGCGTACCTTAATATACGACTGGTCACCGGCTCTCCTTAAATTCTATCTTAATGCATTCCAGTTGACCCTCCCCGACCAAAGCAATCTTGTGAGATGGGGAAAAGCCACAGATAAAACATGTAACTCATGTGGTGAAGCAATTGGTACTGCTAGGCACCTACTGGTGGGTTGTAGGACGCTATTAGACCGGGGTCATTACTCGCGCCGACATGATAAGGTATTAGAAATCGTACGTGAGGCGGTAAGTTTGGCGGTAGCTAGAGCGAAAAAGGGTTTAACCACAAACCAAAGAAATGACGTCGCATTTGTAAAGGAAGGCTGCTCAAAAAAGACAAATCAAAAGCCGTACTCAATTTTGATAGCAGCCGCTGATCGGACATTACTCGCAGATTCGTATGAGAAACACTATAAAATACCGGAGGATGTTTATGCCTCGTCATCCAGACCCGATATATTCCTATTTTCAAAACAGCAAAAGCGTTCAGTACTAGTAGAACTCACAGTACCGTGGGAAACTAACATACCTAAAGACCACGCTATAAAAATAAACAAATACTTTGACCTGATCAACGAGTTAACCAAAAATGGCTATGTGGTTAAACTCTACGCCGTGGAAGTAGGAGCAAGGGGAATTCCAGCTAAATCCCTGTATAACTTATTTAAAGACCTCGGATTGCCAAGAGCTTCAGTAAGCTCTTTACTCAAACGAATATCTAAAACGGCGTTGATAGGATCTTACCAAAATTGGATAGGTAGAGGGGGGAACACGACTGACGGTGGAGGTGAGCGCTGATGCATCACAAGGTGGCCACCCTAAACCTACACCTGGGTCACAAGTCCCAGGCGCCGTCACAGTGTTCCTCTATGTACCACGCCATGGACCTGGCGACCGCACGGTGAATCCATGGAATGCTAAGAACCGGATCTCTTCAGTCCCCAGACTGGAGTGCTACTGGAGTAAATCTGAATACTCATGCGCAGAAGTCAGACAGTTGGTAATAAGTAGTAATGCACTCCAGCGTTTTCTAAACTTTTCCTATATATAGAAGATGATGATGCGAGCGAGGACACAGAGCTGCACACGCTGACCGAGTGCCCGGCGTGGGACACGCCGAGGCGGGTCCTAGTGGCGGCTCTGGGGGTGGGAGTCCTCACACTCGCCACATTGCTCACAGCGATGGTAAGATGCGCGAACGCTTGGGGTGCGGCTGCCTCCTTCTGCGAGCAAGTAATGCTCGCTGGCCTGATGAGCGCTGGCCTGGGGGTGACCGGTGGAGCCGCCTGTCACCCTAGCAGAAGCAGGCCGCGGCGGTGGCACAAAATGCGCCTCCCCGTAACCGGGGCAAGATGGGGACACTGTGGTCCCCACAACCCGAAGGGGGCCATCTCGAAGGAGATGGTCCTGGGTCTGCCGGGGTGCGAGAGATATGCTTTTGACAATCTCACCTCCGGCAACCAAGGACCCAAGACGGCGTGCGTTTTAGTCGGTTCGAGTTCGACATAACCGCCTTCACCGGCTCCGTGGGGGTGGTATCCGTGGGGATTTTTCGCACGATAAAAAAAAATATATATAGAAGACTAGCTTTTGCCCGCAGCTCCGCCCGCGTGGATGTTGGTTATCGCGACAAAACCTAGCCTATGTCCTTTCTCATGGTCTAATCTATCCCTATACCAAATTTCATCAAAATCGGTTCAGTGGTTCAGGCGTGAAAGCGTAACATACAGACAGACAGACAGACAGACAGAGTTACTTTCACTTTTAAAATATTAGTATGGATAATGATTTTTTGGACATAAGTTGCTTAATTACGGTTTAATATTTTTCAAGATAATTTTTCATTATCATTAAGTTTTTTTAGAAATAATGCTATGCAAATAAATAAAATTTAAGTGTTTGTTTACATTAGTACTTGCCTAGTATAGGAATCTAGACAAAGTGACAATAAATTAACTTTCATTGCTGTATGAAATACAAAATCTTTAATGCGACTACAAAAACTGAATGACTCTCTATACTCGAAATAAAATATCCACATCATTCTACACAACGCTATCTATACCCATGGTAAGCTTAACTGGCTTATTTTATGAAATCTAGAATGCGGATAAACATACTAAGATTTTTTTTCTGTAAATACATAAATATTACACATAGAAATAAATTTATAATTATTATCATGTGATTTATTGATAACTAACAGAACGCTACTGTGTACAGGCTATGTATACAATCAATTATAAGAAGAAGAACATTGCAACTTTGATTAATCAAAACATGCCTCATAATTTATTCAAACAAAATAAAAAATAATACTTAGACATTGTTAAAATTGTTTGTTTATTTAATTTATTTTGAACGGTTTCGTTTTATCTTGAATTAATTAATTAGTACTTAATTTCTTTTTCTTAACTCTTGCTTTCATTTATGTATTAAATTAATGACAAACAATTTTTATATTTCTATTTCGGTAGGTACTGCACGGGTTAGCCGTGGAACTGATTTAAAATATAGTTGACTTGTAACGTCCCCTCACCTATCTATAGACTTAATAGCTGTTGCCCGTGAATCTGCTCGGATAGAATTCTGATCTAGACTGCGTTATTCCAGACTACAAAGAATCCATCTCTGTACCAAATTTCGTCCAGATCACTTTGTTCTATATGGCGCCACCTATCTAGCATAGGGCTATAACTCCATACATCTACCAATGCCCACAAAATTCCACATTTATAACAGTAGGATTCAGTGGAGCTGATGAATCAGATGACAAAACATTATTCAACAGATGGCGAAAGTAAAATAATCTTCTGAACGAAATTGACACTGAAGAAATTTAAAACTAGAATAAAACCGAAACTAAATATCTTCTCCATCATTAACGATCTACAGTAACAAGTACTGGTTTAGTTTAGGATGACGTCAGATAAACGGTACTTCATTGAAAGCGAAAGCTTGCTCAAGATTTTGATATATTGCATTAAACTAGTTACGTCCTATGAACATTATGAACATAAAATGTAATTATGGTCGAAAGTCATATGCTCATTTGTTATACCGTATAGAGACTTGCATAATACCTTATGACGTAAGTGTTTAGGAGTCTTTTTTGTGTATTATAAGGCACAATATACAGACAGTACTTATAACTTCAGTTCGCATTGTTTCAGTGTTTGCCTTGTCTAAGGAGATTATGAAGATTTTACTTTTATTGTTCAATTTTCAGTTCCGGTCTTTTTATGTGCAAGAAATTTAGTTTATTACCGTAATTAGACGCGAAATAATAAAAATAAAACGTTGAAAATACGTTCGTCTAAACAGAACTTAATATGGAATAGGTTATTGCGTATCGCGGCTGCAATATAGTGTTTAGTAGGTAATTATGAAAAAATATATTTCATCTCTTCCTGTCTAGAACAAGTTAAGTCGTAAGATCCGTTTTTTACACTTAATCGATTTCAAATTAATTCTCTTTAATTTATACATCGCAAAATTCAACCCTGCTTGATATAATTTTACATTTTTACGAAATTATGTAGGTAAGTACAAAAATGTTTTTAATATATATGTAGTCATCAAGGTCAAGTTCTTATGCAACAGAAGCGCATAACATTTTGCTCTTCGAATGACTTGTTTTTATTTATTTATATTTAAAAAATATTTGTAAACAAAACGTTTAATACAATTATGAACAAAATCTATCTCGTACATTAAAATATACAAAGCTAGATTTGTACCGTTCATAATTCAATTCTCACATCATATAATATGAAAGAACTTAATAGAAAAACTCAAAATATTTTGAATTAAATATGCAAAAATGCTAATGGCGCAGTCATTTGCATAATGACTATGTCACAGAATAACTTTTATATGTCCTATTCAAAGTATTACCTAACTTAATATAACGTTAGTGAATTTTTACTTTTTTTCCTAGAATAGACGTCATCTTCAAAGAAGAGGGAATTATCACAGTTCTTCTTATATCCAAGTCCCCGACATGCCCCGTTCTCTGTCATCTGTAGGTGACGCTAGTTTCTCTCTCTCTCTGAACTTAAGAGATGCGCTCTTGTCGGTGAAGTAAACGCCTTCTTCTGTCTCCTCCGCCAATTCTTTGACCTCCTGATACGACGTGACTGGTATCTTTTCCTTTATCTGTGGTCTTATACGTTCCTCTTGGTCTGCCTCTAGTTTCTATTAAAACCATTTTTTTAGAATATAATTTAAATGATACTGAATCCTTCATTATCTTTTACCTAATAATTCACTAGATAATTCCTATACTTTTGATTTCAAAGACTAATGTAATGGGAAAATTATGTAGGTATATCTGCAGCATTTCATAACAAAACATCAAAAAACCTAGAAATTATCATATCAATCATATCAGACGTAACAAAGTTTGAACTAATAATACTTCTGATTTGTCATACACTGTCGGGCAAAAAAAATCAATGCTATTATTAGGCTATAAGGCCTTCTTATACATATTTCAGTTGATTATTGTACTGGTGCATAAAGTTGAATAAATAAAAAATAAAAAATAAATAACGAGTCATGCGGCTAAAAAGTAAAATCAATTGAATTGAATAGCATTATAGCATAACCTTAACTTAATCTTTAACTAATGAGATCGGCCGGAAGTACACCCACGGATATCAACAAAGCTCCGATGCTAACTGTTTACGCTTTGCAAAAGAATATCAAGGCGAGGCGTTGACTTTGCAGCAGCTAAATCCGTACATTCATTATGGTAGCTATAATTTAGAGGTGTATTTTGTGGAGAAGGAATTGAAGTACGTATGTAATTAAATTTTATAAAATTCCTCAAACGCGTAATAAATACTACCCAACTAAAGTACTTTGGTGATCGGTTAAGGAGTGGACCCTTTAGAGTCTAGACCAGAACTAAAAAACATAGACATAGAAAAGGATGAGACAAAATCGGCCATATTTTCGAAACACAGGTTCTCCTTCACTTCGCTCGCTCGTTCAATATTCATATCGGATCAGAACGTCTAAACCGTTTTCATTGCGTGGTTAAGCCTTAGCTTTCTCTTCCTAACCGGAGCCAATGATGAGGTGGCTATGTTCTCTCGCACTTATAACGAACTACTGATAACATTGCCATGAAGGGTGGAAATCTTCAACGTCATGCGTTGAACTACCTTTTCTCAAAGAGTCGAGTGGGCTACTCCTACTGACGCCCTTAAGCCAACATTCACGGAGATTCTATGTAATTAAGAATTCACCAATCAGAAAAAAGTAGGACAAGATAATGCTAATCCACATCCATTCTCTACTCTTTGGTGTACTTCCGTGCAAAAAACCGACGTAATCCTACGCAGCCTATGAAAATGGTAATTGAAAAATTAAAATACTTATATAAGAATTTCTACTTCATGATTAGCATCTCTAATCATGCGTCAAGCATTTTATTAAACAACCAACAGTCGGTGAATAAAAACTTAAAACTGCTTTTCCACCAGAGATGTACTATATAGCTTTACTGAGATGTACATGCTAAGCTATGAAACTATGTGACCGTTTCCACGAATACTAAGCTACATCATAGCGAGTAAATGTTATGAAGATTCGAGCCTACTGTGGGTATTCTACTCTTCACATAGCTCACAAGCTACGCTCATTGATATATACATACATATACATACACTCAGGTCTGTAAATCCCTGAAATGGTAGGCAGAAGTGTATTGGCACCCACAGGAAGAGCTGGGGTGATCCTATTCTACTCCACCTAAGGACCACACGGCATTCTTATATATAAAAACATAGCATAGTTGAAGCCGTTTCCTCTGCTAAGGTTCGAGTGTGGGTCAGCCGGGGTGCAAGGGATATGTCTAGGACAACATCACCTCCAGCCTAGCCACGACCCTCAGTCGGCGTGCGGTTTTACGAGTCCGACATAACCTCCCCTTCCTGCTCTGGCGGGGAGGTATCCGAGGGGATTTCCCCACGAAAAAAAAAATAAGGTATGGTTCGAGTATGTGGACCATTGAATATAATTGACGAATATCAAACGTTGCTATAGATCAACGTAGCAAGCACATCTCTTGTGGAAAAGCAGCCGAAGTGATGGACAACTCGATTCGTATTATTCGTACTAATTTTGTTGTACCAATCAATAGGTTACGGTCTACTTCGAATCGATTTTTCACGTTGTTAAAGATTGTGAAAATTCAATTATTCCATCTACAAAACATTTTCCGTGTTGCATCTACTTGATTAAATCTTATCTTTTTTCTTTTGCAAGCAATAAACTAAGTGTAATAACGAAATAGTGACAGGGAGATCTTTTGGTTGGAAAAAATTACTTCAATCGTTTTTGTTATGCAATGTACAAATTAGAGGTTGTATTGAAATAGTCACAATATTCACAATAGAACATCTTTAAGGCTAAGGTTACACTGTTATGCGATTAGCGGTAAGTAGGTAAGCGAGTAAAATTAAGTGTAATAACATTCACTTTTATAGGTACATTTGGTACAGTCAGTATCAGAAAAATGTTGATTAACAAAGCGCTTAAAATTATCTTAATTCCTCGGTTTTCCCGCCTTCCTGGTGACGGAATGTTGTGATATTTGATACAGACTTTTAGTTTGACAAATAATACAATATTTAAATCAATAAAACAGTTTCATTTGCTGCGGTAGCCTAGTGGTATGGGTAATGGACTGCTGAGACGAGGTCTCGGGTTCGATCCCAGGTTTACCATGGCACACACCAATGACTTTTCGATGCTTTTCGAAGTTATGTGTGTATTTAGCAGGTTTATAAGTGCCCGGTTAATGGCAATAGGCTCGCCACCTATTACATTGGGACCTAAACCTAAACTGGTGAAATGTGGGTGCTAGCACCTCTGCCTACCCCTTCGAGGAATATAGGCGTGAGTTTATGTTATGTCATGTTGTTATGTCATTTGCTCTTAATACCTTAATTTTAAGATCATTTTGAGACTTTGTTGTCAAAATATTTCTGATGCCAACTATATACCTAACTGTACAATGTACACCGAATATCATTAACAATTCGTTATCTATTTATATACGAAGGCACAACGTTAATATAATAACGGCTACGTATCAACGAAATTTAGGCAAATTCCTAACAAAATTTCTCGATTATATAACAAGTTCTATGTTTATTCACAAGTAATTTGGCAATTTTATCTCTAGATATTCGTTTATTTCGCTTAATAACTATACCATGTATATCTCGTTTCGCTCTCTCTGTCGCGTCGTAAATAAGCTTAAGCCTAAGAACGTCTGTAGTACGCCAGTACTATTATCTATTCTGTGTCTATAGTTTATATCACCACAGAGTGACTTATTGACCCATTAAATGAATTTTTACAGCATTAAGTATGCTAACTATACAAATCGAATACATAGGGAAAAAGAAGAATCATCTCGGGCGAGACTTGAACCCGCAGTCTTTCCCTTACAGGGGGAATGCCTTGACCAATTCGGCTACCGAGACACGCCCGATGTGATTCAAATTTCCCATTTTATACGTCTTTAAGGCGACGGTGGAGTCATCTACCGATTTTCTTACGAACTATTGGAATCAATGAATGATGTTACAATCATTTTTAAACATTGATTTTTGATAACTCTTTAAAAGAAGAAAAGTATCTGAATCCGTGGGGATATTTTCTGTTATATACATTCATATATTCACGCCTTTAAATCCCTAAAGGGATAAGCAGTATTAACTATGATTTTTGGTCCAACGTAATAGGGCTTACATAGGCTATATTTACTGTCCGATGAGGAACAGCTCTATAGGAAGAATTATTATCGGATGTAAAACAGCCCTATCCCGTAGTTGTCTTCACGACACTAGTGGGAGAAGATGGCGTGGCCCTATTCTACACCATCGAAAACCAACACGGCAGGATTAGTTAGTGATGATCCCGGTAATACTGAGGCGTTCGCTTTTAATTTAGGTAGACATGTTCAGCGTACATTCTTCACCACAATGTTTTTTGCGGAAGCATCTAGAAATGAAATTTAATTATAGTGTTGTAAAGATTAATTACTAAAATTGGTAGAAGTTTCTTTTTCCTAAGGAAACTGGTGAAGGACCGTGACCGCGTACATATTAATGACCGTTTGGGCAATTTAGGGTCGTACACCATTAAGTATACGCGATTTACATCATATTAAATATTCATTACGTTTGAATAACGAAATCGTCTTAAACATTGCAACCTTTAATTCTAAAATAAAGCAAGAATGATGCAACAACTAGGTATATGTTTTCAGAAAGACTTTTTATTAACAAACCTTGTAAACATATATGTATAAGATTTTTTATTTGCTCTAATTGACTAATTAAAAATTGCAATAATATTTATTCAATTAGGCCAAAGTGACCCTGTACAATCGCCAAGTTAAACAGTTATTGCCGATTAACTAAGAGTAGCCTAAAAGAATATGAGCACTGCACCCATCATTTAAGGTAATCATGTTGGTACAGCATACATAGCAGGACATGCATAGGAGGATGGTACATAGTAGGACGAAAT
The DNA here is from genome assembly GCA_914829495.1 of Eilema sororculum. Classification (NCBI taxonomy): domain Eukaryota; kingdom Metazoa; phylum Arthropoda; class Insecta; order Lepidoptera; family Erebidae; genus Eilema; species Eilema sororculum. The sequence continues at coordinate 16,709,812 of OU618545.1, read as the reverse complement.
AACGAAGTGGTCTACTACAAACCATAAACTAACATTTATAGGTACTTGCATACCCGTGGAACAAAAGTTCACATGTTTGCAATTTTTGTACCCACCGTTTGCCTAGGTGTTCCACTATTATTTATCTTGTACCCGTGGTTCTCCTGTATGTTTGATGGCTATTTTATTTGACCAGTGATTATCTTAGGCGTCCCAAGGTTAATATCTAACTGCAGCTTACCTAGTAGGCGTTTCACAAATACTTTTTGTACCTGTAGGTACTTCCGCTGCATCAGGTATTTTTTTTAAATATGCAAACATAGTCCATTCGTGCGAAAATGATGGAATGAATTCCTAACATAATAACAACATAAATATTAATTAATAATAAATATTAACCATTGAATATCTAACCAAAATAGTGACTATCAATTTCGTTCTACATGTTACTTAGTGAATTATTGCCAATTATAATAATACGCTATACCAATATAAGTTATGAGATGAGTTTAAAGCTCGCATGTGCGAAAATTAAAATTTACGAGCGAAAGCTAAAAACATAGTTTAAGATTATATAAAACGTTTTTCTATTTTCAAATAACATCTTAAAATTATTGCGTATTAAAATCAGACAGGTAATTAAACATCTGTTATAAAGTTATCCTACTAATATTATAAACGCGAAAGTTTGTAAGTATGGATGTACGGATGTTTGTTACTCTTTCACGTCTAAACGACTGGAACGATTTTAATAGATTTTGTTTTTTTTTTGTTTTTTTTTTTATCGTGCGATAAATCCCCACGGATACCACCCCACGGAGCCGGTGGAGGTGGTTATGTCGGACTCGAACTGACTAAAACGCACGCCGTCTTGGGTCCTTGGTTGCCGGAGGTGAGATTGCCAAAAGCATATCTCTCGCACAATATATTTTGATATGGAGTTAGCTGGCACCCTGTATATTTAGTCGTGGTAACCGACATTCACGTGGGCGGAGACGCGGGCAAAAGCTAGTATATAATAAATGAGAAATCATATTTGTTCCTGTCCATTTGTTCAGCAAAAAATATTTTCACTGGAGAAATCTGCACCTGTTAAACTAAACTAAGTTCTCAATAAACGTAAAAAAATCATTGGTGAAATCGAATTTAAATCTCTGAACATGACATATTACATAACGGTATCCTAAGACCTAATCTAATACAGCAACTATTGAGAGTGACTATACAGTCAACAAGAAAAGTGGCTGAATATTACATTATATGTTACAAAAAGTTTTAGATTGAGATTGTGATCTGTATATTTTTTATTTGAATGACTTAAACTACTATTGCCACTGACTGTACATCAAATAGCGATAAACGGTTACGTTGATCGTATAATTAAAGTATAATATAACATAATTGAACCCAAACTTGGAGTACTTCTAGAACGAGTTTATCGAATTAAATTACATGTTTTGATTACTCTTCATAAGATAATAACCAGCATTTCTTCAAATTACGCATTGGGCCAGTAACCAGTTCGGTTACTTACATATTAATAAACACATATGCTCACGGCTTTCTCCCGGCAGAGTAGGCAGTAACATCAGCCGTCTATTTTCTTGCTACTTCAATTTTTCCCTGTTATAAAATTGATACGCGAATTGATCGTAATATTCTCAAGTAACAATAATATCTATGAATATTCGTAATACCGAAGACCGCTATATCACACTTTTTGACTAATTTGTAAACCAACAATCCGCAATAAAGATTTATCCTTGTAATACCCCATAAATTGCGAATATGTATAAAATTACATAATAGACCAAAGACCCATCCTTTATACCTTCGAACCGGTAAAAGAAGTGCCTTACCTGTTACGACTTGCAGGTGTGGTGGGCTTGCTTTACACCCTTTTGAATACACAAATTGGCCAAACTTTGTCAAATAAAAATTAATACAAGAAGAGAGTGGATTGCCGGCTCCAAAGGGCAAGTTTTGAATGCAAACGAGCCTAACGCTGTGATGATGATAACTCCGTGAACTGTACATTGATTTTACACACAGCTCTTCAAAACCTACACACCGTTGCAATAAGTACATGTTTTGACTGTGATCTACTGTACAACGAAAAGTAAACACTTTAGAAGTTGGGCCATTCAACGAGATACAAGTACACCACAGAAATAGTTAGTTCAATTACCGCAAGTCATAGCGGTCACGCATTGAAGACCCGATGCCCGATGCCCAATGCTCGGTCACTGGGGCAATACTTGCGTAATCTTGGTAAAAAAGAAGTCACGGTTGTTCCGCGTTTTATTTTTATTTTACGCCTTTTTATTTGGTAAATATGAAAATTAGATGCCATAAAAGTGTTATCTTTTGAAGGTTTACATGTAATTTTTACTTTTATTACTATAATTATTTTACAGTAAAATTAACATGTAACAGTTAGATGTTGATTCTGATCTTACTGTGTGTGGTGAGGGTGTAAAGAGTATGGCGTTCGACTGCTACATTAGAGGTCGTAGGTTCAATTCCTGTGCTGTATAAACATTTTCACACGTAGCCAATAAGCTATTTGACTAATTTTTTTGTACTTTCGAAGACTGACCACTTTGTAATAATATAATGTACTGTAAAAGTAAAATGTTCGTGCGTCAAATAGTTTTCAAGCAGTTACTGGAAACTTCGTAAATGTAATGTAATGCACTGCTGCTTAATCGGCTATAAGTTTTAAGGCTTTTCAAACCAAGACTTTAAGGCGAGTAGCCATGTCGCAATCCTTCCAAAACTTATCACCGGTAACGTACAGATAAAGGTTTTGACCATTATTTTGATGCCTTGTGTTCTTTAAGCACTGAATCAAATCGGACAAGTCGTATTACCATTGACCATATCAAACTAACTACCCTGTTGCCATTGAAACTTTATAGTACTCTGAGTCTAAATGGTGTGGTGTTATAATATCGATTTTTAAGGTAATCAGGCCTCTAACAACAACAGCCTCTTGGTTTTTACATCCAAAGTTTATATTTTGGAGCGCAAGATGACGTATTATTTTTTATTGGAACTTATATTGACTTTTCGGGAAGCAACCCTGAGAGAATAGTCTGCGTAAAATCATTAATTGAATCCGATAGTTTGTAAGAAAATCGGTAGATGACTCCACCGTCGCCTTTCCGCCATTCCCCCTGTAAGGGAAAGACTGCGGGTTCGTGTCCCGCCCGAGATGATTCTTGTTTTTCCCTATGTATTCGATTTATATAGTTAGCATACTTAATGCCGTAAAAATTCATTCAATCATCGTTTATTGTTTAAATAGGTCTAGCAGGTTATGTTAATAATTTATATGAGGTAAACGGCACTATGCCTCTGGACTTGCCTACGTCCCTAGGCCACACGGTAACCGCTTCACGACAGGTAAACCGTGTCTGCCACCTACGTGGTATAAAAAATGTATTCCTAGAGAAAGAGGACACGTTGTAAGTGTGCTAGTGATACCTCTAATATTATGAGTGTTTGCGAGCAACGGTAAGCACTTAACATGCACCGGGTCAAGCGTTTGTTTGCCCCTTAGTAACTGCTGCGGTTGACTTACCTACTTATTATAATACCACATCTATAAATAACTAACTTTTGTATGCAGCACTGAGCATGCTTTTCTAGTTTCTGGGCAATTTTCTTCATTTTATGTAGAGCCTCATGGTAAATTAACGGGAAAGTTTCAGAAATGAGGGTCACCATCTATCTTCCGATGAAGTGCTGGAACGCCTTATACTCATACGCGGCCTTTCATTATAACCCGGATTAAAATACATCTGTCGAGGAAGTCAAGGTAGGAACTACTGTTTTATGCACATCGTCTATAATGGCGTTCACTATTCTGTAGTTTGCTTCGGTGCAGGGGAGAAACCGTGGGGAAAAATCCTTCATGGGTGTTATGCCGGACTTCTACCGACTAAAAACCCCCACGATTACGCCCAGCAGCCTATGGTTGGGAGCCCCGGGTATGTCCCAGGACTCCCATCAGACCTACGGCTACAATTGCGTCCTCGCCTACGGCACAGAATTGATAATAGTACTCCTAGGGGGTGGTTCGGGTGCTATCCCGCGTCTATGGGGAATGATTCCATGCCGTTAAATTCCAATTTACGAACCTATTCATCTATACGTATAGTCATCAACTTAATTAAACGTACGTTCGTTTCGTTCAGCAGCTATTTAGGATGTAATTATTATGTTAAGTTTAGTGATTGAACTTTCGGCTGTCTGCCTCGCAGCGTTTTTATTATTAATACATAATATACATTCCTACTAATCTCCGTGCTGATTTCGTTTAACTACCAATACAGAGTTTATAAATATAATATTATGTAAATGTACCTATACGTAATTTATAAACGAGATGGACGATGAAAGTAAAACTATATGGTGTGCTTGCTTCAAATCGCTTGAAATATTATGTGAGGCTTATTACGTACTCTTTCATATAGATCTCGTTATATTAACTGCAAGTGAAAACTTATTACGATGCTATAATTAACTTCATGAAATGATGTATACAACATAATGACTATCAAAATAAAATGCTGAGGCAGTGGGCGTAACGTAACGTAACTCATTATTCTTTAAGAGCTCGACACAGGAAAACAAAAGGATTTTTTATACACCAAGTGTCATGGTTATCCAATGTCCCTAATGTATAAAGCCCTTCCAACACCTTTGGAGTTGAAGCTAACCTCACCTGCTATTCAACGGGCGAGGATCTGGCACTAGCTTTTCACCTGAGGTTAGGAAATCATACGACAATCGTTCCCTGAAAAGCCGCCATGCCAATTGAAAACAAAAAGGGTCCAAAGCGCAAACTTCTTGAAACTGACAAATCTCTTGAAGCTGATGCTCGCACATCCCTTTGTGAAGAGTACACGGACAAACTCAAAACACATAACTGGTTATAATGGTGCATTTGTGCATACAAATAGATACAAAATACGTTTAAAAGTTACAATAAATATTAGCTAAAGAAAAATTATGTTAGTTTTTCAAGTTACTAGTTAATAAGTAAGTTAGTAGTTAGCAGTAAGTAGGTTTTTCAAACATCCTGTACTTGATTACTTACGCAACTAGTGTTGAATTTATAAATAACGCATTTAACACCTGTATATTGACACTTGTTGGAACACATGAGGCTGGATTTAACAGGCATTTAAGCGTATTCGCATGAATAAATATCAAATAAACCTAAATCTCTTAAGTTTATAGTAAGTGCCTGAGGTAACTTATTTATTTCTTACTTCTTTACACTACAATGGCTCATTTGAGGAAAAAATTTAATTTGCTGCCTGCCTGGGCCTCAATTCTGCTAAAGCAAAACTACTGTCGTACCACAGCTGCTGTACAAAAGGGACATTAAATTTTAGACTTAATCAAACAAAGAAATTATAGTGGCTTTTTGTAGAGTGAATAAAAGCGTGTAATGAAACCTTTTCATTTAATTTCGAACTTGTAGAATCGAGTATCTAGCCAGATACTCGATTCTACAAGTTCGAAATTAAATGAAAACGTTCAAACTTATTCTCAGATATAATACTTTTATAGGTATATAGTAGGGGTCTTCCATATTTATTTGGGGTCAGCGCAACACGTGTGCTTTTTCCATTCATCTCTGGTTGCAGTCATCTCAACATTCACACTTCCTAGCCATATCATCTTACACACAGTCCATCCATCTACTCTTAGGTCTCCACTTTGATACTACTTTCATCCAGCACTAGCATTAGATGTTCGAAAACCCTGGCTCTAATTATTGTCATTATTCGATACCACTGCGGTAGTTTTCAATTTTAGTCTAGCCATGGCTTTTTACCGATATTTATTAAAACTTTAAATTTTACTTAGCATTTTACTTATAAGTATATTGGATAATCTGTATAAGTATCTATAATTAATTTCGGACCATATTCGAACATCATAATTAATGAAACTTTTTCATTTCATTTTGTACTTGTAGAATCGAGTATCTGGACTATCACACTTATACTCGGATATAATACTTCGAGGTATACGTATATTATAGGGGTCCTCCATATTTATTTGGGGTCAGCGCGTGTGCTTTTTCCATTTATCTTTGGTTGAAGTCAGTCAGTCATAATTAATATAATTTTATTATGTTATTGACATACTTTAATCAAAACCGCACAAGTTTTTTTAAAACTGGAATGTAAATTATAACTGTTATTAGGTATAACATAGATAAAATTGCAATAGAATAGTTAACAATAAAAACCACATATGTAATATAATAACGATACACATATTTAGTACATTACATTCCATTCCAGCCTCACCCAATCGACTAGTTTTTACAGTATCTATTGAATTCTACTCAAGTAATTTCTTATACTCATACCATACCTGAATATCAATCACTAAATATAAGCACTAATGCACTTTAAGAAATGCCGTATTTATGTCAATATAATTTTTTACACATACATACTCTAGGTGCACTCACTGTTCGGTAAACCAGTGGGTTAAGTTCCTTAGGTACGGTTACCATTGTGATCGGTGACTGTTTAGAGGTATTTTATCTGAGCTCTTGCTTGCTTCGGAGGACACGTGACTTTTACCATCCCGATTTATCAGCAGTCGTTAGGTCAAGCCGGAGCTAACAACTTAGCACTGTGGTGTGATAGCCTACTTTTGCCACGCTGGCACAGGTTGGTACAGGGTTTTATTTCGAGGAAAACTCAGGGAATTACCAGAGCAATACAAATAAATACACTATTTGCAATGAGCACGAATCGAAACCGTGACCTCTGACTTTACAGTCGATGCTAGTCCTAATCCACAGTACTTGGTCTCCATTACCTGTCGCCACAGTAACAACATACGCAGTAGGCACGGCAGCGGCATCCACTCATTCAATGCCCTACTTAGGCTTCTCGTTGATTACAGAATAGTAACTAAAATTTTGAAATGAATTCCGTTCACCTTCCACTAAAAGCGTATGTGCATTGAATCAACGTCGTGGTGTTGCCACATTGCCATTGCGTTTTAACGTCTGTCTGTGCATAAACCTTCAATCTTATTAATACATATCAATACTAACATTATAAATGCGAAAGTAACTCTTTCTGTCTGTCACGAAAGCGTGACAGACAGAAAGAGTTAAGTAAGAGAGAAAGAAAGCACAATGAACCGATTTTGATATGGAACAGAGATGAAGGGAATCTTAGGAAAGGACGCGAATCCACGGGAGAACAACTTTAAATAGTGTTTGAGTTCATGTTAAGATATTTGAGGACAAACTAACCTCACTTACACATGTATAGGTGCACCTAACGATCAACAGACGTTCTGATATTTGGTACATACCTTTAGTTTGGACAATAATACCATTTAAATCAATAAAACAGTTTGAATTGCTTTTTGTACGAGAGTTTTAAGATCATTTGGAGACTTCATCGTCAAGTTAATTCTTGAGGAACCTTGTATCCAAATTGTAAAAAACTTACTTAAAAAAATGTTACTTGAGAAATGCTACTACTCTGTGGATGATTATTTACAAGATAGTAATTTATACTAGCATGATTGTATAAGTTACAGTTGATTTGGTTGTTAGTTTGTTGTTGTTAATTATTGAAATTTCTTAGTTTTTAAGGTTAAAATATTGCACGCCGCAAGGCTAAATACAGTGTTACTTAATATGAGAACTTAACATCCAATTTATCTACCTGTATTTGCAATTTGTGATAATAAATAAAATAAAAATAAAATAAAGATATTTATGACGCTGACTGTACCATCTTCTTAGAGACTGGCACGGCCTCGTATACAACCATTCTTACGTTTACTGCCAGACAGCAAGAGCTCTATCTTTCGCCTAGTAGAACATCCACAGAAAGATATGGACCTTAGGTTTATTCTACATCACCACGAACCCTAAAAATATAATGAAAGTTGTGTTTTATAGTAACCTTGTTATGTCAATAACTAAAATTACGAGTGTTAAATACATTACGATTTGATGATATAATGTGGTTAAAATCAATACTTGACCCATACTGTATAATAGAGCAAATTACATAATAACATATTAACTGGCTACTAACTTTTCCTCTGCAAACACGAAGATGTCGCGATTGAGAAACAAATATGTACAACATAACAAATAAACATTTGAATTGACTTGAGAAATTCCATAATAAGCGTGGTTTATGTTAAAGTACCTAAGTAAGCTCATTGAATGTCATAAGCAGAGCTACCGGTCTTAGCTCTTGCGTAACAAAAACATCTCTTAGAAATGGAAATATAATCGTAATCGTTTCTATGCTGATCCCCGGAGGCATAACTATTATATTAAGTACTTGTATGTACCCGTTTTATTCAAAAACCTGCACATCGATAAATATCGAGTAGTTTCTCTACTATATACGAACGATTATCACCTCAAAAGTTTATAAAGGGACACAAGCTTTTCCTTAAAAGCTCAAATCGTAAATCAACATCTAGAATTGGAGGAAAATGTTTAATACAGGGATAAATTACAGTCTGGAATAACACCTAGGTTCCTTTTATCCCGGGAATAGGTTCCCATGGGTTGCGATAACGGAACGGAACCCTTCGCGGTGGAGCCCCGAGTAACAGTTAGAGAAAATTTAAAAGATAAGCGGTTTCTTATTATAATTATTATATTTTTTCTTTTTCATAATAAGTTTAATACGAAATTTACACTCTGCTAGTGTGAAATAAATGATGTAAAAGTACTTAATTAAATTCTAACATGAACTTAAGTTGTTAAATTAACTAATTAAGTAATTAATTTGGTTAATTTGACTAATTATGTGCGTTATTAAGTTGATGTTAATAAAGTGTAAATACTGTTGTAATAATAATGTAAGACCGATTCTATTATATTCTGTTTCTAATTCATGCTTATGTATTATTTTCACCTGAACGGAATAAATTAGATTTTTATTAATTCTTTTTATGCATTTCTTGCGTCTTGGATATTAAAAAAATTAATACCTATCGGGGGACCCTGGATAGTTCCAGTAATATGACGGAGGGCCTTACCAGTAAGGGTCCCCCGACATGACAACGCTTGAGTCAAAATATTTTTAGGCATCTATATCAAAGTTAAAGGGCTAACCAACACAATTTATTTTCAACTTTTTGGAGGCATTTTTTGTGACGGGGTTTTTTTAAATTCTTAATGTAATTTTTATATCAAAATGTACCTACCTACTTAATGAAAACTCTTGAGGAGCTTTCTCGTGATGCAGTAATTCTGTACACCTACCAAGTAGCACGTCCTTACTTATAATTCTAACACCTTATTCAGAAAGTAGCATATTACTAGAAATTCAATATCTCTTGTTTGTTGTCCACAGGACGATAGCGTTGGCGCTAATATGCGCGTGCGCACGTGCAGTCTCGCCAGTAGCACCACTGCAGTTGGTGGGCGACAACAGCGATTGTGCGCTGTACCTCAGCGGGCCCGGGCGCACTTCGGCGTATGACTACAGCATTAATCTACTCAAGGGAAACTTGTAAGTATTATCACTTACCATTGAGTGCAAAATCGGGTATTACCACCTTTATTACCACACTCACCTAATCTGTACCAAATATTGCACATCATTATCAATGGGCACTCAGAGAAAATTTGCCCTGAGCAAGGGCGAACCAAGAAAATAAAATCTAATAGCAATTTCCTTTTGGAATTCATTGAGGGAGGTCAGTGGCAGTCTATATTTGGTTTTGCGTTTTATTTGTACCTATTAGGTGTCAGACAAGCACAGGGCCTGATGGAAAGTGGTTATCGTGGCCTATGGACGTGTGCAACACCAGGGAAATCACACTTGTGCTGCCGACCCTGCAAGAAAAGAAATTTTCTGTGCCATCAATGCAGAAGACAGCAGGACAAGCCTTGTTCTGGTCTTCCCATTGAGAGCACAAAAACACTAGTGAGCTCTGGCTACCCTACTCACCGGGAACACAACACGAGGTTATTGTGGCCGTAGTATTCTGTAAGGTGAAGGTACTTCCCCAGTCGGACGCTCAATTGAGACGGCAATACTATCTTTCAACTCCTCGTAATGATCGTGCGTGGAATTAGGTTCGTTGCGTTACTTTACAATAGCCAATATAGTGATAATATTACTATCTCTAAAAATACTTAAGGCAATAAATTTATTCTAGCTCATTTATTAGACTCTTACTTTTACAAGTCCTCGCGATACAGAAATCATTAGCACGAAATAAAAAATACGTAAGTAGGTTTTCTATCGCCTCAAAATTGTCACAAACATACCAACCATATAATCAATGAGCAGGGTTTCTAGATTGCACTTAATCTATAACATAAAAATGAATCGCTAAATGTGTTGTTAAGGGCATAACTCAACAACTCCTGGACCAATTTGGACAATTCTTTTTTTTAATGTTCGTTGAAGTTCAAGGATGGTTTTAACGAGAAATATTCGAATAATTACAATGTGACAGCAATGACAGTATCTTTTTATGTTACTTAAAAGCATTTTGACAATACATTATACAATGAAGTATTGTCACGTTTCCATATCTTTGAGCCTTTTAAATGTGAGAAGGGTGAAAAGTTTGAAATGTATCAAATTGCATTAAAAGGTTGATTTCTAGAGCATGGTCTGAAATTCACACTTTCATATCTAGATTTTATTTGCATTCATGTTAATTGTCTATAATACATAGATATATATTAGTACAGTACCTGATTAGCATGTGTCGGGTCAGTGTGCGGGTATAGTGAGTGCCCGGCATGGGCCGAACCGAGGCGGGAGCTAGTGGCGGCCCTGGGAGTGAGAGTTCTCACCCTCGCCACCCTGCTCACAGCAATGGTCCGCTGCGCGGACGCGTGGGCGGCCGGCGTCTCCTTCAGCGAGCAGGTAATGGTCGTGAAGGAGACGGCGGAGCGGGAGAGGCGGCGCGAGCGAGAAAGACTCGCGGATCGCGCCGCCCGCGCGCGCAGGCAACTCGGGCGTCGGAGGGCACTGACTGACCTCCGTCCCCCATGAGCGCGGGCCTGGGGGGACGGGTGGAGCCGCCTGTCACCCCAGCAGAAGCAGGCCACGGTGGCGGCGCGCTGACCAGCGCGCCTCCCCATTCCGGGGGCGAGTTGGGGACACCGTTGTCCCCCCTCCTGAGGAGGGCCAGACCGTAAGGGATGGCCCTGGGTCAGCCGGGGTGCGAGGGATATGTCTTTGACAACCTCACCTCCGGCCTAGCACCAAGACCCACAGTCGGCGTGCGGTTTTAGTCGGTTCGAGTCCGACATAACCTCCCCTTCCGGCTCCGGCAGGGGGGGTATCCGTGGGGATTTCCGCACGAAAAAAAAAAAAAAAGTGTGCGGGTATAGTCGGTTTGGTTGATTGATGTCGTATAGGATATGAGCGTATCTACTCTCACTACCAGAGATGCCGAAAACCATACAAGGCCGAGTAGTAAAGGCCGGAAAGCGAACCCGGGGCTTCCGAGTGAAAATCTCGATGCACATGGGATATTATGGTGAAAATAGTTAACTATAGGATTGAAATCGAACCAATGACTTGTCAATAAAAACCTACAACAAAATTAATTCCTACAAAACCCTTATCTTTAAATAAAACTCTAAATCGTCATGGTGAATGAATGACAGTCCTAAGTAGATCACGTTCCAATGTCACGTCTATAGAGTGACAGTGCGTTCAATATCACTGTCATCGTGTTACGTCACAAGAGTCGGTTGAACTTGACACACTTCCACCTTCTATAACACGCATCACACCGACAATCGACACACATGATGCCGAAGAAAATTCTCGTGTCGAATTGAAATGAAACACGCACGACAGAAAAATATAAACATGTAGCTATAGATAAGACAAACCTCTCAAGATACTTATTATTTTTTAGGTTCCGTACCGTACCGTTCCGTAAACGGCCAACGGCAAACGGAACCCAGTCCATTTTTCATCAAACCCTAATTCCTAAGATTCCTTTGTCCGTCTGCGTGTGACAGACAGGTCGACGAACAGACTATATAATGAACCATAATATATCTAGCTGAAATTTTCACAGATGATTAATTTCTGTTGCCGCTATAACAACAAATACTTACTAAAAACAGAACTAAACAAATATCTATTATCAGTCAAGACTCATTTCTTAAACTTAAAATTAATATGAAATAAGTCAGACCTTCTTTTATCACTTAGTATTGACTTGACATAATATAAACGTGAGCTCTTCGATACTTATTTTCGTGACATTTGATTGACTGATTATATTTTTATTATACACGGCTGTCAATAGGTGATTAATTTAACATTTCGGTGCTTATATATTTTATTAGTAAAGTTTTATTTGTAAATTTTAATAGTGAATTCTTACTAATAGTAATTTAGTGCCAATATTATGATTGAATTAGTAATAGTAAAGGTTGTGATCTATCAGACGCATTGCGCACATCGACGTTCCGCAGTCGTGAACCACCATTATTCAAAAACGCTGCTTAAAACCAAAGGCCTATTATGGTGTATTTAGGGAATAAAATGAAGCATAACACATGCAGATTCATATAGGTATATAAGGTTAAGTTAAATATTTGATTTAATTTAGAACACCAATTTAAAAAAAAACAACATTGCTAAAATTTGTGCAAGCATCTTTTCTCGATTACGGGGCTATGGGGCTCCACCAAAATCTCCGGGGCCCGAGCCTTTCCTACAAACTAGTACACCAGCTGACTAACGGCCAGGGTTCTGGCGTAGGCTTACCTCTAAGAGGTTGCCTGTGTCAGGTCCATGTCCCGTAGAAGCCCACCAAACCTGATCCTGAAAATAAATAGGAGAGCGGTCCTAAAGCACCAAATTGAACTTTGTATGCAACTGCAAAATTGCGCTTGGATGATGAAGAAACTTAATTAATAAAACTATACTAAAAGTAGACACCAAAATTAGTGACCAAAAGTTTTAGGTTAATGTGTTACAAAAACTATATCTTGCTAATAAAATGTAAATTATTCTCACATATCCGCTCCTACGTAATAAGCATGCAATAGTACCTAAATGTCAATGTGTACATAATCATCATAAGTGAAATTGGTACATCTTATGGCAGGTATGATGTCTTAATGCAGACAGCGTGTGATGGATGTTTTACGATTTAATTATATTAATTTACTCAGACTGTAACGCAAATTAAGTTCTGTTGCAAATATTGCCAATTTCTTATGTTCATTTTTGCTTTTAATTATATCAATAAAGGGAAATTTATGTTTGGTTAATACATTGTAATATGTATTTCTTAATATCTGGACTTACAATGTATCATACGGCCAGATATAGTTACTCCCTTAAAGAACATATTGAGGCAAACTAAGAGAAAGAATAGGAGAGACTCTGCGAAAGGGCAAAGGCTGAGATAGTGATGCATGGTGTCTACGTCTACCGGTTACTGGTAGTATGCCGAGTCGGGAACACCGTTGTCCCCCCTCCTGAGGAGGGCCAGACGTAAGGGATGGCCCTGGGTCAGCCGGGGTGCGAGGGATATGTTGATGACAACCTCACCTCCGGCCTAGCACCACGACCCACAGTCGGCGTGCGGTTTTAGTCGGTTCGAGTCCGACATAACCTCCCCTTCCGGCTCCAGCAGGGGTATCCGAGGGGATTTCCGCACGGAAAAAAAAAAGGTAGTATGGCGGTACTATCGCGTTCTGACCTAGGTAATGGTCAGCCCTATGATCACAACAGGCCACCATTTACTTTATGCTTACCTACGCACTTCAAGTGTGTACCTACCTGCCTTTCACGCTGGCTGCCAGTTTATAGTGCTTCTGACCTACACTTTATTGAGTTCTGTATGTTTTACTGTCGTATCTATAGCATCATCGTCCAACACACCACGATAGTCTAAGCATTCATAGTCTGTACATTTACAAATTCCATCCAGACTCACAGGCTCTGTATGTTGAACCTTTCACATATACCACACCCATTGTCAAAGCGATTGTCTAATTCCGCCATCCGGGCAACAATAACTTTCTAATTCCGAAAGTAAAGCAGAATCACAACAATCACATCAAAGTTTGTTAAATTGTAGTCAATCCGTTCACTAGATGACCTCTATGATGTAACACGACATAAGGTGGCTCCATAATGCTTTCATCTCTGAGTTAGCTAACTAACAGATCGGTTGCGTTCACTTTCAAAATCCTTTCGCTTAATTTATACCTTTAGTGCGATTACTTGAAACAATGTGCTTACCTTCATTCGGGGCTATGTTTAATCTTGATGCTACTATTGCCGTAAATGGTTAAACAGACAAAGATCTTTGTCTTGTAGCCTCTCTAAGTTGGCGCAAAATAAAACAATAAATCAATGTTATCTCAGACGTAACACAACAGTTAAGACAGTACTTTAAAAATACATACCTTCATAGTTTAGTCAACAAAATATATATCGAAATTGAGTGATACAGATCTTGTTCCCGCGGCCCACAGGAACCGGGGTTACATGAGGCTTATGTTCTATTCACGGCTATACTTACTCTACTCTCTGTAAGAGATTTCAGTCAAATCTAACCAGCCATTACCTGATTTGAGTAACAAATAAAAAAATAAAATCGCTTTTGGGTTTATAATATTAGACTGGATGATGGAAGCCTTAATTCAAATCATTCTCAAATCCAATCAATTAGCTTATCGCAGTCCTCTGATGGACATTGCCTTTACAAATATTGGGAGACTTTGGCCAACTGTTTCACGCTGGCCTGATGGATTGGCACAGGGTTTTGTTTCAAGTATTCCTTCTCTTGCAGTGGTAACGTCAGCCTATTTTTCTCTTAGTCGCCTCTTACGACACCATTCGGATGAGATGACATGGTTATACTTGCATCCTGACTCCGTTACCACACGAATAATCATTCTCACGAAACTAAAATCAGAGGTGTAGCTAACAACGATTGTTCAGTAGTGAAACGCCTCATCAAATCGCTTGATCAGATCGAACTTAGCAAAACGTTGGTTATGAAATGTATAAATATTTAACTTTTCTCGGATTTTTATTCTCGGAAGCGGACTGAGTCCACTATACTATATCACAAACTAGATCTATAAAATAAATTCCATAAATAATAATGAAGGTTTTTTGGAATTGGAATTCATAAAAGAGATCAAAGAATGCAAATTATACATCGAAGTCTCATCTTTACAACACGCGGTCATTGACCTATTGAACAACAGTAAACAGTACATTCGACAACAAAATAGACACTCTCCAAAAATAGTCACTCGCTTATTAGTCTTACATATTACTAGAAACACGCTAATAAAGGTATCAAATATTTGTGCGTATATCTTTGCTAAACTATACGCTTTTGAAGTTGACGGTACCGTGTATTTGTCCGGATAACGGTGTGACCTATTGAAGGTACCTAAACCTAGTACCCATCCTATCGTTTGTCAAACACTCAGTCACGTTTGTCTCTCGATGATCATTGAGTTATATGGTCATAACGGTGTTTAGTCGTTAAATCCAATAATGACTACAAAGCTTTGGAAGGAAACTGCCAAGACTATTATTATATTGTTGTCGTCTTTACGTATTCGTGATAAATTATTAGGGTAGGTATTCAAAGTTCTAAAATATGTGTAGTTCTTTCAAAGTAGAATAGCATGTTGCTAAGAGGTTTCGTGCTCATTTTCAAAAGCCATTTTCGCGAAGTCCATTTTTACAGCGTCAGCATCGAAGAGCTATTTCGATGAGGTTAACTTGACACTATGGGCTATTTCTCCGAATAGGTATAAAACTTCTAGGTATATCTCACCGTTGAGAAAAAGCTGAAAAATAAATATATAGTAATTTTTTTAAGACACGTTAGGTAGCATTGTAATCGCGTTATAAAAGTTATTTATTTACGAATTTGTCTCGTGTAATACTGAGGGACGGGAAGAGAAAAGGCATATTATAGGAGTATAAGCTACGTTCTAAAGGCCCTTAAGATCAATCCCCAC
Organism: Eilema sororculum; assembly: GCA_914829495.1. NCBI lineage: Eukaryota > Metazoa > Arthropoda > Insecta > Lepidoptera > Erebidae > Eilema > Eilema sororculum. Next base: position 16,693,812 of record OU618545.1, on the reverse strand, counting down.
ATAGGATAATTAAATTAAAACTAATTGTTCTGAGTTTTGGTGTTGATAATTTGTGTCCGTTAACTGTGCTTTGGCTTTCTCTGTTAATTTTGCAAGAGCTCCACAAGACGAACAACACAGTTATGGGGCCTAGGTACCTTGAAATTACTTCTGTTGATTGAATTATTAGCAACCAGAAGTTATCACTTCCTAAACTCAGATTTATCGTCAGAGCAATCGCGATATCTAGGATGGAGATATGTTCTTAGAGGTTGAGTAACAGTATTGAAACTTAACAGATTATGGTTTTCATAGAAATTATGTTATAATATAGTGTTTAATTTATATAACTTCCTGAAATTGCATGTATATTTTATTATTATGGACTTTAGAAGGGCCATTTAAGGATTTGAGCTGTAAAGTGTTGACTCAATGTGCAATGAGAGCTATTTAGATGCTTATATTTTAGTTTCACGTTCACTATTTTTTATGTGATTTCTCGAACCTTTCTTCATGAAGGTAATCAAATATTATCGCATATAGGTATATAGGCATGAAGGACAACTATCATTTCCTTCGCCATGGAAATATGTATACCTAATGAAGTGAACACGGACCGTAAAACTTCGAGCTCAAAAAAGAGAGATTTCTCCTTTACTTCGCACGATATAGAACATCAGTGACGAGACCGTTTTGACACAAATAAACCTTCTACGACGTCAAGTTACCGCTTCTTGGGTTCTGTCCTGGCGGAGGAACCATGGCCAAACATTAGTTATCTATATAGTCTGGTCCATCTACCGTAACAGTTCCATCCCCTACTTATAAATAATAAAAAAAGATTACTTTTTTTTTAAGTTTGATAAAATCTTACAAACTTAAAACAAACTTATCACTGCAAACAAAATTTTAATATCTATCTGTGAACAAATATAAATATGCCTCTGTTAATGTATATTTAACTTGCCTATATCCATTAGCAACAGCAAAGTTCAAACAAGAAATAAGGCTAAAAACACACATAAAAGTTATTTTAAGCAATTCAATCGCAGGCCATGTAAATATTTTCGCATCGCGGTCCAAAACTCGCGTAACAGAGGTTGGTACAAATAAGAAAAGTTAAACGTGGGAATCGAAGTCTTCTTTAGCTAAACTGTTTCGTGGACGTGGGATTGTGAGAACGTAACGTTTCGTAACCAAGTTGATAAGATGTAAATTGTTATACTTATTGAATACAGAATTTGCGGCAAATTCAAATGTCAGTGGTATGAGCTGTCGAAAGCCGCTGTTTTGATTTGGTTCCCGATGGACCCCCCGTCTCTTCCTGAGGGTGTCGTAGAAGACAATTAAAAAATAGGGTCTCAATCTGATAGTAAATATACAGCCTTGACCGCAATAGGATAGGACACATAGGAGGATAGGGGGTGACCTATTAAATGGAGTCGAAAATTACAATTGTCAAAATGTGTGTATTAAATACACCTCTGTCTACCCCTAGAGATTTATGGGCGTGAATGTATATATGCATACGCTGTCGATAGGACGATTTTTTTTTTTGTCGTGCGAATAATCCCCGCGGATACCACCCCCACGGAGCCGGTGAAGGCGGTTATGTCGGACTCGAACCGACTAAAACGCACGCCGTCTTGGGTCTTTGGTTGCCGGAGGTGAGATTGCCAAAAGCATATCTCTCGCACCCCGGCAGGCCCAGGACCATCTCGCTCGAGATGGCCCCCTTCGGGTTGTGGGGACCACTGTGTCCCCATCTTGCCCCGGTTACGGGGAGGCGCATTTTGCGCCGCCGCCGCGGCCTGCTTCTGCTAGGGTGACAGGCGGCTCCACCGGTCACCCCCAGGCCAGCGCTCATGGAGGACGGAGGTCGTTCTGCGACCTCCGACGTCCGGTTCGCCTTCGCTCTGCGCGGGCTTCTCGGGCCCGGAGTCTAGTCCGGACCTGACCGGCCGCCTCCTTCTCGAGCATTACTTGCTCGCAGAAGGAGGCAGCCGCACCCCCAGCGTTCGCGCATCTTACCATCGCTGTGAGCAACGTGGCGAGTGTGAGGACTCCCACCCCCAGAGCCGCCACTAGGACCCGCCTCGGCGTGTCCCACGACGGGCACTCGGTCAGCGTGTGCAACTCTGTGTCCTCGCTCGCATCACAGTGATGGCACTCGGACGTTGGCTCCTTCCGGATCCGACACAGGTAACTCCCGAAGCACCCGTGTCCGGTAATCACCTGCGTCAGCCGGTACGAGAGGCTGCCGTGTGGCCTCTCTAGCCACTCCTCCATGATGGGTCTTACCGCCGCTATTACGGTGTGCCCTGCGCTTGGTCGCCCAAGTCGTAGCTCCCATTCCGCTACCATGTCCCTGTGGAGCTGAGACCTCACGGCCCGAATTTCTTCGGGCTCGGGTTCCCGTCCCCGCTCCCGCGCCTCCTTTCGATACCGATATAGCATCGAAAGGGCTCTCGCATCCAGGTTCCACGGTAGGGATCCGGCAAGGAGACTCGCCGCCTCCAGGGATATCGTGCGGTACCCCCTAATGGCCCTGCTGGCCATTGCACGCTGCGGCCCACGCAGCAGACGCGCATTGTGGACCGTCAGGGTGTCCGCCCATATTGGGCACCCATATAGGGCCATGGACCGCACTACTCCCGCGTAGAGTCTCCTGCAGGAGTCATCAGGCCCCCTCATGTTGGGCAGCAGCTGCCCCAAAGCGGCAGCTGTGTCCTTCAATTTGGGGGCCAGTCTTCGGAGATGCTCCCCGAAGTTCCACCGGCCGTCTAGCACGAGCCCCAGATATTTCATCTGGGGCTTGATACCGATGGAAATGTCTCCCACTATGAGGCTGGAATCCTCCGGTGGCACGCACCGAGGCCCATGAAAGAACATGGCCTCGGTTTTATGCAGAGCCACCACGAGACCCAGCCGCCGGATCCGCTCCACGACTTGGGCAACCGCGGTCGTGGCCTTCAGGGTCGCTTCGCGGTATGTAGCCCCGCACGCCGTCACCAGCGTGTCATCCGCATAACACGTGACGGCGGCATCGTCCACGAGCTCACCGCGAAGCACCCAGTCGTAACCGATGTTCCACAGTAGCGGTCCCAGGACCGATCCCTGCGGAACACCGCACGACATCTCTCGCCGACCGAGCCCGGTCGCACTTGGGTAGACGACTGTCGATAGGACGATGGTGAAAATTTTGCCTTTAGACAACTCAGGAAGAGAGTAGCTAATGCTATAGTAACCGGCAAACATATTGACAATGTAAAACTGCGCAAACGCGCCGTAATCAATAAATTGGTTTTTGTAAAGCCTTTTGTCAAGCTGTTGCTTCGATAGCTGTTCTGGGCGTGTAAATCCAAAACCAGGAGCTGGTTTACAGTAATATTATATTTTATTTTAAAGAAGGTATAATTAAATTTTGGGAGAACACGTCCGTACAATTTTGAGGCATATAGGCAAGAGATCGTTTGTGTTGCTAGCACAAAATAAAAAGGTAAAGATTAAAATTAAATATAAAGTGTTGCTATCCATAACACAAGCACTTATATAAATGGCGCCGACTTTATGAAAAGATCGTAAAATTTTATTAATATGTCTAAACTTACTTAGTCAAAACAAAGTATTTTGTAAGCAATGCAGTAGTAAACCTAATAAGACGTAACACTTACCTATCGTATATTTATATATGTAAAACTATTCAGTCATGTGACTTAGACTCTGTAAATAATTTAAATATTAATAAAAATATAAGATCTACTACGTAATAGTATTATCATATTGTTATTTTGTGAATATAATTAATATACTCTATGAATATTCTGCCAAAAAGTATTTCAATATTACATATTATTAAATTGATCTTATTCATGAGGTTTAGAACTTCAAGCCCTCTCTCCTATTCCTTCTCAAAGATGAAGGGACTTTTTTAACCTATAAACTTAAGACTGACTTCAAAAATACTCACGGCTTGTTTTTAACAACTACTCGAGGCTTGTTTTTAATGTGAAAGACATATTAATAATCTAAGGTTATATTAGGAAAGAGCTTTACTCAAATTCCTAACTGACAGGTTCAAAGCTTGCTTAAGTTAAGACCTTGAGTCACATAACAATTTCATATTAGACTAAATTAATTTGAACTTCAGTGTATGATTATTACATACTTAGTAGATGCCAGGGTCTCGATTTACCTCTTTTTTATCGTAGCGTTAATCCCAATCGCATCCAGAGTTTTCACTTCCGAGTCTAGAGTCCGCTTTTTACAGCCCTAGGTCCCGACTTTGCCTGTAAATTTTGTGTGAGTCTTGTAACCTTGCTAAAATGGCCCTTCATACTGTAAAGTCAAAATAATCCCATAAGTACGTGACTGACGTGACTTTTCATGATGTGTCCAGAAAGGTTTAAGTAGATACTGAGTAATTACACACTAATTACTTTTAAATTTAATTAATTGTGACAACATTGAATCTTTATCCAACATTACAATATTAACAATCTCTGGCCATGCTTTAAGCTCTGCAGGTTTTATTGCTGCATGAAATCACAAGTTTTTTAACGTCATTATGTGAATCAACATAAAAATAGTTTCATTGACATACTTATAACCACATTTGAAATCTGTAATTAATAAAAAGTTACATATTTGTCCACGAGCGAATTAGTATCATATTATGTAAATTAATATAAATTATTACAAAATTAACGATGCGTGAAATCATAATAAAAATAACTGTAGCATATTTAGGCATAAACAACTTTTTATGTTGGAGATCTTTATGAGTGATCTTACAGGTGAAGCGTGGGAGGATTGATTTTATCGTAATACACTCCTTTCTATTAGATATTAGCTATAAGAATCTTGCCAATATTATAACTGTGAAAGTTGGTGAAGACATTTTTTAATTTACGTTCTATAACCGAAATTACCTGGGTTCGCGGCGCGGCCGGTATCTTTTCGGAGGGAATCGGTTACAGGGGGAATAAGGAATAACCCGTGTAAACAGCGGGTTCACGTCGGTACTCAGCCAAATTCAATCTGGCAATTAAGGAAATCTTTCGATCGTAAGGTCAATTCCTTAATCACTGAGCTATACAAAAGGCTGCAATTAGTTAGGTACTTACGTAAAAAAGAACAAAATACCGACTTTTGAAAGCTGTGTGTTGTTTTATTCGCTGTCGGTTATTTTATTTTTGTAATTACTACTTGTATTAAAGTTTTATTAAATCCTTTCCTTGTTTTTGTTTACAACCACTTCCCACAATAGCTAAAGTTACATAAGAAGCTATTTATTTCAGTCGAATCTAGAAAGATAATGACTCCAATATCAAACGTACCATCACTTACGTTAACAACCAAAAACAATGTTAGAATCACGTGAAAACACTTAAAACGTATGTTGGATAACAACGATTACAATCATATTAGGTAACTGATGGCCTTAGACATCCGACGTGGCTATTAGATGTAGGCCACGAGGCCAATTGTGCACAATATCACGACGAGTGAAATGTATGTGGTGTTTTTATGATATTGACTATATTATGATAGGATAATTAATAGCCTGTGTGATATTTCTCAATATGACCTTCATAAATATCTTTGCTTCATTCGAATCCGTTCAAACGTTTTTAAGTGAGAGAGCACAAGAACAACTTTTTATCGAATTGTATCGCGATTTCTTTTATGTGATATATTATTAATTATTACTTACACTGACCCCGACGTAGGTATATAGACTACCAAAAAATCTATGACTACTTCCATAAAATCTTCATTTTCCTCCAAGACTTCCTTCAAGAAATGCACTTTACCTACAGAAAGGTACCATATGTACCTATAGTTGCAGCTGGCTGCAGGTATTAGCCACCGGCAAAATAACAACGGTGGCTCAACCACAAAGCATGACCTTATGGAAAATCAGTAAAAGATTAGAAATGTTTATAGACCCTGCAACTGCTAATAACCCTAGAAATGTAAATAACATAATTAACATATAATTAAGTGTATACTTACATGAATTAATAAGTTATTAATTAATGTGTTATGTTTGTTACAGTGGGTACGAAGGACAGAGCAATTGCGTCACCTATGAAGCAATTAATCAAGCTTACATCGAAGCTAGAAACAGAATTTGTAAGTATTTTGACTCCATGACTTATGGTCATGCTTTAAATATTCTTATTTGTATTCTCCAGCTGAATTTAGGTCTGGGCTATTTTCGCAATACAATTTCTTGCACTAATATTATGCAGACCTCATTACATATTATATTTGGGTGTGCTTTCAAAGTAACCACTCCAAGAGAGCTCATTCATACACCTACGCCTTATAAGGGGCAGACCAAAGCGTACCTATTATACGCCAACGTTTCACCTCTTTAGTTTTTAGTTCCACATAATAAGGAACAAGTCTATAATAGTCAAGTGGACTTTTTAGGATTGAAAGATGTTTAAATTAAAAGTATATTTTAAATAAGGCTATATGACCCTTCTTCATAACCTCCAGAGGAAAGCTTACTTAGCTTTGCTGTCAGCCGCAGCAGACATGGGGCTGAAAATTTTGTTCCGGCGAAATAGATTCTCGGTTGGTCTATATTATTGACTTATCTTGTACACACATTAACTCAAGCAGGAGTTGTGTAAATAAAGAAATAGTAAATGTAGAGGAAAATACTTAAAATAATATTGCCCTAAAACATGATATTATGTAACGATGTCATATCACATTACCATGTCATCAGCTGCGTGAAGCGGAAGAAATCTTGCATCGTTATGTTGTTACATCTCTTTGTAATCACACGTGAATTTATTTATAAATTGCATAACCTACCTTGTTAGGAAAGGCTTCGTCATGTTACATTATTATCTTGTCATTGAAAATTTCTAGACGACTAATGTTTCATATGAAGACTAAGATTTTAATTTAGATAAGACTCTTAAAATTACCTTTTTTAGTTTACAAAAACTAAAAAACTGACACAAAATGAAGCCTCCAGTGAAGTAAAAATAAAACGAACTTAGAACAATCCTAGTTTCTGTCAGGTATTAAAAATTACAACTCTAATAACATTCACCTCTATGTAAGTATATAGTACTATATTGATCTAAGTATATAGAGTTTGCGTAGTAATCCACTCTCCTATGGGTCATATTGCCAAATAACAAGCTAGTTATATACGAGAAGCGAATCAGCCAGTCAGGACAAGTAATAATAGATATATACCTCTCTTCTTGAACCTCGTGCTAATCCTTCCAGGGCCTCGATTCTACTAAAGCAAAACTATTGTCAAGCCACTCAGATTGGAAAAAGCGGCAATACATTATAGACTTTAAAGCGATGCATTTAAAGTTCAATATTAAATAACTGTTAGCAGAGTGAATAAAAAAGTGTAATGAAACTTTTGTCATTTAATTTTGGATTTTAGTGTATAGAAATAAAGTCTAAACTTTAATGCCGCTTTTTGGAATCTCTGTGGTTTGACAATAGTTTAGCTTTAGTAGAATCGAGGGCCTGGATTATCCCTTAGTCGTCTTCTAAGACACCCACTGGCCCTATTCTCTTTCACTGAGAACCAACACGGTATTAGCAAATCAATAATCTAATTTTCTTTATCTCCTACAGTGGTGTCTCAGCCTAAAGGAGACTGGAAGGCCGAAGACTTCGCAAGCGTTGGCGAGCTAATTCTCGATATCTCCACGAACATAGCTCGAAGGTGAGTCTCTTAGTTATGCTAATACTTTATAATATTCGAGCACGGACTACTTTCTACTACCAAAATGTCAACTAACAAAGGTAAACTAGTACGATTGTTGAAACTATCAGATTATAATGGGTTTATCCACTTAGTTATACTATTAGTTATACGATATAACAAAATGGACTAAAAAAGTCCAAATAGTTATACTGCTTAGTATAACTACGTGGATTCGATTAATTTGGGTTGTTTTAGTCCAAATAGTTATACTGCATAATATAACTACATGGATTCGATTAATTTGGGTTGTTTTAGTCCAAATAGTTATACTGCTTAGTATAACTACGTGGATTCGATTAATTTGGGTTGTTTTAGTCCAGAAAGTTATACTGCTTAGTATAACTACATGGATTCGATTAATTTGGGTTGTTTTAGTCCGGTAGTTTAATTTTACTTAGTTTAGATTGTAAATCGAATTAAGAAGTGTACTTATAAAATTAGAAACGTTATTTAAATTAAATTAAGATGAACACATTAAATTTTATCCATTGAACTTAGCTGAAGATTTTAGCACCCTGATTTTTGAGAATTAAATCAGCCTATGTCACTCCAGAACCTCTTATTCTAGGAGCAATTTATATGCCTCATGAATATCATCAAAATCTCTTTATTAGTTACGGGGATATATTAACAAAAATTCACACATACACTCTCGCAAGTGCATTGCTACTGAAAGGTCTTACTAGACTGGGCTGGGTACATTCATAGTAGGTGTAGGTTCGAAGTCCTCCTTTCTTTTATGTCCATAAATGTCAAGTTCATATCGTCACATTCAACTGACCTACCGCAATTGTCATTTTTTTACATTATTTTTATCTTATGAACTCATTAATTACATTAAGTAGTTATTACGTATCTTTCTCAAGTAATCTTTACACGGCATTCACCTACTGAACTTGTAACCTTCTTGAGATCGACTGATCCGATCCGTACATGGTTTTTTAATTGGAAACAATGCACGTGAATGTACAAGGTTGACCCTCTTTGAAATTTACTTTTGTTTTCTTTTTATCTGTGGCCGTGGTCCTCTCACGACGCGGAAAGAGAACTTTTGTGTATTCGAATCATTATCGATTTAAGATGTTCGTGCATGTCAGGCGTGCATCGTTCGTATTATGTAATTAATCTATGGTATTTGTCTAGCTACAAATACCATAGATTGTTAATAATCCTCAGGCTGCCTGCTGTCTTTTAAATAACTAAATCAATAGATACGATGAAAGGTTTTTAAACTACTAACTGTTCGCAGTTCGCACGTCTAGAATCATGATCAGTGATCACGTTCCCGTCTCGGGACAATAACTACTTATGTGCTGATTTAGACTATAATCTACCTCTTTGCCCCTGTGTCTTTGTACTTAGTCTATATTTCTACGATTTCACATACTCCTGGGGTACCCAGATCCACTGCCCTAATGCCTGAATTTGCATTGAATTGCATGAATTTGATTGTTTCTGTATATATATCACACTAAGATTAACACCCCCATTGATATTCTCGTCGTTTTTTATCCGTCCGTGCATCCAAAGTGAGCGTACAATAATTGGTTGCGTAAATGTACCTAGGAACTGAAGGTGTAGGTGAATCATTAAACCTAGTCCTTGATCTTAAACGTTCGACATCGGTTGGTCACCAACCAGGTGTACTGACCTTTCCAGTGAACGGGAGTGTGAACATGTAATTGCCGTCTATTAGCGGACAGCGGACAGGCGGACACAGCCATTACTCAACATACGGCTAGCAGGGCATGTAGGTACACAGACGTCACCACGGAAGTGTTCATAAACCACCAAATGATAAGACAGAGTTCAAAATTCGAAAATGAAAATGATTAAGACGATAAGATCCCGTAAATTGCGAAGATTTTTGGAATCGTTTGGATGTTTGGATATTTAGATTCGGTTACGTAGGATCACAACAAAGTAATTTCATAAGACCAATGTATATAAGACCAAATAATAAAATCCCGAATATTAATTTGCCCGAAAGCTCAAATGCCTGAACTTTAGATTTTTTTTTATGTTTGGATGTTTTTAATGCTTGATTCTATTCAAATTTCATTTAGGAAAATATAACTTTTTATCCCTGATAGATTCTCATGATATGCGAGAACGGGTTCTCGATTACTCATGGACGGAGCAGGGTCCTATATTATTTGAAGTTGGAATAACATTTATGTTTATACATTCTCTCTTAACTTTCAGTCCTTTCCTGGCCATACCATCATTCATTCAATCCATTCATTCTGTTTAAGGTATTCCTCTTCCGTTATAACAGTTTCCACCCATCATAATTTTATTTGTTTACAACTTCTTCTTCATCCGAAGCTTTCACTTTAGAACCCAGACTCCAGTTCGCTTTTTTTTCAGTTTAGCTGTACACAACTACTCTTCATTACATTGTTTTGTCTCATTTAAGTTCACACATCAAATGTGTTCTGAATAATTTAAATACAAGCATGTTATAAGTGGTTTAACAGTTTCACTACATCTGCTAATTGCATTGCGACAGCTCATATTGCAAAAGTATGAATTTATTTAAAACAGATAGGACGCATGGAGAGATGGTATCTGCTATCTGAATAAAACAAAGAAGAGTAACATTTATGCACTTAAGTCTCTTGAGGAGTCTCTATTAGACATTGATATAATCGTGTTGATTTTGATTAATTAGCCTTTTAGTTAGAATGCAAATGTTTAAAGGCTATGCCAGTTCAGTATACAGTCTTATGTACATACTAGCTGCCCGGTCCCGAATTCGTGAGAAAAATCTTATTACTCCACTACACAATTTTCACGTACCAAGCAGGGACAGATCAGAGAACTGATAAGTATTTTATTAATAAATATTCTAGTTGTTGTTGTACAACAGTAATGACTGCATGAATCACACAATTAATAACTAACTAAGGTTAAGCACCTTAGTAATTTTTTGGATATTGATTACTTAATTATGATTTAAGGATCATAAATTTGTAATTGATTATCCTGAAGCAACGATGTATAATGGATTTAGACATAAGAATAAATTAAAAACCAACGTATCATAATATTTACTCAAGAGCGGTATTCCAAAATCTCCATTTCGTAACATTGTTTCTGCCAACTACAGCTAAATTATATTTTTGCAAAGTGTTGCAATGTATAGGCTAATTGAAACTTGATTTATGTAGGTACAGGTTATCATTGCGTATCATCTCGAAGGTCAAAACGTAAAGAATCTGATTGCACTCAGTAGGCTTGAGTGATTGACAGATGTAGGTCGAAATGTGATACTCTCATTGTTTCAAATGGAACTTGTCATACGACTTCTGAATAGGTAGTTAATTGCTTAATTAGGAGTGGGTGTGTATATAAATATTTATGTGTGTTTCTATTTTAAAGGCGAAAGTGTTTGTACTTTCACTGGTGTGAATTACCCAATAAGTGTATCTAATTTATTAAATTGGATTCTATAGTCAACTTGATTAGATCATTCTAGAAAATCTTACATTTGTGGGGTATAGTTAGAAATTAGATAGTGATAATTTATCGGTGCTAATAGATGATTGCACAATCACAAAATAGGAATCACAGACGATATCTCAGGCATGAATTACATAAAGACAGCATTTTTCAACGACAAGCAGGCGTATGAGATGCCTGACATGGGTAGAAGATTATGCTTTACGACTTATGCTACTTTTATGTCATTCTCGCCTCGGAGGGCCCCTGAAAATTTTCCGATAAAAGCCGAATTCCCTATCCATAGTATAAAACTGCTCTTTCCACAGTCAATCTAATGAGCAACAAAACATGTTATTTTTATATTCATATTTTTACCCTGCTTTACCTAATTAAGTAGAAAAGGTCAAATCATTTCGAGAATTTCCAAAAACTATGTTATGACTCAAGTGACCAAAATGACACTTTTCATTGGTAGGTAGCAAAGGCTCGTCACTTTGTAAAATGACCACTTTGCAACATGACTACGTCTCGCAATGTCCATAGTCAAAAATGATCACATCTTATAAGGTCTACTTAGATAACCCTAAGCAGACCTTATGAGCTAATTCATTCGTATTTCATTATTCATTTAAACACTATAATATTCTTGTTCATCCTATTAAGATTCGCTTGAGAGACTATAATAGGTACCGTTTATGCAACCAGAGAGAGAGAGAGAGCCAATTAGCTAGTCTTCTGATAAAATCTGTTTAATTGAGCTTTAGATTTAAATATTGTATTTATGAGTTTATAACTTTATCTAGGTTCCGGTTTGTGATGGATTTATTAGCTCCGGACTAAATATTACATCCTATTTCTAGTGGATGAACCATAGGTGAACGGATAGTTCAGGTACCTATTAAAAATAATCGTGCAGTCTTAACAATTTAATGTTTTTGAATTTAAGAAGCCTACCGTGCACTTAAGGTCAATTCTCACTGAAAGAGCAACAGCAGTTTTTAGTGTCGTTGCAAGATTCAACTTTTCTAATAAAAAAACCATCAAAAGCTATTCAGGAGCTGCTGCTGCTTTTGTGTCTCTCGCGAACAATCAGACAAGAATTAAAAAAATATATATTATGGGTTCAAAACCGTTGATTTAAATTAATTTCGAATTAGAATCGTAATCTCTACTTCTTTTTTAATATCTCCAATGTACAGTAGATACCTACTCAATTAATTTGCAATTTTGTAATAATAAATAGGAACCAATGAATAGGTAATTTGATTTTTGTTATTTTTATCGACATCTCAGTTAAAAAATAACCTACAATAAAAGACACACTAAAAAGAAAATAACGGTCATATTTTCTACTATTGCGTAATATATTGTTAACCACTCTTTAAAGTGATAAAACTTTCAAATAACATGTTATATAAGATTCTATTATTGAATTAGCCGTGCATCTCAGTGCTATATCTATAAAAACAAGTACTTGATCAAATGTTAACTCGACTGTCGGAACTAGTTTAATTGACTGCCAACAGAATCCAATTATACCTACCTAATGCGAATTCAATATTTATTTCAGACTGTTAAAGTTATATTACTTACGTATACGTAATGTAATATCACGCCAATCTTTCTCATTAAGCTTTTTTCTTTTATTTATAAATGGTATGACTGTTACTATCAGAGCAGATTCTTAAAAAATTAAGGTATCTACGATTAAATCAAAGCGAAAATAATTGTGATGACTAACAAATTATATTTTTTATGCATGAAAATCGTGTATTTTGCCAGATGTATTTAGCCTTAACAGACAAGCTTACATAAGATGATGGGGAAAATCCTAAGACTAGAATAGAATACTAATAAAACCGTGGTATAATTACAGAACATTACTAATAATTAAAAAGAACATGTATTATTAATTAACAACGGTCTAGTATTATAGCTTAAATTGCTTTATCTTTTCAGTACCTAGTCGACCCTGACAATTGATAGATACTTCACGAATTGTTATGGTCGATTTGGTGCCAAATCTTCGTGTCAACATGTGTGGCCTAGTAATTCTATCACATTGTTTAATATTAATGTCAATTAAAACATGTCCATGACTGCCTTGAACTAGATATGAGTGTGTGTAAGTATTATCTTTGAAAATATTTGCATATAGCTACTTGGGGAGTAGGTACTGGGCTCTACCAACACATTTAGACCCACAACAACCACACAGCCTACTATTCAGTGCTATGACTAAAAGTCGAAATAAAAGATCGTCGTTACAACTTGACACTTTTACCTAAATACTTATTATGTCACTTCCGGCAAATTAACTATTCTTCGATCAAATCATTTTAAATTGTATCATTTCCCTTAAATTCTAAGAGTACCTACCTAATTACATACATCATTTTAAATTATGTAACATCCTACAAATAGTAATCTGTGTATTACTAGGTCAGCCGGGGTGCGAGGGATATGTCGAAGACAACCTAACCTCCAGCCTAGCACCATGACCCTCAGTCGGCGTGCGGTTTTAGTCGATTCGAGTCTGACATAACCTCCCCTTCCGGCTCCGGCGGGGAAGGTATCCGAGGCGATTTCCGAGCTAAAAAAAAAAGTAATCTGTGTTCTAAGGCCACCTCACCTACAAACTGGTAGGCATACCTGTCCATCTACAGATGAGGTTCTACCCCTAGGATAAACTAATAATGAAGAAATAAGAGAGCGGACCCTGAGCTCCAAAGTTATTTTCCTTGCTGGTGCTTTTCCAATTCGAAAAGCACCAGCTTGAATGGGATATTGTTAGGCTTAGAACGATATACCTAATACTAGGGCCTCGATTCTACTAAAACCATAACCACATTCGTGCTACAGCGACTGCAGAAAACACCATTAAATAATGGACTTTAAAGCAATGTAGTTAAAGTTCAAAATTAAATGACTTATTAGTGAATCAAAAGTGTAATGAAACTTTTTTTCATTTCTTTTTGGACTTTAGGCGTATAGAAATAAAGTCTAAAATTTCATTTCCTATTTTGCGCTGACTGTGGCACCACAGTGGTTTAGCTTTAATAGAATTGAGGGTCAGGAAATAGATTGATACCGATGTATCCGAATTGAACCTTTTTTTATGGTATGATATGAATTTAGCATACTCGTTCTATGAAACGGGCGACATCTGTATGACTCGGTTAATTAGTTAAAGATACAAAATACTTACAGTAAGTAGATAGATAATCTTGTTAAGTAACTTGAAAATCTAACTGCGATCTAATATTTATCATAATAGATACACAGATATAACTCCATTATGGTAATCACCTTCAATCTTGATACTATTTATTAAGGTATGAGGCCTTCAGACAAACTAGCATAGATACTTATTTAGCAGATACGTACTATAATTACACTTAGTACCAAACTTACCCCGTTCGAATATCTAAAGCCATCAACACACACCAATGCCACCGGTCCGAGCGCATTACCCGGTGGCATGCCTTTCTGCTCATTCGATTTACCTGTCGGCTTTCGAGCAATAAAGCTGAGTCAGTGTCTTTAAAAAAAGAACTAGGCAATTATATACCGCGACAGCCTCTGTGGCATGGCGGTAGTGAACGCGACTGCCACCCAGGAGGCGCGGGTTCGATCCCCGCTCAGTGCAAATATTTGTATACATGAATATGGCTATTTGCATTGTTCTGGGTGTTTCTATGTATAATAGATAGATAGATAGATAATCTTTATTGTACACCAGTAATACAGTAAATGTATGGACAAGACATGACATATGTACAAAGGGCGGCCTTATCGCTAAGAGCGATCTCTTACGGGCAACCTTTGGATGGACATGTTTTAAACATTAACAGTAATAATATGTATGTATTTACAAAAAAAAAGTATCTAAGTACGTTTCCATAATTCCAAGTATTCCATGACACAAGCTAGTTAAGCTAAGCTTACCATGGGTCTAGATAGCATTGTGTTCTCTCTTGCAATTTGTGTAGCGTTGGCAGAAATCCGCCAAGCTCAGGCAGGCCGGAAGTTTTTATGTGTAGGCTGCCTTATGCGTGAAATTGATTTATACAATACAATAAATAGGTAAAACCAATTGAGGCGAGTATAAAGGAAGTAATGTGATCTCATTGCATTTAAATGAATTCAAATGACTTGGTTAATTGGCGTACATGGCTGATGTGCAGAAATAAATCATTGAACAAACTGTTTGTTGCAATAAACCTTGACATTTATTGTATCCGTTACCGAATTGCAGGTAATAAACATTTGAGAAGTGTATCACTTGGTTATCTTGTGTTGGCCACGACGCCTTTATCTGTTTAATTTAAAGACGTTTACGAATTGCAGTTATGGTTTATCGTTGTTTCGAACATGGAGGAAGTTGTTTAATAAGGACATACGAAGGTTTTTGCAGGGTCGATAATACCTGAGTATATCCCTATTCTTTTTTTTCGGTTATTCGAGATACATTTAGGGTTTTATACACTGATTAAATTAATGATGTATTAAAAAAGGGTAAGGCAGAAATACTCGAAACCGAGGGGCTTGCTTATAAGGTTTTACGACAATAGAGGAGTAGGAATAGTAGTAAGTGTCCAGATTATTTGTTCTACATTTATTGTTTAAAATGGTCTAAGTTTAAGAACGTCCCGATTCTCTTTCAATCCACAGAATAATAATATTTTTATTTCGATCTCTGTGAAAAAGAAAAAACTATTAAATAATAATATGCACTATATATTATTGTTTCCTTTCACAGATACGGGCTGAATTATGAAGAAATCGAAAAGGGATTACCACTTATCGACACATCGCGTACTTTGATCCGTGAGGTGTGCCCTCCGGTCTTCTCCCACGTTGAATGTAGAGCCGGCAAGTACAGGCGTCTGGATGGGCTCTGCAATAACATACAACACCCGACATGGGGTTCCACCATGGCACCTTTCCAAAGGTAATTATGAGAAAACCAATCACGCCTTTCTAGTAATGGACTTCGGAAAGCCATCTCCTTATCCACATTAAGAATGTCTCGTACGTCTCGATAGCTACTTTATTATAGAACCAAGCAGTAAGCAACAATGATCTGTGAAGCTAAGAACACCACATGAAGTGATTCTGATAAAAATGAGTAACTTTTGAAATTTCAGTGAATCTCGACAGATTTCTATAAAATTTATAAAATGGTCAATTTATGAGCAGGATCACAACAATTAATTTGCTAAGCAGATTATAATTTCGTGTACCTATCGCGTAAAATACGAAATATTATGCTAATAGGTACGATTCCAAAGTGGCCTTTTTAGGCGATAGTCGTATGATTTCACTACACAAACTGTTGACTCCTTATCTAGTTTAATAACATAGCGTAACATTGTATCGTTGCTCATTTTCTACAACATACTATGTACCTACCTGACTAGATTAGTGAAAGTTTGCGAAGTTGGGTGAAATATAATACACGAACAACTTCACATATCTTTCATCTTTGCAGATTAATAGGTCCACTTTTCGCTGACGGAATCAACGCCCCTCGTATCGCTCACCACGGTCGCGACCTGCCGCTTTCTCGTGTGGTTTCTCGCACCATGCATCCTGATGAAGGCTTCCATGATCACGCGGGAACCGTGATGGTCATTGCTTGGGGACAGTTCATGGATCACGACTATACGCTTACTGGTACACCGCTCGGTAAGTCTGAGTATTATTTGTTCGCTATAGTGAAATACTTGCCAAGATATTTACCACGTTTATTATTACGAGCAACCGATCAAATATAGCTGTAGACTATAGAACTTCGTAATCTGGGGTCGACCTCACAGTAATAAAATCATGAAAAAAGGGCAGGTCCGAAATACTAAAATTAAAACAATGATTTAAATTAGTGTTGACATGATTCAAATTGTACTTTCTCTACAGATCCTAAACACCGTAACGACCCTGAGGAGTGCTGCAACCGTCCACCTCACCTCAAGCACCCATACTGTAACGAAATCCGAATTCCCGATGACGATTACTTCTACCGCCTGTTTGGAGTCAAGTGCATCGACTTCGTACGAGGATTCCCTTCACCGAGACCAGGCTGTCGCCTAGGTAAGTCAGATGTTTGATTTCTTTACTTTCAAGCACTCATTGTTCCAAGTTTCGTAAGAAACAAATGCGCATCAAAATATTTGTTACCTGTACAAAAAGTGGTGTAAGAGACTACTCTTTAAATTTAAGTAAGTACTAACCTACTTACGTTTTCTTTCATACCCAATATTCTAAATTCTTTTCCTAAATATACGGATAAACGACCTCTAAATGGTAGCTGAAATGGAATGGTTAGGATGCGCAAGGCAGAAGATGGGGTATTGTGGACTGGTGCACATTACTAGAGGCCCATATCCAGGGGTGGACTACGAGTACCAAACTGCAATAGGTTAAATAGGCAAATTTCTTGATTTATTCATATTCATTGATTAAAAATCTTACGTTTCGGACCGTTGTGTTTATGATTACCTAGATTAAGATTCATATTCCTACACAATCATCGCCGTCACATGTTATTGATACAGTATTATTAGATGCTAGCTTTTGCCCGCAGCTCCGCCCGCGTGGATGTCGGTTATCGCGACCAAACGTAGCCTATGTCCTTTCTCATGGTCTAAGCTACCTCTATACCAAATTTCATCAAAATCGGTTCAGTGGTTTATGCGTGAAAGAGTAACATACAGACAGACAGACAGAGTTACTTTCACATTTATAATATTAGTATGGATATTAGGTCCTTACATATGAAATGGGCGTTTTGTATGGGAGGAACAAAAAGTCGAATATTTTTAAATATAATATATTTAATTAATCAAAGTATGAACCATTGTTTTCTATGCACTTTTGCCATCTCATAGGTAGTTCATTGATTATTAAAAAAACCAGTATGACGGGAATCAATAAAATCTGTGAAGGCGATTTGGACTGCCCCATCAGAGTTGAATTTTTTCCCTTGCAAGAAGTTGTCCAAATTTCGAAAAAAATGGTAATCAGTTGGAGCAAGGTCCGGGGAGTACGGAGGATGTCTTAGACATTCCAATTGAAGCTCTTCTAATTTGGTAGCCGTCTGTTGTGCGGTGTGTGGTCTAGCGTTGTCGTGAAGCAGCAGTGGCGTGGAGCGATTGACCAGCCTAGGTTGTTTAGCCGCTAGCTTTTCCATCATTGTTTGCAATTGCTGACAATAGACATCAGCCGTAATAGTCTGGCCAGATTTGAGAAAACTCTAATGAACAATACCGGCACTAGTCCACCAAACGCTCACAAGTAACTTTTTTGGGGTTAATTTTCGCTTGGGGCAGGATTTGGCTGGCTGGCCAGGATCCAACCATTGCGCTGAGCGCTTCCGATTATCGTAAAGAATCCATTTTTCATCACAGGTAATGATTCGGTTTAAAATACCTTCATTATTGTGCCGGTTCAGTAATGTAACGCAGCAGTCGACGCGCGTTTGCCGGTTTGCTTCAGTCAATTCGTGAGGTACCCACCTTTCAAGCTTTTTAATCTTCCCAATTTGCTTCAAGTGAATTAAAACAGTTTTATCACTAACACCGCAGCCTGCAGCTAACTCGGACGTGGTTTGCGATGGATCCGCTTCCACAATAGCCTTCAATACTTCATTATCAACTTGGGTCTCAGGCCGTCCACGGGGCTTGTTCTGCAGGTCAAAATTTCCAGAACGAAAACGTTGGAACCAAAAACGAACTGTGTTTTCTTTTGCAACATGACCGCCATAAACATCATTCACCCTTCCAGTCGTTTCCGCAGCACTAGTGCCACGGCGGAACTCGTATTCGTAAATAATGCGATATTTTAAGTTTTCCATTTTGTAAAATGAGTGACGCAAATAAAAAACAGAAGAAAAAAAACAAATGAATGACAGTCATCGAAGCACAAATACATGAGTAAATAGCTGTACAAATTTGAATTTAGAATTCCTTACCAAAGAGGAGAAAATCGTGATTAAAGTGGCCAGTACGAAAAACGCCAATTTCATATGTAAGGACCTAATATTAGTATGGATATGGATTACTAAAAGTATTAAAACCCATGTCACATTTCCAAACCTTGGATATTAAATATCTACGGTGGTCGCATTGCGGTTGCTTTACGATATTTCATACTGACATATGAAACCTTCACACCTATGTAAGTACAATAATTTAGATAGTCACGTATTGAAATAGTCTTACCATCGAATTGGCCTGTTCCATTGTGTATAACATCTGTTATTATGTCTTCGAGATAAGACCGACTTGTAACCTGTGACGGCAAACCTGTCAAACCTACCGTTTATATATTTTCATTAGGTTCTATTAACATCAACCTATCGATAGACTTACGATATTTTAACGCAGAGAATTAATTTTACCAGCTGTCAGGACATCTCCTTATTAGGTTTCACAAGCGTTCATGATGATCTTGATTGACAGCTTAATGCATTATGAAGCACGAAGGCAGCGTATCGTCAAGTGATAATTAGTTCCTCAAGGTGCCTCAAGGTAGCAGTTTGACAACTGAATGCCCATAATTATAGCATTGTTAACATCTGGAATGACATAGCCTTTAGGGAGTCTGTTATTAAGACTGTCCCATCAGTAGGGTTAAAATTAACTTGCATAGAATCTTCAAAATCTAGTGGTTAAGGAGTCGGCCTTACGATCGAGAGGTCCCGGGTTCGATCCTGGCAATGTAATGTATATGTGTAATGACACTGCCGACGTGAACCCACTCCTAGCACAAGCAATTTAGCTTAGTTGGAGGGGTTAGAGGGAATATTAGTAACTTAGGTTCTAATATTCTTTAAAAAAAAATAATTGAAAATCCTAGTTCAACTATGGGGTAAATTCTAAACTCATCTACATCACAGCGTTGTGTCCCGATTGCTATTGCTCTACCTCGAAGCCTTATCGCGATCTGTTTTCCAGCTTTTCCTCTTCCATTTCGTGGGAGTTGGACATCCCTGAGATTCTGAGAGAAAACTAATCTGGTTATAAATTTTTTTACTGCTGCGTGATAGTGATCGTTTATAAACCGAAAACTAGAGGGTTGCCCGATAGTTCTAATCGTTCCAGCTGCTCTCAAGCCATAAATGTGTATAGCAGAAAACCATTCACAAAATGATAAGGATCTTAGAAACCTCATACTTACACTTACCTAGCTACATATTTTGCACCCAAATCCGTCGAAACTCTTCACTTTCATTTCTACACTGTAATCACAAAGGAAATCGCATACAAATGGTTTTATTAACGTCACATTAAGATCAGGCCAGCACGTACGGCACATATTCGGACATACAGGATGACCTCAGTGACCGATCCGAGCATCAACTTAGCTTTGCTCGTCATCTGGCGCGCCTATGGGGAAAGTGCGACCATTACGTGTTGCTTCTGTTCTATATTGCGTAATCTAATAACGAAAAGTATCTGAAGGCGTGCCGCTCAATAGTAACACCCACCAGTTGACCTCTTGAACGTTAAAATAATCCACTTTCCAAACCTGGATTTAAGAATAAACAAAATTCACAGTTCCATCAAAGTTTTAACATGAATTTTTTAGAGTGATCAAATAATTACTTAGTTGTTGACCTATATTGGACCTTTAGTTCTAAAGTTTAAAAAAATGAAAAATTCCACGTTGTTCCCTCTGAATATAAATGGTACAGTGGAGTACATCAATGTATTTATTGATGTAAGTCTTGTTATTTGTTAGTGCTCAGCCATTTTTAGGGGCGACTGTATCCACCTTCCACCTTCCTACTGGACAAGCGTCACGTATACATGTTGGATCTCTCACTCTTCACATAAGCTGATTTAGTTATGCACTAGTTCCTTTTTGTACATCAATGAATTTTAAACTACTGTGATTAGGCATGGAAATTTATCTAATAGTGTAGAACAAGACTTAACAACTTAACAATGGAACATCGGTGTTTACTCGTATAGGGAGACTTTAGGCCTTTTTTAGTGTTAGTACAGTATGGGCCATAATGCCCATAATAATACACTTTTTATTTCTTTTTGTACTGAAATGAATAATTTATATTTCTTCTTCGTTCCTTTTTGGTTGTAATGAAACAAAATCCTACACTGACGGACTCATAAACTGCATCAAAGTAATAGACGACTTTGAAATAAATATTTTAACCAAGTATGCATACTTTCTATACAGATTTAAATTGAAACCTCTAGATTGGTTCGTGAACTTTAAAACAGCGTAGGGTCATATCTTTAAGTTTAAGTTTATGTACTGGAAAGGACCTTAAGACTTTTTTTGAAGAAAAAACAGAAATTTAAGAAAAATTGGTTTAATTAAAAAAATGGTTTTAACAATAGACACAAACTTTATGCAAGGGTTTATTTGTGTTTTAATAAGGTGTATTACCCCCACGTGCCCTTATTACGGATTCTAATCGGTTCCGCATAGATTTTATAAGGGTTTTTAAAAGATCTTGCGGAATATTGTCCCATTCTTCTGAAAGTGCTGTTCTTAGTGCTGCCACTGTCGTGGGCGAAGGGTTTCTCGCATATACAGCTCTTTTTAAATTGTCCCAAACATGCTCGATGGGATTAAGATCCGGGTTGCGTGCTGGCCAATTCATTGTACGTATCCCAACCTCTTCGCAATAATGTTGAACTTGTGCAGCTGCATGCGGCCGGGCATTATCCTGCATTAAAGTAAAATTTTCGCCTATGAATCCCATGTAAGGCACCACGTGATCTTCTAATATCTCTGTTATGTAGCGATGTGCTGTCAAACCCCCTCTATTACCGTTTTGACGGACCATGTCTATGAACACAAGTTCTGTTCGCCCGTTCATCGATATGCCAGCCCAGACCATACATGAACCGCCTCCAAAAGGAACACGCTCCTCAATGCAACTTTGAGCATATCGCTCCCCACGTCGACGATAGACTCTTCTGCGACCATCTGCACCATATAAACATGTCCTACACTCGTCCGTGAACAATACAGAGGCCCACTGCTCTTCTGTCCAATTCAGGTGATGACGCGCAAATCTTAAGCGAGCTTGTCTGTGAGCTGTAGACAACTTTGGACCATTTGCTGGTCTAAAAGGGGTGATATCCGCTTCCTTTAACCTTCTTCTTATTGTTCGTGCACACACGTTTACTCCACGCACTTCATTAAGCTCGGTTTTGATGTTAACTGACGTGAGGAAACGATTTCGCAGGGAAGTTATAACAATAAATCGGTCATCACGACCTGTGATTGCTCGAGTTCTGCCTGTACCACGTCTCCTCCTGTAAGAACCTGTCTCTACAAACCTTCTGTATATTCTAGAAACCGTAGACTGGTTTAAATTTAAATTTCTACCAATCGTTCGTTGATCCAAGCCCTCCCGCACCAATGCTACAATTTGTGCCGCTTGTTCGGACGAAGTATCCATATTATGGTTCAAAAACTCTCGATGTGTTAAAAAACTAACCCAACAATTATGCTGGTAACAATAATTCAATTGACAAAACAAAAAAAATCAATGAGAATCAATTTAAAACTTTGCTATAAATAACACGCAAATCTGATACTACAAGTAAATTTTCTTTTCCCGGCTATATTCATTAGTTTTACTGCAGTTCTATTTTTAAATTTAATTTTTTTTTAAGATTAAGAGCCAGTCTTTCCATATTTATATAATTTAATCTAAAAAGTTTGCATACTTATTATAAAAAATCCTTTTAGAGTAAACCTGAACTTTGATGCAGTTTATGAGTCCGTCAGTGTAGTAAGAATTAAGGAATTTATACGCATCGCAGTCCTATAGTGGTAGACAAAAGCTGTGCTAAAAAGACCCACCTACCGTTCATAAAACTATCGATTCGTTTCGCAATCTTCCTAATGCATAGATATTATTTTAGTACTTCATCGTTTACCATAATTAACATAATTCATGTGCCACCTATTAATCATTGCAGAAGTAATAATAATAATCCATTTTATAGATCAATAGCTTGGGAAATTACACAAGCAGTTATTGGGTGCTATAGATAAACCAGTACCATTTAGTTGAACCATTTGTCACTCAGACACCTTGACCTACTGTTATGCCCAAAGCCAAATAAAATTTGTTGCCGTGTTGAGTCGAAGTACTACTGGTAGGTAGTACTACTACTACTGCAAATGTGGACGCCGCTGACCATACGGATGATCAGACGAGCCGTTGACGACGGTGATTTCCCTTATTTTAACAACTGCCACAGATGTTCATATGTCAACCAGGTCTGACGGTTTAACGTGCTCTTTGAAGTTCGGTAACACCCGGACAAATACAAATATACAAATACTAGCTTTTGCCCGCGCCTCCGCCCGCGTGAATGTCGGTTATAGTGACCAAACATAGCCTATGTCCTTTCTCATGGTCTAATCTACCCCTATCCCAAATTTCATCAAAATCGGTTAAGTAGTTTAGGCGTGAAAGCGTAACATACAGACAGACAGACAGACAGACAGACACACAGACAGACCGACAGACAGACAGACCGACAGACAGAGTTACTTTCGCATTTATAATATTAGTATGGATATGGATTTGCACTGAGCGGGAATCGAATCCGCACACATTGCGTAGCATTCGAATGCACTACCGCCACGCCACAGAGGCTAAATCTAAGAATCAAATTTATAAACGTAAAATGTTTTGAATTGCAGGTTCAAGAGTTCCATTCAACACTTTAACCGGTACCCTTGATGGAAACACTGTATACGGAGTGACTGAGAAGTTCGCCAGGTAAATAAAATGGAAACTTTTATAATTTTAAAATAAGCACAAAATGATACAGTAAACCCTTTTTAATTTGAGCAAATATAATTGCGAGAAGCGAATTAATTTTGCATAACCAACGACAGTTAACTTTCACACAAATAATTTCTAATACACATGCAGGTATATCTGTAACATATGCCTACCTACACATTTGCTTCCACCTGTTGCCATTCCTTTCTCGTTCCCTCTTGGAACAGCATTTCCTTAGCTCACCTCGTAAGGACTAGGAGCTCTCTCTCTATGATGTATTTATCCTTGTTATAAGAAACCATCATCATACATTTACGAGTGTGCAAAATTGCTCAGTAAATAGGGCACGCACTCAATAACTGATAATATTTCATCCAAAACAGGAAGCTGCGTACTGGTTTTGGTGGTCTTTTGCGAATGAACCCAGTATTCAAAGAATACGGTCTCAAGGATTTGTTGCCGCTGAAACTGGACATCCCTGAGGAAGGTTGCACCAGACCCAATAATAACATGTATTGCTTTGAAGCTGGTAAGTTTGATATCAACTACTACTTAACAAAATAATTATTTCTTCAATTTTTGCATGACGGAAGCCTTTACTGAATTAACTTTGATCTTTACAATGTTGTCTTTACACTTGATGTGATAGACTTTCAATTGAATTGAATAATCAAAAAGATTTTGCTTTTAATCTTAGGGGAAATCCGAGTAAACGAGCAACTTGTTCTGACCGTCATGCACACTCTTATGGCTCGTGAGCATAACCGTGTCGCCTACGGTCTTGCTGAAGTTAATCCTCATTGGGACGACGAGACACTGTACCAAGAAGCCAGGCGTATCAACATCGCCGAGATTCAACACATTACTTACAATGAGTTCTTACCAATTCTTCTTGGAAAAGATGTTATGGAAAAGTTTGGTTTGGTACTCGAGAAACAGGTAACGGCTAAAATTGATAAATCTTTATGTATTATTGAGTAGGTAATGGCGGTTTGCTTCATCATAATTGCTGCAAACATCGTTGAAACTGTTTTGCTTCACCTGTTTCGGATGAATTTGAAAATAATTAAACAACGTTAGATCGAAATGAAATTTACCAGACTGCATCACTCATTGCGAAGACTTATTTAATTGTTTCTTTTCAGGGATATTGGGATGGCTATGATCCAGAAGTCAATCCGGACGTCATTGACGCGTTTGCTGCTGCCGCTTATCGATTTGGACATTCTTTGTTACCTACCGCCGTAGAAAGATGGTCTAAGGCACACAAATTCATTGGTATGTAAAAATAGCTATTCGATATTTTTAATATAAAATGAAATAACATCAATTAATTTGCTTCAATTATATTTTTATAAGGAATGTAAAAAAAATACTAAACATAAACTACTTATTTCAGCCTCTAAGAGACTGTCAGACCTCATCCGTAGACCATTCGACTTATACAGAGCTGGTGTTCTTGACGAATACGTCATGGGTCTGATGAATCAAGTTGCTCAAGCTATGGACGACTCTATTACTCAAGAAGTAACCAATCATCTTTTCAAGAAGGTTGGGGCTCGCTTCGGAATGGATTTAGTATCGTTCAATATGCAAAGAGGCCGTGAATTCGGTATACCTGGCTACATGGAGTTCAGAAAATTCTGCGGTCTTCCTAACGCTGAGACTTTCCAGGATCTGTTTGGATCTATGCCTAATGCAACTGTGCAGAAATACGAAACAATTTTCGATCATCCTATTGATGTAGATCTTTGGTCTGGTGGTGTATCTGAGCGACCTCTACCAGGATCCATGTTAGGACCTACTTTTGCATGTGTGATCGCTACACAATTCTCTTACTCAAGACGTGGTGACCGATTTTGGTAAGTCACTTATTAATTATTAGACTATTTTTAATGGATTCTATCGCAATTCATTTGGTATCATTAAGTTTTTTAGTTCAGTTAGTATCAAGTTATTCAAATTTTATTATTTGATCATAATTGTTCTTTGACCTTATTTTACGTACAAATGTGGAACTTGTATAATTATCCGAAATATAATATGAATTTCTTGTTTTACAGGTTTGAACTGCCTAATCAACCTTCATCTTTCACACCCGAACAACTTGCTGAGATCAGAAAATCACGCCTGGCGCGAGTCATTTGCGATAATACTGACATTATCGATACTGTACAACTTTACCCCATGGTTTTGCCTGATCATGAACTGTAAGTAAAGAATTTGTAAATATCAAGTTAACAATGTATTCACAAGGAACTAATCTATCGTTATTTTTGTACTAGGTATTGCATGAACATGTTTCCGAAATGGTTTTTACTTACTTACCTAGGATTTTGCTTTATAACCTTTTCTTTATTCGCGATCATCCAGGTGATCTTTTTACTATCACCGAAGATGTAACCGAAGCAATGACGCAATGCAATAAAAGTTAAAACCCACAAAATCATCACGTATTTGATCAGCGTCGCCTAATGCGATACTGCTAGTCCTGGAAGATTTTATTCATAAAGTTTATAAAATCTTTATTCATAAAGTTTACTTTCATTTTCAGAAACCCCCGCGTACCATGCAGAAGTGGTATCATTCCACAAATGGACTTCAGTAAGTGGGCCGAGCCTGCGCCCTTCCACGGATCTGCTAAGCAGTTTGTGAGTAGCTTTACACACAATAATCCATACTTGGGTAAGAAATAGTCGCACGCGCACCATATAAGTAGTGTATTCGTTTAGTGTAATACCTTAGTCAACGGTTACTGTACCATGTTCAAATTTTAAGTTAATGCTTTTAGAGGTTATGACAAATCTGTATCTAGACATTTTTGTTTACACATTTTTACATTTTGTTTATAAGTATTGTTAGTATTTGTTCACGTAAAGGTCTTTTGTTAAAGTGTTGCTCTAGATTAGTCAAATTGTACATAAAATGATGAATGTAGAATTAGAAATAGCTTTGGGGAGACAGCTATCATTAATTAACTCTAAATGGGAGAGTCGTTATTATTACTTAGCTTAAAAATTCCTGAAATTTCGAAAAAATATTTCGTATCCAATACGTCGCTATGAATGAAAGCTGTCTCACTAAAGTAATTGGAGTGTATTTCAAGTCAATGTTTATTAAAATAAGAATCATGATATTTGGTTTTTGTCTACATCTAAAAAATATGAAGGACTAGTTATTCACCGATTGTAGTTGAACGGATGAAAATAATAAAGTGTACCTATCTAATCTAAAGCCTTTACAAAATACAACATCAATCTAATACCATAAGTGCAAAGACTAGTTTCTTATATCTACATATATTATATGCTAATACTGACAGCGCTTCTGAAATATCAGTTCTAAAAGTTGGTGTAGGTACCTACGAACTTTAATTTTTACTTCCCAAACTCTCACCACCGATATTCTAGATAGTTTCGTCTTAATTTATATTGCAATGCAGAAAACATCTAAGCAATATTTATGGCGTAATTACATCAGCAGGCAAGAGTTTGACTTGGGTTGATACTACCCCTTACACCCAACCCAAAATAGATATTCAATAGATAGTGAATTTAATAACTTGGTGATATTATTACAAGAATTAGGTTCTGGGGATTTACCATGAGAATTAAAGCTTTCGTGTTCTGGATGTGACAAAGGGATAGAGATATTCCACAAATTCCACAACATTCTACACAACGGCTATCTACCCATGGTAAACTTTTATAGCTTGTGTTATGGAATCTAGAATATACATAGAAACACCCAGACCAATGCAAATAGCCATATTCATGCATACTAATATTTGCACTGAGCGGGGATCGAACCCGCGTCTCCTGCGTAGCAGTCGCGTCGCGTTCACTACCGCCACGCCACAGAGCTCGTCTGTCTTACAATTTGGACGAAAATTGTCCTAACCGTTCGATTATTCGAAATACTGGTAGCACAGAATGGAATAAGCCTCTTTATTGCCCTAAAATGCGCCTTTAAAATAGAAAATTTAGATTAGATCGAATTATTACTTTCCTCCGTTTACAGGCCAAGTGCAATTAAACAATTATGCATGTTAGAAATGTAAGGATATTATTTATAAATAAAATAAGTAAGTATTTTGTAAAAATTAGTTAAGTAGATGGCTTTACTGTAACTGAAGTGCTTTTAGTTGCCATATATCTTTAATTACTGTAGATTTGACTTGAGCATGTTGTTGATTACTTCTTTGTAGTTAAAAAACATTGATGTGAAATAAATACAATAATAAATAACCTATTGTTGGCCCCAAAGTTA
Source organism: Eilema sororculum (assembly GCA_914829495.1). Classification (NCBI taxonomy): domain Eukaryota; kingdom Metazoa; phylum Arthropoda; class Insecta; order Lepidoptera; family Erebidae; genus Eilema; species Eilema sororculum. The sequence goes on along the minus strand of OU618545.1, from coordinate 16,665,574 downwards.
TAACAACGAAGTCACACGCATTCAAAGGCCTACCAGTTCTACCACACGCATAAACTTCACTTCACCACAGTTTTGCCTGCACTGGGCCTCGAATCGATACTGCTAAAGTCAAACCATAATGTTGCCACCGCCACTGCAAAAAACGGCATTAAATAATAAACTTCAAAGCGATGCGATGCTTAAAGTTCAAAATTAATTTACTTTTTGCAGAGTAATTGAAAAAGTATAATAAAACTGTTTTCATTTCATTTTGAACTTAAATCTAATAGAAATAAAGTCTAAAATTTAATGTCATTTATCGCTGTGACTGCGCTACCATAACGGTTAGCTTTAGTAGAATCAAGGGCCTGGCCGGTTTCTAAACGGCCTGGCGCAAGCACGATTGTGATGAAGCTTATACGTGTGGTAGGCCTTTAATGTATGTGTTTAAGGTTTAGAAATTACGAAATTGGTCTCAATTTACCTATAAAGTACCTATTGTTTTATTACGCATCAATGTTATACAAATAAATTTACATTTACTTAGTTAGCTGGGGATTTAGAGAATGAGAACCAGACAAAAGAAGAGTTCTCAAGTTGTGTCGAACAGTAGCTGTTTGTTGTTAGTATTTAGAAACTATGTGTAATGGATTGTTAACCAGCTCATTGTTAGGTATAGCACAGATTATGTACAAATAATTGAGTATTAAGTAGTATCAAAACTTTCTAATAAAAAATATACACTGTAATTGGTAAACACGGCTACAAACTGCTACAACGTACCTAATATTAAAATAATTACTTGAAGCCGCATTTTTTTATTAAATAATAGGTACCTTCACTGTATAAAACATTAAATTTCACTATATAAAATATCTTTCACCCTGTACCTACAGCTGCGGTATTATTTCTTTCAATTTCACACATTTTTGATTCTGGACGTACAAAAATCTAGATCAACAAATGGATGGATAAAAATCTGTAGGAAGGTACATGACCTACCTACTGACTTTATTCATATTATTCATTTTTAATTGCTGGTTAGCATTCAACAATTCACTAGTTCTATATTAGGATCTCGTAGGGCAAGAACATTTCAACATGTTGATATCAACAATTTGTTGATGACATGTCTACTGTTGGTAATCTCCTGCGGTCCTGCGTCCGATGGGCAATACGAATTAATACGATACTAGTATTAATGTACGTTTTACATTGTATTTATATTTATTTTTAGTTCAAATTTAAAAAAATGGTAATGCCAACTCATGATTTAAGTGTAGTAGGTAAATTGTGTAAATACAAGTATCAGGTAATAAACATTAGCAAGTAGTTGTGGTTTTATTTGGTACACCAATACCCTCTGGATAATAAATCTGTAATATGTATTACGGTAAGTATTCACTTTATACCTATTACTAAATTGTTTTACTATATTTTATTACGTATTTAATTCTCAGATGACACATGCCGCAATCGTTGAGAATAATATCACGAAACACGAAGAACCAAGAACTAATGTAAAAGATTGCAACGACACCACAGTTTGCAATAAAACAATAATTCCAGAAATAAGTACACATATATTGAATAACACTGACAACATCAGTAATAACAATACAGCTATTAATGATGAAGCAGATAATAATGAAAACAATGAAAAAACTAAACAAACACAGAGCAACAAAATTACGGACAAAGATACGATACTTAAATATGTGTATAAAAATGGTGACAAAATTGAAGTAGATTCCAAAGCTAAAGGACATTTTAAAAACCAATTGAAACGTCGTAAACGTTCAATACAAGATCCACTAAGTCCTCGTCCTAGTAAGTATCAAAGACCAGCTCTTATTGTAAATTATGAGACTTCTCATGGACCTGCTACTACAGCAGAATGGTCACCTCCGCTCAATTCAGCCAATGTTATCAAGAATGTCAACCGAGCTGACTTTAAGATTGAAAGTCGGCATGAAAATCCTCATAATAAGAATAAGGAACAGACAAACAAAGTACTCAAACAGGATTCCCGTGAGGTTACAAATGAAGACAGTAACGAAAGCGCTGATAGAGAACAGTACAATGACAATAGAGAAGATACAAGTGGCGAACGGGATGAAAGTAGCGAACAGAATGATTATAGAAAGGTACCAAATCACTCTGCCTACAGGCAAAACAGTGCTGAAAGTTATGAAGACGCAAGAGATAATAGTAGAAGTGCAGTTAGTGATGAAAGTTCAGAAAATTATAAAAATGCAGATACGGGGAGTAACGAAAACGTAGGAAGTAGTGAATCAAATAATGATGAAAGTAGTGAACAGTCTCATCCTGAAAGCAGAGAAAATAGTAGATATCGTCAAGATACTAAACCTTATTACGGGAATAGCCGCGAAGGGCATAAAGAAAACTACCATGGTAGGGAACTAGATTCTTCTGCTGAAGACGTTAGCGAAAGCAGTAGTGAAACATATATTCGCAGTACTAAGCCATATGACACAAGACCGCTGGAAAATCATCAGAAAAAAATAGTGAAATCTTCAGATGAAAATAGTGATGGTTATGAACAAAATAGATATAGTAGAACACCTATACCTCAATCTAAGAATAATCAAGAACATAGTAGATCAAGCTACAGTAGAGATAACAGAGAGTCGTCTCCTGAAAATAGTGGTGAAAGTAATGAAAAAGAATTGAACTCGTCCAAATATAAAGTATATAACAGTGATTTAAGCAAGCCCGTTAAAAACAGATCGTCAGTGCCCATTCAAGACATTGATTTAGGAGATTTTAGTTACGAAAGAATAAATGTTAACGAAAACGGAAAAGTAGAAACTTTGAAGGATAGTTCTGATAATATTGACCCTAAGACTGCTGTTGAAATACTACCTTCTAAAACATTATCACCCGGTGCGACGAGTCATGATGTTTTGGAGCTGGTGAAAAATATACATAAACCCTTGAATTATTCTGATAAATTAATACAAATCAATGATGGTGAAGTTCGACCTGTTGTAGAAATAAATACAGAACTTGATGAAGACTCTAGTGAAGGAAATATAAAGAGTAACTCTAACACATTTGATAGTTTGGAAACTGAACTAAAGGGTGCAAATACAAACGACCATGATAAAAATAGCAAAATACGTAATGAGAACCAAGATGAAGAAAGTGGAGATGTAAAGCAACAGTATGAACGAATACCTTTAAATTACAATCACAACCAGAATAAACAGATTGATGTTCCTACAACTGTTCCTCAAGTAGAGGATACTTCTAAAATTGAGGACACTTCTAAAACAGAAGATGTACCTAAAGAAGACATTACGGTGACAAAATCTGAAGGTTCTATTGATGTTGCACCTGATGATGTAAAATATGACGAAAATCTGAACTTCAAATTTGATGATCTGCAAATAAAATTACCCGATATAATGTTACCAGATGATATATTAAGTTTCACCAAAGCCCATTCGCCCTTCTATGATGAAAATAATGATGACAAAAACTCACACTACACTGGTCAACGTAGTGAAGATAAAAATAATCGAGATGATGACCGTGAGGATGACCGTGAGGATGACGAGGATGACGAAGCTCCTCCTGCTTATTACGGGTACTATGATGACGAAAGCGATAAAAAGGAGGATTATAGGAAGAAAAATATAGATGATGAAGAAGACGACGAAGAAGTAGATTTATATGAAAAATTTGTCCGCGAAAGATTTGGCAAAACTGGCACCTTTGAAAAAAGATCAGAAAACTTGGTAAAGCGCCCATTAAACCCAGAATTGTCACAAACCATTCAGAGTATTCTAAAGAAGACTGCAAATATTGATGAACAAGCTAAGAAAAGTGGCGATCCCAATGCTGGTTACATGTGGACTCTCGAATATGGAGAAAACTTGTAGTTGATTCATAATTTAGGTTAACAATTTAAAAGCTCTCACATTTTCCTTTTCTTTTTATCACGCTTTTTCAAACATATTTGAAAAAAAACGATGTTCATAAAGATAACTGCAAATTGCATTTGAATAAAGATAAATAGAAAGATGAGGTCATTGTGATGTCTCTTACGACACGACAATGATTAAACTTGTGGAAATACAGTTAAATTAAGTTATTTTACATAACAAAAACCTTCAATCAACTCAAAGAAATTAATCGTATTTGTAAGTGGAACTGAAATTTAATTAAGTAAATATAATTTGTAAATATTTATAAAGAAATTACTATACATCGTGCTTTTATTATTTCCCAACTGTTGCCCCCGGTTCCACCCGCGTAGATGTCGTTCCTTCTTCTTTCTCATCTTAGCGTGCATTCCAGTCGCACCGGAAGCTTTCAAATTGGAGCCTGAGGTTCGCTTTTACCAGAGTAACTTTGGCTGAACTTCGATATTTTCCATGAAGTGACCGTCATCTGACCTCCACAACTGCAGTTAGACCACTTAAGTACTGGAGCTTTTACGACTCCTGTAACGACTGCCATTGTCGTTTGTATGGCAACCGGGAACGACACTGACGCGACGCGACGCCTCGTTACCAACCAAAATTTCTTCAAAATCGGTTCAGTAGTTTTTAGGCGTGAAAGTGTAACAAATAGACAGACATACAAGCATAATTTCGCATTCATAATATTAAGTAGTATGGATGTAACAGCCATTTATTTATGTTCATCCTCCTATGCAATCCAATGAGAACCATGGATCGTGCGTGACCCACCCCAAGTTCTTTAACATTGAAATATTATTAATAATTTATATAGCCACATAATGTAGGCAAGTAAGCAGGGCTACGCTGATGACACGGTACGCCCGATTAACCACCACTGCCGGGGCTGCTCCGTGAACACGCCACTTCACAAACTTAAAGATTACTCCAAGGATAGCTGAACCGAAGCTGCCGTCAGAGTATAAAGTCTCATGCTGTGACGTTGGAGCTGATCATAGCTGGCAGTGAGAGTGTGCAACCAGTAGGTACCCTTTTCTGAGGTAGTGATACGCATAAAAGACGCTCTGTGGCGTAGCAGTAGTGAACTTGATTGCAACACGACACCCGCTCTGTGCAAATCTTTGTTTTACGAATCTAAATGAAATGAGATGTATTGAAGAAATGTCTATTCCGCATTGGTCTGATATCTATATGTATACATGCAGGTAGGCACGAAAATATCCCGGTAAGTAGTTCTGTGCCGTGCGTTGCAACCTACCCTTGGGATGGTGTGTAATGGAACGGAATCCTTGAGGAAATCTACCACAGCTACTTACCATTCAAGGGAAGATGAGGGTAGTCGGCGTTGTGGTGTGATGCACGTCCCCTATCCTGGGGCGAGATAGAAGTATCACGGTTCCTACACCCAAGGGGACCATCAAGAAACTGGAGATGGCACCGGGTCAGCCAGGGTACAAACTGCTAGGAATAGGTGTAACCAGGTGATACGTAATGCTAAACGCCGACACATCTTTGATAATATAACTTGCTCATCACCAGGTGATGTCTGGAAGTTTCTTGGGACATTGGGTATCGGTAAATCAAGGCAACTGGAGCTACCCAAGACAATTGAGTTAGATGCCATTAATCGTCATTTCTCTACCTCTCCTGTAATTGATGGCCTAACCAAGCGTCAAACGGTAGACTTCACAGCCGGATTGGCCAGTCCCAGTTATACTCCCTTTCAGTTTTCTCCAGTCACATCGGACGAGATTCAAAAAATCATCTTCTCCATCAAATCAAAGGCAGTGGGCTGCGACAATGTTAGCCGTCGAATGATCACCTCTATCCTGGACCATCTTCTTCCGGCTATCTCACATATTATAAACTTTTCCCTAGATCACGGACAATTCCCCACGTCGTGGAAAAAAGCATTTGTCCGCCCCCTTCCCAAGATTCCTAACCCCTCCCTTCCTAACCACTTTCGTCCGATCTCGATCCTTCCCTTTCTATCTAAAGTGCTGGAGGCATAATATGTGTGCATAAGCAGTTGTCAAATTTTATACATCGCAATGATATACTAAGCCCTTTACAATCAGGATTCAGGTTAGGGCACAGCACTACCTCTGCACTCCTTAAGGTAACGGGTGACATCAGGGATGGTATGGAGAAGACTTTGGTTACGGTAATGGTCTTAGTTGATTTTTCCAACGCATTCAACTGCGTCAACCATGACATACTTTTGTCAATCCTTCAACATATCAAAATCTCGTCTGATGATCTGGATTGGTTCTCGTCATATCTTCGGGGGCGCCACCAGTCAGTTTGTGCTGACGAGATGTCATCGAGCTGGTGCAAACTGGACTCTGGGGTCCCTCAAGGCGGTATACTTTCTCCTCTTCTTTTCTCCATATTTATTAACTTCATTACCTCTGAAATTCAATGTGCGTATCACTTGTATGCTGATGACCTACAGTTGTATAGCCAAGCCCCTGTGGATAATATTTCGGAGGCTATTGACAAAGTAAACGCAGACTTGCATTTTATACGTGGCTGGTGTGACAGGTTTGGGCTCTCCGTCAACCCTGACAAATGTCAGAGTATTATAATAGGCAGCAGTCACATGATGGGAAAGTTGAAGGACCTAACCATACCACCGATTATCTTTGACGGAAAAATCATTCCTGTCACACTCAGTGCTAAGAATTTAGGCTTGCACCTCGACTCAACCCTGAGTTGGCGGGTGCAAGTCACTAACGTCTGCCAGCGGGTAACTGGGACACTAAGGGCTCTCTACCGCCTTAAAAACTTTCTTCCGCCCAAAACAAAGACAATGCTTATGCAAACTTTAATTTTTCCTATTTTCGACTATGGTGATGTGTGCTATTTCGACCTGAATGCAGATCTGTTTAATAAACTTGACCGACTTCGCAACAATTGCATTCGATTCGTCTACAATCTTAGGAAGTATGACCATGTTTCGGATAACGGGCAGAGCTGGGTTGGTTACCCATAAGACGGCGACGCAGTCTACGAGCTTGTTAGTCTGGTCTATACCTTATTAAATTCTCCTAACGCCCCGGCTTACTTAAAATCCCATCTCCACCTTCTCGGTTCTAACCATAATAAAAATCTACGCTCGTCTAACAATCTTCTTCTTCACTGTCCCACCCACACTTCAAGCCTTGTGCACTCTTCTTTCTCTGTGCAATCAATTCTCCTCTGGAATGCGCTCCCGCTAGAAGTTAGGATGTCCCCAAATCGTTTTGTTTTCAAAAAATCTATAACGTACCATAGGCAGAACAATATTTATAAGAATTTTCCGTAAAACTATGTATGTATGTAGGTACTTGATATATTATATTGTATAGATGTTATATTATGTATAGGTATATGCATTTAAATATTGTCCGTATGTATTATATATAAATATGTATGCATTATATGTATGTATTATTGTGTATATATATTTAAGTATATTTATATTTACTGTTTTTATGTTTATTATTTATACCGTAAGTACCTACCTATCTATCAGATCAATACTTCCAGCACCTACTTTGACAAATCTCTGCATCACCCAAAGGTTGACTGGTAGAAAATGCCCACGGCATTAAGTCCGCCTTTGTACATATATTTTGTGCATAAAGATTAAAAATAAATAAATAAATAAAATAAGGTAATAGGCAATCTCACACCGGCATCTGAAGATCCAAGACAGCATGCAGTTCTATTCTCCCCCATAACCACCCATGCAGGGCGGCGTGGCGAGGGGCTTTCCGAGGAAATTTTCTTTATTACCTATATCATTATAATTTTCATAACGCAACAGGAAATATGATTGACATGACGGAATGTAACTAAACGTACACGTAGGTCACAGGGCTTAGAGTATATCAAGAGGTGCCATACCTACGAAAAAACTGCCTACCTAAACTTGGATTTTATGAATGAATGGAAAGCAGTATGGCAGCCTAGTAGGGAATCCAGTAAACTGTCGATAACTACTTATCGATATAAAAAGGGCACAGACTAAAAATTTATACATTTGAAAGAAAAAAATAAGTGATTAGCTTAAGTGGATGCCGATTATTTGTATTGTCAGGTTGCAGTGTGCTTATGGCTTTCTGTCAGACTTTCCTTGTGATAGCCGGAGTTTCGAATAATTCGCCCAGAAGGACGTAGAATCTACAAAGATTCTTTACAGTCTTTGAGTAACGATATATATATATATATATATTTAGTAGTACTCCAGGTACATAACACATTGGCACAAAAAAAAAATCGATTTGGACAATAAAAAAATCGAATTTTTATTTAATATTTTTGTTTTTTTTTTTTGTAAAAAATGTTTTAGTATCTATTCATCAGTAATACCAGTACCATTATGCGATAGAATAATAAAAAGTCAACGGCATTTCAAAAGTCATTCACTATGTATGGAAAGTGGTCTTCGTTCTTTAAATATTTGGGAAAATATCGATAATTAAAATTCTATCACCGCATCACTAGCAATTTTATTTGACCAATCAGGTGCTACTACATCCCCACTACGTTGGAAAGCAAGATGGAGAATTGGCGTTTTCCTAATATGATTTTATGAATGAATTTCGTAGTAGCTTCACGTCTGTATATTTATGTCTATGTCACAGGGTCACTTCACTTGTCAAAAGTGTCATAGTAGTATAACATAACCTAACTTTTTTCTTGACAAATTGAAATAGAGCTATCAAGCGAGATTTGAAGACAATAAATAATAAGGTAAAACTCAATTATAAAATATCAAATACATATTAAAGAAAATATTTCGCCACGATGTCCGAGGAAATTCAAAAGAAAATGCAGAAGGAGCTCGAACTATTAGGTGGTATACAAAAAGAGTACCGCAAAGGAGTCGCTTTGAAACAACAATTAGATAGCCAGTTAAATGAAAATAAAGCTGTGAAAGAAGAACTAGTGCTTTTAAAGAAGGACGCTGAGGTATACAAGTTAATCGGTCCAGTGTTAGTCAAACAAGATTTAGAAGAGGCTACTCAAAACGTCGTAAAACGTATGGAGTACATTAGCAAAGAGATCAAAAGAGCTGACGACCATATATCCGCCCTCGAAAATAAGCAGGAAGCCCATCAAGAGAATTTGAATAAGTTAAAGAACGATCTCAATAAACTTAAGATAAAGGCTTGAGGAATAATGTAATGTAGGACTTGTGCAGTTTCCCTACCTCATGTAGGTACGCCAGTTTGCAATTAACAACTACTTAATGCATTGTGTAACTGTATTTATATAGTTTTTTACTATAGTCACTATATTAAAAGTTTAATCATATGATTTATCTTAATTTCAGTAGAATTATTTAAGAGCCATCAACACATGATTTAGTCCAGCCATTGTTTCTCATGTGTAACTGTTAATTGGTCAATCTACAGGTTTTATTGTATTTTATCAATCTAAGTAGTTTGGTTTGTCAACTGATATATTGGAAGCAATATAAAATAACAAGTATGATTGTGCTTGGCATCACTCTTTTGAGGAGATTCTTCTGTCTCCTTTAGGATAAATGCACCATAACAGTATTTAAACACTGAGTCTCAATGTACAACTTTTGTAAAAGAAGTATATACTACAACCAGAAACTACTAACCTTTATTAACTAAATTAATGTATTGTGTTATATATATCAATTATTACAATTTATTGTGTCCTAAGCAGCCCAACATCATTATGCCTCAAGAAAATAAACTCATAATTTCTTAATATTTTCTGTCTTTATTTTATACAATTTTGTCTCATTTAGCAGTTGAAAGTACCCTTCAAATATTGCCTGTAAACTATTTAGATGACACATTCATTATACCATGAGTTAGGCAACACTTAGAAAGAATCCTGTTTGTTTTGGAATTGGAATCCAAATCGAACTTTGTCATAGGGCCTCTACTATGACAAAGTTAACACAACAAACAAGTGCAGGCTTTCCTTACTGGCTTGGAGGTCAGAGGACAGTCGCTCCTCAAAAAACATCATCATCATCAGCCTATTGCAATCCAACCAGAAAACATACCAATTAAATATTAAATAACTCCCCAAGTGCAAAATTGGGATAGAATTGGGTATTCTACTGACTAGTCAAATTAGTTACTTTTTACTAAATATTAAAACAATCCATACTAATATTATAAATGCGAAAGTAACACTGTCTGTCTGTCTGTATGTTACGCTTTCACACCTAAAGTACTGAACTGATTTTGATGAAATTTCGTATAAGGGTATAGTAGACCTTGAGGAAGGACATAGGCTATATTTGGTCGCGATAACCGACATCCACGCGGGCGGAGCCGCGGGCAAAAGCTAGTGAGTTATAAGGTAACTTTATGAAAAAAGATTTAGTGATGTCATAAAATTTAGTCTACTAAAGTTTGGGTAGATAACTAAAAATAAATAAAAACTATAAATTATGAACCAACGCAATTTTTACCTTTAACCATTCTTAATTTAATTAGCTTGGTTAAATAATTTATTTTAACTATAGGCACATATATAACCCAATTAGGCAATATGGAAGATTTTACTCAAAATTAAATCTCATATTCATTTTTAACCGACTTCTAATGAAGGAGGAGTTTCTAAATTCGGATGTTCATATTTCTTTGAGGGAGCGATTGCCATATCGCCTTCCAACACAGAGGTAAGCCTTAACATACTATATTTTAAAAATACTGCAGATATGTGCAGAAATAAAATAAAATTTCAATATAATATATAATCTTTATTGCTGATATCATCCAAAAATAATACAGATGGCACTTAATTTCTCGTTGTACATTTTACAAAATATATTTTATCTTTAAACTTTATACTTATATTATAATATATAATATAATTAACGGCACATCTTCATCTAATGTATTGTAAATTAGACCCTTGACACCTGCAGATGACCGCGAAATACCTAGGTAATACATAATTTTGATAATATAATATTCCACTTGGACTCATTAAACTCAATCAATCATTATTATTATTTTAGGGTTGTAGTGAGTCTATCTAAATATGCCACGCTATAGAGTCTAAAGAAATACTAAAGCTGTTCTAATACAATAATTTTGCACTAATTGATTTGAATTTATTCTTATATATGTACTTACAATTTAATATATTTCTATAAAACTATAGTAGAGCGCCCTTTTGTTTTTCATTTTATCACATTTAAATGTATAAGAATACCCCTAACTAATCGTATGAAATAAAAGTAGCATCTAAGGTCCCAAAAATATAGGTACCGTATTTGACAAGGAATGTTCTCTTACATCTAATTCTACATGACGAAAAATGTCAAAAATAACTTATTTATTCAAGTAGTGGTCCCAAAGTTAAGGAATATCTAACCCACAGTGGTGTGTTTAAATCTAGTCATACATACGCTCACGCCTATTTCCCTTCGGCATAGGCAGAGACAACAGTCCGCTATTTGACTTTATCTGTACATGCTGCACAAGCTTATCATTTATCCTTGGCCTGCCTGGCATAGAGTACTTCTGAACTGCCCCATTACAAAATTTTATCTATTTTTTGTTAAGTCTAGTCACTTTTTCCATTTAGTCTTATTAATTTAGACTTATATTACTGCCAGTCTAAAATATACTCGTACTCTTAACAGCATCATACATGTATAAACTACTTAGGTTATCAAAAATATAACTATGGCATTTCAAACAGTAAATAAAATATTATATATACTCCTATTCCCTACTTTATCCTGCTCTGAACACATGGCACACTGCAAAATGGCATCTCTTGCTTAACAACAAAGCGACCGCTAAGCAAACTCTTTCCACACATCCGACCAGAACATATAAAGCAATCTGCATGCCAATGCATATTGCCCCATGACACTCCCTGTTGTTCTGGCCCAATGACACCACCACAAGCTCGACATCTTTCAGCATAGAACTGATCATAGCACTGTAAACATACTGGAAGGCCTGTCTTATCATCTGGTACATACTTCTTCCCACCAAGGGGAGCATCGCAATGATAGCAACAGAAATGTTGTACATGGAAAGCTCTTCCTTCCGCAGCTGTATAAGGGCGAGTGAATATCAACTCATCGCAACCGGCACAACGCGGAATCTCCAACACATTAGCCAAGTCTCTAGCGCAGTATATCTCGCCTTTGTAAAAGAAATATACCAGGTCAGCAAGCAGTTCACCACATTTGCTGCAAGTGAAACATTGTGGATGCCAAATAGCCTCTTGACCAGCCCGCTCAGCTTTGACGGCAACTTCGCCTGCGAACATAGACTTCTCACAACGTTGACATGGAACACCTTCATTGTAAAGTTTCCTGTTAAATTCTATTTCATCTGGACTTAGTGATAGGTCTGTAAGTTGGTTAATAAGCTGATCCGGGTCTTCTACATAGCCATGTGCATGTGCCAGATATTCAGCACTTTCTGGGAGAGGCATATTGTCAACTGGTTGATTATTCCATTCTGAATTAGCTGGAGGCGGGATAGCACCAGGATAAGTGCTGTAATTTGGCAATGGTGGTGGCGCGCTTTCTTCTTCAGAGTGACTTCGTAGATACTCGCTCAAAGGAGCAGTTTGTTGTGGTTCTACACGATTAATTGGTTTTGTAACAGTTGAATACTGGGGATTGATTTTCGTTGAACATAGAGTGCCACTATGTTCTGGCGTAACTGGCTCATGTTTCCAGCTCCATATTTCGCCATTTGGAGCGAATATAGTTCCCTTCTGAATTCTACTGTCCATCAACTTGGCTGTGTTCAGAACATTGTTATTGCTAGTTGACCATAAGTCTGGCATGATTTGAACTCCAAGTGACTTGCTAGAGAACTCATTTGTTTCTTCTTTGAACTGAGGATTTTTGTTGTACTCCTCACGGAAGAGTTTAATTGGTTGTAAGTATACATCATTTGTGACCGGCATATTCAAGTCATCCAAATTTTTGAACAGCTTATCGTATACTGGACCATGTTCAACGGCACTTTTAATTCTATCAGATTCAATATGCATGACATGGAGTTTGTCTTTAACTATGCGGCTCAGTATAGGACTTGATTTATAATCTGGTAGATTGGCAGCACTGCTTACAACATTCCCTTGCGAATCCAACACCAGTTTTTTATCAGATGCATTTTTCGGTACAATATTGTACTTGACTCCTCTAGATACGTTGGATATTTTGAGCGGTAACGCATAAGATTTCGGTGCTGAATGAATCTTGCTACTCTCTATAGAGATGACGTCTGCATTCTGAAGTGGAGCAACCCTCACGACATTACCCATACCCACGACATGGTCTTTGATTCTCGTGATGTATTCCTGGAAAGTAAATAATAAATTATAATTAGCATACATAAACTGTTTTAATTAATATGTCGTAATACTCGTAATAACATCATCGTTATCACGACCGGTGACCTAAATGTGACATTAGTTTCTAGTACAATATATTGCACAGCAGCACAGTGCACATAAAACAGAGCATTTCGCCTTTGTACTTTTTTGTCTCACTTCATGATAAATTTGCGTGGGTACATAATAAATCACCCCTTGGCGGTAAAATTGTGAAAAATGCCTACATACGTGTAGGTATAGCTCGAATCATATGGATTAAATAATGAAATTTGGTATGGAGTTAGCTGATACCCTGGATCACAGAACAGTTAAAGGAGGTTAGAAGGGCCTTGTGGGCGGGGAAGGCGCGCCGCACATATGAGCAATGCTCATATTCCACCGAAATTTAAACACAGTCGCGCACTTATTGTGACAACGTAAGAAGCTCCTCGAAAAAAAAAGAATTATGCCGTTTTGCGCTATAATAAATAAATAAATAAATATTCCACAACATTCTACACAACGCTATCTAGACCCATGGTAAGCTTTTATATCTTGTGTTATGGAATCTAGAATGCGGATAAACATACTTAAATACTTTTTTTTTGTAAATACATACATATTATACATAGAAACACCCAGACCAGTGCAAATAGCCATATTCATGCATACAAATATATGCACTGAGCGGGGATCGAACCCGCGCCTCCTGCGTGGCAATCGCGTGCACTACCGCCACGCCACAGAGGCTGTCGACGTGTCGGAAAAGAAGCCAAGTATGTAGTGTAGCCCGAGAAGGGATTTCTGTTCATCGGTAAGGCCAAAAACCTTAAAATACAAGTAATCTTTGTAATTATTACAAAAGTATTATGTAGTTTGTAGACAAAAACGATATAATCGCAAACTGATACAAAATTATACATTGCTTGCAATACATGAGTGCCATCACGTACTACGTGAGCGATCGCGCAGTGTATTGCGTTCTTTGGGATAGTCGCGTGTGCCGAGCCAACGCTTGCAATGCCGCGATATCCATGCGTATCGATAGTGTTGGCCAAATGATCCGTTATAAACAGTGTCGATATTAAGTACGTACACAAATTGTTATTATCGGTAATATTTTAATCAAAATATATTTGCTTATATTACAGTCAATAATAATTGTTAAATTTTGTTTGATGTCAGCCGTTTATATTGAAAACACATTTATAATTTAATTTTAGGTTTCCAACAAATCCAGATATTAAAAAAATATGGGTTTGGCTGAACTTCGATATTTTCAGTGAAGCGACTGCCCTCTGACCTTCACAACTTATTGGCGATATCGAAGCATTGCAATCAGACAGACAGAGTTGTTGGTCATTTTAGGGCTCCTGACTACCCGTAATAACTGCCATAGGTTTTCGTATCACAATCAGGATATCAACAAATATTTGCACTGACCGGGAATGTCATTATTTGATGTTACTATTAACGCAGAATGAGCTTACTCCATAAAGTACGCGACTTGTGTACCAAAAAAAAGTTCTATCGATAACGAAAATCGACCTTTGGTCAACGTATCATGTATGAGAAATTTTTATTGCTTTTGTGCGTGTGTGAGTACACGTCCAGTGCAGTATTTGCATTAGTGTGACAACTAATAGCAAACTCGTGATTTAAGTGTGCTGATTTATTTGTGTGCGTAAACCGCGTCGTATTGGTCTATTTTTTATAGGGGAGTTAAAGAGTGGGAGACAAGCGGCGACACGCGTCCTAATACAAATTAGGAACTATTTCCTTTCTAACCTCCTTTAACTGTTCTGTGCCCTGGATTAACACAGGCCAAATTATCACAATTAAAATGTGGTAAGTTCACAAAATAATGAAATATTTATGAAAATACGGTGTATTAGGGCACTAAAGAAGAACGGTGACTTTTAATGTGCCAAAATGTATTCAGTATGTCATTGGGTTTAATTTGGTATAGAGTTAGCTGCCACCCTGAATTAACGCATAAGCCGTTTGGTCGCGATAACCGACATCCACGCGGGCGGAGCCGCGGCCATAAGCTAGTTCACCATACATAGGTTCTTACAAAACAATCCGCGTGCGCCAGTGCCTCGATTGTTTCGCGATTTAGGTCCAAGATACGTATCCCGAGGTACATATGGGCCGGGCTCAAGCTTAGTGTATTATAAGTACTCACGGTATGTTCTGATTTCTCGAAGTCCGTCGCGTGTTGTCTTACAGCAGGAGCGACGTCGTGCGGCGGCAACTGCGTGCGGAGCTGAGCTCGTCTCTTCTTCGCCGCCTCGGAACCTGACACCGGCGCCAGGGACCCGAGACATGACATGTACTCTGACACCTATAACAGTACGACATGTTGTAATAAGAAAATACCAGACTGATAAGCTGGATAGCTAGCCCTCCATATCGGTATCAAAAACCGTTTGTGTACTTTTTTTAATTCGTGTATTCTCATCATTTACCTAACTGCTTATCTGGCCTGTACATTTCGGATACGTTATCTGGGAAAATCTGAGAATACCGCAAATAATACCATGGAATGTTCTCCTTGAGAAAAGGGCACTGGAGATTGGAAACTACCAGAAATAGACTTTCGCAAATTATGTACAGCCGACAAAGGAGATAGGATTGCACCTTAACTTTATAGGAAAAAGTGCGACTGTATCTCCTTTGTCGACTAACAGCATCTAACTAAATATCTCATCAGTCATCATGCAGCTTCATCTTAGCTAAATTATGCACAGAAAATGATGTTCTGCTGTAATTAATACGATTACTAAGACCAAGCGTAAAAAGGCTGTGTGGCAAAATTAAACAACACCGTTGTTATATTCGTAATACGATAAGGTTTATCTATTATGTTATCTTTATAGATAGTAACAGTAATATAAACCAAAATCGGAAAGATTCACTGAATGTTAGGTTCGAGAGCGTCAACGAGAGGGAATCCCGTTAATCCAAAATCCTGCTCAGTTTACAAATTTTGGAGACAATGGCAACAATATCTTCAAATGGGGACTGTCCCACCCAAAGCGAATATATTGTCACGTTAGTCATCATGATACGCCAAACTATTTCGTAGATAAGACACGTGATAAAGAATGCACTCATAGCATACATTGGGAAATGAGGCCTACTGAACAAACATGTAATTTGGCTACTTACACAATAAAACAATATCCAACATGTACAAATCATCTTGATAAAAACTAGACATTCTAAAACAACAATAATTAAGTCATACAATCTTATTCAAGTAACTCCATATTGTAAAAAAACATTTATCATGAAAAGTATTAATATTGATAATTTACCGATAGCCAGAATGTTATCTATTTTAATCCTCCTGAGTTAATTTTATTCGTAAGGTCCCTTTCCAGTACTAAAGGTCAATGTCACTTACCAGCTCTGTGGATGCGTTAGGCGGCACCCAGTCGAGTTTGACGGGCTTGTCTGTGACTCCGCGAATTTTGATTAGGGGTACTGGAAAAATCATCAAATATCATCAATAATTAATGTTATTTTTAACTACCAGTTATAATCGTTTATTCCGAACCTGACCCGATAATTTGACCCGGTCGCGGGTTAGATAAGAAACTTGAAAATTTGTTCCGAACGTAACCCTCTTCCTAACCTTGTTTTCGGCGGGAACAACATCTTCCGCCGTGTGGGTCGCCCGCCGCTGATCTACGGCAGGCCCATCTCTGGTGCGGCAGAAGAGGAGTCCTTCTGCCACCCGCCTAGGCAAGGCACACGCGACACGACGTGCGCCTTCAACCTCGAGGCCTATGTAAGGGCAGCAGACGCCCCCGCGTCTACTGCCCGGCCCGGTTAGGGGGGAGGAGTTGGTGGTACCGCCTCCTCCGAGCCCCGGTTCTCTTGCGGCGCTGTGGGAGGGAAAGGGGGTCACATTCCCTCTCCCTCTCCGCCGCCTCCTTCTGCGAGATAACCGTCTCCCTCTTCCTAACCTGGCCCGACGTCCTATCAGAACCCGAATTGCGCAGATCTGCTCGGCTCATGCTATGTGGTCACAGTTCTAACCTAACCTACAGAAGTTGGAATTACTGCACTTCAGCTATTAAAAGTAACAGAAATATGCGCAATTCGGGTTTTGATAGGGACGAGATGTCGGATCGGCTCAGGTTAGGATTAGGGTTGCGTTCGGAACAAATATCACATATTTTTCCAAGTTTCTAACCTAACCCGCAACCGGGTCAGGTTTTCGGGTAGGGTTCGGATTCGGACTAATCAGTTATAATGGTGAGATAAATAAAATATACTCACATGAAGCTTTTTTAGGCTTTGCAGTGCCAAGTAACTCAAACTGTGCCCATCCAGACAAGTCATCATCTTGAACATCATGTACATCTTTGCTGCAATGACATGAGCGGCACACTTTTCGCCAAAAATGTAGATCCAAACCAGGGCATGATGGACCTGTATGATCATATTCATATATTAAGAAAAAAAAACATAACATAACATTAACTCACGCCTATATTCCCAGAAGGGGTAGGCAGAGGTGTTAGCACCCACATTTCGCCAGTTTATGTTTAGATCCCAATGTAGAAAAAAAACAAATGTTAAATAAATATACCTATTTTTATTAAACTATTCTAAATTTAGACAATGTTACTCATAAATGAATCAATTATTGCAATAAAACTACTTCCAGTGGATTTATTTGGTGTTATTTTATTATTTACACTGTTATTATACCTACTCAAAAAGATTTAGCAAGAATAAAATATGATTAAGCATTGCTACAGCCTGTGAATCAACCTGCAAAATTATTATAATTATAAATTAGAAACCACAGCTTCCTATCCAGGAAATGTAATTAAATTACGGCAAACTACTATGTGTAATATGTTTATAAATAAATGTAGGATATACATAAGTACTTAATTAATAATAAACTAATTTACCTATATAAATTGAGTCAGCAGTTGTCTATGAAGTCAGTGAGTTACCAAAAAATTGCTCATAGAATTAAAAAAATTGAAATTGATGCAGTGAGAATATTTTATTTCATATAAATGTAAATGTTTAGGTATATGCTATTCAAGTGAATGTTACCTTTTTAATGGACATTCATACTGTTCAAAGTTAAAACTATTTAAAAAAAGAAAACTTGTCTCTTTTTGTTGTCAGTATTTATCTGTGCTGTATAATTTTTGCCATATTTCTATCTTTGCTCTATTCTATTGTTGAAGTTTCATCAATTTACAATATTTTTTTATCTTTTATTTTGTTTTAGATCCTCTTTGATATAGAAATCTATAAATATTATATTTCCCAGTCAGTTAATCTTATTAGCTCCATGGAAATATCAATGAGATTACGATAACGTTCACATTGTTATGAAATGACGTCATACATAACAAACGCCGTGAGATTATTGTGAAATACGTATTTATTTCAAGTAAATAGATGTCAAGCTGCTTGTGACTATTTCCTACGAAGCTGTCGTAATAATATTACCTATATAAAAATGCTTAACTTACCACAAGAGTTACAAGGAGCACCAGCACCGCTGTCGTGACCAAGTCTTGCTTTGCTTAACTTTTCTCTCTGACTTTCGAGCTTTGATAGCCATGCCGGAGCCTCTGGAGTCTCTACACACGATCCACTCACCTTCTAAAAGAAACATTTTATGTAAATGGTCATACACTTACCACAAAATACTTTAGTAAATGTTCTTGTGTTCAATGTCTATATCTTTACCGTACCTTTTTATCCTGTGTTGTCGACATGGAGCTGTTTGGCACGAAACTTCAATTACATTAGTAGCAATTCAATGCTAGTTACCATATTAACAATAATCGGAACTAAGATACTACACTGTATGACTGCGAATCGGCGAATTACTGATAAACTAAACTAAAAACTGATAAAATAATAGTATACTGTTGTTTGTTCTGCTTGTGTGACAAATTAAATGACAGCTAAGACGTCACCGGTCACAGCCACGGTCACAGCAGCGGTCACAGTTACAGTTAGAGATATAAAATAACAAATTAAATCTTGACTTGATTCGAGTCAAGTATATACAAAAAAAAAGGAAATAGTAAGTGAAGTACATACCCAACATGACAGTCACGAATACTGAACCGCATTCTACTTTACGCACAATACCAACCTGGGTATAGAAATTCTTATAATTCTAATTCAGTAAGCCTATAAATGAACGCAACCACTTCATCTGTCACTTAGTTGTTTTTTATCTGTATTCCTTCCGTAATGTCCCCATCCATCTTTCAATGCGTTTCCTTTTCCAATATTCGATGTAAAATATCCGAAAGATTGCCTCTTCTATAAATAGTTTAACAGTGTTTCATTAGTTTACTGCTAAAATAGTGTCTTTAATTCAAAAATAGTGATAAAACTTTTTATACGGTAATATTAACTGATTGTTTTCAACATACGTTTAAAGGTTTTACAATGAGTCATAGGTTTGCCTTTATTTATCAATAATGTTCTATTTCCTAGATGTCGTCAGGAAGGCCAATCAAGTGCGTGGTTGTCGGCGATGGCACTGTTGGAAAAACTTGTATGTTAATATCATACACCACAGATAGTTTTCCGGGTGAATATGTGCCCACAGTGTAAGTTATGTTCATATTCTACTGATGTAGGATCTTTACAACGTCTTCGTCTTTATCCTGACATAATTTTGCATTTAACCATTACAGATTTGATAATTATTCAGCACCTATGGTTGTGGATGGAGTAGCAGTGTCCCTAGGTCTGTGGGATACTGCAGGGCAAGAGGATTATGATAGACTTAGACCATTAAGTTATCCACAAACTGACGTCTTCCTAATATGCTTCAGTGTAACAAGGTGAGCCCAATATTCTTAATTATATCCTCATCATACCAACTGTTAAAATAAGTGCAAAATTATGAATCTTATAGAAACTCTTGACAATATTACTGAGCTTCCAAGTGAACCCTAAGTGACAGGCTTATACTTCAGTGCTCATTGTAAATCCTGTCATTTCATATTAAACATAGTTACAACAAACATTCTAAAGAAGGATTATTAGTATTAATAAGTAAATAAATATTAATTATTCATACTTGTATCTATGAATTACTGTTGTAAGAAATAGTCTTCTAATTATGAAAACAGTATTACAAATGTTTTTACATGTGATACATCTCATTGAGACATTAATGATGTTGTATGTATAACAAGCCTCTTTTATTTATATCTGGCACATACGAAAATAATGCTTTGTTGATTAGTCATGCGCATATAAATGTGCAATATTTCATCAAATCTCTTGTCTTGTTGAGAAAGAAGCAAGACATTAATATTGGACTTCTGAAATTCTAATTGTACTTAACTATTGCTCAATACAGTAATAAGTTCTGCTAATTTCTTATTTGGTTTCAATGATATGTAAACAATTCATAGAGAACTCCACCTGCTATGGAAGAGGATACAAATCAAGTTTAAATCTTAGTAGTGTAGGAGTCAGCCTCATGATCAAGATGTTCTGAGTTCAGATCCCAGCCATTAAATATTACAAAACATAAACTGACACAACCAATTTAGTATGGATTCATCGAGAAATGTCAGATGATTTTAAAACGCCAGATTCTATGAATGCCAGATTCTTATAATGCCACATTCTATAAACGCTGTAGATGCTTGGGGAAAATTAGTAATCAGTGTTACTGCTATTCTAACTCATCTTTTTTCCCTTTCAGCCCTTCATCTTATGAAAATGTAACTTCAAAATGGTATCCTGAAATAAAGCATCACTGCCCTGATGCTCCTATAATATTGGTTGGTGAGTAACAGTTATTATCTGATCTAATTTATTCAGCTACATAATTATCACTTAATTGTTGCAAGTCTACATTTTGTTAACATAGCTCACATTTATTTATGCTAATAGCACCTACATAATTAGTATATTATGCATAACTATCTGGACCGCACATATGCATGTTATGCAAATTATAACAGTAACAAATATTTATTTAGCACTATGTGATGTATAGCCGATCCACCAGGCTTCGCCTATGGCATATTTTGAAAGTTAAGTCTGTAATTTTTTAGTCTTTAAAGAAAGTATGTAAATCTGCGAGATTTGTGGACATTTATGATCCCTGCTCCGCGCTCTTAAGGGCCTTATCATACTAGCGGTTTGCGAACGGCTGCAGGGCGGAGCGGGTGCGCAACGAACACTTGGCGCATGCGCAGCGGATTCGTTGCGGGCGCGCAACGAGATCGCCGCGAGTAACCAGCATATTACTGTATTACTGAGTGTACAAAGATGCGACGAAAACGATGCCAATTCGCGGCGCATTCGCGACGTCTTCGATGTGCAGCCGCGGCGTGTTCGCGACGCATTCGCTGCGCGCCCGCTCCGCTCCGCAGCCGTTCACAAACCGCTAGTATGATAAGGCTCTAAATAGTAGCCTATAAGTTTTGTTGATAAACAGGCTATTCAACTTATAGATATTTCAGTTCAAACCAGTAGTTAGTGAGTTCATACGAACTTTTCAGCTTTATAAATATATCCTAAGATGCTAATTCTGTTTTGTGAAAACTAACTAATATTATACACCCAGATTGTATAGTCGTTTTGTAGAAAAGATTATTATAGTGTGTGGCTGGCGCCGACAGATCTTGGCCGGAAAGTCTATGGCCAAGAGGCAATTGAACACACAATTAGCAGGCAGTCAACCGGCCGACTAATGCAAGCAATTTTCGACCTTATTGACATCACATAGAACAGAGCTTTTTTCGTGATTAGCGGTATCTATTTGTGCGAAATGACATGTAATTAAGAAAATTTTAATAAGGTCGCAAAATCGTATTTCTGTTCTTACTAGTCCTTGTAGCCGGTTCGAGTCCCGCATAGCATGCCCAGTATGCCCGCCTAACTATTTTGCTGTCGAAACTGTGTACAAAATCTTTTTTCATCCCTTCTATTCGAAAAATGTCACTTTACTGTCACTGTAGCAGCGGGCCGGCAAAGTGATTTGAATTTGGTACATTATCATTCATAGAAATCGAACGCAAATTGTATGGATTACTGGCTGGTACGTGTTGGCTGCATAGCGCGGGATGACCTGTGCTAACTAAAAAAAACAAAGAGTGCCAATTACCTCTCTGTTCTTGTAATTAGTACCTACATTACCTATTTAAGTTGCATTTTGCAAAATAAAATGAGTTCTACGCCGAGTTATGGAAGTGACAATGCATTAACCCCTGAAACAATTAAATTTTATAGAAGCTAACAACGCCGTACAAAACTTGTTACGCCCGAAATCTCGGGAGAAATATTTTCTCATAGAACGGGGATGAAAAGTAGAGTGTATAACTCGGAAGCAAATTATTTTTCCCTCGGGCGGTGTACTTTGAATCTAGAATCCTTCGCTTTGCTCTTGATTCAAAGTAGCGCCCTCGCCGTAAAAATACTACTTCGCTAACTTGTTATACAATCTACTATTTCGCTCGCTACGCTCGGGATTCTATTCTAGCTTTGCTCTTGATTCAAAGTAGCGCCCTCGCCGTAAAAATACTACTTCGCTCCCTTATTATACAATCTACTATTTTACGAAACAACTATACATACAGTCTGGGTGTATAATACCATTTTAGATATTTTAAGCGTATTTCAGTTAGTTTCGACAGCACTGAATTAGCATCATGATATCTGATTTGTTCAATGTTTATTAATTAAATAAAATCATACAGTAGACTTATGCCTGTGTGTGAGTTACACCCATCAAATGGGGATCTCTGATCGCCAACACTTTTTACTAACATTTCTTAAGAACTGTTTATTCATTACAGGTACAAAGATTGATTTGAGGGATGATCGTGAAACCCTCAGTTTACTATCCGAACAAGGCATGTCTCCATTGAAGAGAGAACAAGGACAGAAACTGGCCAACAAAATTAGAGCTGTGAAATATATGGAGTGCTCGGCGCTCACTCAGCGTGGTCTGAAACAGGTATGAAAAATTTTAAAACATTTTCAGTGTTAAAAGTCACATTTATAGTTCAACTGGAAATGGTGCTGTGATGATTATGAGTTATAAGCATATGACTCAAATGTTTCAACTCCCAAATTCCCCACTCCCATTCCAACCATTGCGCTAACTAGAATCTGACCGCAAGAGCTGTACCGACCCATGGTGATCGCGGGGTTGCGGAGATCGAGGTAAACAAAAGAAAAGAAAGACTATGAATTCGTTCTAATAAGATGCATAATAAATTAAATAAGAGTACCTAAATTATTCATTTAGGTATTTAATGAAATATCCATAATACACTTCTCATCAGAAAAATCGGTATATTTAGGAATATAATATTTAAAATGTCGTGTAATAGTGAATATTATGAGGTTTTCAAATTCTAATGTTAATGTTCTAAATTCAAATTAAATTTTCATAGGTTACGTATTTTGTTTAACGAGCCATTTTTACTCTGGAGTTTTAAGAAAGTGGTAAAACACACGAAAAAAAACGTTTTAATAACTTGTATTCCCTCCCCGAGCTCTTATTAATTACTGCTTCCATACGGTTTTTCATCGATCGAATGAGAGTCACCATCACACGTTCTGGCATTTCATTCCATTCCCCTTGGATTGCATTTTGCAGCTGGTTAAGTGTTCCTAGGGCGGGATCTTTTAAACGAATTCCTATCTTTAACGCATCCCATAGATGTTCAATGGGATTCATGTCTGGGCTTCTTGCTTGCCATTCCATAATGGAGATACCGACTTCGGTAAGATAGTCTCGTACGACGCCCGCGGTGTGAGCCCTAGCATCGTCGTGCATGAATATGAAGCCGTTGCCAATAAAATGTGCATAGGGCACCACGTGAGGCTCAAGACACAGTTCGATGTACCTATGAGAGTTTAATACAGGTAGACGTGGCCCAGACACGAAGACAAGCTCTGTCTTACCGTCAGTGCTGATTCCTCCCAAAACTGTCCACGAATCGCCACCTTATGTATTTTTTATAAGATGATATTGTTCACATCACGAGATATCGCACGACCCATCTTTGAAATGTAATCTCATGTGCGTCTGACCTAGACAGTCCGGTACAAATGACATGAGATACCGCCGTTAGCTTTCGCGGCGGACTGACCAAATCTGACGGCCAATATTTCCCCCGTCTCGCCGCGCATATACCTATGCCTCCTAATACACTACTTGCGAAGTTCCTCGGCGAAGTACTCGAGAAACTTTGCCTACAGTCCAAAGTGCGACACTAGACACTCGTTCAGCTTCGCGATGAGATCATTTGCTCTAAGGTGCCGAAAGCCTGCGCACGTTTGTCCTTATGACATTTATTAGGGTCCCAAATAATGGGCTCTGCTTGCCCAGTTTCGAAGAACAACATACTTTCTCGTGTGATCACTTTATTTTGTGCATAGTAATCACAATATGTGTCACACGCAATAATTATAACACACCGATTATACACGACGACGTCTCAATGATTGAGTACTGAAGTCGACCGAGTAGTGTAGAGAGGCACTTCACGCAACTTCGGGCCCTTTGTCTCGGGCGCAAAAACCGAAACAAATGGAAGTCGCCCGAGGCGAGGTAAAGTTTGACGCGGTAAGCCGAAGTACATCTCTACAAGTTCGTATTCATCTAACTTCGCGAGTAGTTTAAAGGGGGTTTATGGCGCGGTACAGCGGAAACGGTCAAACTATAAAAACATTTAACTGTCTAAGTGTGCGAAAAGGAGGATACACTTTAGGGTTGGCCATATGAGTTTAACAACATAGCCATTTTTGGTCCACGGTCGGCATTTTCCAGTCTAGTCTAACTATGTGTTAGGGTGAACTTCGACATTTCAACTTCTGGGCAAATACTGACTTGAATTTATATTACCTATGTATGTCCCCAAAACATTCATCTGTCATCACCACTTTACATTACATACCATAAATTAACATATCGAATCCATATTTTTGCATAATCAAAAATAATGTAAAAAAAATAATGTTAAACCAAAATCAGCTGTCTATTTTTTATAATTTTGATAATTGCGACTGGATTTTGACAATTGTTGCGACTGGTAAATGAACCAATCTATCGTATGAAAGAACTGCTTATAAGTAATACGACGCACTATAACAACTTAATAAAATATGCTATGTGGAGCAGCTAGAATATTGTCAAATAAAATCTGCTATGTGAAAATGCACATAGCAGATTTTAGATTAACAACGACGATAATATTAATATAAGTGTAATTAACTTAATTCAATCTATTAACTCTTTTGCAGGTATTTGACGAAGCTGTTCGTGCAGTATTAAGACCTGAACCTCAGAAGAGACATCAGAGGAAGTGTTTAATTATGTAGATAAGAAACTCCATGACAAAGTCGACAATTATACATGCAGGAATCTCTTGACGACAGTAATAATGTGTTTCTATACCAATATATACTTCCAGCATCACATTATCACATACCTTCTTTATTGAACACAGAAAATCAGTCATTGTATGCCTATAAGTGCCATATAACACGTTCTTCATACTGCATATAACTTAATATTGCATTATACATGTATCAGGAGCATCACAAAATTATTTTTATTTATATTTTCTGCTTATATTTAAGCAAATGAAAATGCCAAAGATTTTAAGAATAGATGTAAGTCTCTCAGTATATAATTTAGTATGTCTTAGTAAAAATCACTAATGGTTAGAAACAAATTGTTACTGTTATGTAAATGACTATAATGTTATTTTTGTATATGCAACTGGACCTCAATATTGGAAGTTTTGAAATAATATATTCTTATGCAACTTGTGAATAACGACTGACCGTAGATATATACTCAATTTAATCTCGAATTAGTTGCAGACATTAAGCATTTATTATCCAATAGACGATGTATTCGTTGTACTGTATTTTAATTTCTATATTTATATATAATAATTAACTAATTTATATATGCTTATAACTTGTAGGATTTGTATTTTCATGAAATAAGTGCTCTTGATTATTTGATGAATGATGAAAGTTACAAAATTGTAAAAGCAATATGGTAAATGTTTTTTTTTTACGTTTTATAAAATGTATTACGTACGTAATTGTAAAGTAACAAATACTGGGCAGCTGTAATGACTGTTGTAAAGCTTTAGTGAAGGTGAAGTTTAGTATCTGCATTTTTACAGATATTTTCAATTATCTATTTGATTTAATTATTTTATTTCTAATAATGTTTGTGATTAGACAAAGTGTGTTTATAGTGATTTATTAGGGCGAAATATTTTTGTATGTGAAAATCTTAGATGTAAGAATTATAATGCATTTAAAAGTACTAATTTCTCAACGAAAGAAGAGCACATAAAGTGTCTCATGCGAACGTAAACAAGGAACTATGAGCTATTTGATTATCTGATGGGTCTTATAAGTAATGGCTGAGAGCAAGAATTTTTCGATGAAAAGAAAATTGGTGTGCATGTTGATATTACGCACCATTGATATTATTTTGTAGACTGCTTTGATTTACATGTAAGCTTCAAAAATAATTCATGTATATACCTATTTATGTAAGAGCTAAATGAAACTTGTGTATTATGCACTTCATAAATTATTGAACTGTAAGTTCTTGGTGGTTTTATTATTTTACTAAGTCCCAAGTCTCAACTTTTCGATTTTGGTAAGCCCCTACTGCTTTGCCTAAAGATCCACTTTTTTCGTTCACTTATTTTTTTTCGTGTATACAGAAAATCCTACTTTTTTCAACACATTGTAGTTTGTATTCTAACTTTACTTGGTACCTTATAATTTCCTCTACTACTTTCCCAATGTTTCAATACTTCAATAAATGCACCTCCATTCAAGGTAAGTACCTAAGTAAGTAATTCATATATGCAATGCTATCACTGTTTATGAGAAATAGGCTGGTGACAGACAAGACTGCGAAGTCTTATTACAGCTGGCAGCAGACCCTTGAGCCTGTTGCTTGAAATCTACTTTGGCTGAGAGCCCTATGCGCTTGCCAGACTACTCGCGTAAGGTTCTGTTTTACTCTTTGGGTACTATACGGAACCCTAAGAAGAACCAGGTCAAGAGCTTCAAAAGTCTTTGGGTTTGTATGAGAGGTTTTTATATTACAGAAACCTCGTTAAAAGGTGTGCAAGGACAGAAGCGGACGGCGAGCTGTTGTATCTGCCTACCCTTGGGGAGCAACAGGTGTGAGTATAATGGCATGTGTATTTGTTTACGTATTCCTATGTTTATCTACAGAGATAAAAAATATAGTACCAATTAATATAGTTTGTATTATTTGTGGTATAATATAATAACTTGCACGCTAGGCGCACTTTGCCACCTTCACTATACCTATGGCAGTAATCTATGCCTATGGTAGAAGTACAAAACAATAAAACTAGCTAAGCAATTTCACTGCGAATAATAGTCTCAACAAGACTATGAACTCATTACACTCGTTAGGTACCTATACATAGAACATAAACAGTCTACGTTTTGTTTTCTTATAAATATAAGGACACGTCAATTTGACTTCGCCTCACCTGATGGTAAGATAAAGGCAGTCTCGGTAAATGAGTCACCTCACCATTATAAACATGTACCTATCATTTAATAATAGTGGCACTCAGCTTGACGGCCTCATCAGATGCTTTTTCACGCCATGGTAGAGAGGTAAAATGCTGCCAAGAAAGCAACGTCACTAAGAATCTGCAAAGGCTCGAGGGTGTTCGTGACCTCAGGATTCCCAGGATTAAAGAATATTAGTGTGACTCGCCCCCTATTACGTGGTACTGAAAACCATATTTGGCAATATGTGGGTGTAAATACACGTCTACCTACCACTTCGAGGACTTATAGGCGTGAGTATGAGAGGGGTTCATGTCGGTAGTGTAGTGACCAGGATTCGAACCCGGGACCTTTTGACCGTTACGGCCTTACGACTCCTTAAACACTAATCTACTGGCGCTATGGTAGTTTGTGTTTTTTGTATTACTAAACATGCTCTTTGTTACTAAACTATTACAGTTTGACCTGAGATATAAAAATAGGTATGGTAGGGGTAAAATATACTCCAAATTACTATACAATTAATTTATTTCATATAACATGTTTACATGTCGCTGAAACATTGATTATAAACAAATACCTACACACGGATCAACATTTAAACAAGGATAGGTTTAACCAGAGCGCTTAGCACAAGTTGAAAAACCAGCAATCTCAGAGTAACATTGATTATTATATAATATGGTTATATTTGTGAAATGTCATGGAAAAAGTAATCGTTTCTAATCGCCGCTCAGGAAACAATTTGTGACTAGAAAACTATGTTTATCGTACAAAATATTAACATCCATTCATTTTTAGCACTAGCAATACAAAAATTGTTAATGTACTCACTAAAGGTTCAAGGTATTTTGTAAATAGGTGGAGATACTTTAGCACATTAATCATCATCATCCACATAAAGACGTTAGTCCTGATTGCATCCGAGGCCACGGTGCCCTCGGAGCTCAGGGTCCGCCTTCCGGCTCTTCCTCCTCCACTTCGCACGATCTTGGGCGTCCAAGGTAGTGAGACCGTTTTCACGCATGTCACCCTCCACGACGCCAAGCCAGCACTTCTTGGGCCTACCCCTTCTACCTGGACCGGGTGGGGGCGCCATTGCCAGGCATTTGTTACCCACGTAGCTGGGCGGTTTCCGCAAGACGTGGCCGCACCAGCGGAGGCGGCTCTCTTGCATTTTATCTGCGATGTCACGGACATGAAGGCTGCCTCGGATGCGTGAGTTCCTCACGCGATCTTTACGCGTGACTCCACACATCCACCGCAGCATTTTCATCTCCGTGACACGCAGCATCTGCTTGTGCCGCTCCAACAGCGGCCACGCCTCACAGCCGTGTAAGAGGACAGGTCTAATGATCGTTTTATAGACCTGCCCCTTCAGCCTGACTGGCATTTTAGAGTCGCAAGTGACGCCAGTCATTTCCCGCCACTTAGCCCACGCGGCGGCAATACGTGAATTGACGTCGTAGTCGATGTCACCAGAAGCGTGAAGTACAGATCCCAGGTACTTGACCTGATCCGTGCGCTCGACCAAGTCATCGCCTATGCGAACGGGTGTGGGATCTGTTGAGTTTAACGCCAAGTACTCTGTCTTCGCCACATTTAGCTTCAGACCGCCGTTCTCAAGCGCCTCCTTCCACACTTTCACACGTCGCACCAATCTGTTCCTGTCTGCGTCCATCAGCGCAATGTCATCAGCATACATAAGCAACCATGGAGGCTGCTCATGTGAGTCTCTGATACTGTCCGACAGAACGTCTAACACTAAGCTGAACAGGTAGGGACTGAGTACGGATCCTTGGTGTACCCCAACGGTGATGGGGAAGGTTTTCGTGTCGCCAACAGCGGTCCGAACCACGGAACCGGAATCTTGGTACATGTCTCGGATGGTGTCGATGTAAGCCTCTGGGACTCCTTTGGACCGCAGTGCCCACCAGATCATCGCGCGAGGCACACAGTCGAAGGCCTTCTGCATGTCTAGGAATAGACAGTACAGAGGCGTGTTCCTCGCCCTGTATCTCTCCGCGACGATCCTTAGGGCGAACGCCGGATCCATAGTCCCGTGTCCGGGGCGGAACCCATACTGACACTCCGAGAGGGTACTCTCCTGTCGGATCCGGGAATCGATTATCCGCTCGTAAAGCTTCATGGTGTGGGACATTATCTTTATACCTCGGTAACTACCACACTCCTGCACCGATCCCTTGCCCTTGAAGACTGGCGTAATAACACTCAGCCTCCACTGGTTTGGGATTTTACCGGTGAGGAGGATACGGTTATAAAGATTTGCGAGGATGCCCACACCACGGGCACCCATTGCCTTCCAAGCCTCGATGGGGACTTCGTCGGGTCCGACAGCTTTCCGGTTCTTCATGTGACGAATGGCAGTCTGAACTTCAGCAGGCGTTATCGGTAGCACTAGTCCTAGATTTGTAGGGAGATCTGGTGGCTGCACCTCTTTATGCTGCTTATTCAGCAGATCGTGGAAGTATGAGCGCCATCTCTCCTTCACCGCGACTTCATCGTACAACAGGTTTCCTCCAGGGTCTTTGATGCAGCGGCACTTGGTTATAGCCTGCACCGCTTTGGCCCTGGAGCGCGCCAACTTGTAGATGAGCTTTTGCCCCTCAGACGATTCCAACTTGTTGTATAGCGGTTGCAAGTGTTCTCGTCTGGCCCTGGCTACGGCTCTCCTAGTGGCGCGTTTAGCCTCTTTGTACTCGTCGTGGTCTTCGGGAGATTTGGACGCTTGCCACTTTTTAAAGAGGGCTTTCTTCACCCTGATCTCCTTCTGGACTGTGTCGTTCCACCACCAGGTGTCCTTGTCACACTTGCGTCCACCCTTAGACGTGCCGAGCACTGCCTTCCCCGCCTCAAGGATAGCTGCCTGAATCTTGTCCCAGCTATCTTGCACTGGTTCGTCTACAGCATTAGTGCACTTATCACCGATAGCTGAGACGAAACTCTGGGACTTGGCTTTATCAAGCAGCCACCACTTGATTCTGCGTTGGCCGCGCTCAACTCGTTTGCCTTTGGGTTTTTACGCGGAGGTCCATGACAAGGAGACGGTGTTGCGTAGTGAGACTCTCCCCGGGTATAACCTTGCAGTTTGCTACCCTACTGATGCTGTGCCTCCTAGTGAGCAGGAAATCGATCTGGGTAGCGCGCCCCCCACTCTTGTAGGTGATAAGATGTTCGGGCTTCTTTTTGAAGTACGTGTTCACGATGGCAAGATCAGCAGCCGCACACGTTCTGAGGATATGCTCACCCTCTGGGTTACGGCTACCGTATCCATAACCACCGTGGACACGCCCAAACTCCTCACACCCACCACCCACATGACCGTTCAGGTCACCACCCAGAACAATCTCCTGCGACAGCGGAATGTCACGGAGCACTCCCCCGAGTTGGTTCCAGAACGAGATCTTTTCGGCTTCGCCACACCCAGACTGTGGAGCGTAGGCACTTATCAGGTGGGTTACAATCCCATCGACAAGCACCCTCACAACCATAAGTCGGGCGCTATGGCGTTTCACCTCCAAGACGTCATCCCGAAGCCCCCGGGAGAGCACCACGCCCACCCCGGCCTGCCCATCAGGAGCACCTGTGTACATCAGCTGGTAGCCGTCTCCAATGAGCTTGGAGCTACTGCCCTCCCACCGAGTCTCCTGCAGGAACGCCACGGCCACCCTCCGCCTGGAGAGTACGTCGGCCAACTCCCTCGCGCGACCAGTTAACGTGCCGATGTTCCACGTTGCGAAGCGGAGTTTACTTTAGCACATTAATATAGCTTAAAATAACATCCATTGAACTAATTACTAACATTATAACATAGAATATTAAATGCAATGAAATAGGAAACCTATGATAAAGTAATCATTATTAAACTATTCAAGTTTAAATTTTCTTAGAATCAAATCACACAAGTCACTAACTCCATCTGCATATGAGATCTTGGTATTGATCTATAAATATAACTTGTCCGTAAAACATGAAAATTTAATTTACATGTAAAATACTGATTAAAAACTTGTGTTTAAAATGATCTAGTTCATTACGAAATCTACAAAATATATCTAATGAGAAAATATTATCATATAACAATTTAACAGTATAACTAGATATTGTCCAAACAAACAGTTACTTTGCAAATGGTTATAAACAAACTTTCTTAATTAACTGGTATCCTATGACGCTAAGCTCAATAAATTGCACACCCCTCGTAATTTGGATGATACACAATAGTATAACAATCAGATTTTACCTTCTTTCTTCTTTGATTTGATGGACATTTTCACAATTTTGATTGTTAAAAATTTATTTATTACAAAACATTGATATTCATTATTGTGCATTTACATTATATACAGCATTATACAATTAAAAATAATTATACTTTTTATCAACTAACACTAATAAGTAGTATTTTTGTGTTTTTAAATTTTTGTGATACAGATAAACAATTTCTTATCTTAAACATCTATGTAATGAAAACATTAAATAGCATAAATATCTAATAATCAGAAGATAAAAGATATAAAATAAACTGATAGATAAAACCCCACTTAGAAAACATTAAAATGCACAAATAGGATTTCTTTTTATAATAATAAAAATTACTTGAGAGCATATTTAGGTATGATCGGTTATAGATTGTATTTTTTTTTTGTTATATTTCACAACAGGTTTTTTGAGTATACATTTCCTTCAAAGCTTGCCCTTTTAAAGCAACTACCAAACTTATGTGCCTTCACTGCTTGGTATAAAGTCATCTTCCTGATATCACATAGCTCTGTATGGGCCTTGAGACTTTAAGTATTGGATGACTAACGATGGTCCAGCAGATACAACTTCTGGTGGGATTGCCGTCAGTGGACAATTTTCAATGCTCATTATTTGCAGACTCACACATAATGCCAACTCAAAAGGTAAATTGCATAAATTAGGATTATCATTTAAATACAGGGACTCCAAGTTCTCCAATGTACCTATTTCTTCGGGTAAATACTGCAAGTTATTTTCACCTACACTGAGGTATGTAAGATTGGTCAGATGACCAATTGAACGAGGAAGTGATTGCAACTGATTTGACTGCACTATCAGTTTCTGAAGTTCATGTAGGAATCCAATCTCATTTGGCAACACTTCTAATTTATTCTCTTCTAAATCCAAAACTCTCAACTTTCTCAGGCTTCCAATACTCGGTGGTATACGCTTCAAGCAATTATTGGACAATATTAGAATTTCCAAATTTTGTAAGCATTGTATGTCATCTGGCAATTTTCCCAATTGGTTTGTTCCTAAGTTGAGCTCCACCATGTTCACCCATGTTCCAATATCAAGCGGTAGTGATGTCAGTAAATTCTCTTTCATATTCAGTTTAGTCAAATTCTTAGCTCTTGAAAATATACCATATGGAATTTTGTCGATTTGGTTATGTTCCAGATTAATTGAAAACACATTGGTGAATTGAGCTGGTCCTCCAGATGGGTAACTTTGAAATGAATTGCGAGAAATAGTAATGCTTGTTAACTCATTTAAACTGGCCAAAAGACCATCAGGCAACTGAGATATTGAGTTTCCTTCAACATTGAATTCATCCATGTGTTTACAGTTACTCAGTGTAGCTGGGATAGCAGTCAGCCTGTTGTATCGGAGGCCCAGGCGACTAATAGCATGAAGATTACCTATAGTCTCTGGTATATCAAGAAGCTCATTATGTTGCAAGTCTAATGTAGACAAATTAATACAATTACCAATCTCCTTGGGTAAATGTTCTAAATGGTTGTGTGAGACATCAAATGTCACTAGATTCACCAAAAAACCAATTCCGGATGATAACTCCTTAATTTTGTTCTCTCTCAAGCTAAGCATTGTTAAGTTTGTTAGATTGGCTATTCCATCACCAACCACTCTGATCCTATTGAATCTCAAAAACAATGTTGTTAGAGAGGTTAATTTGTATACCACATCCGGTATATCACTGAGTTTGTTATGCCGTAAGTCTAAAACTTTGAGACATCTTAGGTTTGCCAGGGAATCAGGTAAACTTGTTAAAGAATTCTCATTTAATGCTAGTGTCTGTAAATTTGTGAGACAACCAAATTCAGCAGGCAATGCAACTAACTTGTTTCCATACAAATAAAATTCAACTAGGTGTGTTAAATCTCTGACGTTTGGCGGAAGAGAAGTAATAGAAGATTTACTTAAATCCAATCGTTTAACTCCTTCGTCACGGCACCGCATAAATTCCTTGATAACATCTAGATCTGCTTGAATGGGTTTGTTTTTCTTTGCTGTCGGTTTTGGTTTATTAGATTCCGGATGTTTTACTGTGACGACTTTTGGCCGAGCACCTTCGGTGTTAGTTAGCGACGCCGTCGATAACTTCTTCTCCCTCATGTTCTGATATTTTTCTCTTGGGCTCACGGTACCAATAGAATCCAGTGCTTCAGAATTATCTCTCGAATTATCAAGATTCATTCCGTAATATTTAATTCACAAATTCTCTGAAAGTTATCTCTATTTCTATCTATTTACTAAAACGCACTTGACATGGTTTTGTCATCTCATCGCATTAGAAACAAATCAATACCTATTTTAGACGAGTACGAAATTGAACGGCTTCCTGATTTCTTCCCCACTGAGAATGTTTATATTTAGCACTTATTACTTATATCCCACTAGATTTCTGTCTTTTATTCTCACCAAAATATGCAATACACCCAAAAGTAATGATTTTTAGGAAAACACAGATTCTGTTAATTCTGTAACAAAAATGGAGCAGAATCCGATCCGATTCATTCAGATTTCAGAGTTGGTTGACACCTTTTTTTTTCAGTGTTGCCAGTAGGCAGTAGGAGTGTTCGTTGTAATACGTATAACTAATAAAATAAATAAAATATAGTGCGTCAAGAAAGTCGTGAAATTAATGTTGGAGGAACTAATATTTTTCATTGTATTTGCAACACTCAATAACTGTCAAACTGAGTTTTCAGCTGTCATTCCTTGTTTTGTTGTGGCTATGTTTCGTATATCTTTTGCGTTCATTTAATCTATTTACATCTAGTAACAATATAAAGTTTAAAAATTAATTGCAATGTGTGTATTAGTTGTGAGAGAAATGTCGTATTCAAAGTATTTCAGGGATATAATATGATATACTTCAAGCCAGCAAGCTGCTTTCTGATATGGAGGATATTTATGGCCAAACAACTAAATTAGCCGGTACGTACATATATTTTAATGTTAAACACGGTATGGGAAGTGTAATCTATTAAAAATTATATGTATTAAGTGAACATTTTATTTTTCAAAGCATTGTTTTCATTTGTCGTGGTTGTGTCATCAACCTACGATTGTAAGAAATCGTAGTACGACACTTTGACATTTTTGAACAGTCTTGATCCATTTTGTATTAACCACTGAGGCCCTTAGGACTAATAAAAATTACACGGTATACACAGCTGTATTTATCCAGTACCGTACGTTTTTATTTGTTTCAGATTTTCAAAAACACATTTCAAGATATATCATTTCAGTATGTGGTGGATATATCCAGTGAGTCAGAAACTATCCAAGATAAATTACGCAGAAGCATCATTTTGGGTGTTCAATTCTCATACCAATAAGTTAATGTTTTAAAATATTATAATTATATTATAATTCGTACTGTACATCTTTTGTTTTCATTATAAAATACTTTACAACGTGTTTTTTTTTCCGTGCGGAAATCCCCTCCGATACCCCCCTGCCGGAGCCGGAAGGGGAGGTTATGTCGGACTCGAACCGACTAAAACCGCACGCCGACTGTGGGTCGTGGTGCAAGGCCGGAGTTGAGGTTGTCATCGACAAATCCCTCGCACCCCGGCTGACCCAGGGCCATCCCTTACGGTCTAGCCCTCCTCAGGAGGAGGGACAACGGTGTCCCCGACTTGCCCCCGGAATGGGGAGGCGCGCTTCTCAGCGCGCCGTCGCCGTGGCCTGCTTCTGCTGGGGTGACAAGCGGCTTCACCCGTCACCCCCAGGCCCGCGCTCATGGGGGACGGAGGTCAGTCAGTGCCCTCCGACGCATACTTTACAACGTCTGTAAAAAAAATCGACTGTCTAGCTATCACGGTTTAGGAGACTGGCAGGTGTGCTTTGGGTAAGGTATTGCTTGGGACATGTATCTTGGAACTAAAATATGGTCAAAACATTTCACAACCACGGTACCCCCAGCCATACTCCTGGTGGTACCGTGGGTCTAATAAAGTTATAGTTTACCACTGAGTAAGTGATTCTATGTGACCAGAGCGGTGGTGGACGAGCTCAAAGTCAGCAAGCACAGATTATTACAAAACAATCTGCGCGCGCCAGGGTCTCGTTTATCTCGCAGCTTAGATTCAAGATACGTGTCCCGAGGCATATCCTAAAAACGGCCGACAAGCCGTGTCCTCGTATATATGAGGCCTTATACTGATTTATCGGGGTGTAAAGTTAACGGCATTTCCCTCACAACCCATTTAACTTTGAGCCATATACGGTTTTAAGATGGCCCTCTTGGGTGTCCTCATCTAACCTCCATACCCGCTGCTAGTCACAGGGACCCGTGGCGAGTTGCCGAGCTCTATATAGGGCTGCCCCCGTCGGGGCCGTTAATTGCAGTAAGTGGTAGCGTCTCCCATGTGCTGAGTAAGAGAGTGAAGCATTGCCGTGAGCGTTGTTCAGGTTGCACCGAATGGAGGCTTCGGATGACGCGCACCAAATTTAACATAATATCTAATATATCTATGCTTCTAAATCGTTACGCTGTTAGTTTTATTAGGCTTCAAGTTTGTTTTTACACATGCAATTAATAATCCATCAGGTGGCCCGAGTGCTTGTCTGCCTGCCAACTGAGTGATATCAAAAAATTACGCATGGAATGAATAGGTACTTGAGGAATTAATACTTCACCTTGTATTGACTTTCAAACTAAATCACTCGTTGATTTCGATTAGTTTTTAAAGATTTTATATGCAAAAAATAATGTCTAAATGTTGCTGGAACCATTTAAAAAGGATAAACGACTATTCTGTAATTATACATAGTTGTCTAGCTTGAAGTTTGATTTATCTATAAAGTGTGCGCCATTAGTGCCTAAATAAAAGTGAATGAAATAGTTGCCGTAATTTTTTTTTCGCTTTTATTCACCTATATACTATCGTAATGAAATCATACCATAAAAAGCAACAGATCAAGTCTGTTTAGTTAAAGTATGACAGGGATACCAGATTATGCGCAGCAGCGCCACCCTCAATTTTCACGACTTTCTTGACGGGCTATAACCTGTTCTTAAAAAATAATTATAACTACTGTTATATATTCAATCAGGTAAACGTTAAATTATTTGATATGTTATTTAACCACCGCGTATCGTATCGCGTCGGACAAGTACTTGGCAACAATGTATTGGCAAGCGGCGACAAGCTTCGAGAATTTTATGGCGCGAGTGTAGTTCATGTGAAATTATTCTTTATATATGAGCATTTAGGATTCATATTGCAATAAATATCTAGTAGGTATGTTTTCCATGCACGAAACGATTCTGCCAAATTATGCTTTACAGTAAGCAAATAAGAGCTATATTTCCAACAATAGTTTAGAATCGAAGTTAATGTTATTTTTATAATACGTTCTTTTGTTCTGTTCTAATATTGAAAAGTTAAAGTTAAATCTATACATATAATAAATCTGTAAACGATCGATGTCTGTACATGGAAAGGAAATGAGAAAAATTGTTATAGGAGGACTTTATAAACATAATAGAAGCCAAATCAACGTTTTTTGGAATTTTTGTCTGTTTGTCTGTTTATCTGTTTATCTGTTTATCTGTTTATCTGTTTATCTGTTTATCTGTTTATCTGTTTCTCTGTTTCTCTGTTTGTCTGTGAGTTTGTGCACGCTAATCTCAGAATCGGCTGAACGGATTTGGTTGCGGTTTTCACTAATAGATTGTAGTAGGCTTCACTTAACATTTAGTGTTTGTTTTATTGAAATCGGTTTATAATTAAAAAAGTTATGTCAATAATAGCATATCACGGCTAACAATTGGTGATTGTGTGAATAGATCGAACCAATAAAGAAGCAACAATGCTTACAAGAAGATATTATTTCGGTCATAGGAATCTGAAGAACTTCGAGAGGCCAGAGTTCTACATCTCAGCCAAGTCAGGTCAGGTTACTGCAGAATCTTCGGCACAGCAAGTGATTCGATAGAATTCACATTGTTTTCGAACGATTTTCTCTCGAATCCAACAAATTAGTAAGCAGCTGGTTCGGTAAAAAGACTCCTGGCTTTCATAATTAATATCATCACGCTATTATAATAAGGAATGGGACAGAATGTTTTTATGACATAATATGTAAACGTCTATTTCACACTATGATCTCATGGTAACTGTGGCTCAATACGTCTGCGGTGGACTTATAACTTAGCTGAGTCGCGTTCGAATCCGTCTAAAATGTAATTTTCCTTTTTTATGGTTTTTTATTTACTATCGCTTAACTTTTTTATTTTATTGTGTATTTGTTGTATTTTATTGTATTTATAGTTTTATTTGAAGTAAAATATAAATTCTATGCTTAGAATTCTATAGGTAGTACATAAAACTAGGCTGTGTGACAGTAATAGTAGAACTTATTATTTATTATTCTTAGATCTATATAAAATTCTTCATTTCGGAGAATGAAAAAGTGGTTCCACCAGCCTGAGAAGTCATAAAACTGAAACTGGTATCCCCCATTGATACCGATTCCACCACATCGGGGCAAGCGCAATATTGGAATCAAACCGATTAAAATTTAACAGAGGAATGGGGCATTGGGGGTATTCTGGGGTTAGGTACCCCAGTATACCTGCCTTGGTTACCTATCATAAATAGGCGGTCTCAACGTGAAGAGCAGGGATTGCTTCGGCTAGGGTGATGGGTAGCCTAAGCTATCACCATCAAAACCGCGCTCATGGAGGAAGTAAATCGTTGCACCTTCTCTGAAGCACATTACGTATTCTGGGAGATAGTTGTCCCTATGGTATTACCGTCTCTACCATGGTGAATGTTCTGATGAGCTATTCCAATTAGTTCCACCCTCTCCTTTCCTACACAGGACAACACATGCAAGGCTCAGATGTCATCCACATACGGATCAGAATATTCCATCAAGTACCAAGCGGTTTGGTGACCCATTCCTATGTCGCACCATTAAGACCTGAAATCCCTGCCAGCTCACGGTTTACTTCTTCCTACAGTCCCGGGTCCTTTAAGGGGGGCGTGAAAAGGCTTCTGATGATCCCATAAAGATGAGTGCCACCATTGTTAAGATGGTACACGTTTATAATGGTGACCCTATTTCCGAGTCTATGCCTTTAGCTTAACATCAGTCGAGGTGAAGTTAAATTGACGTGTCCTATATAAAAAAAACTCCGGATCTTAAAAAGAAGAAAACTCATGTGTGGGCAGAGCAATACAGTTCTTAACCGCATGATAAAGAAATTAAGTTCCGAACAGCTTGGTGGTGGCATTATTTCTACCGTATGTGACTGACGGAAGAAAGGAGAGATTAGTTGAAAGACTCCTAACTAATAGGCTCTTTCACTCGCGGTGGTGCGGTAGAAATTGTAAAATACAGCCAGAGAGACGTCTTTATGCAACTGCAGACATTATACAATGTTAGTGACCTGATTACTACCAACGCACGCCGCTGCGATATTATCGATTCCGTCAAATAAGTAGGTATCTAATAGTAAATACGTAAATCTATCCCAGAAATGATAACAGTATGCCAGGAGAAGCCAACCTATGTATTAGGTATATAAAAGATACCCATGCTCCTATTATATAAAAGAGACTGAATGTGGGCAGAGAAACACTCAGTTCCGGTAAATTTCATCAGAGCAAAAAAATCCGCCACGTGGACATCAACTCCAGTATCAATTTGGAAGTATCTACATCATCTGCTGGAAACAAGCTTACCAATACAAGGAATATATAGCAAAATGAGGCTATATGACCCCATACCAGTCAATGCTGTATTTGCTCTCTTGCCCACTGCGCCCCTCTTCTCTACCTGTTTGTAAAGCAATGAACAACGATGTGACTGTGGTCGATGGAATTTGTCATAAAACTGGAACTACCCACCATTGGCTTGGCCAAGAAGAGAACCACTGCTCACTGCTCAGAGCGTGCAAGGCACCGGGTTTTCTTGAAACTATTTTGTATGATACTTGATGTAGGGTAAGGTGGGGCACAATGTTACACGGGGTTCGATGTTACAATGCACATATCTCCGTCCCTGTCTTTTAGTTTTATGATGTTGGTACACACGTTTGTCAAGCTCACAAGCAGCCATCTTTAAACAGTTGTTGTCGCCACAGTTTGTACCGTGCTTGAAAAATAACAAACAAAAAAAGATTTTACCTGATTAAACGACGAAAAAATTTTTCAAAATATTTTAATTTCTTTCCGGACGTATTGTATTAAGGTAAGTGACGGTATTTTTCCTTTATTTAATGATTATTTAGCTACATATTAACGTTAAATAGTTTGTTGTAAACATAACCTAAAATAATCATTAGATTTTTTTAAATTGGTTTGCCTCTCCGGGGCACTGTGTTACGGGGCACTGTGTGACACTGTAACAGTCATCCCCAATTTACATATTTTTGTATTATTTGAAGGTATTAAAAGATAATGGTGCAAAATCGTAAAAGGAAGATGGATTATGGTCTCCATAGTGAAATAGATATGGCAGAAGCGATTTTGATGGTTGAAAGTGGTGTTAGTCTTCGAAAAGCTGCAACGTCAACTCCAAACGTCAAACAGATGTCTACACTTTCCCAAAAAATATTTTAAAGAAGTTTAATATTTATGAAAAGTTAAAAACTTTTTCTCTCTTTCTTAGTTTTATATTATTTTATGTAGTAACATTGTGCCCCTTACCCTGTAACAGACTACCCCAGATATGGGGCTCAGTGTTACAATCGACTAATTTAATTAAAGTGCAATTTAAATTGGGTAGTTGCTAATAATGTTAATATTTGAGCTATGTTAATTGAAGAGAGATTGTTAAAGTTTATTTCTATGCCAAAAAGTAGCTGATTAAAACAATATTTTTGTCATTACATTCTAGTATTTTTTTTTTGTAACATTGTACCCCACCTTACCCTACTTATTTTAATTTGTTCAGTTCGTAAGTGGTGGCAGCATGTTTTAAGAATTTGGGAGGAAGGAACAATATTTAAACCATTAAAACTGGTTAACATTGTTAAGTCCCCATATAACAATGTTCATCACATACTTGATAATGATTTCGTCAGCAAAATGTAGAATTTTTCAAAATCCTTCCGCAATATTTGCCAAGCCCATAGAAGAAGTCTGTCAATTTTCGTAGTTTTCAGTAGTTTAGCCCTGTATTTATAAGTCAGTCTCTCAAAAGACTGTCTTCATAATATTTAATTTACAAATGCAAGGTGGAAGATGTCAAGCGAGTTTTCCAAATGATTTGAATACAGTTTTGTTTCTTTTTTAAAATAAAGAAATGTTTCCTTTGCGTAAAATTCACTATTTCAAGTATTTCGAGTACTTCCGTTCCAGTTGGGATTAAAATCTTCCACCATGTTTAATAATGAGTTTGAGCTATTCCGAAATAAACGCGGACGAAGTCGCGGGTAACAGCTAGTATCTAATACGTTCTTTTGTTCCGTACTAATATTGAAAAGTTAAAGTTAAATATCTAATACGTTCTTTTGTTCTGTTCTAATATTGAAAATTTAAAGTTAAATATTGTTTTGAAATAATCTATGGAGTGACGTTGTTTTGTGTTGTGACCGTGAGCGATATTTCATTTTTATTGTTGTATTGAGTTATTATTCGTATATTGTATAAAATAGGTGTGTGTGTAAATAAATATAAAGTTAGTTTTAGTTTAGGATAGAACAATATTAATATTTAAGTAGGTTAGTTTAATTATTGGCCTTTTTATATCGTGCGCAAAATCCCCGCGGATAGCACCCCCACGGAGCCGGTGGAGGCGGTTATGTCGGACTCGAACCGACTAAAACGCACGCCGTCTTGGGTCCTTGGTTGCCGGAGGTGAGATTGCCGAAAGCATATCTCTTGCACCCCGGCAGACCCAGGAGAATTATTGGCCTTGGGTCAGCCGGGGTGCGAGGGATATGTCGATGATAACCTCACCTCCGGCCTAGCACCATGACCCACAGTCTGAGTGCCCACAGTCGGACTCGAACTGACTAAAAAGTCGGTTCGAGTCCGACATAACCTACCCTTCTGGCTCCGGCAGGGGAGGTATTCGAGGGGATTTCTGCACGAAAAAAAAAGAAGGTACAGTGTAAATTTACATAAATACTTCATAATTGCTCGACAGACACAAAATGTGGAATCATTTTTCTGTGGTGAATGCTGCGCCAGTGATAAAAAGACGGGATGTCTATATTGTAAAAAGATTTTCTTAAGTATATAAATTCTCAATATCTACTTAATTTGAAAAACCATTTGCATCTTAAACATTTAATTCGATATTAAAAAAAATATATATACCTACCTATGTATGAACTCTGACTTATAACCAAAAGGCATCGAAGTTTATATAATAACAAATAAATCGCGATAGAATCCGTTAAAAAGTTAGGCGGGATAGTTGCAAAACTTCTGAAAAATTCCGAATAATTCCGGAATACTTCTGGGAAAGTTTC
The DNA here is from genome assembly GCA_914829495.1 of Eilema sororculum. Taxonomy (NCBI): domain Eukaryota; kingdom Metazoa; phylum Arthropoda; class Insecta; order Lepidoptera; family Erebidae; genus Eilema; species Eilema sororculum. Next base: position 16,623,001 of record OU618545.1, on the reverse strand, counting down.
TTTAACTCAGAATTATTCAAAATGAATTTAATTCTATTATTCTTAAAAAAAAAAATTTTTTTTTGCTGAAAGATTGTATTTTGCATTGATCGTCGATCGCCGCCGCCACCGCTGCCCCTCTGTGCGTCGGCCGATGGCGCCGCACGCGCTCGACTGCCACGCGACTCGCGAGTGCATGCAGGCGATGGCTGTGCGGGGTGCGGTAATAGGGGAGATGCTCCCTGGAGAAGTTTTCCCTCGCCCCGCGAGAAAGATTCGTACCCCCGCAATCGAATGTTTCCGTAGAATGTTTAAGCCGAATGTTTCGCCAGAATAATTCAATGGGAATAAACATGTTTTTTTGTGGTGTGGTGGGTGAGTTAATTATTGTTCAGTGAAACATACCTAGGTAAAATATTAATGTTTATTTTATTATAAATGGGATTGATTAAGTATATTCTGGTAGGATTTTTATAGATTAACAGGATTTTTATTCTTCTGTTTTTAGGTAGGTACCTACTTATTTCGAAATCGAATGCTGTCTTTATATTAGTGTCAGTGGTGGAATAAAAAACCAGGTCTTATTGGATTTGATTTTTGAAAAAGGGTTACCTATTTTTAGATTAGTTTGTATGTAGCTGGTATGTATTCGCGAATCGCATAGGTAGGTAATTAATACTTAACGCGTATAATATAGCCCAGTCAATAAAAACAAGTAAAGGCAAACCTTGTAAGCGAACATGTTTTGATGCGGTTTTCAGAAAAGTATTTGTTATACTTAGGAGCAGGTTTTGGTATGTTAACCGACTTCAAAAAAGGAGGTTATGAGTTTGAAACGTACGTATGTGTGTATGCCTGCGATTATCTAGTGTTTGGCTGAACTGATTTTCATGCGTATTTCAGGAAGGTATTTACTATACTTAGGCCTGTTTTTCTACGTTAACCGACTTCAAAAAAAGGAGGTTATGAGTTGGAACCGTATCTATGTAATATATGCATGTTTGTCTAATGTATGTACCTACTTACCTATGTTTGTCCCAGTTTGTCCACGATCATCTCGCGTTTGGCTGAATCGATTTTGATGCAGTTTTCTGAACAGCATTAGTAGTCACTTAAATAAATGTTGAAATAAATATGTTTGTTTGCTTGCTTGCAGTCACAACCATAAGCTACAACTAAAGAAGATTAACTTCCAAGCGTGAAATAGGTTCGAAGGTCGATTTTCCTCGTTTATTTTTTAACATAACATAACATAAACTCACGCCTGTATTCCCCGAAGGGATAGGCAGAGGTGCTAGCACCCACATTTCGCCAGTTAATGTTTAGGTCCCAATGTAATAGGTGGTGCGCCTATTGCCATTAACCGGGCACTTATAAACCTGTGATAAATACACACATAACTTCGAAAAGCATCGAAAAGTCATTGGTAAACCTGGGATCGAACCCGAGACCTCGTCTCAGCAGTCGGCGAGGCGAGAGGCGGGAGGCGGGAGGCGGGAGGCGGGAGGTGGGAGGCGGGAGGCGGGAGGCCGGAGGCGGGAGGCGGGAGGCGGTTGAGTACAACCGGAGATATAAGTAATTAAAAGTCCCAATAGCCGACATCCATACGAGCGGAGCCGCGGGCATCAGCAAGATTCGTACGAATTTCTAATATTTTGAGCTCCTAAATTACCATAGTCTGTACTATCTAGATTATTGAATATGCGCAAAAAATGGGCAAAGCTTTCGTGTTGACGTTTAATGTAACACATTTACTAAAAATAACTTATTTGATCTATAGTAATCAATTTCCCACAAGCATTTTATTGAAAAACGGGCGCAAAGTTGATTTCAGAGTCGTATATCTATCAAAAATATTTATAAATTGAGTTTAAAAAAATACATAAAGCATTGGATATACATTTTAATCGTCATTTATTGTAACAGATCTATCATCTGTACTACAATTATTTAGAAAAAAAATAAACCATCCGGCCAATTTTTGAGTTTTACATCGCATTTTGATCGTGATTTTTGGTTTAAATACGCAATAATTACAAATATAAAATTATTCCAAAATAAACTACGTTCATTAGAGAACCGATTTCTGCAGTAATACAGGAAATTCTTTCATATACTTTGTCAAAATATTGATTTATCTACAATCGAAATTGCAATAAATTACGATACACAAGTGGCTACCGCTCAGTACGGCGCGAGCGCCCATTGGAGCAGGACCTGTGTCATTTTTTCCCGCGCCCCGATTATCGAGCGTTCGTAGAGTGAAACCATTATTGTACTGCGACCACATAGCTTTGAGCTTTGTATTTTTTTACAAGGTAATGTTTGGTTTATTATCAAGTATACCGTATGATCTTCATTGTTTTTAGAATGAATATATATTTTTGTTTTATTAGTTTTAGCAATGGGGCGCAAGGATTGTGTATACCGTTGTGTTAAAAAAAGGAAACGTGATAATTCTGCAGCCTTAAAGAAAGCAACAGAAGTAAGGTAAATATCTATTTTTTTTATTCACAATATTTATTTATATAGTAAGTGATTATTTAGGGGAGTAAGGGGGGAACGGAGCTACCATCTTATCCGGCCCTACTGTCAACCTCACCTGCACGCATTAGTGGTTCGTACGAATAGCTAATGGCAACATTCTCCTAGAATGTTGTGGTGCTCCCTGCTAGATAACGGACGAGGCTCTGGCGACCGAGCAGTGGCGGTATAACCACACACCCAGTTTACTGGAAGAGGCTACAGGAAGCCTTGGGGACCAAATATCTCCAAAAAGATCTGAGACAGACACTTGGGAAACATCTGTTACTATCCTGATCCCGAACCCTAGTAATGAAATATGGAAAATTTAGAATGTGATTTGTCATGCGATCCGGCTAACCCCCGGCGCTCTCCGGTACCCGGGCCGGAGGGTGTGAAATTGGCTACCGAAGACTCCACGAGTGTGGGAAACCAGGCGCCCGTGTCAGTAAATGCTACTGGAATGAGAAGGCACGTCCAACAGGTATTTCATCCCAGCCTGTTCAACATCAGACCAAGAAGTGCATCTTTGGGAAACAAATCTAATGAAGGTGGTCAAGACACCAAAGCACCAACTACTAAACCTTGCCCACCTGACTGGCAAAGAGTGCCGACAATGAGCAGCAGCAAGAGAAGGAAAATGTCTGAATCACCACCTCCTCCCACAATACCCGTGACCAACAGATACAGTGAATTACCAATAGATCTCACAGAAGAGGAGACTCATCGACCAAAAGAGAAGAGACAAAGTAAGCCACCCCCAATTATACTCTATGGTGTAGAGGATATCAATAAGCTGGCTGAACTGCTCAACACCGTTACAAGTAGGGAAAACTTTGCTTTCAAAATTGTGAATAAAACCCAGATGCGTGTAACCTGCCTGGACCCAGAAGTTTACAAGAAGGTTATGCAAGTAATCCGTGAAAACGGACTCATTGGACATTCATTCAACACAAAACAAGACCGCTGCTATAGAATTGTTATCCGCAACCTCCACCACACTACCCCCCATGAGGCAATAAAGGAAGAAATAGAAAAAACAGGAAATGTGGTGTCAGGACAAATAATTAACTCAAAATATGGCCCTGAAAAGAAAAATACGTCTACATTTTTTGTAAACCTCCTGCCAGGACCACAAAATAAAGCCGTAAAAGAAATTAAGTACATTTACAACCAGGTAGTGACTATCGAAGACCCCAGGAAAAGAAAGACTGTTGTGCAATGTCAGCGATGCCAGCAGTATGGGCATTCTAAAAATTATTGCATGCGACCCTACCGCTGTGTTAAATGCAAAGAACCACATAAAACTTCATTCATAAACTTCAAACATATTCACTTCAATGTACTAAGCGTGACCGTAACACACCAGCCCAGTGCGTATTGTGTGATGGCCCACACCCTGCCAATTATAAAGGGTGTCAAGTATATAGGGAAATAACAGCAAGGAAAGCCAATAACCAGCAAATTGGGAGAAATAATGGAAAACCAAAAGCTGCCCCCCAGGTTAGGGAACCAATGATACCTGACCCTAAATTGGCAGCTAGAGACATGACAAACAGGGAAAAGTCATACTCTGAAGCACTAAGATCCAATCAGGCCACTGAAGAATGCAATACATATGCAAAACCCACAACTGCTAATTCTAGATTAGAAGATCTACTCCTAAAACAAGCTGAAAAGTTTGACATTATCCTACAACAAATGAGCACCTTGATGGGCCTCATAGTAACACTTGTCAACAAATTATCAAAATAGGCCTAAGAATAATGACCTGGAACATAAATGGGTTAGCACCAAATAAGGACTACCTAGAAACCCTAATGATACAACACAAAATAGATATCGCTCTAATTACTGAAGCACATTGTAATAGCGGGAGCAATGTCAAAATCAAAGGATATAAAGTTTACGTCACCACTCATCCCGATGGTAAAGCACATGCTGGCACTGCTATAATAATACGTGACAGTATAAAACACTACATACAACCTGAATACAAGACTAGCCACATTCAAGCCACAACAGTGACAGTGTGTAAGGAAAATGGTAAAACTAACGTAGCAGCAGTATACTGCCCGCCTAGACACAGCATAAACTCAACCATGTTTTCCAACTTCTTTACAAGCCTAGGTGGATGCTTTATTGCAGGTGGTGACTGGAACTCGAAACATACCCATTGGGGCTCCAGATTAACAACGCCACGGGGGCGGCAGCTCAAACACTGTGTAGACACACATAAAATGATCACCATGTCAACCTCACAACCCACATATTGGCCAACAGATCCCAATAAGATACCAGACCTTGTAGATTTCTTTGTAACCAAAGGACAGTCTCGGAAATATTTCAAAACTGAAACATGTCCGGACAGCTGTTCTGATCACTCACCTGTCATACTGAATGTCAGCACGGTTGTAATTGAGCCTGAAAAGACTCTAATGCTTTACAACCATCAAACAGACTGGGACTCCTTCCGGGAATTTGTTGATGATGCAATCAGACTAAATGTGAAGCTCAAAACTACTGAGGATATTGATCATGCTCTAAAATATTTTACAAACCTGATCCAAGAGGCATGCTGGAGAATGACCCCTGTCCTAGATAGTCCCAGATACTATACCAACCTACCTCTACATATTAAAGAGAAACTAATTGAAAAAAGAAGGCTGCGTAGAGTCTGGCAGCTAAGTAGACACCCTGCAGACAAAGCAGCCTTGAATAGAGCAATACAGGACTTAAGAAAACTAATCCAAACAGCAAATGACTTGACCCTTCAAGACCAGCTGCAGTCACTATCTGCCACTAAGGTGACAAACTATTCACTCTGGAAATGCATGAAATCTTATAATAGACCGCAAGAACAGAAGCCACCACTAAAAAATGAAAGGGGCTCCTTGAAATGGACCAGAACTAGTCAGGAAAAGGCGGATGTTTTCGCAAGTTATTTATCAAGTGTATTTGCCCCAAATGAAAGTCGTGATCCAAATGCAGAAACAGACATTGATAGCGTGCTGAGCCAAGATTTTCAATTGGACTTTCCTCCCCGCCCTGTGACTCCCCAAGAGGTACGAAGGATTATCAGACATCTCGATAGCAAAAAAGCCCCGGGCTATGATCTAATTACAAAAGAAGTATTGGTTGAACTGCCTCGGAAAGCCATACTGTTCATTACTATCCTAATGAATGCTATGATGAGACTACAATATTTTCCAGATCTATGGAAAACTTCTGAGATCATTATGGTATACAAGGCTGGGAAACCTGCAAATGAAAAGACCTCCTACAGGCCAATAAGTCTATTGCCAACAATGTCCAAACTGTTTGAGAAAATATTGCTTAATAGAATAACACCACACTTAGTAGAGAGAAAAATCATACCTGACCACCAATTTGGTTTCCGAAGACAGCATGGGACGATAGAGCAAGTACACAGAGTCTGCGAATACATAAGGGGAACACAGGAACAGAAGGAATATTGTTCTTCTGCCTTCCTTGATGTCCAACAGGCATTTGATCGGGTTTGGCACAAGGGTCTACTCTGTAAAATCAAAGAAAATCTACCCCATACATTGTTTACCATACTGAAATCATACCTAACTGACAGATTGTTTTATGTAAAGGAATCCGAGGAGTACTCAACTCTTATGGAGATAAAAGCAGGAGTACCACAGGGGTCTATATTGGGACCAATTCTTTATGTCCTCTACACTGCTGACCTACCTGTTACACCTGGGACCATGCTGGCTACTTTTGCTGATGATACTGCGATTCTTGCGAGCCATACTAATCCTGATGTGGCATCAAACAGACTGCAGGAAGCCCTGAATAACATAGACCACTGGTTAGAACGATGGCGCATAAAAACTAGTGCGGCGAAATCAATGCATGTGACCTTTACTCTCAGAACCGGGAACTGCCCCTCAGTAACCCTAGGAAATAACACCTTACCTCAGAGTGAATGTGTGCGCTACCTCGGCATCCACCTGGACCGGCGGCTGACATGGAGGCAACACATAATTGCAAAGAGGGATGAAATTTCACTTAGACACAAGAATCTGTACTGGATGCTCGGTCGCAACTCTAGGTTATCACTAGACAACAAACTGTTGATCTATAAAACGGTAATCAAACCAATTTGGATGTATGGCATCCAGCTATGGGGGAGTGCTTCTGACAGCAATATTGACATTTTGCAACGACAAGAAAATAAAATTCTTCGGACCCTGGCCAATGTGCCGTGGTTCGTGCGTAATTCAGAAATCCATGAACACCTGCAAATTGCCACAGTAAAGGATGAGATTCGCTCTGCTGCAGTAGCATATAGGGAAAAGCTCACAGTTCACCCAAATGAACTAGCACGTCAACTGACCATAAATAAATATGTAGTACGCTTGAAAAGGCACCACATCATGGAGCTCCAGGACAGAGAATAGCTCCAAAGGAAACTGAGTGGACGCTCTCATTGGAGAGCGCCCTCTACACGTGAAATGGAAACATCGCATCTGCTCATAGTCTGGGGACTGATCGCAGATTTCACAAACAAAACAAAAAAAAAAAAAAAAAAAAATTTTTTCCCGCGCCCCGATTATCGAGCGTTCGTAGAGTGAAACCATTATTGTACTGCGACCACATAGCTTTGAGCTTTGTATTTTTTTACAAGGTAATGTTTGGTTTATTATCAAGTATACCGTATGATCTTCATTGTTTTTAGAATGAATATATATTTTTGTTTTATTAGTTTTAGCAATGGGGCGCAAGGATTGTGTATACCGTTGTGTTAAAAAAAGGAAACGTGATAATTCTGCAGCCTTAAAGAAAGCAACAGAAGTAAGGTAAATATCTATTTTTTTTATTCACAATATTTATTTATATAGTAAGTGATTATTTATTGATTAAAATATACAACTTCTATAAACATACCGAAAATAAACAGCTCTTTTATTTACATTTTAGAATGCAAAATCTTCTAAAACGCTTAGAGGAGGATAGCACTTCTAGATCAGACACCGCCGCCGTGCCGAGTACTAGCTATACAAGTGATAAGTCAGATTCGGAAACAGAAGCTGTACGAAACATTTATCAATTCTTGCTTTAAATCAGAATTTTATTTACTAGTTGTTAATAATTATTTCTTTAATTTTATAGGAGAAAGAGCATGTTGCATTAGACCCTGGAGACCTAGACGAATCAATGAAACTTTCGGACTCAATCGTAAATATTTTTGTACACTTTTTTTAAATTTCATTTTAAATGTGTTTTTTTTTTATTAAGTACTTATTACTTTTTAGGACGATTTTACAGTTGATGGCAGAAGGATAATTGATTTCCAATACTTTTGGAGTCAATTAATAAATATAAGCGAACATAGCCAGAAATTCGACTGCAAATTGAACTATCTCAAAATATGTAAAGAGAAACAGGTGGGCCTTATATCTAAATTTGACATTAAGTGTACGATGTGTGGATCTAGCTTTGTTCTAAAAACTTCGGACAGCAACACAACCGAAACAAAACTTGACCTTAATGCTGTGGCAGTATCAGGTTCAATCATTACGGGAATTGGTCTATCAAACCTTAATGAGATCACTGCTTCGATGGATTTACCAACAATGCCATTTCGTTTATACAGCAAAAAACACGATGCTATTTCTGACATGTGGAAGGCTGCTGCTGAAGAAACGATGGTAAATGCTGCTAAACAGGAAATTGAGGCGGCAAAATCACGAGGCGATATTAATAATGCGGGTATAGCCATGATACCGGTAGAAGCGGATGCCTGTTGGGGCAAACGCTCGTATAAAAACAATTATTCTGCCCTCTCTGGTGTTTTTTTTTTCAATTCAATTCAATTTATTTATTTGCATGAATATGGTACAAGTTAAGATGTTACATTATTGTTATGTTACTACATATCCTGCCACATACGGCGTGCAAATTATTATTTATGGTTTACAACTTTCACAAGTAAGATTAGTGTTACATGCAATCAATATTACAGATAACATAGGAAAAGCAAACATAGGTAAAATAGAAAATAACAATTATAAGCGACAATAATCATTACAATATTCAATCAAATATTATATCGCCTGCCTTCAGATTCTTCCAGGTATTCTTTTACTGAATAGTATGTCTTTTCTACCAGGATAGCATGTAAATCTTTTTTGAATTTATTTAGGTGACTTTCATTTCGTAAGGCTAGTGGAAGCTTATTATATATTTTAGGACCCATGCAGAAGACACTTTTATGAAGTAAAGCAGTTTTAGAGGGTTTAATGCACAATTTCCCTATGTGACGCTGTCTTTTGCAATGCTCAAATAAATGTAGATTACATTTTACAAAAAGAGCTGTTTCGTAAATATATAAACATGATAGAGTTAGAAGATTGAATTTTTTAAAATATGGTTTGCACGAATCTATTTGCTTTAAGCAGGAAATAGCTCTAACGCATCGTTTTTGTGCTCTAAACACACAGTCTATATTAGTGGAGTTGCCCCAGAATATAATGCCGTAGCGAAGAGTCGACGATACGTATCCGTGGTACGATGTTAATGCTGTAGAAATATTGGAAACTCTAATAAGATTTCTAAGGGCAAACGAATAACTGTTTAATTTTTTACATACATGACCCGTGTGTTGCTTCCATGACATTTTATTATCAATGTAAATACCTAAAAATTTTGTACATTGCACTTCTTGTATTACTTCCTCTTTATAGTTTATATTTAAGTGTAGGGGCGATTGTCTCTGCTGAAATTGAATAGCTTTGGTCTTGCCAATATTTAATTTTAGGTTATTACTGTTTAACCAATTAATTGTATTTTCTAATGTCAGATTAATATTGTCATGAATGTCATTAGTTTTACATTTGTCAAAAAGAATAGTACTGTCATCGGCAAAAAGAGTCATAGAATTAGTTGTAACTGTTGGAAAGTCATTAATATATATTAAAAACAATAAAGGCCCCAAAACACTTCCTTGGGGCACGCCCCATCGAATATGTCTTAAGTCCGATGAGTAGTTCGTCAAAGTGTTTGTTTTATAACATATCCTACTTATATCAGTCCTTTGTTGTCTGTCCGTTAAATATGATTCAATTAATTGAAGAATGTTACCTCTAACACCATATCTACTTAATTTGTCTAGCAGTATGTCAAATTTTACGTGGTCAAATGCTTTAGTTAAATCCATAAATAGAGCAACAGTAGGACACCTATTATCCATATTCGTTAAGACTTTATCACAAAATTTGTATAATGCCATATTTATTGATTTGTTTTTTCTAAATCCCATTTGTTCATTAGCAAAGAGTTCTTTACTTTCAAAAAAGGTGTACAGATTATTATAAATAACTTTTTCAAAAATCTTGGAAAAAATGGAAAGCAATGCTATCGGTCGGTAGTTATTTATGTCGTCCTTATCACCTCGTTTATGAAGCGGTTTAATAATCGACAATTTGAGAGATTTTGGAAAGGTTCCTTTTTCTATGGATAAATTACTTATGTGCGATAGTACGGGTGCAACTATGTGACTCACCTTCTTTATAATATGCGTGTCAATACCATCATATCCTACACTACGGGTAATTTTAAGTGACATTATTATTTTAAATGTGTTGCAGCCATAATCGGAGAGAATAGTGGTAAAGTGCTACACATTGGGGTTCGCAACAAATATTGTATTATTTGCGCACGAGCAAACAAAAAAGGCCAGCCAGCGAAACCCCACAAATGCACTAAAAACCATTCGGGATCTTCAACCAGCATGGAACAAGCCATATTAGTTGAAGGTTTTAAAAATTCCATTAAAGACAGAAATTTAATTTATAACATCCTGATTGCGGATGGTGATTCTAGTACCTATAAAAGTATATTGGAGAGTCGACCATATCCGGATATTCCAATTCAAAAAATTGAATGTACAAACCATTTGTTGCGGAATTATAATGAAAAGAATATGCTTCTTCAGAAAGATACCACTATTCCTCTGAACGAGCGTAAACTTTTAAATATGGACCGTTTGAAAAGGCTGTTCGTTCTGCTATTAAACAGAGACAACAAGACAACAGTTCAAGTTCCTGTAAAATTGAGAACCTCCAAAAGGACATTTTAAATAGCCCTCATCACATCTTTGGGGATCACTCAAATTGTGATAGTTATTACTGCACAGATGAGAGAAAAAAAGAGCCTAATCTAGTCTCACTAATACCTACGCTGTTTTTGAAGATAAAAAAGAACGTATCTCAACTCGCCTATAATTCCCGAAGCCTTTTATATGCCTACACCAATAATCGCGCAGAACAATTTAATAGTATTGTGGCTAAGAAGGTAGGTGGGAAACGCGGCAACTTTTCGCTAAAAGACTCCTACACTACAAGGTGTTATGCCGCAGTGGTATCTTTTAATACCGGCAAGCCACAATACACTTTTTATAAATCAATTTGTCACACTAGTCCGGGAAAATCTTTAAAATTGTTGGAAACCAGGAGACATGCAAAAAATACTCAAGAGGTAATAGCACGTGCAGGTAGTACTCGCAAAAAAAATAATTTTAATCCTGTAGATGCTCATTATGGAGAAGAATGTGAAAGACCGGATATGGAAGCTGCAGATTATGAGCGAGGAAAAGAACGGTTTTTAAACAATTTGAAAGAACAAGCGTTAAACCGCCATGAAATTGAGAGAGCTACTGTATTACAGGCTGAAAGCTCTTTGTGGCTCGAACTTAGAAGGTGTATACTTACTGCGTCCTTCTTTGGTAAAATTTACAAAAGGCTAACAAACCAAAATTCTGCTCCCCTTGTAAAATCTGTTCTATATTCATATAACCTAGACCAAATTACCTCAATAAAACATGGTAAAGACAGTGAACCAAAGGCTTTGGCACAACTCAGTGTCCAAGAAAATATTAAAATAGATAAATGTGGTCTTTTTATAGACGAGGAATATTTTTATTTAGGCGCTACACCAGATGGATTGTGCAGTGAAGGATTAGTGGAAGTGAAATGTCCAAGCTCACTTTTTGGAATAGATCCTGCTACCGCTTTGCAAGCTAAAAAACTGAAATGTTTCAAAGTGAACAGCCAATCTGAAATCGAGATGAACATAAATCACGACTGGTACTACCAGGTTCAGGGCCAGTTGCACATAGCAAATAAAAACATATGCGTATTTGCTGTATGGACTGGGCCTGATTTTCCCTTGAAAGTAGAAAGTTGAAAGTAGAGAAAGACGACGTTTTTTGGCAGGAGAAAATGCTACCCAAATTGACTCGATTTTACCAAGAATGCATATTACCAGAAATCATAGACCCAAGAAAGGCAAGATCAATGCCTTTACGGCAAATATTCATATAATATTAATAAGTATGTCATTGTTAATCTACAATAATATGTGATTGTCTTTATCTTAATTGTTATTATATTATTTTACATAGCTAACTTCTTGTTTTTCTATTTACCTAACTTGAAAATTTCATCAGACTAAATGAATTATATAACTTTATAAATATCATATAAAATCACATTATGGCTCAAGATTGCTTCTTCCGTCTCGTCTCTCGCGTTACACTATTTATGTTACGTTTGAGTGCATAGCTACGCACACATAAACAATTATACAGTATTTTACCTAAACTCAAGCGAAATCATTTTGTGAAATGGCTCTTAACAGAAAAAGAGACCGGTTTGGATTTGAATTTGATTATTGATTCAGGTTCGGGTTCAGATTTGGATTCGAATTCGAGTTCGTTTTTCGATGAAATTTCGTTAATCGCCGGGTTTGCTAAATTGATGATGTATTCTTATGGAGCCCATTCACGATCAGTCCGCCTGCAGTTTCAGCTGTGCAATTCACTAAGCGAGCACAACGATGCGAGTCGCAACGTTGTGCTCGATAGAGATTGTCATTGGTCGATCTCCAGTGACGTGATACAATCAGACCAATGACAATCTCTATCGAGCTCAACGTTGCGACTCGCATCGTTGTGCTCGCTTAGTGAATTGCAGTGCAGATCGTATCGGGCGGTCTGCTATCTTAGGCCGACAGCGCCCACACACGAAAGTGATTTTGGCCTACCGGCCATTCCCTGCTATCAGTTTTGCGACTACACACGATCAGTTGGGAGTCGACAGTTTCTCATCGTACGATTGCCTGCCGGCAATTGTCTGATATCGGTATTGACGACCATTTTAACGACGATCAAAGATGGCGGAAGTGAAATTGTCAACAACATCAATATGGGTATCATTTTCGAGGATTTCGTGGTGACTAATTACGAATATTATCATCCATTTGCGATCCAAGATGGCGGACGAGAAGTTTCCAATAAAGTCAATATGGGTATCGTTTCCGAAGTTTCCGGGGTTACTGATTGCGAATAGATCATTCATTTAGAGATCCAAGAGGCGGACTCGAATTTATCAACAAAGTCAATATGGGTGTGGTTTACGATGTTTTTAGAATTGTTAATTAAATTACGAATATTTCATCCATTTAGCCATCTAAGATGGCGAACTTGAAATATCGTACAAAGTCAATAAAGGTATAGTTTTCGAAGTTTTCGGGATTGCTAATTACGAGTATATTATCCATCCAGTCATCTCGGATCGCTAAATGAATAGTATATTCGTAATCAGCAAACTATATCCATATAGATTTTGGTGAAAATGTCGAGTCCGCCATGTTGGATCGGTATATGGATGATATCTTCGTAATCAGCAACCCCGAAAGCCCTGAAAACGATACTCATATCAATTTTAGTGAAAATTGCGAGTCCGCCATCTTGGATCGCTAAATAGATGATATATTCGTAATCAGCGACCCCAAAAACCCTGAAAACGATACCCATATCGTATTTAGTGAAAATTTAGAGTCCGCCATATTGGATCGCCAAATGGATGATATATTCGTAATCAGCGACCCAAAAAACCCTGAAAGCGATACCCATATTGATTTTGGTGAAAATTTCGAGTCCACCATCTTGGATTGCTAAATAGATGATATATTCGTAACTAGCGACCCCAAAAACGCTGAAAACGATACCCATATCGATTTTAGTGAAAATTGCGAGTCCGCCATCTTGGATCGCTAAATGGATGATATATTCGTAATTAGCGATCCCAAAAACCCTGCAAGCCATACCCATATTATCGATTTTAGTGAAAATTTCGAGTCCGCCAACTTGGATCGCCAAATGGATGATAACCATATTCGCAATCAGCGACCTCAAAAACCCTGAAACTGATTCCCAAATCGATTTTGGTGAAAATTTCGTGTCCACCATCTCGGATCGCTAAATGGATGATATATTCGCAATCAGCGGGCGACCCAATGATATTACATAAAAAAAAGAGGCAGATATGTTATAAGAGTGCGCCTGGTGAAGACGCGAAAACGTCCCAATTGGGACGTATCGCATTTAGTCAAAGACTTTGAATACACTACGTTTAATAGACACAGGCTCAGCGTGTCCACGCATGAGACAGAGAATGTTTTTTAATGCTTAAAATCGTTAAATGCTATAAATAGCAATATTATCTATGGCGCCATGTAACACAAGTGTGACGACTTTGAAAGATAAATTACCCTAGTTTTTGGATAAATTAGCTCGCAAACAGGCAATATAAGTATATTTTTTTATTTTCTCTTTCTATCTGAAATCAGTGATGAATTTGTAGGATGTCTTAGGCGATTGGCATACTGCAACGCCCGACGCCGCGTCGCGCGTGGACGCGGGAGAGCAGATCGGCATCCGCGCGCAGATTTTCTACTGTCACGGCGTTTTTAGTATAATCCGAGAGATATTAGAAATTTTTTGTTAGGTAGGTGTGTGAAGTAATCTAAAATTTTGAGAAAAGTAAAGTAAAATATTGAATAATAAAGCCATCCGACCATTAGCTCGATAGCCCAGACTATGTTAAGGACGCTAGAGATGAAAAGAAAATGATAAGAAGTGCAAGTAATTTTCGACCTTATTGACATGACATAGTTACCTTTTTTTTCTTATATTCGTGATCAGCGTCATCTAGTAACGCGAAAAGAGACGTAACTAAGAAAATGCCATTTAGGTTGAATGTCGCTTACAGTCTCTGCGTTTTTCGATTTCGAGCCAAAACAGTGGTGTGGGCTCCAATACCCGATATTGGGCATCGATATTTGGCTTCCTCCGATCTCGGATGTCCGATATCGGATATCGGACGTCGGTTGATGTGAAAACGCTTTAAATTTGACGTTAAATACATGTTGCATTGCAATAATATATATTTGGAATTCGTCTCAAACACCTACACAGAAATTTCTAACAGCTCTCGGACTAAAAATCCCTCGAAAATCACGCGCGTGATGGCAGATTTCAGTGTGCCATACCTCGCGTTTTACGCGCCATCACGCCCGTTTTCTGCTTGTACGCGCGTATTCTGCAGCAACGCGCGTAATTGCGTTGTCAGTGTGTGGTAGTGGTGGGCGATTTCGACATATACTAACGGAAACACTCGAATAATAAAATATCTCGAGATATCTCGAATCGGAGTGCCGACCTCTCGAGTAACGCGCACCTGTGCGTTACGACTTACGAGAGCTCGTGAACACAACCGACACGATGCGAGAGCGAGCGAGATAGTCGCACCACGCGCGTCTGTGTTGCTAGTGTTGTGTTGATACTTTCTCGGTAGGTACTCGTACATGGTACGCTTATCTTGCATACTGCGGTAAATGACTTTTTAGTTTTTAAATTTTCTAGTAGGTACATGACATAATTCAATTCAACAAGGTTCTTGAATAAATAAAGAAATATTAATATGTAGATGTATATATATTTATAAACACATTTATTGAAAAATTTACAAGCGTAGACACTTAGGTACATATTAATACTGAGATATTTTTATCACAATCACAATCACAATGGTAAGATTTCAGCCTTCTTAGGTGCAACGAGGATATTTAGTATAAATATATATTATATTATTCGCTTCTTAGTTCTTAGCTATTAATTAAGTAACTAAAATCTTATAAATTATGTCACTATCAACATGAGATCACTCTAATTTTAGACTGTTTTATTTATACTTCTTTTCTTTAATATTTCCGACTGCCAGAAATATGATGAAAAATAATTATGGCACACACACTAAGGACGTTACTAATAAAAAAGCGCGTCAATATCCGATCAATAGGATTAGCGTAATCGTGAACAAATAGTCAAACAAAATAAAATAATCAAAAATAAATGTTTTCAGTTTCAAGATCGTTAACGTAATATAAGTACGAGTACTTTTTTTTAATATATTTGATGTACACAGGTAATGAAAAATGTTATTTATATTTAAAATGTTAAGATTAATACAAAAAAGAACTATGAATTTTCACCCAAATAAAACCATATACCTACTTTCGCAGATACTTCTAGCATACATAATATACTTAGTGGTAGTATAATAAATCAAAATTATAATATTTTTATCACAATAACCCATTTCCAGACCTTCATAGAGTTACACTCAAAGTTTAAACTACAGAAAAATGTAGTATCGTACAATGTAAGTACTTAAAAATAACAAGATGTCTGTCAATGGTCATATTAAATAAACCAACATCAAAATAATTATGAATAATCAGTTTTTAACCAACTATTATTAAGTAGATACTATTAAGATTCGACGTTGCTATATATTTAGTATTTATAACCCTAAAACTAAAAAAAAAACAATTACGTATCTAAACAAAATAAAAAAATAACTTATACTTGTACGTATGTACTCATATGATCAACGAAGAAATAATGAATTTTTCAATAAAAATAAAATTGGCTGCCCGCCGCAACATATTGTGATAGTATTTCTTTCGCTCTCGCTCTCACATACACACAAACACACACTAACCTAATCAATCATCTAGAGTCATATTAGAATTCAAAAAAACAATTTCGTTGAGAGTTTTTGGTTTTAACCTACTGCGTCTATCTCTCGCTCTCACATACACACAAACACACACTAACCTAATCAATCATCTAGAGTCATATTAGAATTCAAAAAAACAATTTCGTTGAGAGTTTTTGGTTTTAACCTACTGCGTCTATCACTTAAAATATAACCAGTCTTTGAAAATAACCTCTCTGACGGTAGGTACTGAAGTGGCTGGTATGGAAAGGTACTTCATAGCCAGCTTCGATAGTTCTGGAAATATTTTTTCATGCGTCTCCCAATACATCAATGGATCTTCAGTCCGAGGCAGTACAGGAGATTCGATGTATTGTTTCACCATTATCACAGCTGACGAAGATGGGCGAGAGAAAGATGCCAGATCCTTTTTTTTCTGCTCAAAATAGAGCCAGGGGTCATCTTCATCAGCCGATTGTAGTGTATGAGAAGTCATGGTATTAGATACACTTGGCTGTAAATTTTCTTGGTTTTTGTTTATAATAGTGGTCAGTTCCTCTACTAACCATTGGTGAGCATTATTGGCGTGATCTTCACTACCAAACCCAATTTTTTTGAATCTAGGATCTAGGAATGTGGCTTTAGCCACCAGCTTTGTGCCCTCTAATCCAGAAAGCCTCCGCGTTACTACATCCAGAAGATGAGACTTTAAAGCTGAACCTGAACTGGTTACAGTTTGTAAATTACGCAACTTGTGCTGTAGTCCTCTAATAAGGGGCACTATTTTGGACATCGTTACATAGCGTTCTGCTGATAATTCTTCCGTTATTCGCAGAAATGACTTCAGAATCGTCGTGCAGTCTTTTATAATAGTCCATTCCGCTCCAGAAAGATTATCAGGTGTGGAGTTAGATGATAACTCGGTTAATGCTACAGATAAAGGCTGCTTCAACGTCAGTAATCTATCCAGCATAATATATGAGGAATTCCATCTCGTACTTATATCTTGCTTCGGTTTTAGTTCAGGTAGGCCCATTTCTGCCTGTTTTGCTCTTAATTTGTTAGCTGCTGGTATGCTGTGTTTAAAGTGTCCAACAATACCTCGGCATTTTGCCAATATATTGGACACTTCGCCTGACTCATCGATCACCTCTTTTACTGATAAATTTAGTGTGTGCGCGACACACGAATGATGGTGCTTAGTCAATACATGGGTCACAGCTTTTTTCATGTTTGGTGCGTTATCTGTCACCACAGTAACGATCTTGTCAAGTATGTTATATTCTTGAAGTATGTTTCTTAACACATCACCCGTGTTATCACTGGTATGTGATACGTTTACTTCTCGTACCTCTAATACTTTGGATTTTAATTTAAAATGTGTAATAAAATGGATGGTCAAACTGATGTATGATTTTTGATTTGATGATTGCCAGTAATCTGTTGTGGCTGCAATATAATTAACTTCATTTAATTCTTCTATTACTTTAGAATGATGTTGGTGGTAGAATTGTGGGATTAATTTTTTGCTTAGGGATTTTCTGGACGGCAATTCGTATTGTGCATTTAATTTTTTACAGAATTTTTTGAAGCCTTTATCTTCTACTATGGACATTGGCTGATAATCAGTGGCAATCATTTCCACCAGTACCTTATCGATTTCACGTTGCTGTCCTTCCGTCAACTCAGCTTCTTTCGCAGCTAAGCGAAGTTGTTTAGGTCGTTTTGGTGGTGGCGGTAAACTACTTTGTGATGGTTGCAAGTTATGGTCTGTAGTCGAAGTACCCGAAGTAGTTGGCGGTGAACTGCTTATTGACGGTTGCGAAGTAGAGGGTTGATTTGATGTTGGTTGCACACTTGAATTATTCTCAGTATTGTCCAGTTGAGCAAATGGATGCGCTCTTTTGATGTGTTCCCGTAAATTTGTTGTATTCCCGTAATATTTATACGATTTTCTACAATATGTGCAAGTAGCGGATTTTTTGTCCGAATCTACGGTAAAGTACTGCCAAACCACAGATTTCTTAGCTTGAGATCGCGGCATTTTAAAAAAAGTCACTTACACTATTATCCAAAGATTCAATCCAATCTGAAAAATAACGAACAAATTAGGTATTTCTTGTTTTGGAAAGGAAATATAATAGAATAGAATTAATTCGATATGATTAAATAAATAAATATGTGCCTAATATGTACTACGTAGGCACTTCTTTAGTTATTGACACAGGTACGTATAACAGGGTGTTAAATCATGCAAAAATAAATAACAAAACTTACGGTTCAAAAATTCTTCCAAAGGTTTCACAACAAAACTTATCACTACCTACTACAACATGCAATAATATTATTGATTACATGATCCCATCCAATCCAACTTTAAACTCAATATTCGAATCAAATTCATAAACCGCAACGCACAACAACAGACATCACATCACACAACGATTCGTCTGAAAACCTCTCGATTTGAATTTTCGTTCGAAAACAAAGCGCTATTCTTTCGATTTATAACGTTCGATTTTCAATTTAATATTCTCGCTGAGAGAAAAATGTTTCGAGAGAAAAATATCTCGATAGAGAAATATCTCGAGTACTAATTTCATAATCGAACTTCAATATTAGTTCTCGGAAAAATTTCGAATATGGCAATCTCTCGTAATCGCCCACCGCTAGTGTGTGGGACCCCGCATTTTTCTATACAAATGACGCCAGATTCGTGATAAAATTTGGCTCTGTTTTTAAGTTCGAGAGATTATGATCTCTATTTCTGGATAAAATTCTTTACAGTGAGTTGTAATTTATAGGTAATAGTAAAAAAACATATATATTTAAAACGTTTAATAGTTCAAAACAAGATACCTTTAGGTATTTTAAAAATGTGTAATAACAATAGTAATTATTAATATATTGCCGTTTTGTATGAAAACATGTGTCGCGTTGCTGCCACGACGGTACTCTTATTCCATAAGTACTCGATTTTTTACTTATTTTGTTTGCTACATATTTTTGATGACTTTTTTGGCAACCAATTTGTACGTCCTGTAACTTCAATCCATTTTTGTTGTAAATTTGTATTTTCCGGGAAACTGTAATACCATTATGATATTACTACATACATAAGAATATTTCATCACACTTATAACAAGTACCTACAACATGTATATTAGTACCCATAATATTGGACAAATGAACATTCAAAACCTGGCAACATCGAATAACATTTATTTCGTAGGTTATGATAATTATTATTTGCTGTTTTAGACTATTTTATCAATAGAATTATATGCATTATGTACTTCACATGAAATAATACACTGTGGCATGTATATGAAAGGGCCTTTAACTTTAAAAACGTATTTACTTACGAGTGAAAAGATACGCCTGGTAATTTGCTTTCACTATCGCTTTTACAATTGAAAACACTGTATCGTCCCATGTTTACTTCAGTTGTGTTTACTATATATGTTGAATAACTGTTACAAAAGCAAATTCCGAATATTTTAGCACGTCTAAGAACAATTATTGCATTATAAATACACGAATAAAAGTAAACCGAAAATCTGTCAAGTTTGTTTACTTTCGTACATATTTTTCTTTATGGTTTGTTTCGCGAACTAGTTTGCTGGCCGTAGTAAAAACCGACACGGCAGTGGAGACAGAAAATCTAGTCACTCTGTCTCATTTCTTCACACGACATTGGCGTAAGTTTATCTATTTCTTGTGTGAATGCGATGGAAGCTATCAATTCGTCTATGTTCTTCTCTGTCTACGCATTTAGTATATGTCTGACAAACGCCAAGGTGTCACGTATGTAAGCGCATAATAAAATTGCAACAAAAATGCCCTCGTGTGTTTTTAAAAAATGTACAAATTACGACATTAAATTAATAAAACACGAGGGATCTCCTATCACATGTAAGTACATACAATATTACCGATTTATTAGTGTATTTCATTAAATTGGTTTAATAATATTTTTAAAATAATGGTAGCTAAGAAAAAAGACAGAAACACTATTTGATATGAGTACGACAAGGACACAACAACACTGCTTGCATAGATTATCAGTACAGATGCGACATAGGGTAATTTTCACTTTACTGCCTACTAAAGTAATAATTGACCTGTTGTTCAGTTTTATTTGTTATTTAAAATTCAGTAACACAATTTTTGTTTTATTTATTTGTTATCCTTTAAATAATTGTAATAACGTAACTTTTTTTTCAAGGTTTCCGACTAATGAAGTTCGACTTCAAGAGTGGATTGCAATTGTTAGGGAACAACGAAATGACTATGACTGGACACCTTCAAAAAGCAGCAGAATTTGTAGCAATCACTTTGAAGCCACTGAGAGATATACTTCGAAATAAGGTCGAACATTGCACAGGAAGAATATAAATAATTGACAAATATACCACTGTTCGGCTTCATTCTGCTCATAAAAATAATCGCGATATAAAAAAACTTTCTAAGAGGCAGAAAAATAAAAATAAATTAAATTCATTTGAAGGCGTTTAATTTTTAGTTATAGCGTCATTGCCTCACTATGGTTTTATTTTCGAGAAGTTTTTTTGTTATCTTTTTTTACTGTTATCATTTTCCGAAATAAATAATGACGTATTATTTTTTCATCGAATTTCATTTCTTGCCTACCAAAGAAATACCCCTTCTGTTCAACAAAATCATAATCTATACTTAGAAGCCGCAATCGTCCGAATCATTCCGAATTATAGCTATCTTTTTTACTCACGTGCTTATGCCATCTTTCGTACTACTTTAACGCTAATTGTCAACTATTGTGTACTGACAGACTGCTGGATCAGATTTGAGGAGTCAGTTACTATGAACGTAACATATCTTGTATAAAATATCATTGGAGCGACCCCAAAAACTCTGAAAGTATACAGTCTATATATATTATTATTGAATTGACTTTAAATTAAAGTCCTAATGTTCAGATCTGTCCAAGTGTCCATTAGTGTCCATGTTCACAGTTCATAATCTATGCCGTAGACCCTACTATTCTCTGTCTACGCCGTAGACAGAGAATTTAGATATCCACCATAGACAAAATACGATGTCCACAGTTGTTTCTGTCATTCTAAAATCTGTGGATAAGTCTAGGATGTAGAATTGAATTATCTGAATCAGCCAAGCGCGTACTCCCGAAAGGGATAAACACAAAGTATAGTGCGTCAAGAAAGTCGTGAAATTAATGTTGGAGGAACTAAAATTTTTCCTTGTACTTGCAACACTCAATAACTGCCAAACTGACTAATCAGATGTCAATACCAAGGCTCGTTGGAGATGTTTCGTATATTATTTACGTGTATTTAATTACTGTTCATAGGATAACAGTTTTGAGTGTAAAAATGAATTGATATGTGAATAATAGTTGTGCGAAACGTGTCGTATTCAAAGTATTTCAGGGATATAGTATGAAACACGGCAGAAGTTTTAGCCGGCAAGCTGCTTTCCGACTTTGACGATTTTGATGGCCAAAATGCTAAACTAACCAGTACGTACATATACTTTAATGTTAAACAAGGTATGGAAAGTGTAATCTGTTAAAAAATATATAATTTATGTGAATATTTTGTGTTTTAAAGCATTGTTTTCATTTATTGGGGTTATGTCAATATCCTACGATTATTACAAATCATAGTGCATTACTTTGACGTTTTTGAACATTCTTGATCTAGGTAATTTGTATTAACCACTTAGGCCCAAAATAATTAAAAAATACTCGAGATATGAATACAGCTGTATTTATCCAGGACGTTTGTATTTGTTTCAGATTTTCAAAAGTATATTTCAAGACATATCATTTCAGTATGATGATATTGCCAGTGAGTCGGAAACTATCGAAGATAAAATAATTATTACTCATGGAGCATTTCAGGTGTTCAATACTCATACCAATAAACTATTATTATAAAATATTATTGTTTTAATTTTT
This sequence comes from Eilema sororculum, assembly GCA_914829495.1. NCBI lineage: Eukaryota > Metazoa > Arthropoda > Insecta > Lepidoptera > Erebidae > Eilema > Eilema sororculum. The sequence goes on along the minus strand of OU618545.1, from coordinate 16,600,663 downwards.
TAATACTATATATATCGTAAAAATTTCGACTGTCAAGCCATCACGGGATCTTAGTGATAGGGTCCCGTTTTTTTCTTTGGGTGTGCTTTGAGTAAGGTATTGCTCAGGATATGTATCTTGGACCTAAAATGTGACTAGCAGCGGTGGACGAGCTCATAGTCACCAAGCATAGATTATTACAAAACAATTGTCGTTTGCCTCGCAATTTATTAGGTTCAAGACACGTGTCCCGAGGTATAACCTAAAAAAGTCCGACACGTCGTGTCCTCGTACTTGGGGTCCTCAACTAATTACCGAGGGAGGTGTTAGGTTAAAGAAATTAGGCATTTCCCTCGCACCCCAGTAACCTTTGGCGATATACGGTTTTAAGTTGGCCCATGCTGTCGAAGTAAAATCATGTCGTAGAAGGATTTGTCGAAATTCAGTTTGGAAGTCCTCTTGGGTGTGGGAAGCATGGGGTCCTCATCTAACCTCTATGTCCTCTGCTAGTCACAGGGACCCGTAGCGAGCCTATAGGTAGCCCTATAGGCTCGCTACGGGTCACTGACTAGCAGACCTGTGGGACCTAAACATAAACTGGCGAAATGTGGGTGCTAGCATCTCTGCCTACCCCTTCGGAGAGTTTATGTTATATGCATATATGATGTAAATAAAAGTAAAAAAAAAATTACGGCCGTGATTCATTTTTCACTTTCATTTATTTATTATCTTTAGAGGTATGTACTATATTTAACTTTATACCATAAAAAAACAACAGATCAAGACTGTTCAGTTGTAGTATGACAGGGATACCAGATTAAGCGCAGCAGCGCCACCCTCAATTTTCACGACTTTCTTGACGGGCTATACTTATGATACCAGTGTTGTTAGTCCCTACCAAATTTTACCCCACAACTTTTATTAAATCCGTTAGGTATATGAATTAATGTTTTCTGGCATTATATCCTTTAAAAACCTCAAATACTAAATAATTTAGGCATAAATAATACTGACAACTGTATTATGTTAAATAAAATTTAAAAAAAAAATTACGTTATCATACAAACATGAAAGGTGGCATCAGTATATTTTTTGAAGATTATCAGCTTACTTATATTGCCCTGAAAGACAGACGAGTGTTTTACAGAGTCCTACCTACGCGTCGGTTATAAGATTTAAGAATAAATAAAAACTTAATAACTAATAAAAAAAAAATAATAATAATAACTAACTACTGGTTGTTCTCGTCTAGCCAATGGCGAGTATTTGCATAGACACAACCAAGTAGCCAGGATTGTCCATCAGCAACTTGCTCTTAAATATAAACTTGTGTGCGACAGCCTCCGTGGCGTGGTGGTAGTGAACGCGACTGCTACGCAGGAGGCGTGGGTTCGATTCCCGCTCAGTGCAAATATTTGTATGCATGAATATGGCTATTTGCATTGGTCTGGGTGTTTCTATGTATAATATGTATGTATTTACAAAAAAAAAGTATTTATGTATGTTTATCCGCATTCCAGATTCCATAACACAAGCTAGTTAAGCTATGCTTATCATGGGTCTAGATAGCGTTGTGTAAAATGTTGTGGAATATTTATTTATTATTATTATTATGTTTCTCTGATCCGTGACTCTCGGGACTATGGAGTCCCGGGCCTTTGGAAGGCGTGCGTCGGGCCGAAGCCAAGACGTAGAGGCCCTTTTAAGAGAGTTTAATATGCTAGGAAAGACACACACATGGCGGATACCACCCCCGAGCGTACAATATGATACACCCGGGGATGGTCCCCGCCAGGTGCAGAGACTATTGGAATAATGGAAACTAGATTATGGGCTATGGGGTTGAGTGTTGGATGGACTGGTGAATGGGCTATGGGGGGAGACTAACGGACGCCTGCCATGACAATAAGTCTCAAAATTGTTAAAAAGGCAGGTGGTGACTCGCCAACTCATTGCATGGGCCCCATTAAAATAGCCACGCATAGTGCGGCCATGGAGCAACACCCATTGAGCGGCTAAGGTTGTCGAGAGGTGAGTCTGCGGGGTGCAAGATCGCGATACAGAAGTCGGTCAGCAGGCCCCCGGCGTTATGACATTTTACACTTCCAACCTGGAGCATAGGTTCCGCTCTTGCGACTCCACTCTTGGCCGGCCAATAAAGGCAAGCACAAGAGGCGGGGCGGAATGAATTCCAACCCTCGGGAGAATCAGGGTTCGTGGTGTCGCCACTCACCAACAGCTCGCCACAAGCTGCCCCTGCGGGGTTATTATTATTATTATTGTAGATTCGGAGGTGCCGTATTACAGGTACGTGCCCGACCCAGTTCTTGACGATGGTCGTGTCACATTGTACTGGGATCGATCTGTCATCACTGACAGGACTATTGTAGCCAATAAACCTGATATAGTGGTGATAGATCGATTAGAGCGCCGCGCAATAATTATCGATGTCACCATTCCGCATGATGGGAATCTCGTGAAAGCCGAAAAAGATAAACAAATAAAATATTTGGACCTGCCTCACGAGGTTGTCGACATGTGGAATGTGGATTCGGCGATTGTTGTTCCGATAGTCGTGTCGGTTCACGGACTGATTGCCAAGAGCCTCGACCAACACCTCAAGAGGCTCGCGTTAGACAGTTGGGTCAAGGGTCTGATGCAGAAGGCGGTACTCCTCGACACGGCACGCATTGTGAGGAGGTTCCTCTCCTTGGAGCCCTAACCACCGGTAGCTTGGTCCCTGTACCCGATGCCGGTGGGGTACCTACTATTTTTTATATTTTTAAATAGATGTTTTTTTATATATATATGTATTTAAAAATATAATTTATAAGTTTTGTTAAATGAATAAAGGAGATAATAACTATATTACTTATATTATAGTTTTAAAATAACTTAATGAAATGTGCAATACATTTCATTAAGTTATTTTAAAACAAACAAGGTATGAATTAAATTGTATTCATATTAAAAGAATAAATAAGAAATATCCCCTCATTATGGGTAATTTATCAGTGCCTCAACTGGTATCCCTAAAAAATCTATAACCTGGACCAATTAAAAAGTAAATAAAAATGGTGGACAAGTCTGACTTTTGTTTCGAGTTCGATAATTTTAACTTACCACTTTATTTGGTTGGTTAATACATTTATTATCGTGATAATAAATCAATATTTTGAGCCATTATTTCTACTTTAAAGAACTTGTTAATATGCTAAGACTCATAATCTTTACAAAGAAAGGGATATTTTATCTAAAAATCGTACTTCCATATGATAGGTTATGTTTTGTAATTTCCGCTCACTACGGCTTTTGCAGCCTAATATTCTACATGGCACCATGTTCAATATGTCAGATAAAAGCAATAATTTATCAGTCTCTTATTTTCACCACTTGGATTACTCTCAAATAAGAAGAATCCTCACAACAATTCACGCTCACAACAGACTTGTTGTTCACAACCTCCATTTGTGAACAACAAAAAAAATAGAAACTGACAAGGACAAAGAATATAGTTCTTGTCCTTTTCATTCCTTACAGTTTTTGTATGTTGTGTCTCGTTCATACGCGTTATTATTATTTGCGTAGCGAATCCAGTTATACTTGATCCTAGGGATAAGTAAGTCATAGATCTCTAGTATATATAATAATCTATGGTCATAGACATAGTGAATAGAATACTCTAAGGGATAAGTGCTCGTACTCTTTGCTCTCTGGTACTAACTCCAAAAAACACAGCTTATTTACTTAATTCCAGCTAGGTTATTAATTTAAGATTAAACAGTAGCATCAAACAAACTAAACATGGATAAAAGTAAGGAAAAAGAGGAACAAAGTATCATGGATAAATCCATGAGATCTGTCTTCGGTAAGTTGAGAGTTCTACTTTTCTTTCTGTCATTAAGTCATTACCGGCTCATAGCAGTTTTCTAAGAAATTATTTATATTTTTAGTTGGTAATATACCGTACGAAGCAACAGAAGAAAAGCTTAAAGATATATTCAGCGAGGTTGGACCTGTCTTGTCTTTCAAACTTGTATTTGATCGGGAAACTGGCAAACCGAAGGGCTATGGATTCTGTGAATATAAAGATCAAGAAACAGCTCTTAGTGCTATGCGGAACCTTAACGGTTATGAAATTGGTGGACGTTCCCTGAGAGTGGATAATGCTTGTACAGAAAAGTCTAGAATGGAAATGCAAGCCTTAATGCAAGGCCCTCAAGTAAGTCTGAACTTCCTTCCGATTCCATAACCTAAATTAATATTACATTCATAAGAGTTACTAGATCTCTTAGAAAAACAATTTTGGAATTGATTACATCATGTAAAATAAGTGTAATAAAGATGACAACCACTGAATATGAATATACAAGTAGTAATGTGGTCTGACTTATAATAATCATTCTAAATTTTCAGATAGAGAATCCTTACGGAGAGTCATGTGAGCCAGAAAAAGCTCCAGAGGCTATTAGCAAAGCTGTGGCAACACTTCCACCCGAGCAGATGTTTGAGTTGATGAAACAGATGAAACTTTGTATACAGGTAAGCATATAAAGCTTTCGCTGTTTATCCATCCAGCATTTAATCCCAATCCAATCCAAAACGCTGTTGATAGGATCTTCCCAAATTTGGATTGGTAGGTGGGGAACATGACTGAAGGTGGAAGTGAGCGCTGATGCATCACAAGGTGGCCACCCTAAACCTACACCTGGGTCACAAGTCCCAGGAAGTCACAGTGTTCCTCTATGTACCACACCATGGTCCTGGCAACCACACGGTGAATCCATGAATGGATCTCTATATGGCAAGGATAAATAAAAGTATTCTGTTAATATTATGACTGGAAGTTCATACATTTGTATCTTACAGAGATATTCTGGCTGAAATATAGCACACAGAGGGAATTTTATTGTACTTAGCATCTGGTCAATCTTGACCAGCAAAGTACATAAAGAGAACTTAATATTGCTTGAGCCGTATATCTTGGACCTAAATCGTGAGATATAAAATGCCCTGGCATGTGCATATTGTTTTGTTTGTTGAATTTGAGCTTGTCCACCACTTTAAAATAAATCCATTAACGATACAGAGTGTATAGAGCATATTAGCTATACCATGGTATTAAGATCTCTTTGAGCACCACACCAGTCAAGATTGGTTTGATGCTAACTGTACTAGTATTCCATGAGTTCCCCCTCCTAGAAAAAGTGTAATCTAAATTATAAGCTACCATATAAATACATACCGGACAATTCACAGCAACTTTCTGTTTTAGACTGTCCTGCCATGGGAAATGAAACCATAATGCTACACTCCAAAAATTATATTTCTGTGTGTATTGTTTGAACTATCTTCCTAAGAGCTGATATTTATGTGAGACTTTCACAATGTAATGGGTGTTGGGAATTCACACTGAACACTTGATTCACTAGTAATGAACTTGCTAGGTGCAAGTTCATTACTAGTGAATCAAGTGTTACATACTTGTATCTATTGCCCTAAAACTAAAGTTTATACTTGCTTATACATTTTTTCAGAATAATCCAAGTGAAGCTAGGAACATGTTGTTACAAAATCCACAACTGGCTTATGCATTACTACAGGCGCAAGTCATCATGAGGATTGTGGACCCTGCCACTGCTGTTGTAAGTATTGCATAATTTTTATTTTATTTTAATATTTCGGAAAACTTACAGCTAATTATTACAATAGCAAGGTCAATAGCATAATGATGGCCAATTAAAAATTATCACATATAGATTCAAGTACATACCTACATTACGCTACAAAAGTATTACTACATATTTAAACATGATTTGGGAAAGAATACAAAAGAAACATACATTTTATTCCTCACTTAAAGTAGAATATAGAATAATAAAATAGAAACCAAGTGCCTTTGTTGCTTTGTTTACTACTACTACTGTCGACGTGGGAGACAAAGATAAGTTTGGAGTCAAAGATAACTCCAAGATCCTTAACAGTGTCAACTCTGATCAAGGAGGTATTCTGTAGTTTGTAGGTGAATACAATAGGCTGCAGTTTGCGAGTAAAAGTACAAGCGTAGCATTTGGACATGTTTAAATCGAGTTTGTTTAATGTGCAATAATTTTGGAATCGAACTAAATCCTCCTGCAAAAACAAAGCATCAGCAACGGTGTAAACCGTATCAATGTAAACCATTTTTCAGCTAATCTTTTATATCATCACATCAAAAAAACTGCATGGTTAAATTCTCCTTGCATGCATGATCATTATCTTGGACAGGCACACACACAATTTATCTACAAATAACTTTACACACTAACTTTACTATGCTAATTTAAAAATTTTTATTTACATTCTTATATCTTACAGAGCATGCTGCACCCCAGCAATCCAGTACCACCGGTAATGCAGCCTGGCGACAAAATTCCACCACAAAACCCTTACATCCAGAACAATGTACCACCAGGTAAGATATATGTTAAAGAGTTAAAAATTATACATGGAATATTTCAATGTATATGCACCCTTTGACTTCTATTCTAGGCTAGTTCTGACATAAATTCTACCAATGACGAATTGTATTCTCCCATTTTATTGTTAAGAAGTTGTATATCAGTCCCCGTGATCTCTGCATACCCTTATGGGAAACAGGCGTGATTTTATGTATGTATGTATAATAAAGTCTTTTAGGATGTTCTACTATCCTTAATACTTTTTATTGTCTATGAATAAATAAAATTTCTGCTATTTACAAAATTAAATACCTTACAGCACCGCAGCAACAGTTGCCGCCATTGCTGGGTACCCCTGTGCCACCACCTGCTCAATATACACGTAAGTAATGACAAAGAAGTACATAAATACTACAAAATAAAGACTTGGGTGCTTTTCTATGAACAGCATTAACTTACTACTGTACTATATTTTAATGGGATATATGCCCATACTTGTGGATATACCCACTGGTCTAACTGCAATACCTTCTTACTTCAATATTGCCAATGTGTTGAGGAGTCAATTTGTGGGTGGTTCACGGAAAATATTGGTGTCCGTCACACAATTCACACTACGACAGATACCGTCGTTTACTCTATCTATACATCTAAAATTTAAAATATAAATTGTTCCAATAATAAATATGATTACTAATTATTGTAAATCGAACATAGTGTAATGTAATTTTACTATAAGATAGATAATGTGAGCAATTTATTGTAAATATTAAATATGAGTAACCCGCACTTCAAATATAAAAAGTGAACCCCAGACTCCAAGATGATAGCTTTTGATGCGGCTGGGATTAATGTTATGACGAAGAAGAAGATTGTGTTGTCTAACCTCCCATCCCTAAGAGCCTTTTCTGTTCTGTCTGTTCATGTGCATAAACTTGCAGGTGTAATTGCAAGGATGTTGGTAGATAGGTACATATCAAATAATCAAGAATCAAAGAATCAGTCTCATTTATTCAGTACTAGCTGATGCCCCCGGCTTCACCCGTGTGGAACGTGATTCCATTCTCGCAACTCATAGGAACCTATTTCCGGGAAAAAAGGCCCGCATACGTTCCTTGACGTTTCTGTGAGCCTAGATTTCCATGCAAAAACTACCAGGTTCACAGAAATTCCTATTCCGTGACAAAAGGGCTGTTTTTAGAGTTTTCCCGGAAATTATTCCATTTTTTCTCGCCGTAAAAACCATCCTTGATCTTCAACGAACATAAAAAAAAAAGAATTGTCCGAATTGGTCCAGGCGTTGTTGAGTTATGCGCTTACCAACACATTTAGTGATTCATTTTTATATTATAGATAGGCACATTATATAATTAAGGAATTGTTCACTTTAATTTTAAATTTATTTAGTGGCAAGTCAATCTGATTCTGAGGAATTTTATTAAACATTTTTATCCAATAATTGCATACAAAAGAATTACCAACCTTATGAAGCCTAAGTTTTGGCACTGCAAGTTTATTTCTTGTATTATAGCTGTGTTGGTCAGAGTTTTTTTTGAAAAGATCTGGGTTCTTGCGTAAATATAAGATATTATCATAAATGTATTGAGAAACAACTGTTAATATGTTAATTTCCTTATAAACTTCTCTCAGCGAGTCACAGGGTCTGAGGCTCTAGATTACATCATTTTTAACATATATATTTGTGGCCCATAGCGCGTCCTGCCATGGTGGACGTGGACTTGCGAGGTGGTCGGTCATCAGGAGCTGTTCCTCCGCCCCTATTGGACCAAGACATGCGCAGTCTGCCGCCTGTTCCACCGCACCCCGTGCCACCACCGCCACAGCCACAACATCATGCCGGGGATGGGTATGTTATGTTATTTCGTGATTGTTTTATTTATTACAGCTAACGAATTCGTATGACTGAAAATATCATGCCGTACTAAAATTGACTGTCTCCGTGGCTCAGTGGGCGTCGTAGGCGTCGGCTGTGCACGAGGTTGTGGGTTCGATCCCCACACAGGACAAAAATTTGTGTGATCCACAAATAGTTGTTCTGAGTCTGGGTGTACTTTGTGTCCGTTAGTTGTATGTTTGTAAAGTCCCCCGCGATACAGGGCCTGTTCCCTAGTGCAGGAGTTGTCTCGAACGAAGAAAAAAAAAAGAAGTATTTTGCATTGCATAATATTTGATGGATTTGGTTCACTGATGAAGTGGCAACTCGCATTGATTGAGGTTTCACCTTTCTGTACTACACAAGGTGATTTTATAGTCGTTTCGGAAAAAAAGAATTTGGGCACAGTTTCGATAGCAAAATCATCTCGGGAGTATTAATTTGGCGAAATGTTTAAAGTACTGTACTACAAAAATCGATACTGCTGCTACAAAATACTATTGACATTGAAAAAAGAAGGTTGTATAGATACAGCACCTTTACGTACAAATTTTGTGAAAAAGTGATCCTTTGTTGACTGTATGTCAATCCAAGCGCACACTACTTTATATTCTCACTAACTACCAGTTGAATAATACAATGTCACATTTTGGTGTAATCTAATACATAATGTAATCTAACATAATACATAAAAGAAAATTTTATCCAGTAACGTTAATAAAATTTATGTAATAATGTTATCAGCTGGTTAGAGGATGCTTTTGTATTTTTACTGTAATTCATAGTTTTTAAATTAACTTGCATTTATATTTTTAGAATAGAATAAGCTATTAATAATAATAATATATTATAATATAATTGCGAATTGTAATTTATATTTAAAATTTTTCTACAAGTACTACTCCTCCAACGGAAGCCATACACATTCTACCTGAAGTGTAAGTTTTCTATTCATGCAATACAAATATGTTTCTATCCCCTGCACTATTCATGTTTTTGTCCTTGCTTGCATTTTTATATGGTATACTTCCCTTCGGCCGCGTATGATACCAGAGTTTGGTAACCAGTATCCTAAGAAGAAAAAATGATCCTCATAAGATACCAGTATCCCAGTAATAGGATTTTTTTCCTTTTCTGATACCGACCATATCTGGTATCCTATGAGGATCATTTCACCTTCACAAAAAATACCTCTCGTAAAAAATGTGTCTCAGTTTGTTAGAGATATTCGCAATCTTATTATTTATTTATTACTTTCCATTGTATTTTTTTTTATTATGTTTTAACTTTACAAATATATTTATACATTTTTTCTATCAAGATTCATATTCATACAATCAATCTGTGACAAGACATGTGCCTCTCCCAATGTGCGCTAGAACACCCAATTTTCGACCTTCAGCATCCAGTCTATTCAGCCACCTTTTTCAGGTCTTCAGTCATTATACGAATAACATCCAAAATTACTAGTATTCTCGTTAACCCCTCCAAGTAAGCTAAATTGCTTAGGAGTGAATTTCACATTGGTAGTATATTTTTGTCGATTTTTGTTGATATTCTCTTTTTTCCCAAATTACAACACTGTTATTAGAAATCTGTTCGCGACGCGCCTGCCTTCTTCATGATAGCAATAATTCGTTCCCCTGTACTTTGCATACTATTAGAATTAAGAATGTATTATTTTCAAATTACTCAAGTAGGTAGCTCACTTACGATCTATCACTGTACTAGCGAAGTTATATTATAAATTTCATTACCGAAGAATCCGAGTTTTACTTTCATCATCACCTGATAATCTTCCAATCAAAATCAAATAGTTATAGATATTCAACCATCAGTCTGTCTAGTATTTTAAAACATATTTAAGTTAATACTTTTGTTCTATATAACAGCGGTTTCCCTCGCGACCCACGGCTAGCGGGTATGCAGAGTCAGCCGTTCAACTCAGACCCACGCGTGAGACCCAGCGATCCACGCAGCCAGAACAAGATGCAGCAACGTAAGTCTTGTCTAACATTGTAACTTAATTCCACTGGTAGTTACTGTTTATTTTACGGAATAATACACATAAAAATCAGAGTAATCTGGCTTCCGATAGTTTATCAACAAATAGTCGTAAATTGACTATGGTAAGCTGATGGTAAGCCAGGGTGCAGTGCAAAGTATAGTGGCCGCCATTACAGGTGATATCATTTAAATAGCGGTCCATACTTTGACAGCCTCGACAAATGTTTTATTCACGCCCCGCTCAAAGGACCCAGAACTTTACGAAGAGAAAAAATACATGTACTGGCAAATAAATCCAGGACTTTATAGTGGGGCAAAGAAAAAACATCGCTGAACAGCTTGGTTCTTGATGGAATGGTTTGATATGTATGAGATTCCAGTACTGTCGCACACTATGACAGTACCGGAAAACACTGAAGCTATACTTGGCGGCTATTTTGTTATGTTCGCTCCACATTGCTCGCACGTGTGAATTCACGGTACAAGTCGTGCCCTATACATTCGCGGGAGGCTCCCAATCGTACGTGAAACCCACCGTGAAATGGACGTAGAAGCTGCTGCTAATAAGAGATCGCTCTTAGCGATAATGCCACCATTTGTACATATGTCATGCCATTATTGGTGTACAATAAAGATTTATCTATCTATCTATCTATCTGTAATAACATTGTACTGTCAGCATAAGGTATTAAGAGCATATGAAACTGATTTATAGATTTAAATTGTATTATTTTCCGTTTACCATGGCACACACTAATGACTTTTCGATGCTTTTCGAAGTTCGGACTTGAACCGACTAAAACCGCACGCCGACTAAGGGTCGTGGTGCTAGGTTGTCTTCGACATATCCCTCGCACCCCGGCTGACCCAGGGCCATCCCTTACGGTCTGGTCCTCCTTGGGAGGGGGGGACTTGTGCCGTGAATTCACGGCACCTATGTGGAGCGGCCATTAGAAAGAGCCTGGTCGCGAGTTCAAATCCCGTCCTAGGTACTAACTTTTGCCGATCTAAATCCATAGCTATTTTGTTTCCAGAACAAATGCCACCTGGCATGCCAAGCGCGGCTCAGGCTAGGACTATTCAGGGCATCCCATCTGGTGCCTCCGATCAGGAGAAGGTGAGATATCTTGTCATATATTACTTTGTAATTTATATTTTTCTTCGTTCCGCCAATTTCCGTTAGCCCGCATGGCATCATATCCCGTTCCCGCTGCACCCTCTACTATATTAAACATGTATTATACATATAACCCTTCCTCTTGAATTACTCTATCTATTAAAAGTAACCCACGGAGGAGAGAAGTAACGGAGATGCCACATTGATATTTCTCTTAACAAAAGCGCGTCGCCCAATGCGGGTGGGAAGTAGCCGGGGCGGGGGGAGTTCATGAACTCCATCTAGTGCGGCATAGCGAAACCGAACAAAAACAGAGATTAAACAATTATCATTGTAGTTCGACAACTCGCCACTAAGCGCTGCACAGAATTCTAGAATAATCTATGTGTGTAATGACAAGCGGGAGTGCGGGACCACTGATTTACCTATTGAACACTTATATTGTGTACTAGCTGTTACCCGCGGCTCCGTCCGCTTGAATTCATATATAAGGATATAAGAAATTTCTGTGATTTTTTACATCTTGGGAGTTTTCGTTTTAGATATTTAAAAAAATACAATTTATATGTAGGTACTTTAATGAATAAAGGGAATAATAATGTTCATGATAATTATAAAAACCTTACAACATTAGTACATAATATACATAATATATAGTTTATAGATGGCTATTTTCTATTTAGTCTGGGTGTTTCTATGTATAGTATGTATGTATTTGCAAAAAAAAAGTATCTATGTATGTTTATCCGCATTCTAGATTCCATAACACAAGCTAGTTAAGCTAAGCTTACCATGGGTCTAGATAGCGTTGTGTAGAATGTTGTGGAATATTTAATTTAATTTAATATTATTAACTAAAGGAAATGAAGAAATGCACGTTTTGTATATTTTATTTAATCAAAATAATCAGGGTAGCTTGTTTACAATCAAAGTGAATTTATAAATACTCGGTACTGAAAATATTAAATCTATAATATAAAAATTAATAGTTAAATGTGTTGGTAAGCGCATAACTCAACAATACCTGGACCAATTTGATCGGTTCTTTTTTTAATGTTCGTTGAAGTTCAAGGATGGTTTTTACGGCGAGAAAAATTCGAATAATTGCCGGGAACCGACATCAGGCGTCCGTCACCCGCCCAAACTACGGCGATGAGTACCTACCTACCGCGCGCCGCATCCTCGGGCTGCTAAAATTATGAATCGCAGTAATCATTACTGTTGCGTGGACGAATGTCAAAATATACTAAAGAACTCGAGGTTGTCTTTTTTTACATTAACAACAGAGTGTGAAACGTAAGATTTTACTATTTTTATACGCAGAATATATCTTGTTTACTTAGTAACAAAGCCAGTAGGTACTGGTCGCCACTTGACATCTTCACATTATAAAACCTGTGATATAGATACTTACAATGAGATACCTAGAGAGAATTAAAAAATTGTTCTGCACGTACTTATGTCGTGGTCGTAGTCGTGCTGTTTTTTGTGGCTACCTAGTAACCTAACATATTTTAGTGTATTTTGTGGGGAATAGCTTGAAGACCTATTTAAAATACGAACCCACGCATTTTTTATTTCTGGATTGCCAGGAAATCTAAAATGAATTGTAGTAGCCATAATATATGTTGACATTTTGACAACACACTTAAAATAATGTGAATTTAGTGGTCTCGCTATAATGATGAACAACATTAATTTGAAATGGGCATGATATTTTTTAAAATAAGGCCATCTCTCGGATTATGGCAAAATCATTTATAAAACCTAAATGATTTGGCCATATACCAACAGATGGCCCAATGTTTTTACATTGAATTTTAGCGAAATATACTATTTTTTAAATAAAATAACATGTTTGGAATTACTAATGAACTCGGGTGAAATTATTGTAGTGAAATGTTCATGAAATGGATTGAGATACTATTACAACTCTTTTATATGTACGACAAAGTTACATATTTCTATTCTATACTAGATGGATCTGTTAAGATATTTTTTTCTAATAAGTAATGAAAATAAAAATATAGCGGACTTACTGATGAAATGTTATATCACTAGAATGTTTCAATTGCTTGTCTGTATAATTAGTACACCCTTGCACCGCACACTTCATTCTTAAAACAGGTTTAAGCAATTTTTATTGCTGAACTTTTGGTCAAAAAGGACAACCGCTCGCATGGACGTTTACTTGACGTTTATCTGGTGACGTCACAGACCGAATGAGTCCATTTGACGTTTGGATGGCACGCGACTCTATTGCGTTGCAACAACTCCGCTATCATTTCCTTCTCCATGAAGTAACCGCATCAAAATCTGTAGCGTAGTTTTGAAAATATAAGCATACATAGGGACATAGGGACGCGGAAAGCGACTTTGCTTTATACTATGTAGTGATAGACATTGCTACAACAACCTTGTATAAAGAAACTAATATTCTAGTATACAACACAAAGCTAGTCCCAAACTAGCATAACAGTAATAATAGGGTATTTGACTAAGTCGTCGATTCTTCCCAATACTGCTTAAAATGATAGCTTGTTCTGAAAAAATATGCCTCGCGAAATAGAATATTGCATATATATCTAAACTGCAACTATGACTTTTCATTAGTTGAAATTCCCAATAAAAGTCAAAATATAAACAATCAAATTCAATTAAAATATATAACTTTTTAGATTCTTCTCTTTAGATTCTTCTTCTCTCTTGCACTCCATACATTTGCACTACGCGCTACAGAAGCGTGACGTCACAATTTCGTACGATTTTGTATGGAGCGTTTTCGGGTGGCGCGACAAATTGAAGTTTTCAAAATCAAATATCTTGAAAACTATTTGTCGCACGAAAATTTTACTTTTACAGTTCATTATATTATAAGAAAGTGGTCATTTTTCGAAAGTAAAAAAAAAAATGTCAAATAGCCTATTATTATAATATCAATATAAATTTGGCTTGATAGTACAACATACTTTTGATAACCTGTGTGACCTAGAGATAAAGCGTTCGGGTGCAATAGCAGGTTCGATTCCCGCTCAGTTAAAATATTTGTATGCATTAAATATGCATTGTCACGGGTCTGGTTGATTGGTTAGATTCACATTTTGGGTTCTAGAATGTGAATAAACATATTTCTATACATATAGGGTGTCTCGGTAAGAGTGCACTTTTCATTTTAAAATAAAAACAAGTATTTTATGATAGAGTTGTGATATTTTTATTGTATTTTAAAGAAGACATGTTTCGATTAAGTATTCCAATTTTAAAAAGTGCACTTTTACTGAAACACCCTATAATATTAATTACATGCATACATACGTGTATTATACTTTAGGTCTTGAAAGCGTTGTGTAGAATGTTCTTGACTATTTATCTATTATTCTGTTCCCCAGGCTGCGCTGATCATGCAAGTGCTGCAGCTGTCAGATGAACAGATTGCATTACTGCCGCCGGAACAGAGAGCCAGTATCTTGATGCTCAAGGAACAAATCGCCAAGAGCACACAACAGCGTTAATAATAAATGTTTCTAACAATATTACAGTATTTTAATGTTTCATTCCTCGTAGATACTATAAAGTTACTTTTGAATATCTTGCTGTCTCCTTAATTATGTGTTAGGTAGAATCCGGCTTCATGGTTTCAATTGCCCGAAACTTCGGTCTGCAATTTCGGATATACGTTTCACCGGGGTGCGAGGGATATGTCGAAGACAACCTCACCTCCGGCCTAGCACCACGACCCACAGTCGGAGTGCGGTTTTAGTCGGTTCGAGTCCGACATAACCTCTTCTTCCGCTTCCGGCAGGGGAGGTATCCGAGGGGATTTCCGCACGAAAAAAAGGTAGCCTTATGTCCATCTGATTAAAAGTCTAATCTCTAATTAATCTCTCTTAAGTCTAAATGGACTTATTGCTACCATGAAACGTAACGAAACGGAATCCAATAGTCTAATCAGACGAAGATAAAAATGTATTATTAGGGTTACTTATGCACCTAAAGTGATATATAAATAGCTAATACCACGGAGGACAGAATATGATTAAGTAAGCTAGTACCTACATTTTTGTAGACGTTTTATTTTTAGATTGCGCGATAAAATCAAAAAATGATTAATTAAGAATTTCTTTGTATTATCATGTAACGTCGCGTTTGTGAATCTCGTTACATCGGTGGTCTTTAACGGTTTTTAGTCGAAATTTCGCTAATTTCCGAACGTTGGAGGCGACTGGCAACACTGCGTTGGCCAGCACGTCACCTTTCTCCTTGACGATCGACAAAGATGTCGATCTTTTAATAAAAAATTATCAATCTTCATCCATTGTCATGAATTGAAGTTATTCTTGTCCGGATGACATTGTAAAATGTCCCCGCTATGATATTGATGTGGAATTGTTCCATATTTCTGGTGAGTTGACATTTTCTTAAAAGATTCATTTCGACGTATTTTTTTCTGATTGAAAAATAATATTTTAAATTTTGTTGTTTCAGTATTTGTTTCAAAAATACAATGGTTTGTCGTGTGTTTGGCATTTAACCAACTAATTAAGGCGGTGAGTCACACGTTTTTCTCAAAAATTAGGACCTCATGTATTCTGATAGGTAGGAATTGTTCTAATAACCTAAAATTTTATTTCAGGTCTCCATTGGAGCCGCCTTTTTCTTTTTCTTTTTCTTTGTTTAACTTTGGCTTTTCTGGTACTTCAACTTTTGGCCTTTCTTGGAACTTGCCTCTGATGGTTTGAACGATTTCTCAACCATACGAACAAGCATGTGCAATATCTTGAAATAATGGCTTGTTGAGCGGAATGTTAAGCTTCGCTGGTTGAGGTGAACCTTCACACACTCGCCGAGGGATGCCGTGAGCTTTCGTTTACTTTTAATTAAAATTTAACTTTAAAAACCTTAAAAAATTGCATTGGTGACAAGAGTAATATGTCATGTAGTTCTTAAATTTAATCTACTAGCATAAAATTCTTACTATAATAAGCACACTGGAGCGCTAGAGAATAAAACCTTAAACCTCAGTGCGGTGGTTTTATTTAGCTTACCTCCGGCAGATTAAAAGTCTTCAACCTACTTGATTGACTATCTTAGGCATGTGTTTCTCCAAGGCGCCCGAATCTTTAAGGTAATGTACCTATTTATATTGTTAATTTACAGGAGAACACACTTGTTAACTTTATCTCAAACAACAAAACACACATGTGTATATATTTTTTATTATTACAATTGTCGCTCGCGAACAGGGACTTGACAGTGTGCAAATATATATATATCCTTGTCACCTTTGCATTATTAATTTAATTTAACATGTTTAGAACAATGTTTCTTTCATGTATATTACTGCATAACTCTGTGTTTCAGTAAATATTATTGTTTGTTTACTTTACAAAACTGATCTTACTACAGGTTGGTACGCTATTGTTTGTATCTCTTAATTACAGGTGAATATTTCAATTTGTATAACATTCATGGTTATTGTTATCATTGTTTTATCTTGTATAACCTTAATTTATAACAAGTTACATTATCTACATAGTAATATATAATGAAAAGTTTATAAACTTCAAACTTATATGTGAAAGTATAGTAATATTTGAATCTTTGATGTTTACCTCAAGTAAACAGAAATACTTTATTTTGTGAATCACTGATGCACTTTTTTATCATTACTTAAAGGCATTTGACCTAAATAACTTAACAATAACATTCCTTTCTTTTGTTTGACCTACTTTTGAGGTTAGCATTTTTCAACAATAACAATTAAGTTGCATTCATAACTTATTTACCTTTCTAACTTTTATAGCTGCATTCATTGCATTCATTGGAAGTTCTTAGTGCATTTTATACAACTATTTTTAGATTTCACATTGTTTTCAAACATGGACAAGGAGACGCAGGCTCCACCATTGTTTGCAGTTATTGATAATACTGTCCAGGTTGGTACATCTACTCACGAGATGCCCCATGTCATGGCTGATCTGACTGAAGTTGTTGATCCGTTTTCACATAGTCGGGGAGCTGGTGATTATAGTCCGAGAGCTGCATCTTCGTTTAATATGATGAATGTTTTATTGAATGAAGACTTGAAGAAAAACTTGCCTTCTGTTACAAAGTTACCCGATTTGAAACGTTGTAAGCTTTTGTATGATGGTAAATCGTGTGTTAGGGAATTTATTACTGAAGTGGAAGAATATTTCTTGTTTAAAAATTTTAATGAACATTTTTTAGTTAGTTCATTTGCTGATCTTTTGTCAGGCACTGCGCTTAAATGGTTTCGTAGTGTGCGTATTCGTATTGCTTCTTGGCAGGAATTGAAGGCTGCGTTGTTGAAACGTTTTGATAGGATTGAATTTGACTATCATTTAGAACATGAACTCCGCACTCGTAAACAAAAGATAACTGAGTCCTTACCAGACTTTATTACAGATATAATGGATATGTCAAGCCGTTTGTCTATGCCTATTTCTGATGCTACCCTAATAACTATTATTAAACATAATATGTTAAATATTTACACACCTTTTGTGTTTGGTAAAACTATTGCTACTATTGATGAGTTCATTTACCTCAGCAGAGAATTAGAAAATTTTGTGTCTAGAAAGAACTTAAGTGAGAATAGAAGTATTAAAAAAGAAAAACCTTCTGCTCACGTTAATGCTGTTAAAGCAGATGAATTAATATGTTTAAAATGTAAGTCCTCTGGACATTCTTATAAAAATTGCCCTAAGTTTCCTGGCATAATTTGTTTTAAGTGTCACAAAGCTGGTGTCACTACGAAGACTTGCGAAGTTTGTAATACTGAACAGTCAAAAAACGTATCAGGCCCCATCGAGCCCTAGTTTTTGATAAAACCTCAGGTGACTCGATGTTGAAAAAATTTAGCAATGCACCGGATGATGCCACTTGTAAAAAAGAATTTAGTGACTGGTTAGATTATTTGAAAGTTTTCTTTAGTAATATCAGGGCTGCCCCTGTGTTGTTTGTTAAAAATAAAGACACTAGACCCTATTTAAAATTTAATATTAATAATAAACTTTATTCTGGTTTGTTAGATAGCGGAGCTTGTAGTTGTGTACTCGGTTCTAATATTCATCAAACATTTTTACAATTAGGATTTAAACTTAAACCTCACCAAGGTAATGCTGTTACTGCGGATGGTTCTCCACACAAGGTTATTGGAACTATGGTTTTACCTATCACTTGTGATAATATAACTAAAAATGTAGATTTTTTGATAATACCTTCTTTTAAACCTTCCATTATTTTGGGATTCGACTTTTGGTTGAAATTTAACCTTGCTAAAGACTTATTAAATAAAATTACTTTTGAAAATGAATCCACAACTTGTGTTAATGCGGTTACTTCTGTTTCTGAACTTTCTCCGTCTGAGAAACAGGAACTTAATAAAATTATTTCACTTTTTGAAGATATTTCTTATGAAAAGAGAGGCTTGGGTCTCACTCATTTAGTTAAACATAAAATTAATGTTACTGGTGAACCTTTTAAACAACGTTATTGGCCACTTAGTCCTGCTAAACAAAAAGAACTTTATGATGAAGTAGAAGTTTTATTAAAGGAAAATATTATTGAACCTTCCAAATCTCCTTGGTGTTCTCCAGTGTTAGCCGTTGAAAAACGCGATGGTGGAACAAGATTATGTTTGGATTCTAGAAAATTAAATTCAGTAACTATTAAAGATCCCTTTGCCTTATCCTGCTAGAATTTCTCAATTTACTTTTGATGTTAAATATAAAAAAGGTTCTTTACATTTAGTTCCAGATTGTCTATCTAGAATAGAAATTTCTGCTATTAATGTTCCTTTAAATAATAATATTGTTTTGCCAGACGAGGATATCGTTGATCCTTGGTATAGAAAAATATTTATAAATTGTCAAAAGTTTCCTAGAAAATATAAAAATTTCAAAGTTGAAAGTGATACTTTGTATAGATTTTGTAAAGATAAATATAATCCTAATAATCTTTTAAATTGGAAAATTGTCATACCTAAAGAACACATCTTAGACACAATTAGATCTAATCATGATGATGTTAATTCAGGACATTTAGGAATTCATAAAACTTTAAATAAATTAAAAGTACATTATTTTTGGAAAGGTATGTTTATTGATGTTCAAAAATACATTTCTTCTTGTGATACTTGTAAAGCTTATAAATCTTCTACTAATCCACCTCATGGAATTATGGTTAATCCTAAAAAAGTTGATAAACCAATGTTAATGCTTTCTATTGATATTATTGGAATTCTTCCAAAAGCTTATTCTGGACACAAGTATATACTTTCAATTGTAGATGTTTTTACAAAATATTGTTGGATATTTCCTATGATTAGTGCTACTACTAAAGTAATTTGTAAGATTCTTGAAAAAGAGATATTTCTTAGGTTTGGAACGCCTAAAATTTTAGTTTGTGATAATGGAAGCCAGTTCACAGCGAAGCAGTTCGTTGATTTTCTGAAAAGTTATAATGTTAATAAAATATTTTATAATACTTTATATACCCCTCAAAATAACCCTGTAGAGAGATATAACAAAACGGTCGAAACATGTATTTCTTGTTTTGTTAAAGATGATCATAGAACTTGGTCAAAATATTTGCCTCATGTTCAATTAGCTTTGAATAATAGTGTGAATCTAGCCACAGACTTCACTCCTAATTTTCTCATGTTCGGTAGAGAACTTATTTTTGATGCTTCATTGCACCGTTTTAGTAATTCTTTTGATAACCTTGATCAACTTGATGTTGTTGAAAGGTCTTCTTTTGCTTTTTCACTAAAATTTCTTAGTGATATTTTTGTTAAAGTTCAAGCTTCATTGCTTAAAGCTTATAAGCGTAATGCGTGTTATTATAATATAGGGAGAAGGGTCATTTCTTTTGAAGTGGGAGATATAGTATGGAGGAGAAGTTTTGTGCAGTCTAATGCTCCTGCATTCTTTTCGGCTAAGTTAGCACCTAAGTTTATTAAATGTGAAATATTAGATAAAGTTTCCCCTAATGTTTATGTCTTGAAAGACCTTAACAAAAACTATACAGGTCGTTATCACATTAAAGACATTATTAAATATTAAATTGTTTACTGGTTTGCCAATATCTATCTTTGTATTTGGTACTTTGTTTGAAGTATGACCTCATTAAAAGGTGATGTTTGAAAGGTTTAGAGGTCTTGAAAGGAGATGTATGCTAGGAACTTCACATCAATTTATTAATTTCAATTTTAGATACATTAAAAATTACTTAGGTCATTTTAGGTCTTGTTTCTTATACTCACTTCTCCATATTAACAAATTGTTCCACGTCAAAAGATCTTATATTTTTATTTGTTTTTGTATAATAGGATTATTGTCCTGTATATATATTTGTTTACATTTTTTGTAAAATTGTATATTTTGTACAAATTTGGGAATTTAGTTTCTGCTCTAGTTTTGGGAGTGAAATCTAATATTCATTTTTTGTGTTAAATTCACTTGACTTATTTCCACTCACTTTTGGAATGGAAATTTAAGTTTCTTGAACTTAGTTTTTTGTACAGTTCTGAGTTATTGTCTTAATATTAGGATTCTCGGATTGGACGCATTTTATATGCACTTACCTTATACCTTGTTATACCATTTTTGGGAAACCTGGGATTTTCTGGACTTTACATTTTTGTGCTATTGTGTTTCATACACATAGTCACGCCTTTTTACGCATTGCGCACGGAAAGCCAGTGGTGATGTACCGGTCGCAATTGTCGTTTTTCTTTTTTGTACTATTGTGTTTCTATACACATAGTAACATTTTTTATGCTTTGCGCACGGAATGTCGGTGGTGTTGAGCCGGTCGCAAGTGTCATATATTTTTTTTATGCGGTTGTGCTCAGAAAGTCAGTGGTGTTGTACTGGTCACAATTGTCATATTTTCTTTATATTTTGCTTGTGCTCGGAAAGTTGGTGGTGTTATGCCGGTCACAATGCTTATAAATATATTAACCTCACACTTTTGTTGTGATTTTGTTTTGACGTTTGGATTTTGGAGTTTGGATTTGAATTGAAGTCGGCGGTTTTACACCTAACCGATAATGGGAAAATTTCTTTGTTTTTGCCAATTTTGTTTCAGATTCGGCAGCGTTGGTGCTTAACCGATATCTTCTTCGTTTGATATTTATTTAGGAATTGCTGGTATAGAGTCGGTGGCGTAGGAGCTCAACCGCACTTTTGTATTGATGCTGGAAGGCTGGTTAAGATCTAGGATTAGATTCGATGGCGTTGGTTGCCTAATCGATATCTGGAATTGGAATTGAATTGGGATTTGTTTCATTTTCTCTGAATACTTTATTTTTCAGATTACTTTTCACTCTTTTCGGAGTATTTGTTTTGGTTTATTCCATTGAGTTGGAAAATATCTTTGATTTCCTTTGTATTTGGAAATTGGTTTCCGAACTTAAATTTTATTTTTGAATGTTTTCACATTCTTTTACTTTTTTGTAGATTGTTTTTGCAATATGTTTGCATGATGCTTTTGCATTTTTTTTTGTAGAATGTTACAAGACATTTTATTTTCTTTTGAGGTTTTTGGATTTTGGTCTTTGAATCTCATTGTTTTCTTTAAAAATAAAAAGGAATACCTTTTTCTTTTTGGGGAGGGATGTAATGTAACGTCGCGTTTGTGAATCTCGTTACATCGGTGGTCTTTAACGGTTTTTAGTCGAAATTTCGCTAATTTCCGAACGTTGGAGGCGACTGGCAACACTGCGTTGGCCAGCACGTCACCTTTCTCCTTGACGATCGACAAAGATGTCGATCTTTTAATAAAAAATTATCAATCTTCATCCATTGTCATGAATTGAAGTTATTCTTGTCCGGATGACATTGTAAAATGTCCCCGCTATGATATTGATGTGGAATTGTTCCATATTTCTGGTGAGTTGACATTTTCTTAAAAGATTCATTTCGACGTATTTTTTTCTGATTGAAAAATAATATTTTAAATTTTGTTGTTTCAGTATTTGTTTCAAAAATACAATGGTTTGTCGTGTGTTTGGCATTTAACCAACTAATTAAGGCGGTGAGTCACACGTTTTTCTCAAAAATTAGGACCTCATGTATTCTGATAGGTAGGAATTGTTCTAATAACCTAAAATTTTATTTCAGGTCTCCATTGGAGCCGCCTTTTTCTTTTTCTTTTTCTTTGTTTAACTTTGGCTTTTCTGGTACTTCAACTTTTGGCCTTTCTTGGAACTTGCCTCTGATGGTTTGAACGATTTCTCAACCATACGAACAAGCATGTGCAATATCTTGAAATAATGGCTTGTTGAGCGGAATGTTAAGCTTCGCTGGTTGAGGTGAACCTTCACACACTCGCCGAGGGATGCCGTGAGCTTTCGTTTACTTTTAATTAAAATTTAACTTTAAAAACCTTAAAAAATTGCATTGGTGACAAGAGTAATATGTCATGTAGTTCTTAAATTTAATCTACTAGCATAAAATTCTTACTATAATAAGCACACTGGAGCGCTAGAGAATAAAACCTTAAACCTCAGTGCGGTGGTTTTATTTAGCTTACCTCCGGCAGATTAAAAGTCTTCAACCTACTTGATTGACTATCTTAGGCATGTGTTTCTCCAAGGCGCCCGAATCTTTAAGGTAATGTACCTATTTATATTGTTAATTTACAGGAGAACACACTTGTTAACTTTATCTCAAACAACAAAACACACATGTGTATATATTTTTTATTATTACAATCATCACTTGAAGATAATGATTGAAGATAACAATGAATTTTTCTTGAGCATTTTTATTCTGAATATAAAATCTCAATAATTAGTGTGCATGGTTATTTTTTGCTACTAGAACAGATTTTAAAACACAAACTCGGCTACTTTTTATACTTTAGGTCAAATAAGCCACCTTATCGTGTACGTGATGTGATTAGCATTATGAAAATAATGATGGATTATTGTGATAGGTTATTATTCACCGCAAGCTAGTATATTCTTCATCGTGGAACTGTTCACTTTAGGTAGGTGTTTTTATTTATTTATTAGTCTTCTTTGTGTTTCATTAAATCTTATATTTGTTTTAATTGCCTATTCTACTTCCCGGCAGAGTAAAATTTGGGTCACCCCATCTCTTCCCATGCGTTGTCGTACAAAGCGACTAATAGATAGGGCTGTTTATCATCAGACTGATATATACAGCCCAGACTCAGCCTCAGACGCATAGCTCGAGTCAATAATAGTGCCCGGAGCCGGCATACGACAATACTCACCCCCTATTACGTGGGACCGAATACAATGATAGGTGCAATGTGGGTGTTAATTCACCTCGGCCTAACCCTCCGGGGATATCAATCAATTTAGCCCACTGCAGTCCACTGCTGGACATAGGCCTCTCGGAATGTACGCCATTTCATCCGATCCGCCGGGAATATAGGCGTGTTTATCTAATATATAAAATTCTCGTGTCTCAGTTTTTGTTGCCATACCTACTCCTCCGAAACGGCTTGACCGATTTTGATGAAATTTTGTGAGCATATTGAGTAGGTCTGAGAATCGGCCAACATCTATTTTTCATCCCCCTAAATGTTAGGGGTAGTCCACACCAAAATTTTATTTTTTATTTTTTAGGCAAAATTTTTAATTTCTATTTTTTTATGATACAACATACAAAAATACATACAATCCTCAATTTTCACCCTTCTACGATCAACCCTTATTTTTTAATAGCCATTTTAGTAATTTAATCATTTTTTCTTTCCGGTAGAAAAATGATCAATCGTCATTTAATTATTATCTATTTTTCATCCCCCTAAATGGTGCAGCGGGAACGGGATCTGACGCCACGAGGGCAGGAAAAAATTGGCGGTACGCAGTTCGCCGGGACAGCTAGTATGTATATATGTTTTTATCGCCCATTACACTAGCCCTCTAGATTACCACTCAAGTTTGTGCGCGGATTGGTCCTTTGAAGCCCTCTTTCACCCAATTGCGACTTAAAGAATAAGTCCTTTCCTAGTGGTTATTCGCTACTTTAATTTTAAGAAAATATTACACCGCCTTATGGGTTGTATTTAAAAACCCTCTTAATAATCTCCACACTTATAGTTATTCAATTTTGAGGGCGTTATGTGTTATTGAGATCAAAAATCCAAACTTTGTGGCACTTGACAAAATAACACGATGTTCTTTAGCAAGTTTATCAAGTCTGCTGAATGGTTAGATCGTTATGTTACATGTGTTTACATACACTTGGCATAATAATTCACTGTCATCTGCAAAAACAAACAAACGGTAGGTACATCAAGCACGGTGGGAAAAGAAAGGGTTTGTTGGTAGATTCAAGATTCAAAATATCACATTGTTGCAGATGTTTATACTTAATATTTTATAATCCAGACAACAATATGATATTTTTACGTTGTATATATCTATATAACTAACTGAACTAACATATCATAACATAACAACATATCTATCTAACTGAAGAGTTTGAATGCTGTAATCTCAGGAACTACAGGTACGAATTGAAAAAAATCTTATTGGTTTGTTTTTGAATAGCCCGTTTATCGATTAAGGTTGTAAGCTAAATATCATTATGCTACTATTGAAGGGAGCGGAGCAATGATCATACCTATACTACAACAAATCCGGCAGATTTTCATGCATAAGCAACATAATTATGTCAAAACTAAAAAAATACGGGCTCGAAAGGGGCGATAGTTCTAAAGATGAAAGCCTCAGAAACAAGTACCTGAGTAATTTAAGTTTTATTAAACAATATTTTTCGGAAGCGCCTGCCACTTTTGTGGTTGCAACGAGATCGATACACTACTCCTGACTCTTCGCATAACTACAGGAGTCGAACGGAAATGTCAAAGCATTTGATGAAGTTTTGATGCATACAAACAAACAATGTCAAATTGTAGGACAAACATTCACACTCTGGATATATAAACTTTATACTCGTTTAATTTCTACTATTTGTTTATTACTTGTGGTATTATAACTTGTACGTAGGTTATTCTGAACTTAATGTTTCCACGCTCGTAAAGTAAAGGTAAATGCACTAGTTATTTAATAACTTTATTATTGTTTACTTACTGAGTTTGGGAGGTCATTACCAGAACATGTATTAATTTGCTGTATCATTCAGTCGCTGCTCAGCTGCTGCAGTAAACACACGTGCTTAGGTATTTGTTGGTGTTCATTGATTTTCTGCGCACAATTTTGTTTGGATCTGGATAAAAATAAACTTGTGATGTGACTAAGTGATTTCAGTACATATTCAGCACATCTACGTCAATAATATATTGTACATGGTTTTGCATAGCATAATATTATTATTATTCTACATATTTCAGGAAAACTTATATTATGATCAAATTAACGTTAAATGAGGAGGTAAGGGTAATGGGTAACTTTTTGGTTACATGTTTATATTTTTGTTCTAGTATTACAAAATGAAGTGGGAAGCGATTTTTTTAGTGTGTTTGTGCCTGTTGAACTGTTATGCTGAGTGTAAGTGGAGGAACTACGAGAAACGTCGCATGCATTGGCAGGAAAATGCTAATGAGATGCCCCACAAGCCGTATGAGAAGCGCGACCCTCCGGACCATACAAAGCTGATTCCGATGGCCAGATACGTGTTACACAGCGCAGGTAACGCAATTTTTGGCCCTTTTTCTGTTTGACCTATCTTGACTTTTGCGGGAGTAACTGCCGTGTTTGACCATATATTATAGATAGATACCTACCACATCGACTCACATAGGTACCTACTGATTCTGAACCCGTTTATTTACAGACTGGGCTTCGTTAGCGACGATTTCAGTTATACCAGCAATTGAAGGATTTCCATTCTCAAACGTGAAGTCGGTGGTGGACGGATCGCTCGCTAATTCAACTGGTGTTCCGTATTTCTACATGTCAGATTTAGACTTCAGCGCAAAGGATTTGTCGGTAGGTTTAGGAGTAGGTAGTAGACACCTGATTTTAACCTTTTAGGTACTCCCTTTACCATTAGATTCCGTGATCCACTTATATATGGTTTTTATGGGGACGATTACCGGTCTGAACTTCCAACACCGAGAGGAAAGGCTGCACTAGAGCCTCCATCCGTCAATTAAAGGTATAGGTTTCGAATTGCAGGTTAACTTGAAGAACGGAGGTCTTAGCGAGGCCTATGCCTACCTACCTAAAAGAATTTTCTCCTATTTCTAGTTACTAAAAAGAGCAATCAAGATCTTTGGTGGTTATCAAGCATGACAAGCATCGTAAGCGTCGTGAATGTCGTGATGTCTTCACGTGTTGCACGACAAATTTAACCTAAATACGACTACTTGTTAATCTAATTGACTTTGTATTAACAGAAAAACAATCGCGCCACAGTGTTAGTTTCACTTGAAGAAACCAGGTACTGTGAATATCAAAACTATGATCCTCAAGACCCCAGGTGCACCCGCCTGATGTTGTCTGGAATAATGAAGCAGGTATGTGTTTTTGTATCTTCGAAAGCTGTGCTTAGATTGGTTTTAGATGACGCTGTATCAATTATATTATATTAATTCATAGAATAGAATATTCTCGGTGGAGTAGAATAGGGCCATCACATCAGTCTCTACCCCTGAGTGTCGTAGAAGGTGGCGATGGGATAGAGCTGATCTCAGTCCGGTAAAGTGCCTGCTTGACTACAAAGGTTCGCCCCCTAGCACTTTAGCCTGCAAAACACACTTGTTATACACTTCTGCCTGCCCCTTCCAGGATTTACAGAAGTGTATGTATGTTATGTATCCTATCTACAACATTAGCTTTATCAGGATCATAAGACGCCCTGGATAAAGACAATGCACATGGGCACACATGACACTAAATGATAGTGCAGCTATTTGTAGTTATAACAAATATTTAATTATTTATTTATCTTATACTTAGGCATAATATATTACGTCGTCTAAGTACTTAACCTTTATTTTCGTTTCGTGATAAAGTAACGCTAACTCTTATAAGAATTAAGAATCATAACAGATACCTACCTAATTATAATTTTATCAATCTATAGTGACTACTTATTTAATGTTTTTTTACTTAGGTATTCTGTTATGTTTACAAAAAAACATATTCTGGCTAGCTCTCCGAATATCTTTAGCAGAACAATTCACCCGCAGAATCATTGACCCGACAGCAATGATAAATCAATTTTCTTTTTATTAAGCTAACTGAACTGCCCAATCTGCTGTAGATTAACTGCTCGAGCAGTAATCACTTGGGTGGATATGGGGAGATATAGACACTTAGATATTCTTGTACCTGCGTTGTTTCTTAGTTAGATAGGTACCTACTTTACCTGAACAATCTTGATGTGATTTTGCACACAAGCACATCAAAAATTAAAGTTCTGCTAGTGGCGGTACAATTAGATTTTTTGTTGCATTTTTTTTTAAAATTAGAGTTAGACCAAAAAAAAACATTAAATAAGTTGTAAGTAAGGTTACTCAGTAAGGCATTTCACATATACCCCGCTTCACTCCGGGCTATCAATCCAACAGAGTTTAACTAAGTATAAGTACTTATAGTAGAAATAAACAAATTACAAGTAAATATAATACCTAGATTGTATAATCTTTATGTTACAGACGCATTTATTCATCAATTGAATGTTCTTTGTTTAGGCACAGGCGTATTATAATGATGTTTGTCTCTGTACTAGGTGAAGGAGAGCACGCCGGAGTACACGTTCGCAAAGGCCGCTTTGTTTGAAAGACATCCAGCTATGGCTTATTTCCCAACGGGTATGTATTGAAAATTAACATTATCTAAGTACACCCCAGTTCATACAAAGCTAGTCTAATCTTACGAAATACAAAATACATCGTTAAAAAAAAGAACTCAAGTGGGACTTGAACCCACGACCTTTCCATACGGGGAATGCTCTCCCAACTGAGCTATTGAGTCACAACTGAATCACTTCAAATTTCCCATTATGGGCGATGGTGGAGCCATCTACCAACTTTTTTACGAACTGTTGGAATCAATGAATGATTTTTCAACCATTTTTAAACATTGATTTTTGATTCAATTATTGAATCTTAATCGCATTTCCTGCCGTTACCGCGTTGGAGAAATCCACTAAGCACGCACTGCGGTCAATGCTGAATCGTGGTTTTCTGTAGTCGAATTTAATTTATCTAGGTCGGGTCCAAGTAGTTCAGCTAGTCAGAGTATTCTTCGTAGAAATAGTTCTCACGGGTTCAAGTCCTATTCTGAATGTTGACTTTTAAATGAATATGATACCTAACCATTTATTTTGCTGTGTGTACCTAATTAAATCATTACACCTGTATCTATTTCGATAATTTATACCAGAGAATGTATAAGTAAATAGTTGACTTGTGAAAAAATCGTATTTTAATACCTATCTACTATTAGGTACTCGATTCGACAAGGTTATCTTTTTAAAGCCTTAAAAATTTTTTTAGTGTTCATTCTTCTCTATGTAGTATTTTTGGCAAACACATTTTAAAATACTTCAAAACACAGTGCTCACAGTGAGGTATGAAAGGAGTTAGCTTCATTCCGCACACGCTTATGCTTTGGTTTTCTCAAATGCCTACAATATGGGATTCTTCAAGGGTAGGTATTAGAAAGTTCTAGACGTCTATAGACTACGGCTGCACGGTAACCACTTCCTATCAGATAGGCCGCGTGCTTGTCTGTACCGATATATTTGTTAGTAAGAATATTAGTAACCAAAATTACTAATATTCCTTCTAACCCCCCAGCTGAGCTAAATTGCTTGTATTAGAAGTGGGTTCACGTCGGTAGTGTAATGGCCAGGACCTCATGATCGCTAGGCCGACTCATTAACCGATGGTTAATGGTTTATAAAGCCATCAGTGCACCATTCTGATGTCCTTAAAAAGTTATAAAAGTACTTACTTTGACTTGAAGGAATTTTTACAGCATTAAGTATGCTAACTATACAAATCGAATACATAGGGAAAAAGAATCTTCTCGGGCGGGACTCGAACCCGCAGTCTTTCCCTTACAGGGGGAATGCCTGACCAATTCGGCTACCGAGACACGCCCGATATGATTCAAATTTCCCATCTTATACGTCTTTAAGGCGACGTGGCGTCATCTACCGATTTTCTTACGAACTATCGGAATCAATGAATGATGTTACAATCATTTTTAAACATTGATATTTTGATAACTGCGCCCAAACAATTGAAGGAATTTTTACAGCATTAAGTATGCTAACTATACAAATCGAATACATAGGGAAAAAGAATCTTCTCGGGCGGGACTCGAACCCGCAGTCTTTCCCTTACAGGGGGAATGCCTGACCAATTCGGCTACCGAGACACGCCCGATATGATTCAAATTTCCCATCTTATACGTCTTTAAGGCGACGTGGCGTCATCTACCGATTTTCTTACGAACTATCGGAATCAATGAATGATGTTACAATCATTTTTAAACATTGATATTTTGATAACTGCGCCCAAACAATTGAAGGAATTTTTACAGCATTAAGTATGCTAACTATACAAATCGAATACATAGGGAAAAAGAATCTTCTCGGGCGGGACTCGAACCCGCAGTCTTTCCCTTACAGGGGGAATGCCTGACCAATTCGGCTACCGAGACACGCCCGATATGATTCCCGCCCGAGAAGATTCTTTTTCCCTATGTATTCGATTTGTATAGTTAGCATACTTAATGCTGTAAAAATTCCTTCAATTGTTTGGGCGCAGTTATCAAAATATCAATGTTTAAAAATGATTGTAACATCATTCATTGATTCCGATAGTTCGTAAGAAAATCGGTAGATGACGCCACGTCGCCTTAAAGACGTATAAGATGGGAAATTTGAATCATATCGGGCGTGTCTCGGTAGCCGAATTGGTCAGGCATTCCCCCTGTAAGGGAAAGACTGCGGGTTCGAGTCCCGCCCGAGAAGATTCTTTTTCCCTATGTATTCGATTTACTTACTTTGACTTTTCCAGATCACAATTGGTTCGTAGCCAAGTTGAAAATAGCCCAGATCGCAATGGTCGACTGGTTTGGCGGCGCGAAGTACCTTCCTGTTCGAGATTACCTCGCGTACAACTACACCGGCTTGGAAATGCTCCATTATCGCAAGCAACATGTGCAGAGAGCTACCATACCTTGAATCCAGGCCACTGCTGGCTGCTAAATAAAGAAAGTTTGATAAAAAAATACCTAGATTTTAGGTTTTAATTTTGTTTAGCTTGCTTACAGTTTACAATAGGTATGTTGAAATAAGTCCTGTTTCTTTGATACAATAATTTAATGGTGCCTTTTTAGTATGCTTTTCAAAAAGTTTAATTCACATCAGCTAGCTAAGATATCTAGTGTGTCAGTACAGACCTAGCGGCAGTTTGCTCGTGTCCTAAATTAACAAAAACTCTTTGTCCCTTGTATATCTACTGTCGAGCACTATAAATAAATGCTTATTACTTTAAATATTGTTAAGAAAGTACCTACACACATTTTCTTATATTACATAGCTCTGTCTTCGTAATTTGCTTGCCCATTTAGTCGTTAGTTGTTTTATGCTTGTAATGTAATTCTTATTAATGCTAAGCCTGTGATAACGCGAACAATAGTTCAGTTAATATTGTAATAAATATTAATAATATGTCAACTATAATAGGTATTTTTGTAAAATAAAATGCGAATAACAATGGATAAATTGTATTTTCAGTATTTACTTTATGTACCTACACCTTTGACCAAGAACTAATGCGTAAGTATTTGGAATGCTATAAAACTTAGTCAATTATAGATATCATAAATATTCATATTGTATAAACAGTAATGTAGGTAATTACAAAGTTTTTACACAATGTATAATACTTATTCAAAGGCGAATATTTGTCGCTCAGAAGAATTCCAAACATACTAACGATTGTGAGTCAAAAGGGTATAAGCGACATAGAATCTTCGAAGGAAAAAGATCTCAAATGATTTGACCAAAAAGCGATGTTCTTATCAACTGCCGCTTACTTATTACCCAGCCTTTATACAATTCCATACAGGTAAAACTAGATTCAAGAATGCAACAGCAAGTTAGAGTTTGTAAAACTTACCTTCTAGGTTAGTTTATAAAAGTTATTGTCACATTACTATTATTATGACGATAGATAATGTAGTCGCGATCGCGTTTGAGAAAATCTTACAGTATAAATTAATAAATATTCTAGGACTTATATAAATGTTAAATAAATATAGCTAAGTGTATCCTATAGCGATTTAGGTTTGGTGTTTTTGGCCGCTTTTTAACAGCTGTGGTCATGGAAAGACAGTTTAAACAATAAAAAAAAATAACACCAAATAAATCGCGATAGAATCCGTTTTTTATACCACTTAGGTGGCAGACAAGCACACGGCCCATCTGATGGAAAGCGATTACCGCGGCCTATGGACGTATGCAACACCAGAGGCGTTACACTCGTGCTGCCTATAATAAATAAAACACCTACTTAGTTTTATTACATTAGCGTAAACTTCCCACAATAATATAAAAAACGTGGAAGTTTGTAAGGTTGGGTAAGCGGTTCAGGAAGAAAATTGGCACAGAGATAGAATGCGCCTACCCTCCATTACTTTCATATTGCCGTTAGCCTTACATTCAATATGAAAGTAATGGAGGGTAAGCGCACAAAAAATGTTTCCCGCGCACCGCGCGACGCTCGCAGGCCAGTCAAGTCGTGACCACGGGTGCTGTAACGCACCCGAAACGTCGGCAAAAGTAAGTTTTTCCAACGTGAAGTTGAACATTATAAACTATGAGGGGTAGACCATGAGAAAGGACATAGGCTATGCTTGGTCGCGATAACCGACATCCACGCGGGCGGAGCCGGAGGCAAAAGCTAGTATAAAATACGTGGAAGTTTGTAAAGTTCTGTGAGCGGTTCCGGAAGGAAATTGCACAGATATAGATTCATCATCATCTAAGCGTCCATACCGGATTTCAAGCGCCATCATTCATTATTTATGTGCTTTTGCTTTTATGGGGGCACCTGCAGCCTGACCCCCTCAACCGCATGGGCACAGATAACCTAATAGTTGGTATGAGGTTCTATTATAGTATCTTCGAGATCCTAGTCAACCTTACGAATACCTGCTAACCTACATACAGACAAGGCCTTTTTAGGGTTGCGAGGTCATCTGGGAACAACGCTGAGGTGATGATGATGACAATAAATAATAATTCACAAAATAACAAGACTTTATAAATTTTATCGATTACAATTTATAAGAAAACTTATTATGTACACAGTTTTTTTTCAACTATGAAAGAATTTACATCAAATAATCCATACTAATATTATAAATGCGAAAGTAACTCTGCATGTCTGTCTGTTTGTACCTTTTTTTCGTTTGTTTTCACGCCTAAACCACTGAACCGATTTTGATGAAATTTCGTATAGTGGTAGATTAGACCTGGAGAAAGGACATAGGCTATGTTTGGTCGCGATAACCGATATCCACGCGGGTGGAGCCCCGGGAAAAAGCTAGTATTAAAAATGCGAAAATAACTCTGTCTGTAGGTTACACTTTCACGCCTAAACCACTGAACCGATTTTGATGAAATTTGGTTTAGGGGTAGATTAGACCTTGAGGGAGGACATAGACTATGTTTGGTCACGATAACCGACATCTACGCAGGCCGAGCCGCGGGCAAAAGCTAGTTTATAATAACTTCAGTAATAAATTAATCCATACATAAAGCGGCGCAATTAATTACGCATGAGAAAATAATGCGTCTATTTATCCTTATTAACTGGGTTTGGTGAGTAATAATGTAATACAATCACACTTTAAGGTTAAAACAAGTTTACTTTTTAAAAGGATCGTTCATTATCCTTATAAGTACGTTCGTTACATTCACAACTATAGTATTCAAGGTAATTTGAATATACGTAGTGGAATGTTTTTTTTTTAATAGCATTTTATTGTGCTAACTTTTTAAGTTCGAAATACATAAATGTAGATGGGAAGGTAGATGGCTCCACCGTCGCCTATAAAGAGAAAAGACGGATATAAAGAGAAGGCAAGTGTGACTCAATAGCTCAGTTGGAAGAGCATTCCCCCTGTAAGGGAAAGGTCGTGGGTTCAAGTCCCAATTGAGCGCTTCTTTTTCCCGATGATTTTTTTTTGTTTATCGTAGACCACATCAACATTTACCAGTTACCACTAGTTGATATACTGGGTGGAAGATTGATTAACTTTATTGTTGATAAGGTAACTGACTCCTTGAGTAAAAATGCTGTCTCTGTAGGCATTAAATTTATAAGTTTAGATTTCTGGGTTTTCCTTTCATTTAATTTACCATGTTTGTTAGAGAGATTTGATCCTTATGATTGTCTCTTTCGATTGAAACCATCAAATACACGATTTATTTTTTCAGGTTTTAGTCGATTCGATTACCGGATATGTCAAGCGAGTTTTGAAAACTTTGAATGCAGTTTTGTTTCTTTAAAAAAATAAAAGAATGTTTCCTATGATTGAATTTTTCTATCTCCAGTATTTCGGTGGAGCCGCCTGTCACCCTCGCAGAAGCAAGCCGCGGCGGCGGCGCAAAGTGCGCCTCCCCGTAACCGGGGCTAGATGGGGACCCTGTGGTCCCCACAACCCGAAGGGGGCCATCTCGAAAGAGATGGTCCTGGGTCTGCCGGGGTGCGAGAGATATGCTTTTGGCAATCTCACCTCCGGCAACCAAGGACCCAAGACGGCGTACGTTTTAGCCGGTTCGAGCCCGACATAACCACCTCCACCGGCTCCGCGGGGGTGGTATCCGTGGGGATTTATCGCACGATAAAAAAAAATCTCCAGTATTTCGAATACTTCCCCTCTAGGAGGAAAAACAATACTATAGGGTACTTTGAATTGTGGCTAAAACAATTTCGGTCAGTTTTAAAATTAAATTGATAAATAAATGATAAACTTCATGCATGATATGTGATCAGGAACAAAATTGAGATTGAAAAGTGATATTGAAAATTCCTGTTAAGTCATGTTTAAACTTATCACTTGCCCGTGCATTGCTCATATTGTAACAGTAGGCGTGATCAAGGTACATATCACAATTCAATCCATTCCAACCAACCCTCAATATAATCAAAGAAATTAAATAACATACAAATTTTGAGCTTATTATTATGACGTCAGGACAACATTATGTAAGCACCATTGATATTAAACTATAATCAGCTCGGCGAACCTTGATCCCTATGTCAGTTCATACTAGTGACGGGTCGTGTCGATATATCGCAACTTTTTATAGGCAAAGGCGTGACTTGCATTCAGCCACATCGATAAACATGTTTTTAAAATATAATCTACATTACTATAATTATAATGCTTGTTATATTTACAAGTATCCGTGTATTTGTACTATAATTATAATGCTTGTTATATTTACAAGTATCCGTGTATTTGTATATGGGGTTGCCAATATTCCGATGCAGAGGTAACATGGTCGGACTGTATAATTTTAATGTGAATTAAAATTTTAGTTATAGCAACACTATCTGATCTGTCACTACGCTAGTACTGTCAGTTCGCTACGCCAGTACGAGTGCTAACGCCTTGTATGCGCCACGTGTTTTGTTGTGTCAACGGAATCCTTTGTTTATTACTATTGTTGTTTTCTGTTTTTGTTATTGTTGCTGTTTTGTTTTTGTTGGTGTTTCAAAATGCCGAAAAGACTGAGAAAAACTGTACTCAACAGTGAAACGTGGGAGTTTGTTGTACGCTTGCGTGACTATTTTGCTCGCGAACTACAAAATGGCGGACCTTTGTTGCCACTTGACAACGTACGCGACCGTGTTGCTGATGCTTTGGGAATTGGCAAAGCTACCGTTTCCCGAATTACAAAGGAGAAGTTCGGCGAATCGTCGATGGAGGAGAACAAATTATCAACTCCAAAGAAGAAAAAACATAATAGGGCACGACCCGTAACTAACCCCGATGATTTCGACATGGCAGCGATACGAAACCATATTTACGGCTATTATTTTCGAGGTGAACTGCCGACTTGCACAAAATTATTAGCGTCGCTGAAATCGGCTGATTTATTTAAAGGTGGATTCACTTCTCTCAGACAGGTTATAAAAAAATGTGGATTTCGTTATGGGAAGTGTGACAAAAGAAAAGTGATAATGGAGCGGAAGGACATTGGATTGATGAGGTGTGATTTTCTACGACAAATAAAAAACATCGAGAACTGGGACAAGGTGGTTTATCTGGACGAAACGTGGCTCAACGCCAATCACTCAGTCTCCAAAACATGGACAGACGACACAGAGAAATCCTGTACCAAAGCACCAGAAGGCAAGGGCCAGCGTTTGATTATCTGCCACGCTGGCACAGCCAAAGGTTTTGTACCTAACTGCTTGTGGGCCTTCAAATCCGTGAAAACAAGTGATTATCACGAAGAGATGAATTTTGAGAATTTCAAGAAATGGTTCACAAAACTATTAGACAATTTAAACGAGCCCCACTACATTTTAATGGACAACGCCCCATACCACTCTGTGCAAATTAATAAAGCGCCTACCGCGAACAACAATAAAGGCGAAATAATAGAGTGGCTGCAAAACAATGGTGTGGCAGCTAATACTCAAATGCTGAAAAAGGAATTAGTTAGATTGTTGAACCTTCATAAACAGCAAACAAAGAAGAAATATTTCTTGGATGAGATGGCAAAATCAAAAGGGCACACCGTGATTCGGCTACCGCCCTACCACTGCCAATATAATGCAATCGAAATGATATGGGCGCAGATCAAAGGTGGGTTGATTTGTATTTATTTTAACATGTTTTTATTTAGGTCACTGGTGACTGTCTAGTCGGCTAGTACTATTTAAAGCTATTTTATTTCACTAGCAAATTGCATTTTTATTTTTATCCATGTGCTTATATCAATTACACACTTTTAACGTACAAAATTATGTACTTATAATGTACTTACCCCGATCTCGCTCTTTGACTTTGCATCATTTTCAATCTAAACCATTATTGTTTCAGATTGTGCAGCCAGGCTTAACACCACTCCACCATTCACAGCTAATAAAATGCTTACGTTGCTACAAGAGGCATGTAGTCAAGTGACTCCGGACAATTGGAGGAAAGTGGTTGAAAAGACGAAAAAACTATGCTTAGATGATTGGAATCGAGACGTGCGATACGACAATATAGTAGACCAGCCGTTTTTAATAAACATAGGAGAAAGCAGCTGCAGTTCGGATTCCGAGTCTGAGACGCAATCGGTGACACCATTGTCAGATTCAGATTAATGTATATTAAAAAATCATAAATAAACCGCTTTTGTTTTATTTGAGTAGGTATATACAATAAATTTGTTAAATCTCCTTTATTTTATTATCGCAAACAACTTAAATGATTATAAATCTGACACTAAGAGCGTAGGTGCTCTATTGATGTATTTTGTACTGTACACTCGTTTCCATTTTCGATATTTGTTTATCGATACTTTTCCGCACTAGTCAATATCTTCCAAACGGAGTAACTTTTGCAGGACGTCAACGTAAAGTCTGATTGAGATAATTTCTTGTAAGTGTTAATAATTATTATAATTCCAACGGGATATTATTGTAATTGCATATATCTGCCTAAAATTAATAAATATCATTTTTAGACACCGCCAATTCGATTATAATATAACGGTGACGCTACTACAAGGTTGTGTCGTGGGAATAACTGTCAGTGTCATAGGGATCAAGGTTCGCCGAGCTGATTATAACATTATATTTATATGAATTGACCTGCATCCAAGCTTTTAGCTTCTCGAGTCCTATACATACTAAAATATACAAAGTGTGCAATAAAAACTTCTGAAGATAATTTGGCTAACTATTGAGTATGGACTATACAATAACTTCGTGCGGAATTCACCAATAAAATCAAATAAAACGGAGCTAGGATGTTCTACTTTATGAAATTGATCCTTTTATTGGTGAAAACTGCGATTAATCGGTAAAAGAATTGAATACCTAGCTATTTCTATACAATTTATAAAGTAAAGCCAACGAGACAAGAGAATTAAGGTAAACAAAGCGACCATTACTGAGTTACGTTGCGATAACTGGCGATTATTTTCTCTGTCCTTGTCGCACATATTACCACATACACAACAATGGCCGAGCGACAGCTGTCATTGCGTGTTTCATAGTACAGGAAAGCTGTGAGCACAGCGGTTCTAAACTGTCAGATCCGCCATCTTATGAGTAACTTCATTCACGTCTGGCTGGAATGCGCTTGAACTTGAAGTGATACGTAATAATTTTCAAATAAAAATGTTTGGAACCGCTGAAACTTTGTTTACCTTTTTCTTTCGCTTCGTTGACTTTACTTTAGGTATATCTATACAATTTATAGTTAATTTTCTATTTTATTGGAAAGAGCATTTTATTACATAATCGGGTATAGTTGCTGGCATATATCTTGACACATATCTAGAGAGAAACGAGGCCCTGGCATTATGATTAGTTTGGTATAAATCTATGGTTGGTGAATTTGAGTTCTTCCACTGTGTAGCACTTCAAAAGACACCCTAAAAACGCGTACCTACTGCGCATATACCGGGTGTAAGGGTCCAAGTACACTACATATTAGCATTCATACAAAAGAAAATCGATTTGGTCATTAAAAAAATGCCGAGTTGGTTCCCGGTGGAGTAGAATAGGACCACTGTTGACGATGGAGTTATGGTCCGCCCGTCTAACGATATTAATTAATCTTAGAATATTGTGTTACATATTTCATATAAAATATAATTTGTGTACATTTTTTTTTCTAATAAATAACGACCGCCACGAACGGACTGCAAACAAGCGCTCTGATTGGCCGACGCGGGACGCCTTCACCCCCGATGACCTCTGCGCCCGCCATTTTTTTGCAAAACTAACTTACGTACGAACCGCCGCCGCCGAGATAGGCGCAACAAACCTCGCGCCCGCGCATTCCGTTCTGGTGGTCTCAAAATCATTTCCAATTTTTCAATTACTATACCAACGGACCCCTATCAGCTACAACCACCCTAGCTCATCCTGTGGGTGTCGTAAAAGGCGACTAAGGGATAGGGCTGTTCTCCATCTAACAGTAAATATACAGCCCAAGACAAAGGGCCCGCTAGACGGCAATAGGCTCGCCCCCTATTACGTCATGGGACCGAAAATCATAATTGGCGAAACGTGGATGCTAGCACACCTATGCCCCCCGAAGTGGTACTCTTCGGGGATCTACAGACGTGAATATATGGATGGATTTTTTAAGTAAATTTGATGACGTCACTGGGGTCAAGATATCTGGCAGTAACTATACCGAGTGCCTTAGTCAGCTATGTTCACACAACCTGGTTGAAGTAGAATCTACTGTTACAACAGTTGGACCTTCCCATGGCAGTGGACGCAGGACGCGATGGGCCGCACGGTGTTACCGCTGTTACTGTACGCGTGGTGGACTAACGCGTTCACAGGCTCCTCGTTCACTTTCTTCACTTCTAAAGGCATCGCCATAATCTGAAAGAAATTATTCAAAAAGTTTTTATATGCGTACACAATGTTCAGTGTAGAGACAAGCGGTGGGCTGTTGTCTCTGCCTACCCTGTAGGGAAATAGGCGTGAACATAATGTATGTATGTATATACAAAATTTAGTGTCTGTGCTTTTGACCGGTTGAAGAGTTCCTTTATCTGGAGCTAATTTTGGATGTAGGTTCAGATCACGCTGTACCTACATTTGTGATTATGCACTATTTTACTTTTTTATATAGGGCACGTCAATTTGACTTCACCTCGCCGGATGGTAAGCAGAAGGCAAAGTCTCAGGAAAGAGGGTCACCGTTTCAAACACGTACTATGTTAACAATGGTGGCACTCAGCTCGACGGCCTCATCAGATGCTTTTGTATTTTGTATAGTACCTACCCATATTTAATAATGCTTTAGATTTTTAAGTAATTAGGAATAATTTTAGCGCAGGTTTTCTTCTCAGGGAGGTCAGACAGGAGTCCACAGCTTCCGGAAAAGTTCAACATAGCGATCAAAAAACCATGGGCTCCAGAGTACATACTTTGGACGCCACGGGGAAATTGCTATGAGTACGATGATGGGAATAATATTCTTGAAAAACAAATGTACACTTACGTTTTCAGCATTCTTTTCCCCATCAGTAATACTAGGTAAGGTATTCAAATGACTAATATCTTGTTTCACTACAGAACTGCAGATATTTTCCGACAACTTCATATTCACTGACGACATATCCAATATGTTGGTAGAGTGCGGCATTGTAGCGTTAAAATTGAGATTCCCTATCGGTCGGTTGAACATTTTACTGGTGCCTGTATACTCCGAAATGGTGATATTCTCAAGCCACTTTTCGTGCAGACTGTACAAATTTTTGTAGGTACACAACATCATATCCCGCGCGCGGCACTTTTCGTCTAACAACTGTTTTATTGCCTGTTGTAAGTTTTCAGTCTTTTCTGTTAATAATTTCTTACATTGTGCTAATTCTTCTACCATTAAGCTGAAAAGATATAGAAGAATATTCTTATTAGGTACATTGTTTGAAGGAGAGGTCATAACACTAACTAGCGATCGAGCGAGCGAGTCAGAAATATCCTTTCATACTTTAGTTCACACTAGGAGCAGCGAATTGATGCAAATCTCAATCTAACCACACTGGAAGAGAGAAGGAAGAGAGGAGACCTCATAGAAACGTACAAAATCCTTAGCAAACATTACAATGTATCAAACATTGAAAACATCTACACCATGAACTCCAACAAATTCTAGAGGCCACTCACTGAAACTAAGTAAGCCTCGCTGTGCCAGCAACCCTAGGTATAACTTCCTGCCAAACCGCGTGGTGCAAATGTGGAACTCCCTACCGGAAAGTGTAATAAGTGCTCCTAACGTGAACATTTTTAAAAATAGACTGGACAAACATTATGCAATTTTAAAAACACAAGTGCAGTGATATACACGCGTCAGCTTAGGCTGTTAGTGTATTAATTTATAATAATGCAAAAGAAGGCAGTGCTCCTTGATACGGCGCGCATCGTGAGGAAGTTCCTGTCTCTGGAGCCCTAACCACCGGTAGCTTGGTCCCTGTACCCGATGCCAGTGGGGTACTATTTTTTATATTTTTAAATAGATTTTTTTATATGTATTTAAAAATATAATTTATATGTTTTATTACAATGAATAAAGAGGAAATAATAATAAATTAAACATACACCAATTTCCTCGTAAGCTAACTCGCTTGCTCGCTCACACTCTAGCTGCCGATGTGGCCTCTACATAAGAGGTAAGAACTGAAGGGTAATTATCAAAGCAATTGTCACCGCTTGTACAATGTTGCATTCAATACCGTGTTTTAATACCTAAGGACCTAAGGATCAAGGTCTACTGAGTTGGGTTAGGCGACATGTCGCCCTCATAATATCTTGCCCGCAGGCGAGTTGTACCCTCTCGCAAAATGTTAATACCACACTCGCCCAGATATAATTTTATAAGTGGGCCAGCTGTACCTCTGAATATCCACTAGGAGTCAAGTGGCCAAGTGTTTTAGTTTACAATGATAATCGATCGTTCCAATATTAAAGGCATTATCTAAGTAAACAAATTCAATATACCTACAAATAATTTTGAAGGAATATGATTATAATTAATATGATACTCATTTTGTGTACATAATTATTTATTATAATATTTTGTTGGCTAAGTGTTAATGAATCTGTAAACTTGTTCCAAAATTACATAATAAACACGACAGAAAAAAGGACAAATAAGTGAAATGAAATATTAATTTGTTACTTTGTTTATTTACCATTGTTTTGTGTGCGCTAAAATCGACGCAATAGGTTTAAATGGAAAAGTCAGATAATTAGCTATTTTACATGATGTTATATATAATGTATGTGGTAGAATATTATTGATAGACTGAAAAAAAATCTTACTAACTGTACAGACGGTTGGCTGTACGTTCAAGGAGAATCTATTGGAGATGACAAAAGTTTACCTTTTAAATAATTATTTTGAAAAAAACATGGCTTTTGGAAAGGGGGTGTTTACATGATAAGTGGCTTTTTAAAATCTTGCGACGGTATTATTTCATTTACAGAAGGATTCTATGTACTACTTTGGGTTACTTAAGAAAAATCGATTTATTAGTGTAAAAACAAAAGAAAGGTTGTGGTCGCAGAAGAAATTAAGAAGCGTTATTAAGGAATTGATTGATAACGAAATCAGTGTAGGTCATTGTATTGAAAAAATAGATAATTTATCTGACTTTTCCATTTAAACCTATTGCGTCGATTTTAGCGCACACAAAACAATGGTAAATAAACAAATTAAGATTTCATTTCAGTTAGTTGTCCTTTTTTCTGTCGTGTTTATTATGTAATTTTGGAACAAGTTTACAGATTCATTAACACTTAGCCAACAAAATATTATAATAAATAATTATGTTCACAAAATGGGTATCATATTAATTATAATCATATTCCTTCAAAATTATTTGTAGGTATATTGAATTTGTTTACTTAGATAATGCCTTTAATATTGGAACGATCGATTATCATTGTAAACTAAAACACTTGGCCACTTGACTCCTAGTGGATATTCAGAGGTACAGCTGGCCCACTTATAAAATTATATCTGGGCGAGTGTGGTATTAACATTTTGCGAGAGGGTACAACTCGCCTGCGGGCAAGATATCGCACCCCTAGATGAAGACTCCGGTAACTCAAAAAATGAGTTTTTTCAGAAATTGAAAAAAACTGATTTTGAAATATTTATGAAAGATATAAAAAAACTAACAATACAAATTCGAAGGTAATATTTTTGTGGAGCGTGTTTGATTACCGTATTTTTTTATTATCTGTTAAAAACCTGAATAAATAGTTTTTTTGAGTTACTCTAGTTTTGTAGCGGAAGTAATTAACTTTTTAAATCACTAACAAGAATTATTCTACTTTATTAGAAATAAAAATGACTTACTATAGTTTTCAGCCCAAAAATAGGATTATTTTTGTTGAGGATTTTTTTTTTTTTTTAAGTAAATATTCCACAACATTCTACACAACGCCATCTTAGACCCATGGTAAGGTTTTATAGCTTTTTGAGTTATGGTTTTAGTTTTGATTTAACCGAATAAAAATGCATGTTATTAGAACGACAGTAAAATGTTTAATTTATAAATCAAAGAAAAAATGGCATGTGGGAACATAGTGTTAGAAAATAATATTGGTTTTTAATAATAATACTGAGATCTTTATAGCTTATTACTATTATAATTCTAACAGTCTTTATCTCTTATAACTAGTTATAAAATTTAAGTATTCTTATAATTATAAAATTCAACCAACCAAGAAAAAAACTTTACTAACCATAATAAAATTAAGTACTGTAATGTTTTTTTTTAAATCTAAGGTATTTTTTGCTAGCATTTAATGCTATCAGTGTTACTTAGCTACCTACCTAATAATAGTAACAGTCTTAGCTTTGTAAATCACAGTTTGATTAATTAGTCTGTTATAAGTATCCCTTCAACCAAAATATTCAGTCTAATAATACTTTAAAAAAATAAAGTTCTAAAACTAGTCTGCACATCAACATGAAAAATAACTAATTACAAAACATTTTTATAAAAACTATCATAGTATGGCTTTGGAATCACATTTTTGTCTACAAGTTCTTTAATGTCTTTCTTTTTTGCTTCTGTTAAACTTAGTTTTTCTGTGTATGCTTTTTCAATCGGCACTTTTCTCCACAAGGCGGTTGTAATTTGCGAGCAGGGATTTCTTTTCCTAATATGCCCCGGGACTTATACGCCTTTCCTGAATTTTTTAAAGTCTTAGCTAAATTCGCCTTCCATGTCTCTATTTTCCTTAATTTTTTCTTACCCTGAGCTGTTTCTTCGTGCGCTGAACTGTTTTCACTTGGATAAATATTTTGATTTGGATTATTCTCATACGTTATCATCACGTCATCATTAGGATCAATAGCGTTCCGTTCATTATTTGAGCTACTACTACTTGAACTGCTGCTTGAACTACTGC
Source organism: Eilema sororculum (assembly GCA_914829495.1). Taxonomy (NCBI): domain Eukaryota; kingdom Metazoa; phylum Arthropoda; class Insecta; order Lepidoptera; family Erebidae; genus Eilema; species Eilema sororculum. The sequence goes on along the minus strand of OU618545.1, from coordinate 16,557,108 downwards.
CGCTTGAACTGCTGCTAGAACTCGAACTGCTGGATGAAGAAGAAAGGGAGCGAGTTCGTGGCATTTTTGATGGTGTAGACGAGATAGGCAAAGGAGAGAAAATTATTTTTCTTTTAGGTATAGGGTTTACGTAGTGCGGATCTGCATCGGAATCATCAAACTCGCTTTCATTGTTGCCATGGGTTGGAGATGAGACAATACACTGATGTTTCAGAGCTCTTCGTAGTCTGTCAGGGGTAGGTTGTTCAGGTTGCAGTGTAGGTAACATTTGACGAAGATTCTAAAACGCTCGCTGATGAATTTATTTCCATACCTGGGAACAAACTTCTTACAGTCTCCTCCAATGCTGCTAGTGGGTAAGGATCCTCTTTTCTAGTGTTCAGCATCTCTAGCATTAGTTTTCCTCGGCCTTTCATTGTTCTGAAACAAAAATAATGTTTATTAAGTCAAAATTCAAGTAAAGTCAATCAACTAAAAAAGCACAAAAATATCACAAATTAGCTTTCAAATCTGTAACAATAAATAATGAACCTTATTGCAAATGTCATAAAAAATATTTTCTTTTTATAATTATATTGTATTTAACTAAACAAGCAAAAAATAACAAAGTTAAATTTCATTCAATAAAACTAACTTAAATCGAAATTTTCTTTTACTTTCATGTAAATGCCAGTAACGCAAAATAGCAAAATAAAAATTGTAATATAATATTATCAAAACCCCCGCATGTCAAAATGAACAAACAGTAATATTAATTAAACTTCAGCAAAACCTAATCAAATCTAAATAATAAATGAAACTTACCTTAAAATTTTCACGTAAACTCCAGCAATTCAAAATCTGCAACTATTCAAACGCCATTCACTTTCATCGCTAGGAAGATAACTAAAGATAGCGGACTACTGTACGCGCGGTTCGGGATACGCTCATTCAAGTAAAGTTATGTTTCGCGCCATTTTTTAAACGGTTGGCAGTATTGTTACATGAGTTTTATATCGCCGTGTAGGTATTCGATACGGGAATTTGAAAAGGTCATTATCTCCAAATTAGATTTTTTCGAGTTAAAGGAGTTTTCATCTAGGAGTGCGATATTATGAGGGCGACATGTCGCCTAACCCACTGAGTTGAGACTGCGCTATGTCAGACCCACATAACAACTTTCATTACAGTGGTAGGTATTGTCTGAGCAATCCAGCCTAACATTTTTTTATTATATTTCGTTTTCGAATTCTTAGGGCGCGTCACAGTAATACGCGTTGTGACGTGGCCGTACTATAATTGTCTATGATGAAGTGTCAATTTTGTGCCACTTTGCTTACCTGCTTGCTAGAAACTTGCTTCTCCATACTTCACACTGCCCTGCTAACCATTCAGTTTGTTCCTACGGACAACCAACAAAACTTTATATATTCAAGTAATCAGTAAAATGAAACACATTACAATCTAATCAATCATATATGATAATTTGGTGTGGATTGTGATAGATAGTATAATAATTATAATTCCCTACCATTACCATTGTTATATCTACTTCTTTTCCTATAGTGTCGTACCACAAATCATCTAGAACCAGCAATCAAATTTAAAAAAATGGAAAAGAGTTATGACTGTTTGTATGGAAGCTGTAAGAAGTACAGTAATCCTGCTAATATTATAAACGCGAAAGTTTGTGAGTATGGATGGATGTTTGTTACTCTTTCACGTAAAAATTACTGAATGGATTTTCATGAAACTTTACAATAATAAAGCTTACACATCAGAATGACACATAGGCTATATATCATCACGCTACTACTCAAGGTACCGAAGCAGTGATTATTAATGTCAACAAATTCAGCCGGCATCGGCATATAATCAGAAGTGACAGTGTGGTTATTTCTGTTGCTGTTTAGATAACTATATCATTGGTTGGATCACGGGATCGGACGCCACGCGGGTGGAAAATAATTGGCGGTACGAAGTTCGCCGAGTCAGCTAGTGTTATAATAAATAGCTCAAGCTGTGGATTGAACTCCCTGCTGTGCTCTTTCCAAGTGACTACAATATGTTCTTCAAGAAGAGCATTAGAAGGTTATTACAGGGTTGGCTTGGCAGCACGTGTGTGACTACCCTGGTGTTACACATGTCCATAGGCCACGGTAATCACTTTCCATCAGGTGGGCCAGGTGCTTGTTTGCCGCCTAAGTGGCATAAAAAATATGCGAAAGCTGACAATTCATATAAAATGTAATGATCCAATGTAGTTCACATACCTGATGTGTGGACAAATGTTGTGCAGAACTAAGTAGAGCATTTGCCAAATGCTTCTTATCTTCGTTGAGAGATTGGACCTGCGTCTCAAGGTCTTCGCCCATTGACGCTACTAACATTGTTTTCAGCTCTTTATTAACCTGCGGATGACAAACATATATAACTTATTTGAATGAATTTTTTAAAGCGTTTATTATGCTAACTTTTAAGTTCGAAAAACATTGGAAAAAATGAAATGCTCAAGTGAGACTCGAACTCACGACCTTTCCCTGACAGGGGAACTGCTCTTCCAACTGAGCTATTGAACCACACTTGAATCATTCCAAATTTTCCTTCTCTTTTATATCCGTCTATAAGGGCGACGGTGCAGCCATCTACCAACAGTCTTACTAACTGTTGGAAATGATGATGATGAAAGATTTTTCAACCATTTTTAAACATTTAATTTTTGATGACTGCGCCAAAATATTTGAATGAATTTTTTAAAGCACTTACTATGCTAACTTTTAAGTTCGAAAAAAGAAGTTCGAGTCTCACTTGAGCATTTCATTTTTTCCAATGTTTTTCGAACATACATAACTTAATTATAAAAGTCAGGTAATTGCAATAGTCAGGTTTTCAGGTGAGATTAGATTGGGCCATTGGGGCATAGATACAGTCGGCGTCAGAATTATCTTGACAACGTCTCAAAATGTCTTTAAGGCGATTGGCACACTGAGACGCGCGACGCGGCGTCGAGCGTTGTTGCGTCGACGCGGCGTCGCGCTCTTCGCCTCTACGGAGCTCATTTTGTATAGAAAAACGCGGGGTCCCACACACTGACAACGCAATCATGCGCGTTGCCGCAGAATACGCGCGTACAAGCAGAAAACGCGAGGTATGGCACACTGAAATCTGCAATCACGCGCGTGATTTTCGAGGGAGTTTTAGTCCGAGAGCTGTTAGAAATTTCTGTGTAGGTATTTGAGACGAATTTGAAATTAATATTTTTGCAATGCAACATGACTATATACGTCAAATTTAGAGCACTTTCACATCAACTGACGTCCGATATCCAATATCCGACATCCGAGATCGGACGAAGTCAAATATCGATGCCCAATATCGGGTATTGGAGCCGACACCACTGTTTTGACTCGTTATCGGAAAACGCAGAGACTGCAAGCGACTTTCAACCTAAATGGCATTTTCTTAGTTACGTCTCTTTTCGCGTTAAAAGATGACGCTGATCACGAATATAAGAAAAAAAATTAGTTACTATGTCATGTCAATAAGTCGAAAATAGCTTGCACTTCTAATCATTTTCTCTTCATTTCTAGCGTTCCTAATATAGTCTGGGCTATCGAGCTAATGGTCGGATGGCTTTACTTTACTTTTCTCAAAATTTTAGATTATTTCACACACCTACCTACCAAAAAAATTCTAATATCTCTCGGACTATACTAGCTCCCCGCGTCGACGCGCGTCGACGAACGACGCCGCGTCGACGAACGACGCCGCGTCGAGCGTTGCAGTGTGCCAATCGCCTAAAACTGAGGTATTAAGGGCAAGTCAATCCTTTTTATTGATTTAAATTGTACTATTGCCCTAACTAAAGGTGTATTTCAAATATCACAACAATCGATCAACATGAAGGGGGGAAACCAAGGAATAAAGATAATTTTGATTACTTAGTTCATCAACATCTTTATGATGCTGACTGTACATGCATTCTAATATTTTCACTGTGCAAGATCCCACAATATCTAGGACAGCCGTTGCTAGCCTTGCCGTTGATAGCCTGCACAGGTTATGAATATCGTTGAGATTTAATTATGATATTTGAATGAAATTTTTATAGCAATTATTATGCTAACTTTTTAAGTTCGAAATACATCAGGAAAAAGAACCGCTCAAGTGGGACTTGAATTCACGAAGTTTCCCTTACAGGGGGAATGCTCTTCCAACTAAGCTATTGAGCCACACCTGAATCGCTTCAAATTTCCGTTCTCTTTATATCCGTCTTTAAGGGCGACGGTGGAGCCATCTACCAACTTTCTTACGAACTGTTGGAACCAATGAATGATTTTAATACATCGGGAAAAAGAAGCGCTCAAGTGGGCCTTGAACCCACGACCTTTCCCTTACAGGGGGAATGCTCTTCCAACTGAGCTATTGAGCCACACCTAAATCACTTCAAATTTCCCTTCTCTTTATATCCGTCTTTAAGGGCGTCGTGGGTTCAAGTCCCACTTGAGCGCTTCTTTTTCCCGATGTATTTCGATTGTAATTATGTGACATAAGAATCTTTATTTATGAATTTGGTTCAGTAGTTTCTAATAATAAATTGCAGAAATAATTACTTTGTCAACTTTAATCAAAGAGGTTTTGTTCATGCAATATATTAGTAGCTAATATAGTATAAGTGCTCACGCTTATTGTGCAATTACATTAAATTAAAACTATGCAGGATATTGCATGCAAAATACTTCCTATTGCACATCATGCAAACAGACCAGAACAGTAACTACCTTATACTTAAGTGTTTCATATGTATTTATTCTATGTATTGTTCAACCACGAAAGTTAAAAAAATTAACTATTTTATTAGTAGGTATTTACAATTTATATAAATAAAAATTAATCACTAAATTGATTGCTAAGCAGCACAAACCTAAAGAATGTAAGGTTTTTTAGTGTTCTAAATTCAAAACTCAAGATGATATTAAGGAAAATGGAATTGAAATAGTTTAAATACAATTACATAAGATGTTAATTAGTACACAAATGTTCAAACACTTCTTATTTCCTAAGGAGATACCCCATTTTGGGCCCGAGTGCACAGACATCAAACCTACCTCAAAAAATTCGTCTATTTTGTGTTATAATTTTGTTAAGACTTCATTACAATCAGCAATGGCCAAGTGCGACAAAAGTTTAAAAATGTGATTTTCATTAATCAACAAGCTTCGTAAACGTTGAATGTAATACTTAATCCGATCTTCGTAAATGCGCTATGATTATGCTTGCTTTATCGATTCGATTATGAAATCGAATCGATAACTAATAACTATGAATTTAAAACTCGTGGCTTTATTAAATGATTTCAAAATATCTATGTAGCATCTTTATTTTCGTTATTCAGTTCACTAATCAGAAAGACACCTGTCTCCTTCATAATGGAAGTCAAAATATCGATTGTAAATAATCGTAGTGTATTCAATGTCTATGTAAATAATCGATCATTTAGAATTCATAATAACCTGTAACATCATATGTCATTTTCACTCCTGTCATTGAAAATGTCGCTTTCGCTTTCCTTCGGCTGAGCTGGCTAATCCTGAGATCATTGTGGACTTCCGTTTTGACGTTTGTAGGTTACTAACGTTTAAGAGGGATTTAAGTGGAAATATAATCAAAATTGAAAGTTTTTACACATAAATTCCTGTCAGAGTCGTAGTGGTGTGGTTCAGTGTACTAACAATAACTAACTAAGTGTTTTGTGAGCGTCTTTTTAACAACTACAAGCGGTAAGTATGGGGGACTCTTCGGAGCCCCCAGACCCCCCCGCACCCCCAGATCCTCCTCCGGATGTAGATATGAGAGAATGCTCGAGTCGTGTACTCGGTAAAAAACGGCACATGGAAGAGCAAGAGCGGCACAATTCCAAAAAACATATAGGTGATCCACAAGTAGCCAGTGCTTCTATACAAACCGTTTATAACCATCCATCTTTAATTGTTGGCGTAAACTCGTACAGTGAGGGAGACAAGGGCCCCTTTATTGTTCTCGTGTCTAAAAAGGAAGAGGATATGACAGCCGGTCATTCTCTCAAACCTCTTAAGTTTGGACAATTTATGTCACATAATAAGATTAAAAACATCTGCCCAGGTGGCATTAAACGGGTAGGCAGGAATAAAATGTCTGTTGAATTTAAGACCGCAGGTGATGCAAATAGTTTCCTTGATAACCCGGTTTTGGCCCAGAACAAATATGAAGTATTCATTCCCTCCTATAACATCTCAAGAATGGGAGTAGTTCGCTCAGTTCCAGTAGATCTATCTATGGAGGAATTTGTAGAATCGCTTGAGCTCCCCCCATCCTGTGGCTATGTGCTTAAGGCACGGCGGCTAAACAGGAAGACGGTCAATGAGAACAACCTGGTTTCTTGGGTGCCCACTCAGACGGTTGTCATCACCTTTAAAGGTCAGATCCTACCCACTCATATTTACTCCTTCTACATTTCCTTACCTGTCGAGCACTACCAATTCCCCACTATACAATGCATGAGCTGTTGCAGATTTGGCCATATTGCCTCGCAATGCAGGTCTAAACCACGTTGCTATCGTTGCGGACAACCGCATGTGGGACAAACCTGCAATGTGGTAGAGTCTCAAGCAACATGTCTCTATTGCTTGGCACATCATTTTTCTATTAGTAAGGGCTGTCCCGAACAACAAAGGCAGAAATCTATTAAAGCTTATATGTCCCAAAAGGGCATATCATACATAGAAGCCTCAGAAGCCTTCCCCAAGGTATCAAAATCGTTCTCAGAGGTTGTTGGGACTTCCTCTTCCCAGGTTGCCCACACCTCTCTGGATGTCATCTCCAGTTCACCTTCAACATCATACAGGAAGACTATATACAGGAATTTACGCCCCAAAGCGCCTCTCGGCAAATCATTTGATAGGGTTGCCCATCAGGCAATCATATCACAGGAGGTATCTTCTCTTCCTAACGGTTGTGCTCTTCCTAATTCCCAAACTCTACTTAATCATGAATCTTCTCCTTGCGAATCCTCTCTCTCTCTCTCCTCTCTCTTACATGCATTATTATCAATCATTTTACAAAATAATATATCATTACCGCCCAACGTTGCCCAATCACTTTCTCAAATATTTAACATAAATAATGGATCCACTCAAGGTGGTTCAGTGGAACTGTCAAAGCATTAGGGCAAAAAGAACAGATCTGTACAATTTAATTAATAGTTACAACCCAACGGTCTTAGCTATCTCGGAGACATGGTTAAAGCCTGGAAGTGCGTTTCGCATCCCAGGTTATTCATGTGTCAGGGATGACAGACCAAATGGTTACGATGGATGTGCCCTGATTGTCAGACGTAACCTCTCCTTCTCCCAAATTAATCTTCCCCCACACTCACTTCGAATGGATGTAGTTGCAGTGAGAGCATATAATATATCTTTTATATCTTTATATATTCCGCACCCAGATGCCTCTCTTATCGCTGATTTAGCGTTGATCTTCAATTCGGTACCAGCTCCAAGGATCATAATGGGAGACTTCAACGCTCACCACACATGTTGGGGATCAGGGGTGTGTGATTCATTTGCACACGTCTTGATTGAAATCTTTGATGAAGCAAACCTCTGCATCCTTAATGATGGGTCAAGAACGCGCAGAGCTGGACTTTCCCAAAACCCTAGTGCTGTGGACCTTACTCTTTGTTCCCACACTCTTGCATCATTATTGAACTGGGAGATTCTTCCGGACACACATGGCAGTGACCACTTTCCTATCATAGTAACCATGCCTACAGCCGTATCTCCTCCTGTAAATGCTTCCCCCCTGTTCAGGTACAGGTTATCTGGGGCTGACTGGACTGATTATAAAATCTCCCTGGAGAATAAAATTACATCATTCTCTGAGTCTGGCACGGATATCCTACAGTCATACAATGAATTTAGGGACGCCATCATTTCTTCTGCCAATGACAACATCCCTATCAAGACAAGAAAAGCTAAGTTTACCCTCTCCACACCTTGGTGGGATGCTGAATGTACAGAGGCAGTTAGAGTCAGACGCGAATATGGGATGGTATATGACAGGGCAATGACAGAAAGCAATCTGATAGCTTATCGACAGAAGGCAGCTCTGGCAAGAAAAACTCTGTCAGCAAAAAAAAAGAGTGGATGGTTGAGGTTCTGCGAAAATCTGTCACCTAGGGCTCCTTCCACAATTGTATGGAAGCAGATCAAGAGGTTTAGAGGGTCTAGTAGCTGCGATAATGTCTGTAACAATGACCTGACGTCATGGATTGATGCCTTTGCTGACAAGCTGGCTCCTCCCTGGGTGCCTACTAGAGATTCTGTCCCCAGTTTTCTTGCATACCCCTGCCCGGAACATTCTCATAGTATGCTTAATGAAGAATTTACTTATGACGAATTTCAGCTAGCTGTGGATGGTTTGAAAGACTCAACACCGGGAATTGACCATATCCCGTTCTCCTTCATTACTAAAGCATCAGATAGAACAAAATTATATTTTTTAGGCATCATTAACAGAATTTTTAAGAGCGGGGAAATCCCATCCGATTGGAAAACCCAAATTATTATCCCCATTCCAAAACCGGGCTCAGACCTCACTTCCCCCAATAGTAGGCGCCCAATAGCACTCTCAGCAGTGTTGTGCAAGGTGACAGAGCATCTAATCAAACATCGACTGGAATGGTATGTGGAGAGCCAGGCTATGTTGGCTAAATCCCAGTTCGGATTCAGGAAGAGTATGAGCACTTTGGACAGTCTCGGCATCCTGACCACTGATATCCGTACAACTTTCCTTCGGAAGCACTATCTGGTGACTGTGTTTCTGGATGTGCAGTCTGCGTATGATAATGTACTGCTTCCGGTACTCAGGAATAAACTTCTTAAGCTGAGCATCCCTGAGAGGCTAGTTCAATTCTGCGCTAAGCTGTTAATGGAAAGATCGATAGTTATCAGGAACCAGCATAACCACCTGCCCCCTAGGACCATTTGGAAGGGCCTCCCCCAGGGTTCTGTGTTAAGCCCCCTCCTATATAGTCTTTACACACATGATTTGGAATTGGTAGTCCAACCCTTTTGCCAGATCCTGCAATATGCTGATGACCTGGCTCTCTACATGTCAGCTAGCTCGATGGACGTCATCTCTGATAATTTGAATAGTGCTTTAAATTACCTAAATGTGTGGCTAAGAGAGCATGGCTTAGGCCTATCTCCAGCCAAAAGTAGAGCAGTAGTATTTACAAGGAGAAAGAGCATCCCCCTTATTAATCTCCAAATTGAGGGTGAGACTATACCTCAGTGCTCTAGTGCAAAGTTTCTTGGAGTCTGGCTTGACTCTAGAATGACTGGGAACCCTCACGTGGAGTATGTCTTGGGTAAGTGTGAGAAAAATGTTAGCATCCTTCGCTCTTTATCTGGTGTATGGTGGGGTAGTCACCCTCTCACACAAAAGCTCCTGTATAATGCAATTATCCGCAGTCATATGGACTATGGTTCCTTCCTTCTAGAACCTTGTAATAAAGGTGCTTTGCTTAAATTGGACAAAATTCAATATAAATGTTTACGCATTATCTTGGGCGCAATGAAATCATCTCCAACTAATGCTTTGCAGTTAGAAGCCTTTGATCCCCCTCTTTTTTCACGAAGGCAGTACCTTTGCGACAGATTCCTTTTTAAGCTCATTCAAAACTCTCAACATATTCTATTAGATAAACTCAGAACTCTCTGTGACCTATACAACATAAACTCTAATTCTTGCCCCAGCAACCTTCCCTGTCTTGTGAATAGTTTCATCAAATTCCTCCGCCTTCCTAACCCAGTCATTCAGTATCGGCTGAACCCGCTTTATTCTCTCCCTTTCAAAGCCATAACTTTCCATCCCCCGGTTGTGATTGATTTAGGAGTACAAAAAGGCTCTAGGGACTCTAATCTATCTTTCAACAACAGCATGGAGAACAATTATGAGGGATGGCTCAAAATGTTCACGGATTCCTCCAAAGTGAGTTCCAGTGATCCCATTGGAGTAGCGGTATGGATTCCTGCTTTTAAGGTAATCTTGAGTTACAAGTGCCCTCCTATGGCTTCGGTATTTACTGGGGAATCTATTGCGGTCCTTGAGGCCGTCCGATATGCCCTATCCCATAACCTTAATAAGACTATCATCCTTTCCGACTGCAAAAGCTGTCTGCAGGCCATCCTTTCCCATCCCTTCCGTTCCAAGTCCAAATTCCCTATAATATTTAAAATTAGAGAGGCGCTATTCCTCTGCCATCAGAGAGGCTTGGAAATTGCGGTGGCATGGATCCCCGGCCATTCCAATATTCCAGGTAACGAGACGGCGGATTCTTGTGCAAAAAGTGCAATTGGAATGGGTACCCTTGAGCACTTCCAATTATTCACGCACGACTTAGTCCCAGTACTGAAGGCTAGTCTGTCTCGTACGTGGAGTGAGGATTGGCGTAAATCCAAAAGGATTAAGGGTAAATATTACGCGGATATTCAACCTGACATCCCCAATAAGCCCTGGTTTAAAAAGTATCGGTTCCTTAGTAAACATGCGACATCTGTTATTTCTCGCCTCCGTCTGGGCCATGCTTGCACACCTGATCATTTGGCAAAAATTAGGATAAGGGACCACTCACTTTGCGAATGCGGTTTAGAGGAGGGAGATGTTGATCATATCTTCTTCCGTTGTCCCAACCAGCGTATCTCACTGTACGACATTCTGCCCTCACATATCCCTCGTCCTACATCCGTCAAATCTCTGCTGGCTTTAGTCTACACACCCTTTGTTAAAATCCTTGCCAAGTTTATAGAAATTAACTCACTAAAATTGTAGGTAAATTCATTATGACGTTCCTATATATATATTATATCCTCCTATCAGTTGTTATTATGCTATGTGTATACCTATTTATTTATATGATAAGTAATGATATTTGTGTTGTCCTTTTGTTTAGATTCTGCGGGAAGTAACTACAAACTCGAGTCAACCGGTCACATTCTGGTCCACTTTGTCTCCTTCGTTAATAGCTCTACTACGGGACATTGGCGGAATTGATGCTCAGAGCACAGAGCCATTCATCAAGAATTGAATTGAATTGAATTGAGATCATTGTGTTTTGCTGCTTTTACTCTGTGAATTGTATATGATTTTCGAACTAATTGACCCTTGCTAGATTACCGGACACCGTTATTTGCTACACGTTGACCTTGGCTTTAAAACTGGACTAGACTTTACCACATCGGCTGAAAGCTATCACAATGAGTCTCTGTGTGAATTGTGGAATCGCTACCGATCGGTGCAATATTATAGGCAGACATTTATGGAACGATGCAGGGATACTAGCTTGTATACGTGAATGGGTCGCACCACAAATAGTAAGTACCTATTCGTTATTTCTCGCTCTTTTGAAATTGTTATTATAATTAACGTTAACAAGCTGTGTGATAGCTGCTATAGAATAGAAATAACTACGAGTCTACCTAATCCCGTAGATAATTATGCCAACTTTTGTATATGACAATGTATTTTGACTGATATGTGTAACGTTCATGAAGAACTAGCCTATATGACTAATGGATTCAGTGCTTATAACATGATCTCTGTTTAAGGTGAATGCAAATGACATCATTTGCGAATCTTGCTGGATTCAAGCTCAATGTGCATGTTTGGATGAGAACAGACCAGCACAATCACCAGTGGGGCACAGACAAGTGTGTATTCTGTATGTCATTGAAGTGTGCAGAGAGGTGGATAGAGACCTCCTACAAGAACTGTCAATATCTCAAACGACTTGGTTATTAAGAGGAAAAATAAAGTCCAGGAATATAAGTAGTAGAACTTATTACGTATATATATTAGTTGACAGTTCTTTGAGCGGTAGGAATGCTATATTACAGCATTGCTACAATTGTATTGTAGGTAAGAGAACAGTCGGTGCTGTGCCCACATAATGAGTGTAATATGGTAATATTTTAATAAACTATGATGACGCTTAAAAAGGGGAGGAAAGACTTAAGTCCTAGTGAAAGCATTTCTAAAGCTAAATAGGAAGATACCCGGGATAGAGATTAAAATACTTTTTTAAAATATAGTAATCTTTAAAATAATGTTGTTTTATTTTATTACCTACTTATATAATGAATTCTATATTACTACAGCAAACAAGTATGTATACAGCCTTGTGGAAAGTGGTAACTGTAGCAAAAGGATGTCACTCAGATGTTGCCATCTGAAGTGAGGGTAGGGAAGGATTGCTTTACCACCTTTAGAGTAAATGTCAGTTGCATATCATAAAACTATAAGGTTTAATATAGTGCAACAAAAAAGTAGCTAAAGCATGTCTTTGCTTTGACATATCAGTTTTATTATTTAGCATATATAGTTGACCATTCCACATTAATGACTAAAATATTAATGACCTGTCCTTTTCTATACTAATAAAACCTGCTAACCTACTTACAAATAAAAGCGATACGCGAATAACGTGTGTAGCTATCACACACATCAACACAACATAAGACGCTGTTTGACCGCATTATGTATTACAACATAACCTAAAAACCTATGAACAATGCTCGATTTAACAAACTTGGCCATTGTGAATCGTCGTGAAAATTAGGCAAACAAAATGTCCTTAGATGGTCTAAATATTGCCTAATTTTCAACCCTGTACATGCGGGCCCAAGATTGTATGAGAGTTAGGGGTTGTCCTTTATCCAAGGTCTTCTAGAATGATTTTCTTATCATTATCATGCTCCATTACCTCTATACCATAAAGCAAACTACAATAAAAATGTATGCAAAAAAATAATCTGCACTCAAGCTACAGTCTAAGTTATTTTGCGATGCGCCAGATTTTTTGAAACTTATTAGTATTGGTTTCAATGCCTGTTTTTGATTGGCAAGTCTTTTGATGCTCCATTAATTGATATCCATACTAATATTATAAATGCGAAAGTAACTCTGTCTGTCTGTCTGTAAGTTACGCTTTCACACCCAAACCATTGAACCAATTTTGATGAAATTTGGTGTAGGGGTAGATTAGGCCATGAGAAAGGACATAGGCTAACTTTGGTCGCGATAACCACGTACGGGCGGTGCCGCGGGCAAAAGCTAGTCTATACTAATATTATAAATACGAAAGTTATTCTGTCTGTATGTTACACATTCCGATCAAAATCGGTTCAGTGGTTAAGGTGTGAAAGCATAACATACACACAGACAGACAGAGTAACTTTCACATTTATAATATTAGTATGGATGTTATATCTATAGATAGTTTCTGGGTTACACACTATTGTTATCTATTTATGAAACTTTTTCTGCTAAGTGTATGCAAATTACCACTGACCTACTGAGTATATTATTCATAGTAAATGAAAGGGAGAAATGTCTCTAAATATGCTTCGTTAAGTTTTAGAATAATAATAAGTTATGCTTAGTTTGTGTCTAGATAGTCATAATATATGTCCTATAATACTACAATTCGCCCTTCCCGGCGAATAAAATGGTAATCGCAAATTCCAAATTTTACAGGAGAAGCAAATAACTGTTTTTTGCTTATATCTCAGTGCAGGTAGATTGTATGGCTATAATTTATATGTCAAAAGAAAGCTAATTTTTGTGCAGACTAGTTTCTATGTTAATTTTATTTCATTAGGCTATTGGAATAAAGTAATTTAAGAAAAACATTTTACCGAAAATGTAGATAAAAATTATAGTACACAATGTATCATTACCATATTATTCGCGTGTTATTCCCATTGCTGCCGTGGTCAGTAATAATACATTACAGTATTGTTCATGTAAATATGGAGCTAAAAATGTTTACGGTAAATGAATATTACCATATTATTCGGGGAAATGCATGTGATAGTGTCTACGGTAATATTACTTTGCAAAACTATTCATCAATATATTGTGTCAACTGATTATTTGTAATATTATATTGCAAATATAATATTTGATCAAACAATACAGTAATAATTAGTTAAATTACATAATATTGCGGGAATGAAGAGAGCTACCACAGTCAGGTTGCAGTATATTTATTACTACTCAATGATTTAATAAAGCAATGTCTTACAAACTAAATAACAGGCTTATATACTGATTTATCCACCATTGGTGGAGTGGGAGCGATGCTTGTGGTCACGTCCTATCTTCTCACTGACTTGAAGAAGGCATGGGGAGCTGTGAGAAAACTCACAGATGACCCACCAGCCGCTGCCAACCCTGGTCGAGTGACGTCAAACCAAGCGGCCCACCAACTCCGCCTAAACGGGAAGACACAACACCTAAGACCCATTAAGTTCGACAGTCATCTCACCAACCAACCAAATTGGCCAGCCCTTTTTACTGCAGGAAATCATAGACACCATAAAATACTAAAAACGAGTAAGGCAGCAGGCGTAGACGATATCACTGTCGACCAAATAAAACATTTTGGGCCCAGAGTAGTGTCCTGGCTTCTTGATCTCTTTAACAACTGCCTAAAATCCTCCAGAATTCCAAAACTGTGGCGAAGAACATAATTAAAAGCGCTCCTCAAGCCTGCCAAGAGCCCCAACGACCCTAAATTCATTGCCGAACAGGCTGGATTTAGACCCGATAAATCGTGCACCAACCAATTACCCTGAACACAAAACACTATCTATACGCGGACGACCTGGCAATTAAAAAAAGAAAGAAAGAAATTTGATGCAAAGGTTAACATCCACGTCTTGGACATGTTGTCAGGACAACCGGCCTCGCTCTCTCTTTCTCTGCGGGTGAGTTCGCGTATCCAGTATGGCACCGCTCTGCGCATGCTAAAGAGGTTGATACTGCCCTAAACGACACATGCCGCATTATAACGGGCTGCCTTAAGCCTACTCCCCTGAACAGACTGTATCCACTAGCTGGTACCACTCCACCAAGCTTACGACGGCACGTTGCTTGCGAGGTTGAGAAGAGAAGTAGACTGTAAATATAGCTGCATATGGCTTTTTTGCTGACTGCTTCTTAACGAGAGAGATGTCTTCTTCTTTCGTTAACCGTGTGTGCAGTTGCTATATGTGCCGACACGCTGCTGTGGTCGTAGGATCCAGGCTACGCGGTCGCTGCAATTAGTGGTACCCCTGTTGTGGCCGTGTATGCTGGCTGGTCACTTTGGTCTCGATGGCTTTTTGAAGATTCAGCAGTCTTATCTCTCTTTGGAGCGCGCCAATGCCAGTTGCGGGCAGTTCCATTTCGCCGGAACTGGGTGCCGCTAATTTGCGGAGTACTTTTCTTCAGTAGTCATCGTAATTTCAAGACTAACCGCTGGTCCCTTAGATGCGGGCCGCGTGCGGTGCTTCCTTGACGTTAACATTGTTGACGATTGCTATGACGGCGTGTGCTGCGTCGACATTTTCTGCTATTGCGCTAAGTTGCATATAGTTCCGTCTGCATTTTTGCTAACTTGCCATTATGTAGGTTGTTGCGTTGCGTCATCGTTTGACTTTTTTTTGTTTCCGTAGTTTCGAAAATGTGAGATTATTGCAATTATGTTCTTTCTTCGAAGAGACTCGGCCACTGATGACTTTTAGTCGAATGCGTGCATCAGTGGCTACGATCCGTATTTTCGTAATCATAGATTCTTCTACTATTCTTATTCTTCTTCTTCTTCTTCTTGAAGATGAAGTGTTCGATTTGCCTTTTTTGTACCTAGTCTCTCAATCGTATGTCGATCTTTGGAGAGTTTTTGTGAGGCGATGATTGTCGGGATGGTGATTGCATTTGTCGCGCATTGTGTCGCGGAGCCGGTCGAGACTGTGGTAGCCGTACAAAAATTATTTTCATTGATACCACATAATTTCTTGGTTCTTCTGGCTGATTCAATAGGCTCATATCGCTGAGCCTGGTGCTTCTTGAGATCTCGCATTTACAATTAGTCCATATATTTGGTCTGGAGTATAAAGGACTTTATTTTTTAAAGCTCTTTCTATGCATGAATGCATGCTATCGCCTTCGTTTTGGCTATGTCTAGTATCGAAGAACCTATGTATTATAGTTTGCATATCATGGGCTTTTATTGCATGGAGGTATAAAGCAAAAATATACCGATTTTTACTTTGCCCTGAACACCCATCTGAATAGAAAGACCAATTCCTGATACTTCAATTTTTTTCTACCTTATATAGTATTCCTTTTTTTACTATACCTTTCATAAATAAGGAAACAAAATATGTGAGCGCTTTTGCTCTGCTAATACTACCGAAAATAGTAGTGTGTTATTGCATTGCGTTCCAACATAATTGCAATCTTTCAATGTAAAACCCGTTACTTTTAGAATTTTATCTATATAATACGGTAAGAAACATTACCGTTTTTATTAAAATCTGTAATTTATTGTAAAAATGCATTACTTACCGAAACTAACGGAAAAAAATAACTTTGCATTATCGTTTACGGTTTTATTCGTGTTCAAATTGTATTTCTAATTTAACTGAACAAAAGTGTTATGTTCATTATGGACCTATGGGAATTATTGTATTTTCAAAAATATCCACTGAAAAATTACAAAAAAAATTTACAATGTGTATTCGATGCTCTAAGAACCGAAAATGCAATAAAACCTAAACTGTGGTAATAGCACAATACCATATTATTCGCCGGGGAGGGCGAATTATTAGTTATCAATACTAGTACTAATAGAACTTAACAGTTAAATTTCAAATTGTCTGTAACATCTTTATAATATAGACAGACAATTTTAATTGTACACCAAAATTATTACAGCTACATAATAGTTGTAACAAATACAGTTAAATGCGCAGTAGGCTATCACTACAAGCCTTATTGGCTACCTAATGATGGCCAGGAATGAAGAGTATATAAATTTGTGTTGTATAACATCATAAACATGTAAAAGAATCTGTCACATAAATAATTAAATTGTATACAAATATAAAGAAGCACACAAAGTATAAATGTGAAAGTACTAGCTTTTGCCTGCGGCTCTGCCCGCATGGATGTCGGTTATCGCAACCAAATATAGCCTATGTCCTTTCTCAAGGTCTAGTCTACCCCTAAGGCAAATTTGATCAAAATCGGTTCAGGGGTTTAACTCTGAAAGCGTAACATACAGACAGACAGACAGTTACATTGGCATTTATTTTATTTCATTTTATTTATAAGGTTTATCCACAGCAAATGCATTACAAATTGATATATAAAACATGTTTAGCGAGTAATGAGAATAATTATAATATTATAGTAGGGAAGTATGGATAATTCATCAACATTCTCAAGGCAAAAGTATAATAAATGTATTACTCACTTGAACTTGTTGTTTAAGCTGTTCTTTCAGAGATTCATTTTCTAAAATTAAATTATCAATTTTCCTTTGCATTTCAACATTCTCTGCAGTTGGTTTGTCAGCCTCTCCACTTGTTTTATCACCCGAAGAGTTTAGCTTTGGTCGTGGTTTGAACTCACTTAAATTGGTATCCATTTGTGACATTTGAGTTATTAAAGTATTAATATCCATATTGTTTTTTGACTTTTTAAACCCTTTTTGGACTGCTCTTGGAGTAATAGGCTTCACGGCAGCAGTATAAGGCTCATAGGGTACAAACTTTGGTGTCTTCATATTTATTGACTTTTTCTTCTCTGTCCTTATTATATTAGTAGGGTAAACTTGAACTAGTCGCGCTGGCAGAAGGCTATCTTTTCTGCTCGAAGTACTTACTTTTGGGACCACAGTTACAACTCTTTCAGATAAACTTTCGTCCGATTCCATTCCATCACCCGCTGTTCTTGTCTTATTCATTATTTCTATGGAAAAGCAATTAGGTATGTGACTATAATGTAGATCATATAAACAATAATTGTACACGAATACAAAAATAATAGAAAAGGTTGACACTAAGACATACTTGTGTGATAAGGATATCGGTTATCCATTATTATGAGATAAGGAAACTGGAAGAACCAAAAGTATAGTCTATTACGATAGATAGGAATATAATATTCTGTATTAATACCGAGGTTTTATTCCTTTCTTTTGTGCTCTATTATTCGATATTCTTTCTATTTTCTGTCATATGTTAGTCACTGTCAAGTGTCGAGTGTGTCATGTCAACGTCAAAAGCAAACTCAGACAAAATAAGTATAGACCGGGCGCTACAGGTAAGTGAGTATGCATAATGTGAGTACCGAATTTCGCCAACAGATTTAAATGAAGAAAAGGTCAGCGTACTCAATGCTATAAAATCATTTTAATGATTATTTCCATAATAATTTATATGTATACTGTCGCCCCATAAATACGGATATAAAGAGAAGGCAAATTTGAAATTATTCAGGTGTGGCTCAATAGCTCAGTTGGAAGAGCATTCCCCTGTAAGGGAAAGGTCGTGAGTTCAAGTCTCACTTGAGCATTTCATTTTTTCCGATGTTTTTCGAATTTATATGCACATACCTAGTTATTTTAATGGTAAAAGTGAGGTTGGATGGAAACACGACTTAACAAAGCAACGTACGCGCGTCCATTCAGTAAGTACCTATGGATGAAGAGGGGGAGCGGCAAGGGACCATCACAACCGGTGGCACGGCAAGAACTGTGTTATACAATAATAATAAAGGGAATTAACGCAATCGTGGTATAGGTACACACGTACCTTTGATTTGCCTAAGGTTCCGACCAGGTTACACCGGCCGTGGTCACATGCTCACTGCTTCACTAATGAACGTCCGCCGTCTTCGAGTCCGTGAGGTAGTAGGTTCTTCATCTACCCGCACATTCTCGATATTTTGTTTTCAATGAAGTATGTTTTTAACACGGAGCTGACTTTGTCCGTTACTCCCTTGACAGTATACAGGCTGGCTGGCTACCTGCTCACCTCTGGATGTCTCCGCTACAACGCCTGTTGTTTCCGTCGTCCATTCACCTCATATCCGTTACTTTTAAGTACCTCCTGAACATGATGCAGCTCGCTCCAGATATTCAGGGTCACAGAGGGTCAGCTCTGTTCCTGACGAGTGATGTCTTAACGGATCGCAGGTGTCGGGGATGGTGATGAGACGTAGCGGGTAGATATCTCTCCGTATGTGTAGGCTTCCGCTACACACAGTGTGACAAGGACCCATCTGATCTTACGGCTACTTTTAAGTCTAAGAATGACAACGACCTATCTTTCTTTCTCCATCTCATATGCGAACCTTATCTTGGGATGAATGGAATGTAGATGTTGTGCGTCAAGAAAGTCGTGAAATTAATGTTGAAGGAACTAATATTTTTCATTGTATTTGCAACACTCAATAACTGTCAAACTGAGTTTTCAGCTGTCATTCCTTTCTCTAGTATATACAATAAGTATATTTAATAATCTATGATCCCTTGTTTTGTTGTGGATATGTTTCGTATATCTTTTGCGTTCATTTAATTTATTTACGTCTAGTAACAATATAAAGTGTAAAAATGAATAACAATGTGTGTATTAGTTGTGTTGTGAGAGACATGTCGTATTCAAAGTATTTCAGTGATATAGTATGATACACGGCGGGATTTCAAACCGGCAAGCTGGTTTCTGATTTGGAGGATATTTATGGCCAAACAGCTAAATAAGCCGGTACGTACATATATTTAAATGTTAAACACGGTATGGGAAGCGTAATCCATTAAAAATTATGTGCATTAAGTGAACATTTTATTTTTCAAAGCATTGTTTACATTTGTCGTGGTTGAGTCATTAAACTTACGATTTTAAGAAATCGTAGTACGACACTTTGACGTTTTTGAACATTCTTGATCCATTTTGTATTAACCACTGAGGCCCTTTGGACTACTAAAAAATTACACGGTATATACAGCTGTATTTATCCAGTACCGTACGTTTTTATTTGTTTCAGATTTTCAAAAGCACATTTCAAGACATATCATTTCAGTATGTGATGATATATCCAGTGTGTCAGAAACTATCGCGGATAAATTACGCAGGAGTTTCAAGCAGCATTTTGGGTGTTCAATACTCACCCCAATAAGTTAATGTTCTAAAATATTATAAATTATATGATATTATAATAAGTACTGTACCTACATCTTTTGTTTTCATTGTTTCATACTTTACAACATCTGTAAAAAAATCGACTGTCTAGCTATCACGGTTCATGAGACAGACAGGTAGGCTTTGGGTAAGGTATTGCTCGGGACATGTTTCTTGGACCTAAAATATGCTGAAAACACATTTCACACCCACGGTACCCATGGCCATACTCCTGGTGGTACCGTGGGTCTAATAAAGTTAAAGTGTACCACTGAGTAAGCGATTCTGTGACCAGAGCGGTGGTGGACGAGCTCAAAGTCACCAAACATAGATTATTACAAAACAATCTGCGCGCGCCAGGCCAAACAATTCGTTTATCTCGCAGCTTGGATTTTAAATAGTGTCCCGAGGCATATCCTAATAACGTCCGACACGGCGTGTCCTTGTATATGAGGCCTTATACTCATTTATCGGAGTGTAAGGTTAACGGCATTTCCCTCACACCCCAGTTAACTTTGAGCTATATACGGGTTTAAGATGGCCCTCTTGGGTGTCCTCATCTAACCTCTATATCCGCTGCTAGTCACAGGGACCCGTGACGAGTCTCCGCGCAGGTCTCTATAGGGCTGCTCCCGCTGCGGCCGTTAATTGCAGTAAGTGGTAGCGTCTCCCATGTGCTGAGTAAGATAGTGAAGCATTGCCGTTAGCGTTGTACAGGTTGCATCGAATGGAGGCTTCGGATCACGCGCACCAAATTGAACATAATATCTGTGCTTCTAAATCCCGTGTGCTTGTCTGCCACCTGAGTGATTTGACAACCATGACTTCTAAACTCAATCACTCCGCACTCGTTGATTTCGATTAGTTGTTAAAGTTTTAGTTGCAAAAAATAATATCTAAATGTTGCTGCAAGCCCTGCAACCATTTAAAAAGTATATAAGGACTATTCTGTAATTAAGTATATATAATTTTCTAGCTTGAAGTTTGATTTATCTCTAAAGTTTGCGCCATTAGTGCCTAAATAAAGTGAATGATATAATTGCCGTATTTTTTTTCACTTTTATTCACTATTGTAATGAAATCACACCATAACAAGCAACCGATCAAGCCTTTTTCATTATAGTATGGCAGGGATACCAGATAAGCGCAGCAGCGCCACCCTCAATTTTCACGACTTTCTTGACCGGCTATATATATTGATCTACTTCCTGCCGTTCCCGGTATTATTATCGTATATCATGAAACGCGAGAGTTTGAAAGTTGGTTTAAGATCTGTGATGTCATTATTTAGGTTCTCAGGTATAGGAATCCGGTCATAGTCGCCGATTTTGCATACTCAACCACCTGTAGCGCCTGCACTAGTAGTAGACTTGAAGCTACTACCACTTAATTAATTCATAAAATCAAATCAAGATTCACACATTTCACTACAATCGCCATGTTGATTTCCCTCGTAGTAGCACCTGATTGGTCAAATATCTTTTCTTACAGATTGTATGACTCGATAGCTAGGACCTATACCTATGTAAAGTTTTATTAACCCCCGACGCAAAAACGACGGGGTGTTATAAGTTTGACGTGTCTGTGTGTGTGTGTCTGTCTGTAGCATCGTAGCACCCAAACGGATGAACTGATTTGGATTTAGTTTTTTGTTTGAAAGGTATATTAGTCGGGAGTGTTCTTAGCTATGTTTGAAAAAAATCGGTCCAAGATGGCCGCCACCACAACATGTTGGAATCCATATTTCTTTATAACTCCCTCAATATGGGTATCAAATGAAAGGGCTTGACTAGTAGATCAATTTAAAAAGTATAAAATACAAATTAAATTAAAAATTTAAAAAACCCCCTTCACAAAAACACCTCCAAAAATTTGAAAATAAATTTTAATTCAACGGTTGCCATGTCGGGGGACCTTACGATATAAAGGAGTACCTAACCGGTTAAGGTCCCCCGACATGGCAACCGTTGAATTAAAACTTATTTTCAACTTTTTGGAGGTGTTTTTGTGAAGGGGGTTTTTTTAAATTTTTAATTAAATTTTTTTGTGTATGACATTAATTTAATATAATAAATTAATGTCATACACAAAAAATATATACATTGATTAAATTACTTACTTAGAATGATTGTTGATGTTGATTGATGATTATTGCTGCCTCAGTTAAGTTGTGGGGACTTTATTGGGACCAATCACGATAAGCAGTTATAGACAATTCTATAAAATAACCCCCATCATCTCTTCGTCCCACTCAAGCCTTCCAAGTTTAGGTATACAGTTTTTTCCGTAGGTAGTCCATCTCTTTATAACTCCATGGTGAAAAGGGAGTACCAGTGTTATCATTTAGAAAATTTCTATAACATATTTTTCTGTTGGTAGCACGAATAGTTTTTTTAATTAATATTTTTACTTGATTACAAGACCTTTAAGTGTATGATTATTAATTTTGTTTATGATGGATGATTGATGATGATGCTGCTGATACCATTTCTGCCTCTATTCAGCTGTTTAAGTGCGTCATTGAATAACATCCAAACATCTTCAAACACTTTCACATTGTTCTTTACCTACTACAGTAGGATGAGAACACCAGCTTTTTTTTATTTTAGAAAAAGTAAAAAGTAGGCTTCGGTACCGCGCAAAACATGCGCAAAAGTTAAGTTAAATGAAAATCCATATTTCAGTTTGAACCATTTCTAAACCCACGCAGACAAAGTCGCGGCTACAGCTAGCATTCATTATGATCTTACGATCAACTTAAGTAGAAGCTTCCGTCACAGATATGACCATAATGACGTCTGTTTATATCACAACCTGGTAATGAATTTATTGATAGAGGTCATCAACTCATTTTCAATAACACATTGACATAAACATGACACAGGAAATCAAAGATAGCCGGTGTACCTATATTTTATACTTATAGAATTTTATGTTTTTATTTTCATTTTTAGGACGCGTCAATTTGACTTCACCTCGACTGATGGTAAGCTAAAGGCAAAGTTTCGGAGAGAGGGTCATAGTAATTATTTATGTCTTGTGATCAGACCCCTGTCCCTGTAGTCTAGATCTAGATTCTAAATTTTTGTCTAATTAATTGAATGGCGATTAGCATCATAAATTGGCAAGACCAAGTTTTTAGGCTAGGCTACGCTCCCTGGTTACTGATAAATAACGTCAAGAATGGAGCCATTTAGTCAAAAGATAGACACAAAAAAGTCTTTCAACATTATTTGCACAAAAATTAGGGGTGGAAATGACTATATAATAGACTTGAGAAAAACAATCCACACAAAATTATTATTAAAATTTATTGTAATAAATTAACATTCCTATATTAACCTATACCGTGTTTAAGGTTTGAGGGTAACCTCCAATGATCCATCAGCTTTCAGTTCCTTGATGATATCCAAACCTCCAACTAATTCCCCTTTGACATACACCTGGGGGTAAGTCGGCCAGTCAGAGTATGTTTTAAGACCTTGACGTACCGCTTCATCAGTCAGTATATCAAAAGTATCATACGGAACCCTGAAAAATATCAATAAGTACATTATTAGTTTTGTTTATTTTATTTCTTTAGCCATTTCATATTCTTCTGTATGTCTTTAAGTATTAAGAAGTTCAATTCAATAACTCTGTTTTGATAACATAATATTTGGTACGGGAGCTAGCAACGTTTTCGAGAAAGAATTTCAGGTCAGCTGATTTTGTGATATGCTGTCCTTCTAGCTCTTTCGGTTAGAGTCTGGGCTATCTGGCTGGCGGGAGCGGTTGCGTTCATTACTGCGCATCCTACCTGTCCAGGTGATAATCCTGGATTTTCAAAACATTTTAAGAGGCGTAATTTTTAATTTTTTGTTTTTAAATAAGACTACCTGACATACTTTTTTTATTGCCAGACATTTCTGACATTGCTAATTATGTGCCATACGCGATTCTTTTAATTTTTTTTATAAAAATTTAAAAGTATTTTATCATGTCTGTAATTTTAACATTATGTTATTTAAGATAAGAAAAGCTTAAAATTAATTTGCCAGACATTAATTCGATTGTTAAACCTTGAATTAAAATAAAAAAGGCATGAAAAGTATTGCAGTATGATGCTAGTAGTTCGAAAGAGACAGTTGCAGAATAAGCTGAGAATAAGACAGAGAACCATTGCAAATATACCATTGATATTATCTGACCTCCTCCTCGTAACCTGTAGCCTAGCCCTGAATTCCTCAGTAAGGTACTGAGAGGATTCAGTGCTAAGCAGAACCAAAGGGGACTCAAACTGACACCTTGGAAAATGCCTCGCTCAATATTTATTGGTTCGCCGTTACTGCACACCCCTCGACATCCTGGATAGCTGAGAACTGTTCTCCATTGCCTCATACATGACGCCAAGAAGATGCACAGAGTTGTATCTACTTTATACAACTCTAGCACCCTCAGGAGCCATGTATGGGGCACAGAGTCGAACGCTTTCTTATAGTCTATCCAGCATGTCGATAGATTCTTACGGCTACGGCGAACTTGTTGACTAATGGCCATATCAATGAGGAGGAGCTCCTTAGTAAGACGGGCCCCACTCCTACATCCATTCTGAGAGGCACTCATAACAGTGTTTGTAGAGATGTGCTTTATTATTTTATCTCTCAGAATAGATGTAAGAAGTTTATAGACCGATGGTAAACACGTGATCGGTCTATAGTTACTGGGGTTCGAGGTACTTCCTGTCTTACGGAGCAGGTGGGTAACACCAGTGGTCATAAAAATTGGCAACGTCCCTGACTTGATAGCAGCCTATTATTATTATTATTTTGTTTCTCTGTTCCGTGATCTCGGGACTATGAAGTCCCGGGCCTTTGGAAGGCGTGCGTCGGGCCGGTGCGGTGCCAAAACCTAGAGGCCCTTATACGGCGGATACCATCCCCGGGTGTATCATATTCTGCGCTCTGTGCATCTTCTTGGCGTCATGTATGAGGCAATGGAGAACAGTTCTTAGCTATCCAGGATGTCGAGGGGTGTGCAGTAACGGCGAACCAATAAATATTGAGCGAGGCATTTTCCAAGGTGTCAGTTTGAGTCCCCTTTGGTTCTGCTTAGCACTGAATCCTCTCAGTACCTTACTGAGGAATTCAGGGCTAGGCTACAGGTTACGAGGAGGAGGTCAGATAATATCAATGGTATATTTGCAATGGTTCTCTGTCTTAATCTCAGCTTATTCTGCAACTGTCTCTTTCGAACTACTAGCATCATACTGCAATACTTTTCATGCCTTTTTTATTTTAATTCAAGGTTTAACAATCGAATTAATGTCTGGCAAATTAATTTTAAGCTTTTCTTATCTTAAATAACATAATGCTAAAATTACAGACATTATAAAATACTTTAAATTTTTTATAAAAAAAATTAAAAGAATCGCGTATGGCACATAATTAGCAATGTCAGAAATGTCTGGCAATAAAAAAAGTATGTCAGGTAGTCTTATTTAAAAACAAAAAATTAAAAATTACGCCTCTTAAAATATTTTTAAAATCCGGGATTATTACCTGGACAGGTAGGATGCGCAGTAATGAACGCAACCACTACCGCCAGCCAGATAGCCCAGACTCTAACCGAAAGAGCAAGAAGGATGGCATCTCACAAAATCAGCTGACCTAAAATTCTCACTTTCAAAACGTTGCTAGCTCCTATACTAATTGAAGCAGGCAATAAGTTGTCAGTCTAATATTCCACATTACATGACAGTTTTTTTTTTTTAATATTGGACACGTCAATTTGACTTCACCTCGCCATTTAGGTATAACAAGTCTTTTTGAAAACCAATGAATTCCATTGAGTGAAATGAATATTTAATAATCTAAATTTCAGATATAAATGCAAGAGTACAACATATAAATATTTTTACAATTACTCCTATCTGCGGTAGCCTAGTGGTATGGGTAATGGACTGCTGAGACGAGGTCTCGGGTTCGATCCCAGGTTTACCATGGCACACACCAATGACTTTGCGATGCTTTTCGAAGTTATGTGTGTATTTATCGCAGGTTTATAAGTGCCCTGTTAATGGCAATAGGCCCGCCACCTATTACATTGGGACCTAAACATAAACTGGCGAAATGTGGGTGCTAGCACCTCTGCCTACCCCTTCGGGGAATACAGGCGTGAGTTTATGTTATGTTATGTTTTCCTATTTTCTTCAAGATCTTTGTAGCTTCATATCATAATCATATGCTTTTAATAAACAAATCAAGTTATCAATATGAATAGTAGTACTACTACTAGTATGATGAAAGCAAAGGTCAAAAGTTTATCATAGCAAAGTATTGAATGATAAGCAATGAATAGGTTTAAATTTACACAACGGGAGTTGTATCTCTAGAGGGGGCTTATTATTTATATTAGGTGAACTTGAGGTTTATTCAACCATTCTTCAAAGAGTGCTATTGCACTGAAATTATGAGTATTTCTAATAGTTCATTCAGTTAAATTGCTTATTAGGAGTGAGCAGACATTGATAGTGTAGCAGATTTGAATTCTGGACTTTATCACTTGAGTAATATGTGAAGATAATCCCTTCTCACACATCTTGATTGATTGTTATTGATCAATATTCATAGATATATAAAAAAACATATTTACCCAGTTTCATTCAGAATTTGGATTAAAGTTCTGCTAAAGCCACATCTAGGTTGATCCCGGTTGCCTTTCATGAACACCATAACATCATGTCTATTAATCAATGCTTTCAGTCTATCTTCTAGTTTTTGGGCAGGGACATCCCCTGATGCCGCCTTATTTGAACCGTGAGACTTCACTTTGGAAGATATTTGTGCTGCGTCAGCACCATCAACCCTGTCTACTTGTTTACCATTTTTGAATAATATTACTGTAGGAACGGAATCAATCTGAAAAATAACAGTATTTTTTGTAATAAATCAATCAGTTATTCCAATTAGTTTTGTTTCTTTATTGCTCATAAAACTGAGTATGAAGTGAAACTGATTTTTCTTTGTTGAAATAATTTCTGTATAACTTAGAAAACCATTGATTTGACATTTATGAGGGTAAAACTGGCAGCCATAAATCAGCCAAAATCAATACAAGTAGCAGCAGTATGAATATGATGATGAAACTTCTTTCAAATTGTCTGTGGCCTTCTTGTAATGGGAATATTTATTTGGCTGTTATAATTTTGTTGCCAGTCATGGCAGCCAATTTTGGCTGCTAGTTTCAGACTATCAAAGTATCAAATCTTGGGTGTGTGTTACCTTATATTGCAGTGAGATTTCAGACAATTTTTCAGCATCACAGATAGCTACTTGGCTGCCACTGGCCTGCACATCTGGAAGCTTTAATAGCTCCGTGAGAACTTCAGTGACTTGCTTACATTGTTCTGCCCAGTCAGCTGAGAAGTGTACCACACTTAACGCAGGTGTGCTGGAATGTATAAATCTATTGCATGAGCCGTTTATGCGACAATCTTTTTACATATCAAATTTATAATGATGTCATAAAGTTTTAACAGTTTAAATTATTTTCGTGCTAAGATTTGTCATTGTACAGAACACTTTATACATGTGAATAAATTTTAATAGGCATACCTACGTAACGTACGTACGTAGAATCCTAACCTTATGGTCTTGCTTTTAACTTCCTGAATTCATTACGACTACGATTTGTTATAGATAAATTAGTATTGTTTACAAATCAACAACTTGGAATTCAGAGTTTGGCTGCCGTTAATAACTCAAAGTAAGAAGCATATTTTAGTTCTAACAGTTATGTATTCTGTATATCACGTTAAGTTTTATGCAAGTTATAATACTTACCGAATAAAATTCTCAAAGTTTCCAACAGAGTCCAACAGAGTGACCGACATGACTGTTGAAATAAGGTTAGGGAGCAATTTTTTTACTTATTCTTTCCGTATTAAATATGAACACTTAATTATATATAACAATAACCTTAACGAGACACTACAGTATAATTACGAAGTGATGATATAATATTATACTATTATCAGAAAATAAAAATGATTCTCGAGTCCCAGGTTCCGGAAAAGCAATAAATCAGTGCAGTGACAGCAGTGTTGCCAACTGCTACCCAAGGCTTGTAGCTAGGATTTAACGAAAAGTTGCTAGATTTGGAATTTTTACCTCCCTGAAAAGTAGCTAGAAGTAGCTATGAAAATGAAGACCATTTTAAACTATCGAAATAAAACACTATAGCTAATGAATCAGCTTTATACTTTAATAAAATTATATTTTAGATTACACAAACTTTTGTCGCCATGAATTATTCCATTTTAATTAACAAATGAAATAAGATAAAATTCTGAACATTGAATATATTAAAGTAACACTTGCCCGCGGCTCCACCCGCGTGGAAGTCGATTATCGCAACCAATCATAGCTTATGTGTATTCTTATGGTCTAATCTACACCTACATTAAATTTCACTAAAATTGGTTCAGGCATGAAAGCATAATAGACAGACAGACAGAGTTACTTTCGCATTTATAATATTAGTATGGATAATATTCAACAAGAGAAAATGTAGAAGGTTGGGAACACTGGGAAAATAAAGATAAATCTTGTTCAGATAGGTACAAAACATTAAACCATATAAGCACAATCTCAATCACATAGTAGAAGAGCCAAACATCATAAAAAAGTTGTGAAAAAAAACAAAATGTATGGTATAAAAAAAGAAAATAAAATAGATTTCCATGTTCGTTGTGTGTTTTGTTGCGAAAAACGACGTTTGTTTGCCGGGGATTTCGTCACCATCACTTTATTTTTAATTATTTTTACTACTGTACTAACAAAACATCTCTAAACCAATAGTTGCTAGAAAAAGTAGCTAAAAAATTTAGCTACAAGTTTCAAAAAATAGTAGCTGCCTGACATCAAAAAATTGCTAGATCTAGCTATAAAGTTGCTAAGTTGGCAACACTGAGTGACAGTGAGTGATGCTAGGCTTGGGTAAAAAATATCGATTTATCAAAAAATCTTTTTTTGTAATAATCGTTGATATCGGTGATTTTATTTATTTCGATATATCGATTTTCGATTATTTTTTTCTATTATCAAAACTGATATATTTTTACCTGACTACCTTAACACTCTCGCAATATTATTACTAGCACAACAAAGTAAAATATAGAAATTTCAATGCGATTAAATTAGAATTTAATATATTATAATCTATAGATATGTGGTACACGTTCTAAAATGTCATCGTCGATATCAGAAACGTGACATTCGCTACCAAAAAAAATCTTTGTAAAAATCGTGAAAAGTTGCGAAATACATGAAAACAATGCCATCGTGTATATTTAAGCAATGTACAAATCGCACTAAATATAAAATCTTTCATTTCATCGGTTAGTTTGTAACAATAGATTTTATCTACTGTAATTTGATTACTACTAGCGCCACCTGTGGCGATCTCAGTGGGACTCACATCAGTTGTGTGTGTGTTGTGTGTAAGAACTTTTGTGCTAGCTAGCACAAGATGGCGTTCGATTTTTTTCTTTTATGTTTTAACTATATGAATTAGAAATACTCATAGCACCTAGATGGGAAAATTAATTGTTTAATTATAGGCTATCTTATTTAGGATAAAATTAAATTTCCTCAGTTAAATTAAACAGGTTCAAATTCCGCATGTTCAAAACCGGAGTATTCAAGGAGGAAAATATGGTTGTAATCCAACCAGTTTATGATGTCACTGTATTTTGTTTTGACCCCTACTTAGCAGGGTGGTATTAAAGTTGTTTGGGTATTCGACAGTGATGTGGTGTTTTTGATCATCGTTTGTACTAATTTAATTTAAAAAAAGTGTTTTTCTAGAAGCTTCCAGCTATAGGGGTATAAAACTGAGGCCGCGGCTACATAGAGGATCTTTTTACCCGACTACGGTGAAGCCAAAAGGAGGGTTATGATTTTGACAGGCTATGTATGTATGTATGTTCATTTGTTCCCTCATAGCTCCTCAACTACTTATTAGAACTAGACAAATGAGATATCGTTACAAGCGGCTTCATCGTCCGATGGTTATAGGCTATATGACGAGTCACTCAATCTTGTGTGGCGCCCTCTAACGCTCATAAGGTACTGTGTTAAAAAATAAATTTGAGATAAATATGCCGTGTTTGGTATCAAATGAAAGGGCTTAAGAAGCACATTTCAAATATTTATAAATTATTAGCTTTACCTTGCCCCAAAATAATGTAAATAAAAAATAAACATAACAACATCCCTAACGACCAGAATAAAATTCTAGATTTGGTCCTAAGCACTATGTTAAACACAACAGTTAGAAAGTCAGGAAACTCGTTAGTTAAGGTTGACTCGCTACACCCCCCGTTGGACATAACTATAGAAATTAACAATGTTGCCACGTTGAAGCCCCAAAATAGTATGCGTCCTAACTTTTACAAAGCAGATTACAATAAGATTAGATCTGAACTAGACGCAGTAAATTGGCAAAATGAATTCGGCAAATACAAAAGCGTGAATGATATGGTAGTGCTATTTTACAAAGTTTTAAACGAAAAGATAGAAAAATATGTACCTAAAACTAATTGTGACCAAAAAAAGAGACATCCACCATGGTTCAACGGGCAACTAATTAAGTTAGTAAGGGAGAAGAACAAGTTATTGCACAGATTTAGAGTTTAAAGAAATCCATTGGATGAAATATCCCTCCGAATTTTAAACACAAGATGTAAAAAGTTGGCAACTACATGCTATAATAACTATGTCACTAAAGTAGAAGATAATATTAAAAAAAACCCAAAATATTTTTTCAGTTATTTAAAAGACAAACGTAGTAACACAGTTCAAATACCTCAAACTATGAACTTGGATGGTACAATTCAATCTGATGGTCCAGGCATATGCAATTTATTTGCATCTTACTTCTCTTCGACGTTTGCTGATATGTCTGATCTGAGTACTTCGTCTATTGGAACCGGTTTTGACATTAATAGTATTGGGGAAATACATGTTACGCTTAGTAATGTTACAAAATATTTAAAAGGACTTGACATACACAAAGGAGCGGGACCAGATGAAATATCTTCATATTTCATTTCGAAGTGCGCTCTGTCTCTAAGTTTGCCACTGTTTCTAATTATAAATAAGTCTTTAACAACAGGTATTTTCCCCACTATGTGGAAAACTGCTAAAGTAGTTCCAATTTATAAGAGTGGCAACAAAGAAAACGTTAGCAATTACAGAGCAATTTCAATTTTATCTGTTTTTGCAAAGTCTTTTGAAGCTTTAATTTACCCCTGCCTGAAGAGTCATACTATCCAGGTATTCGTTGATGAGTAGCACGGCTTTATTAAATCACGATCTACTTGTACAAATTTGGTAGCTTATCATAATGAACTTGTAAATGCAGTAGACGCAGGTATTCAGGTGGATGCAGTCTATATGGATCTTACTAAGGCATTCGATAAGGTTTGCCATAAAATTTTACTTGAAAAGCTTTATGCATACGGTGTATGCGGTTCTCTACTGAAGTGGTTCCAATCCTATTTGTCCGGCAGAACGCAGTACGTTGTGGTCAAAGGCTTCAAATCCGTATCATACAAAGCAAGCTCTGGTGTCCCCCAAGGCTCCCATCTGGGCCCCTGGTTATTTAATTTGTTCATAAATGATATAGTGTCTTGCAACGGGCATAGTAGCGCTTACCTATTCGCCGATGACCTAAAGTTGTGTAAAACCATAGCGCACCCGTCAGATTGCGATCTACTTCAAAGGGACATTGATGCTATAGTAAACTGGTGTGTTGTTAACAAAATGTCCTTGAATACAAGTAAATGCTATACTATAACATTCACGCGCAATCTAAATTTAATTCATTTTCAATATCAGCTTAGTGGGGCAACGATACAGGAACGGAAAGAGCTGAGGGATTTAGGCGTCCTTTTCGACTCTAAATTAACTTTCTTGTCACACATAGACAACATCATAAAGAAAGCATCTAAAATGCTGGGTTTCATCATAAGAAACGGTAGACTATTTCGTAAACCGGCCACGAAAATAATTATTTATAATGCTCTCGTACGGAGTCAGCTTGAGTATTGCTGTGTTGTTTGGTCACCTCAATACGTTGTGCATCAACTCGGAATAGAACGTATCCAAAAGAGATTCCTCCGACACCTAGCTTTCTCTTGCGGGTTGCATAGGGTGCTACCTTCTTCTATCGATAAAATGAGACACTTTGAAATGGATAGCTTATCAGTACGGCGACAATTACATGACATGATGTTCCTTTATAAGGTGGTTAGAAGTGAATTCGACTGCTCGATGCTTTTGAATTCGTTCAGTTTTAGGGTACCGCGTCGAGTGCCCCGACGCGCCCTTGTGAACGTGGGATTGTTGCATCAGCCGTTGGCTCGAACTAATTTAAAACAACATTCAGCCATATCACGTTTGTCCAAGACATACAATGCAATGTGTGGGGAGGTGGATATACTTGCCGATACACTACCACTCTTCAGAAGGGTTGTTGTTGGGTTGCTTAGGATTAGTATTAGGAATTAAATTAATTTAGCTCATATTACAATACTGTTTAGTATACAAATCTGAATGCAAAGGTAAAACCTGGTAAAATGTTTATTTTGCCAGGTTTTACTTTTGTATTCAGTACTGTTTTTTCAAAACCGGTGTTACCATTTGCATGCTGTGACACCTTAAAATGTTGTGCATTAAACTGAATGTTATGGTAGCATATTTTAGATGTAAGTACTAATGTAACAACTACTGGTTGTCCAAATAAATAAAATAAAAATAAAATAAAATAAAAATAAATAAAGTTTAAAACTAAAACCCGACTACCGAAAAATCCACACTCTAAAATGTAACATACATACATACATACATACATAAACTCACGCCTGTATTCCCCGAAGGGGTAGGCAGAGGTGCTAGCACCCACATTTCGCCAGTTTATGTAACAAACAAGAAAATATCAAGGATAGCCGTGGTCGTATGCCACTTACTCTAACAAAACAATATATTCTAGGGTAAAGTGGCATACGACCACGGCTATCCTTGTTATTTTCTTGTTTGTTACATTTTAGAGTGTGGATTTTTCGGTAGTCGGGTTTTAGTTTTAAACTTTATTTTTTTTACTTTCTGCATTGTGACTGGAACGTTTGTATTGTTGTGTCTTGGAAAATA
This sequence comes from Eilema sororculum, assembly GCA_914829495.1. Classification (NCBI taxonomy): domain Eukaryota; kingdom Metazoa; phylum Arthropoda; class Insecta; order Lepidoptera; family Erebidae; genus Eilema; species Eilema sororculum. The sequence continues at coordinate 16,523,888 of OU618545.1, read as the reverse complement.
CTTTATACTTAATTAAATTCGTGTTGCCCATTTTTTTTGGGTTCCTAGTTCGGGATTAGAGGACACCTTGGTCCTCAAATTCCATCTCAGCGTGTTCTGTGGTCGAGTTCCCAACCGCTGTCGGCGCAAGCCTGTAACCTCGACGTGAAGCACCTTGGCTGGTCGAGACTGCGGCAAGAGACATGCGCAGACGCCGAGCAGGCCGACAACCGGGGTCACGTATTCCTTTCCTTTCTTAAATGTAACTTTCCTATATATATATATATATATATATATATATAACTTCACTCTGCAAGAAATAACTGTATCAACGGTGGGTTGACCGACGTTTACTACACCTACTAGCCGTAACACTCTGGCTACCTACTGCAAGCAGGTCACCGTGGTGCAGCTGGTGAAGACATACTCATCTTTGTATATCTCTCTGTAACTCTATTGTCTGTAATCTTCTTATGTATAATTTTATCTCTCTTTAATATATGTATGTACAACAGAGGTAATAGTGGTTTTCTCTGAAGTCTCCCTAGTACTCCCACACGCACGCACACTTCTCTCCTCTGACAAAAGGCGCCCTGGGATCCCATAGAGCTCGTGCATCTCTCTGCTGGGTCAGCCGGTGAGTAGTCCGTCTGACACGTTCAGCGGTTACAAGTTTCAACAGAAATAATAATAATGTAAAAACATTAGAAAACATTGATTTCACTTTTTCGTGCTCAACGTGTCAAATGGCTGCTCAACGTAACTACGGACGTATATTAATCTCTCTCAAACAACAGGTAACCCATTTGGCGTCGTATACTATTTCTTCCCCTTAATCCCCGCTACATTTTTTGCATCGTTCTTGAATGTCGAAATGTTACTTTATAACGCATCTATTTAAATCTATTATCTACATAATTATAAAAAAAATATGGTTCGTTAGGTACTTGACTGGAGCTTGAGCTGAGCATAATATGGCATACTAATTGATCTCCCTTCAAAATAATATTACGGAAAAAATAATTCTGAATGCAATTATTCTTTTCACTGTAGGCTGGCTGTAGTCGATATTATTATCGAGATTTTTACCAAAAATATCGATACATTTGAAAAATATCAATACGATAAAAATCGATAAATTTTATCCCTTTGCCCATCCCTAAGTGATGCTCTGACACTGACACAGTTCTTTATCAACTAGGTACGTACCGATAAGTTAAAAAAATGTTTAGGCGATTCGAATACTTTTTTTAAATATACCTATTCTTAGATTGAAATAATTTAAATTTTAAATTAATATAAAAAAAAAACATTTTTTTTAAATTTTAAATTAAAACTATAGCCTGATAGCCTGCTATTTTATAACTTATTATTCTTATGAAACTAAAATATTCACAAGAATAAAAAGAAATTGAAAAAAAAGGGAGGGGGAAGGGGTTGTTGACTGGTAACGTGCCCAAAAGACTGGCAGCCGGCATTGCCCCGTTGGATGGCATTGTCAATCCCATAAGTAAAAAATAAGATAAGCTAGCCCTTTGGTCACGCGAAGCATCGACTAGTCGCTTCACTATTCGAATACTTGAATTCACAATTTTGGCTTTTTTACATTTACTTGACAGCAACATAGTTAAACAAGAAAAAGTAATATAGTTTTGTAAATTTTATGAAAAAAGCATGCATTATTGCCGATTGCATTCACTTTTTTTTTACTTAAAACTCGCAACCATTTGAACTTCGAAGACTCTTTGTTTCGTAGGTCTTTGGCATAGACATAGTAAATATAAAGACGTGAAGCTACTACGAAATTCATTCATAAAATCATATGAGGAAAACGCCAATTCTCCATCTTGATTTCCAACGTAGTGGGGATGTAGTAGCAGCTGATTGGTCAAATAAAATTGCTAGTGATGCGGTGATATAATTTTAATCATCGATATTTTCCCAAATATTTAAAGAACGAAGACCACTTTCCATACATAGTGAATGACTTTTGAAATGCCGTTGACTTTTTATTATTTTATCGCATAATGGTACTGGTATTACTGATGAATAGATACTAAAACATTTTTTACATCTATAAAACTACAAAATCAATATGATATAACTAGTTGAATAAGTAATTACTTCCATTTTAAAATTAAAAGTATGATTTTATACAAATCTCCTTGATTTTGATTTAATTCCGAAACCCTCGCGCGACCTATGTACGGTACAGTAAGAAAATAGGACTGAAATGGCGGATTACATAACTTTTCATTCGAGCACGATTCAAGTCGAGCACTTCTATTTCGAAGTAAATATCTTTTATAACAATGGTAGTACAAATGTATATATATATACTGGGTGTAAGGGGAACGCTCACGAAGCCGAAAACCCCTAGTAGTACTCCAGGTACATAACAAATTGGCATAAAAATAAAATCGATATGGGCAAAAAAAAATGCTTCGATTTCTTTTTGGTTTTTTTTTATTTTTTATTTTGCATTACTTACTCTCCATCTTGTTAGTAAAGCTAAATAAAACGGTAATTTTATAAAAAAACACCACTACAAAACAGCACGCGCTTGGCGCTCTAGTTGTTTTTTCTTTGTAGTGATGTTCTTTTTATGAACTTACCGTTTCATTTAGCTTTACTAACACGATGGAGTGCAAATAATGCAAAATAAAAAAAAAACAAAAATATGAAAAAAATTCGAAAAAATTTTTTATCTAATAAAAAAATTTAAATCGAAAAAAAAATTTCAAATCGATTTCATTTTTATGCCAATGTGTTATGTACCTGGAGTACTACTAAATATATATATATATATATATATATATCGTTACTCAAAGACTGTAAAGAATCTTTGTACATTTTACGTCCTTCTGGGCGAATCATTCGAAACTCCGGCTATCACAAGGAAAGTCTGACAGAAAGCCCTAAGCACACTGCAACCTGAGAATACAAATAATCGGCATCCACTTAAGCTAACCACTTATTTTTTTCTTTCAAATGTATAAATTTTTAGTCTCTGCCCTTTTTATATCGATAAGTAGTTATCGACAGTTTACTGGATTCCCTACTAGGCCGCCATACTGCTTTCCATTCATTCATAAAATCCAAGTTTAGGTAGGCAGTTTTTTTTCGTAGGTATGGCAGCTCTTGATACTCTAGGGTCTTTGGGCATCCCTATCACTAAATTTGACAGCTGGACTGACAGACTGTCAATTTTCAACTTGTGAGTCTTGCGATTTGGGGTTATCTTTTACGAACTATGCAAAAAGAGTAGTTTTATAATATTTCAATCGTTTAAGTTCATTTCATAAAAGTGAAAATCTTATTTTTTAAATAATGGCCCCGATATCGAGCGCACCGGCACCTGGAATGCACCAAATTGATTTGTCTAAGCTTAGTATACAACAGTTGGTTCAACTCAAAACTCAATTGGATCAGGTAAGTAATCAGGAGAGGGACCTGCAATGTTATAATTTTTACCTGTTCTCACTAATAACCTAACGAATTTCAGTCAAAGGAAAACCTAATGTTATGTTCTATTATGTTTCAGGAAATAAATGTATTTCAAGATTCTCTGCAGACCCTAAAGATAGCTCAAGGAAAGTTTATGGAATCTGGGGAATGCGTTGAGAAAATGACACCAGAGGCAAAAGGCAAAACTATATTAGTACCACTAACAGGATCTATGTATGTACCTGGTACAATATCAGACACAGATAATGTTCTCATAGACATTGGGACTGGATATTATGCTCAGAAAGTTAGTATATATATACATAGTACTATTAGTATATATCAGAGATTATTCTAATATATGAACTCGTAATGTTTTTTTTTCTTTTTTTTTTTTTTAAAAGAATATTAGAACCGAAGTTACTAATATTCCCTCTAACCCCTCCAGCTAAGCTAAATTGCTTGTGTTAGGAGTGGGTTCACGTCAGTAGTGTAGTGGCCAGGATCTAACCCGGGACCTCTCGATCGTAAGGCCGACTCCTTAACCACTAAGCTACCGACGCTTTAGCGACGCGACATGTTAGTTATTTGGAGCCCTGTTAAGAACTTAGAGAGCCTATACTAAACCTCATCTCATAATACCTGCTGATTGATGGTAGATCAAATGAAATATAGAAAGGAGGTTTATGATATCAGTATTTATGCCAAAAAAAAAATTGTGTAAATAATTTCACTGGGTTTTAAATCATCATGTTGTGTTGTTTATGGATGTGTTGTCTATTGCTTTATAGTTTTGGGTCTATTTACTCCTTTGCCTCTTTTTGGGTTGGCCTATTAGGCATTAATAGGAGTCACTGCTGTATGACCTTCCAAACCTGAGAGAAAAGATTCAGCCAGAGCCTTGTTTAACGGAAAACTCAACAGCAATTTATATTGATGAAACGGTTTTTTATGATTCATGAGCCAGATTTTTTATGAATTCCAGTATTTATAAAAAATCTGGCTCATGATATGAATGATGAACACATCTCTGTCCTAATATTTAGGGTATACTCAAGTAAGAGTAAATCTTTAAATAGTTAGCTTAATATGCAAGAATAATTCTTGCATATTGATTTTTCCATATGTTACCATTTTGTCCAAACCTAAAGGGTCTATCTATACTACTCTGCACAATTATTAATTTTTTTCATTCATATTTCAGGACATTGTTGGTGCTAAAGATTACTTTAAGAGAAAAGTAGCATTTGTAACTGAGCAAATGGAAAAAATCAAAATGCTGGGCATTGAAAAGTCAAAGGTGCACAAAGCTATCTGCATGATGCTTGAGATGAAGGTACAGGCACAGATGCAAGCAGCCAAGCCCTCCACATCATAGGAATAACTGAATTCTAAGTCAACTCACTTTACAGCCATGATGGATTTTATTGCATTTGTGAAAGAATCTTGATTGCTCTGGTATTTATAGTTTTATCATCACAGGGTAGTACTGAAGACACAACTTTATCCTGTTTTTAATAAATAAGGATTGTTCTAACAATTTGATACCCAATATCCTCAGTCAGACGCTGTTCTAGAATTTTGTAAACATTGCTTTTAAGAACAGCCTATGAAAGAACAAAGTAGACATTATGAACATAATGATATACTGGAGATTTTATTAAAATTCTAATGTACATTTTTAACATGCTTTTCTATTCAGAATAACAAATATTTTTTTAGTAAAAAGTTATCTTGGTTTCTTGAGTAATCACAAGTTTGTTAATCTCTCTATAATAATAATATTATCTAGCTTAATAATAAATTAATATCAGTATTCTATATGTTTATTTTAGTTCAATAGTGTCTTGAAGCAGCATGATGTTTAATAGTACCTGTAGTATACCATAATATTCTAGAGAATATTGTCTTTGCTTACCTCAATCGGATAGAAATGAAACATGTATGTATGTAACATTTTGGGTACCTAAATCAAGCCATGTTACATTTTTGAAACCATTAAAAAATAAATTATCTTGCTTATAATTAAACAGAATGGTCAAGTTTGGCACAACCTGACAAAACTATTATTCAGATAATTTGTCAAAAAAAATCTAATTTTTATTATCATACATTATATTCACATCTGTAAATTCCCAAAGGACTAGGCTGAGGTGTACTACGATTTTCGATCTACGTAATAGAGGGCAACATGGGCATCATCATTATTGAAACCTGAAAATCGAACCAGGCACATGATGCGCAGCAGTATATAAATTTTAATTTTAGGTTCTATGTACAAAGTCATAATTGTTACACTGCATGTTGACAGCCTCCGTGGAGTGGCGGTAGTGAACGCTGCCGCTACGCAGGAGGTGCGGGTTCGATCTCGCTCAGTGCAAATATTTGTATGCTTGAATATGAGTATTTGCATTGATCTGGTCGTGTCTCGGAGAGCACCTTAAGCTGTCTTACCCGGTTGCCATACGAACATGTATGGCAGTTGTTATAGGGGAATTGGGTGGAATGGCCCCACATAGAAGGGCTGATCATACGGCGTCCCCACTGGCAGTAGTAGTAGTACACTGCATGTCAGTAGTGAGACAGTGGAATTATGCACGCATGGTAAAAGAAAGAGGAAAGGATCAAAGATAATAAATGTGACACCAAATGATTTATTTTTTTAATAGGCCAAAATGATAGCGCTGATGATATCTACAATAATAATGACTTATAATATAATAGACTATCCTATATGTATCTACAGTATGTCTTATAGTCACAAAACAATATTAACTAAATAAGGCAACGACTATTCCTTAGGTTTGTAAACAATTACTATTAGTGTTGTAAAATCAAATTTTATTTTTTATTCATTTATCTCATAACATGAACACGTGAAAAGGTGTTTAGATACAAGATATTAATGAAATAGGTATTTTGTATGTAATAAATTTACATTGATACCATTGATTTATTAATTACAAAATTATACATAAGTACATAATGATATCAAACAGGAATAATGGGTAATGCACATTATGTAGCAAAACGGGCTTATAGCTTGGAACAATATTTTTCTTTGAAAGTTATTTTTATTTATTAAACATCTTTTGTAATAAGTATGTAATCATTTCTGTTTTTGGATATTTATTTATTTTTTAAATTAATGTCATATCTAAGTAACATTTACGTACGCATCCGAGTAAAAACATTAGTTTTACCTATTAAAATTAAGATACGAGTCTTTATTTACAATTTATTACATTATCATTCAATTTCATTATAGTAATTATAATAACGAACTTAAATTGGATTAGGATTAGCCATGAACAGCAACCATAAACTTCATCGCCTTTGGCGAACACTTAAGTGGCAACACCGTAACCCTTATATTAAATCTTTCGTACACAATATTAAATCAGTAAGCTTACACGAACAGATCACTCGCCTGCTCGGCGAAGTCCTTATCTCAAATGGTGTAGTATTCTGGTGCGAAATCGTTCGCGAGGTTGCTGAGGAAATGGAAGTCTGAGGAGGAGTTGGAGTTTTCGCCAGCGGTGCCAGGTGCGGCATGAGTCGCCTCGTAGAACTGCTGGAAGGAGCCATACCCTTCACCGCATTCAGGACCGCCTGCGGTATACGCTTCACTCGCGGCACCAGCTTGTGTAGCACTCGAAGCGTATCCAGCCTGCTGTGCGTAAGTATTCCCGTCATAATAGTTCTTTGCATATTCAGCGCCATGATTATTCTTCTGCCCATCACCAGCGTAGTAGTTATGTCCGTGATCGTGCTGCGCACCTTCGTGATAGTGATACCCGTAATGGCTGTTAGGATACGCCATATGCTCACCACTGTAACCTTGAGACTGATCGTATCCAGGATGACCGTAGGCTACTTGATCCTTGGTGTACCCTGGATAACCATAGTTCTGGTACATCTCGTGCGGGTATGCTTGCCTCGAACCTATGCCGTTAGTCGGCCTCGTGGACGGTGATCCCTCTTGTCTTGTATGTTGTTGATTTCGTGCGTATTGATCAGCGGATTGAATTCCAGGCCCGTAGTTGTCATAGTTACGACTGCCTTGAGGATATTGAGCTAATTTTCCCAGGAATTGTTTGGAATCCATACGGAAATCGGGATGAGGAACAAATTGGCCTGGTGGCGCGTTGCCTCTTATGACGTAAGGTGGCATTGCATTAGGCACAGCCTGGGGGTGAGGAGGTCCAGAGGCAACATTCGGTGGTGAGGGCCGCGGATAATGACCCAACGGACTCGGGTGCATACTCGATGGAGTTCCCGGTGTCGACGATGGGGTCAAATTCACTGACGAGAATTTTCCACCATCGGGTAGACCAGGTAAAGGTCCGAGGCCATCCTTTGAGGAAGACGGCGATACTTTACATGCAGCATCTAAAGATGGTGAACGTTTCCTTGATTCTTGTTTGATTCTCTTTGAGAGATTTCTAGGGGCTGTACTCATGGAGGAGGTCGCAGGATGACCATCGCGTGAGTCGTCTTCTGCTAGTTTATCAAGGGATGAAGAGGAGGCTACACTCGAAGCGCCGTCACTAGCAAAACTGTTGTTATTTGTGGCGCTTGGGGTGTTGTTATTCCGAGTTCGTGATGCGAGTTCTGGCAGGTCCTCTGCCGGTGAACAAAGTGCACCAGGCGGTAATTCGCAGCCTTGACAACTTTTCTTACCGGACAGGGGACCATCATCGTCCAAAAATTTGTCAAGTCCTGTTTTAGAGCTTTTACCACCTTCAGATGTGGTCGAATCCTTATCGTCACCATCCTCAGTTTTGCTCAGTGTCTGTCGCTTGTGCTTCATTCTTCTATTCTGGAACCAAACCTTCACCTGTAATAATAAAAAGTTTGCTTGTGAGTTGTCTAGCTGGAATGTTTCTATAATATGTAAGTAGTGTGGACACCTACTTAGGTACTCGAAGTACTATCAAGAATGGTTAGTAGGTACCTATAGCAAGATTAAAATGATAAAATAAGACAGGGCTGTCCAAACTAGATGGGACCCAGGGCCAACAAAAGTTTGGACAGCCCTGAAATAAGAAGTTAGTAGATATGGAATAATGCGGCCATGTCTAGCCGAAACCCTCCGCTGGGTCCTAGTAAGAGGGGTAGGCCCAAGAAGTCCTGACTTGATATTGCGGAGGGTGGCATACGTGCCAATGGTCTCCCCACCATGGACACCTACTGCTATTACTACTACTGCCACGTGGGGACGCCGCCGTATGACCGAACGGGTGATCATCCCTTCTATGCGGGGCCATTGCACTAAATTCCCTTCAACGACTGCCATACATGTACGTATGGCGACCGGGACCGACAGCTTAACGTGCTCTCCAAGGCACGACCAGACCGAGAATATTTGCACTGAGCGGGGATGGAACCCGCACCTCCTGCGTAGCGGCCGCGTTCACCAACACCGCGCCACGGAGGCCGTCACCATGGACACCTAAGACTGGGCGAAGTGGAGGAGAAAAAGCCGAAAGACGGAACCTGGGCTCCGATTGATGATGATGAGTATTGGAATTAGATAGAACAAAACTTCCACTAGGTACTTTCTCTATCTGCTAAGGAGTAATTAGAAGTAAAATGAGTCTTACTTGTCGTTCGGTAAGGTCCAGCGACGCGGCGATTTCGATTCTTCTTGGTCGACACAGATACTTATTGAAGTGGAATTCTTTTTCCAATTCCAATAATTGCGTGTTCGTGTAAGCCGTGCGTAGTCTTCTGGGCAGTCCATTTTCTGAAATTAAAATAATTGAAGTTAGTTACTAATTAGTTAGATACTAATTGCTCATCCGTGCTTTAAAACTCTTTCATTAGTGGTTAACGGTTTGAATTGTGTCGTATAAAATATGAAAGGCACGTTTCAAATTAATATTATAGATGCTATTCCTGGAAGCTTTCAATAACGTGGTGGTGAGGCGGGCTCGCGGGTACGCTTTCCTTTAATGTAATAACTTGATCGCATGTCAGAGCACCGCCCTTGACGCCATTGTGTCGAAACGGTGTTCTTTTTATTTTACCACAAAATACGAATTGGAATTCGAAATTCAAATTACAAAAGGGCGGCGAATAATGGGGCGATCGCGTTCGCATGATGGTTCGGCCGCGGGGCCAGCGCGTGCGATGTCATCTGTGCATCGGATGTAGCTCTTATGTCATTGCAATAAGAGTCAGTATGTCGTGTTGGTTTTGTTGATAAGGTGGGGTTGGAGTTTGATTGACGTGTTCGTCAGTTCTCGCCAATGCCATTGGACAAGGGCAGCTGTCAATCAAATGTAACGGAGCCCTCAGTAATGGCAGGCTGCACAGAAGTAAATACTGTTTTTAATTTCAACGAACATGAACCCCTATATATTCAACGACTGCGACTGTTATTTAAATAAACTTATTTGAATTCTTTAGAATAATTTATTGTTTAAGTTTGCGGGTCCTAAACTTTGGTGCAAGTGAAATTAATTTACATAACATGCACAAGTTGCTATAAGTACTTGAACAATGTTACTAAATTAACTGTTTATTGACCTCGAAACTCGATAGCCCTTGGTCATTCCGTAGAATTATTATGTTTTGGTATAGAGGACTATGACCAAAGGTAGGGTGGGATGAATTATGAATTAACTAAAACCACAGTTTACCTTTTATGTAGGTAGTTGGTTAAAACTGTCAAATTTAGATTTCGACAAGAATTGCATTTTAAATTTTGTTTTGACTTCTGCTATCTTCATTTTTTAAGAGATCTAGGGGCTTCCGTTACATATACGATATTGTTGTAAATATATTGCGAAGCAACCTTTAAAATATTTATTTATTTCTTCTTTCTAGTTAGTTCTTTCAGTGAGTCACGTGGTCTGAGGCTGTATATTACTTGTATAGCCCGTTTCTCTAATAATTCTCAAAAAATAAAACAATCTTGCCGTCTCCTCATCAGCTAGTGACGTAGTGACCTTATCTGTCAAACAAGTAAGTCTTCCTGCCAAGGCTGTGATATGAGAAGCCCATTGCAGTAAACTATGCAGTATTAAAAAAAACTGCGATATGGACTAATTGATCAGATTCGTTATTCATTGTAATGTGACTGTCTGTGTTGAATTGGTCATAGTAAACTTTACACATTTCATTTTCTTCGCCTGCAATTGAACCGCAAGTTGATACTTATTTGCAATATTTCAGAAATGGTATTTTCACATCGTCAAGTACTAAACTTAATGATGTATCATCAGTAAATAATACTATTTCACAAAGACTTTTAGTGGAATAAGGAAGATCATTCACGTATATCAAGAATCTAAGGGGTCCTAAAATCGAGCCCTGGAGTACTCCCATGACTAAGATATTATTTTCAGGAGGCTGCCTTTACTATAGCTTATATAACTACAGCAGCATCGTATTAGCCAAACTTGACAGTGGTACACATGTAGCTGGAAAAACAAAAAAACACAGGAAACTTTTGTGCACGCATATCTCGAGGATGAATGTGCAAAAGATGCAAGTTGGTAAGTTTTTGCGGGTCACAGCATAATAGGCGCGGCGCGATTATGCGGGCTCGAGAGCTTCGTATAATGTTCGCATTATCGCTACGTACACACTTCCGAACCACTGAACAACCATTTTTGATGGTCTCCCCCTCTTGTATCCTGATATCGTTGGAATAAGTTCCATGAATATTGCCTACAATTCTATTGTGATAGGTTATTTAACTAATATTTATTCTGATCTTCTTGTTATATAGTTTCAATATCTAGGGTAGATATGTTGTTTAGTCTAAATCTAAGTTGACGACAGTATACGGATTTTCAGACTATATACTACTAAGGTTACAAATGAGCACGCAAGTGATGCTGTGTTAATAATTAAGATCTGGTGTCACGGTCGCAATTCCCGCGGAAAACAGGAATATTGGGTTCAGTATCTATCTATCTGTAGGATATTTCCATATCCTACAGATAGTTCGGGAGTTAGCGCTCCGCGCTCATATACCTACCGAATCATAGAATATGTAATAATTTATGAGTTCGTAACTTCAAAATTATTTACTTTTACATGATGTAACAGGATTGTATAGTTAGCATACTGCAACTATTAGAAACAAAGTCAAAGAACCTATGACAATAATTTAAGACAATGACATGCAGCCTACACGCAATAAAATTCACCAATCATGAGACGATCACTTCAACCACTAGTTCAATTAATAATTAACTGTCTACAGTACACGCAGAGTTCATTTTACACTTTTGACTGGCTCTTATCACGTGCAGTCAGTAATATTGACTGTACTGGCGTGCTTGCACTTTACACAGTCATTTAGTTACTTACTAAAGTAAATTAATTCCATAAAATTGATATGCGGATAGTGCAAGCAAATAAAAACAATGAATGTGAATATATCATGTTTTTATACTCTACTATTTGACTCGGCAAACATTGTTCTGTTATAATTTTATCAAAGGAATGTAACGTAAGTAGGTACATTACTCTACTATCTATCTACAGACAAGTCTTCTCTCTTTTCACCCGAACACCAATTCCGGCTGTATCCAAAGCTTGCATTTTGGAGCCCTGGGTCCGCTCTTTCGCTTCTTTGAGTAAAAGCGCTAATATCTGTCTGATCCCAAAACATCGAGTGAAAAGCCTGCCAGGAGCCTCGTCTGTCCATGACTTGCAGGTGAGATTGTCTTCAGCCCTTAGATCTTAACGGACCCTTACGCTTCCCTTAGATCTTAACGGACCCTTACGCTTTTGACTACCGAGGTGAAGTTAAAATTATTTAAAACATCGATAGGAAGGTGTACGGTACGATCAATCACTATACAACTACTTTTGTAATAGACCTGTAATTTTCTTTATTCGCCCTTATTGAGCAATCCGAACGCCAGTATTAAATTATGAACGTATGTAAATATTTCTTTATTGCGATCCCCTGTCTTGTCTACAGGGTGTAACAAATGATTGCCAAGTAGGTTGTTTAACCCTCCCGTGTTTCGCGGACAGGCTATGGGCCCAAAGATTTACTGCGGATTAAGGGGCTACTACATCGGTCAAGTCAAGAGTCCGCTTGTCTGAACTTAATTTGATAATATCACTGTGTGGGACACCGTTTTCATAGTATTATTTTATTAGGAGAGGAAATTTTGGTATGTGCTTGAATAAATGGGTAAAAAGTGTTTTGAAATTCGTGTGTAGTAGGTACAGGTTTATTTTGTGTTTTTTTTTATTTGTTTTAGTTTGCTTTTAGAACTTTCTTTGTGCTACTGTCTATTGATATTAGTGGTATTGACAAAATCATAACATGGTTTCCTAGCTACACTTATCCGAATATAGACGCTCCTAGATTGGGATAAGTGTGAGTGGGTTAATGGCATTCCCATCATCCTATACCTCATTTTATAGAAGGATCGCGATCGTTCCAACCTTCTATCATATTGAAAACCACTAAGACCTGGAACTCCCTGCCAGCTCACGTGTTTCCTTCTTCCTACAGTCCCGGGTCCTTTAAGCGAGGCGTGAAAAGGCATCTAATGAGGCCGTCAAGCTGAGTGCCACCACTGTTAACATGGTAAATGTTTACGATGGCGACCCTCTTTCCGAGACTTTGCCTTTAGCTTAACATCAGGCGAGGTGAAGTCAAATTGACGTGTCCTGTATACAATAAAATAAACCAGAAACAGTAGATAATAAGGATAACATGGATTCCTTAAAGACTTGTATTCTCCTTAGAACCGAACTTCATTATTATATCAACTTATTTGAAAAAAATCGTCTGTATTTTAGTATAAGTACATTCAAATTAAATTTCGAATGTAAAAGACGTGTATCAACTTAAATGTAACGTAACAAGCAGTTGTAAACAATTTGCGGAGTAGTCCAGAGCCTCCCTAGGGCAACTTTAAATAATTAATCAAGAGCCGGTAAAGGATTAATGCGGTGGCCAGTTGGCGGTTGGATGCCATTAGAGATCGTTCGATGCCCTACCGAGGGCTGGAGCTGTAGACTAAATGCTGTGGTCACATTATTTGTGTCGGTGTGAGGCGTGAGGAATCGAGGGTGTTCCAACGATACCTACTATATAATTGGTTTCTTAACATGTGTATGTGACATATTAATAAAGGCGTGTTGTTGCTACAATTTATAAATTTAAATTTAAAAATTGATTTATTAATTTGACATTGCTTTTCTGATAGGTTTTCCCGTTTAAAAATATCTTCGTGAAGTTTTCAGCTATGAGATTTTTGCCAAGGAAAAGTAGAGATTAAATTATATTAAAGCGGTGATTTAGATAAGACAAGTAAGGTGTTGAGTAGGTCAGATATCAAGGTAGTCCCTAATAACATTAGAATTTTAGAAAAAAAGCAAATCAAAATGTTTCGTGCCATCACACAAACTCGCTTCGTAGCACTCGTAGCAGTTTTTGAACCTATTCTCCTGAAAGGAGGGTATCATCATAAATGTTGTAATTAGGATGCAAATCTGACTCACACTTTTAATATATTTTTTTGTTTGCAAATAAGTATAATGCACATTAGCAACGTAAGGCTTCTTAATTATAAGTACTTAAGTTTTTTTTTGCTACAAAACCACTGTGGGTAATGGTAATTTTCATTAGGTAGATACTTTTGGGCATTTTATATTAAATCCAGAAACATTAAAATATAAAATGCAGCTTCGTGAATACAGCTAGTGCTATACAAGTCACGCTACACATACTGAGATGATAAAGTGCTAAACATTTATTTTGACTGTTGGCGCTGCAACGGAAAAGTTAGCGAGTGAGGGGTTCCCACCAAGAATTATTACGTTATGAGGTGTGAAAGGCATAAATGTAAAAATTCAATATTTCAAAAGGGAAAAGCTATATTTTTCTACAATTTTTTCGCTTGTAGCAATGTCGTTGGCGTATTAGAGCTTGAGCGATCTGGGTGATATTTTGTTTACTTGCTACATTTAACCAGTAGATATAAAGAAATGTATACCATTTACTGAATTTTCGTTTCTGTTTATACTTATTTTGATCGTGTTGAAATCTACCTGTATTGGAGTAATCTCGATTCAGCACACTGAGAAATGAGTACAGAAAAGAGAGAATGGGTTAGATAAAGGACAAACAAGCCAAAGTTTCTGTACGAAATACTGCTACTTAGAGTTGAGTTAAATAGAGTTAGTTAATCGTAATTGCAATTTACTAAAAGTCCTTGTCACCAAGACAATGTAGGTTTACAGATGTAAACGAAAGAAGATGCGTTGCAAAGGAAATAAAACTCACTCTAAAAACTTAAACACTATCCTAAAAATAAATATGAATCTCTAAATTCTCTCATTGAAAACTGTCTAAATAGTACGAAAGATAAAATTAATTCTTAAACAACGATTTTAGATACTTTTATCCAAAGCTTCAGCTTTTCAAATCTAATCCAAAAATGGATCTGTCAAAATGAACGCGAAACGATTCACTTGCTTATCAATTTGTACTTGAGTGTGTCAGTGTGGCAACAATCGATCATGCTGTGGCGGATTTGTATTTTTCCGATTAGCCGGCTGTATCGGGCCCTGTTTGACATTGTCGCATCAATTATAAGCGTGGATTACGACGAGACAGATCTAAGACGGTTCAATTTCGTTTCGGTGCGGAACGAGTGGGGAACCGAAGGGTGATATCAGGAAGTGACTCGAGATTGCCTTATCAAAGCTTGATGAAGGCCTGATGCTCCCCATTATGCGCGGATGCGAAGTACCCTATACGTGTTTGACGATCTAGGGGTTCCATCAGGAGTTTTAAAATTCACGGTGGTATCTTTTTATTTAATCACGTCGTTTAGTTGTTGAGTTTAACATGCAGTTTTTGTATTGATTTTAATCTGACTCTGAATGAGAAAATCTAAATTGAACTATTTACTGTGTTTGTTATCTACTTTACGTTACTTAGTATAAATTCTTGCCATTATCAACGAATTTTATTGATTGGCTAGAATTGATTGTAGGAAACAGAAAAACCAGATCTATCGTTTTGTGGACCTTAGTAGTCAATGCATCATATGGCCAAAACCTGAATATTTTCACAAGAACAAAATCACAAGCATCTTATCACAAGAAGATAAAATTAAATCGCATACCTATTCTAAAAACCATGACTTCATTTGGTTTAAATAGGTTATGTTATTGTATGCTTACTTCAAACATTATATAAATATGTGGATATAAATCATTTCATTATATAAACTGTATTATAAGTACCCCAATACGTTCGACATACTATTTACAATGTAATACAAAAACAATCAGGTAAATATGCCCACCCTTTTACCAAAGTTTGTATTCACATCAACTTTGTTGGGAATAGAACAAGTGGCGGATTGCGTCGGGTCCCAAATCCATTTGGCTGATACAGAAGGTTATTAAAAGTTGTCACACAGACAGGCGGCGCGAGTTTAGAGTACTTTGACAGCCCGTCCCGGGGGAACGCGGTTCGATTCCGTCGACTAGGAACTTTCATTAATTCCGTTATTAAGAAGTTCTATTTTCCTAATCGTTTAGTTGAGTTTTGTTGTTCCGTTTTCTGCAAGTCGGCCTTCAGTGTGCTCGGCTTTATTTTGAACGTTATGTTTAGTAAGTACCTACTTATGCGTTACGATTTACTATATCTATTTGTTTTAGCTTTCCTATTAACATACCTACTTGTTTTCTTGATGCTAAGAACAAGAACTATGTTTGTAACTTATAAATCAGACTCTTCGATTAAAAGAACGCATTTTGAATTTGTTTTTAAAAGAGTCCTGTGACTTTTCCGAAATTAAAAATATGCCCTAACATTAAACCTGCTAAAGATCAAACAAACATCCTGCGACATTTTTCCTTAGCGACATTTACTATCTTTATTAGCTGGTCGATAATAAAGTCGCCTGGAATATGCAAAGAGCTTAAGACTGGCGGTATTTAATTGCCCTTGAAAGGGGCGACAAAAAATAAACGATGGTGGGGTATAAATAACGGTGCACTTTTCATAATCGCAATTGTCGCCGGGAGAATATTTAGTGCGCAGTAAAAGCGTCCCGATTGCGATCCCGGGGGTGCCGAGGGTTAATAGTTGAGGGGCTTCAAGACTCCGGCTTGTTTCTAATGAGATGCAAGTGCAACCTTATCGGGGTGAATATGGCAGGTGATATGGAAAAGTCTTGGGGTTAGAAGTGGTAGCAGGTGGAACGAAGACTTTCTAGTTCAGGAGTCGTTTTCCACAATCTGAATAATTGTTTTTTTCCAAACTTGATGCTAATACCCTTATTATTGGTATGAACCTTATACCTTCCTGCCTTTCTCCTGGCAGGGCCATAACGTTTCTAAAGACTTTCACATAGTAGAATAATCATGAAGTAGGAACCTACTTGTTTCGAACCGAGTGCGTATTGAATCGCAAACGTATGTCGCTGCACCCCAAGAACTAAAAATATGACTGATAATGTTGTCAAATATAATAAAAAATATGAAGCTGCTGTTTAAAAAGCATCTTTAAAATGTAAAATAAATGGATCATAGTTGGAATACCCAATACATTTGATTCAGTGGTACTTGATGAAATGAATCACGTTAATGCTACGTGTACCTAGTCGTGCATAAGTATTATCAGTAGGCATACCTTACGATAATACTTATGCGTACCTCGAAGCTTTGGCTGGCTCTAAGATTAAGCTACCAGCAAGATCGACCTCCTATACGCTCAACCTTTGGTGACCTATGCTATAGCTATCACCTGTCACAAAGGTAGATAACAGATAATGATATTCCATAACCATGGTAGGTAACAGGTTGCGCATTAATTTTTCTTCTAATGGATTAGTTAGGCTAGAAGGCGATTCAATGTCAAGCTACAATTTAATTTATTTTAATGAAATACTCGCGGTTCCGTCCGCGTGGATGTCGGCTACCACGAATTGTGTTTGATCATATCTCCGTAATCAGACATACGGCAGAATCCAAATCCGAAAGTTTACCCTAAATTATACTTTTCCGATAGAATCTCCGTTTTGCTTTTCTTTCTATAAACAAAGACAGCGATAGGAAGTGAAAGCCCACAAAGAAACGGGGCAAGCAGCCGGCGGGGAATAAATTTTATTTATCAAATAAAAAGGATGGCGCGCTCGTTTTTCACTGCTCTACGGACATTATCGCTTCTTTTAATTATTATCCCGGTCGATATTTTATGCGACCTACACTATGCCGCCTCGTACTTGTGATGCCTAAACCACAGAATAGGGGACGATGTAATAAATATGACGGTTAAGATGTTGATGGGGTGATCTTTTTATGAATGTTGGTACCTAAAATGTTTGTTATAAAATAATAAATTTCATGATCTATTAAAAGTTTTAAGGTTTATCAGTCTCTGTACCTGTACAAGTGTAATCTTGTACCTGTAAATCCCCTAGTTCTTAAAGTGTCATTGAACGTTATATAGGCGACATCGGAAAAGCGGCCTTAATTTTTGGACTTCACCCAAACTTACCAAAAATTAAAAAAAGAATTCAAATGTCACCATATTATTTATTTATTGAATCCATTGTCAGGTTAAAATTTTAAGATGGGTGACGATTCTTAACACAACGAGATCCCTTCATGTCTCGTAGAGCCCGCTAAGCCGCCAGTCCTGGTAGCCACAAGAGCTTCTATGGTTTTCAGAGCATTGGAGCTCTAAGAAATGCGGCAACCTGGTCTAACTATTGAACTTCGATACTGCCGGATGGAGGCTAATGGCAGATGCTTAACGAAAACTATCGAGGATCAGCCGTTTCGTAGCTAAACTGAATACCGACCTTGACTGAGTTGGGAATAGGCATGGAAAATGATGACTTATAATACCTGTGTATATCGTAGTTGTAGAAATCTGTGTTAAAATTAATAGCACTTTCGTCATAAATATTCATATTTTCATACACTGAGTATTCACACTTTCACAGGAAACACTCAAAACAACAGCATAAATTATTTCAAAACCAACATATTAAGTGCCTTATTGCATGTTTATATAATTACATAGAAAAAAATAAACAAACGTTTTAATTCTAGGTAGGGTGGCGCCCTAGGAACGCGGCCTTAAGGAAATGAAGGAAAAAAGCGGCGGAAGCTGTGGCCCCCACCCTTTCGTCCCCCCAAACCCCGGGCCGCAGCCACCTTGCGGCTTTTTAAATGGAAATTTATTGTTAAACACTTCGTCAGTGTGCCGAAGTATCCCGTTTAACAATCGCTGCCTAGTCTCAGCCTTGGATCGCGACTCGCAAAGCCCTTTGTTTGATTTTGCTGACCTCACAGCAACCTTCACTTTTGATCTAAGTTAAAGCATCGTTAAAATATGGTGCTATATTTGTTGTAAGTAACGTCTATCACGCTATATAATCACTACTATTTTACTTTTAACTGCTTGTCAGATTTTCATATTTTTGTAACAGACAAAGACAGTGGTCACTGGTCACTTTATTACTTTCAGGGCGTGTTACATGGCCCGCTTCCCAAAGGTGTATTGCCACTCAACCCCTATTTCCCAACTCTTAGTAAGGATTTCCCTTCACCCTACCCTGGTTGAAAACGAAATCAAACTTACCTACTTGCTATTGGGTACACTTGCCGATCAACGGATTGGCGCTGGGAGACCAGTTAAAATAATCGATCATAAAATCGCCCCATGCTCCGGGATTAAGGTCTTGGATGTAGCTAAGATGATAATGGTGACTTTGGCCGACTCTCTTTCTTCTTTCTCTCTTTTCCATTCTTTGTTGCAACTTTCGAATTTCCTTTACTACATTTAAGCATTATTTGTATCAGAGGCGTACTTAGTTTATATTTAACAATGTTTCATAGTTTGAACTCTGTTACTGGACACACTACTTATTTCAGAACGTGTCAACTGGGCCACCTATCAACGATATGTCGCTTACTTCCAGCCTCTTTACAACCAATGAGCATTTGCTAATATAAAAACTGCAATAAATACGTTCTACAGTATTGGTATACATTAAATGAGTTCATTGTAGCAAAGCAAGTGAACTTGTTTAAAAGTTAAAACTCTTTGCGAGTTCATAAAATTCACTCCGACCGAGGAGCTGGCCGCGTTCCCCACAATTGAAAAGCGCGGGGGAGCTCACCGAGTAGATAGGGCACTTACTGTAAAAGTTAAAGCTAATTGCCCTTAAGACATATTTTTAATTTCATTGCCCATTCCTTCTTTCTTAGTGTTTGTCGGAGTTCACTAACTCTTGGTCCCGACGATATTGCAAGGGTAGCTGTAATTGCCATTTTTACGAGATAAGGTCCCAACTTTAAATGTCGAACATATTTTATGTTGCATTTAAGATTTTTGATGTTATACTCAATATTTATAATTTACTTGTAACTTTCATTTTTTATTCAAATGTAGGCATACTTAGAGCTTTTTTACGATAAGGTTTGATTTTTAAAGTATCTATAGGTTGTTATCTTTTTTAAATTAGGTATGTATCTGTGTTATGGAAGATAAGAAAGTTGATAAATTGAAGATTAGCTAGATAAATTGAAGAATGAGCTATGATGAATTGAGCTAGATAAACACCAAAACATTTTTTATTTATTTTTTAAAGGAATATTAGAACCGACATTACTAATATTCCCTCTAACCCTAAAGACGTAATTAAGAAGTATTTAATAACGTACAGAAAGAGCCTCTGATACGTAGAGTCGTTATCAGCGCTGTTCTTCTACTTGAAAGTTGTTAGTATTTAAACTGATGTCTGCGTGTGAAGGACTAGCAGTCCGACATGGAGATCCTGGCAAAAATATGTAACTACCTACACAAATTTTCAACTATTCCACAATCCTTTAATGTTTGCTTTTTATATAAGCCTTTCTCAAATTTTCTTCGCCTTCGGTCACTTCGAATAACTCGAAACAATTCCCCTGAGGTGCGGGGAGCACGTGTCACAAAGCACGAAACGGTGGCCAGTGGCAGTTCTTTGTACCTCCGTTTCTTCGCATTCATTCAATCTGTCATTTCATTTTCATAAATGAATCATTCTTCATTTGAATTAGGCTCAGAATTGTACGGTTTTTTCTTGGCCGCTGACCTGCCCACCGCGGGGGTCGCTTATGACTGATGATATTTTAATGGTTTATTTTTCTTTAACATTGTTATCACTAACTATTGTAGTGGCCAGCGTGTGGAAGTACAAAAGACATTCTATTTAAGAATTTTGGTTATTGTAGTTTATATTTTTTTAAGTTTCATTCTCAAATACCTATATTTTATTGATATTTTATGGTTACTTGTCTTACAGATTCGGATAGGTATTAGGGTTCTTTACCTGTACAGTATAGGCTTCCTTAACAACATCTAAATCACAAATTCAGGTAAGTAGTGTATGATAAGGCCTTGTACGTTCACCGAGAACCATCCCATACATCAATTGGTGGGTAATCTAACAAATAGAATGATAAATATTTATTACATAGGCAACGGTGATGTAGTGATAGTGAGTGTGGCCGTTATGCATAAAGTGGTTTCACGTTTGTAGTGTAATGGTCAGGATCCGAACCCGAGACCTGTCGATCGGAAATACCTGACTTCTTAATCACTAAGCTGCTCATGCTTATACATTTCAAAATTCTACTTCCATGGCATTCTCCTTTTCCACATACATAGTATAGTATAGTCTTCTTAGTCATATACATGTATAGTCTTCTAAAATCATTTGTAAAGTTTACTTTTTAATATACTTACAACAGTCACCATTGCTAATTTGCCCATCCAAGTAGATGTACTATATATTAATCTAAATTCATATAAACCAAATAAGTAGGTAGATACCTAGATAGGCACATAAAAAATTCAACTAAGATTAGTTAGTCACTACGCGATATTTTATTAAACAACAATATCTTTTAGCGGGCAGCGTGGCACAGAAGCCGTCTGTCAATAGATGTCGCTGACAGCGCTGATGAATGAGCGCGACCGTTACATGCGCAGGCGCAGTCCGGCCGCCATCATTAGCTTCATTCACGGCACAGATTAAAAGAAACAATCCGACAAGGCAAAACAACGGAACGGAAGTCTATACATGGTCGGCATCTACGTTTTATCTATTTTTTTCCGCTTATTCTTTAGTATTGGAATTAATTATTGTGGCAAACATTTGTGGGTCTACGAAAGAAAAAAATGCTATTACCGCGTCTTTTTATTCGCCGTATTAATATGGGTTAGTGATATTTAAATAATTCATTACCTATTCATTTATAATGAGAGTTCTGCCTGTGAATAACCTACAGGTTACAACGGTAAGTAGGTACTCACAGACAGACGTAAACATATATTTTTAAAATCCAGTACTGAGCTTTGGAAACTATGTGGCAATAGCAACCCAACGAGTAAAATATTTGAACAAAAAGATGTCGTGTTGGTTCAAACAATTATGAATCTATTGTACTTTCTTTAAGGTGAGTGGATGAAGCAACCCTTCACTCGGTTAGTTGTGCACGCTTCTCTATAGAGGAGTAGAAGGTTTGATCATCATCCGAGCGCCAGTCTTGCTCGATTCAAAGCTTGTACCCGTAGCCAGGTTTTCTTCTCTGTATCAACAACGGCGAGCCTTGTATAAGAAACCCCGTGCCATTAGGGAGGAACAGTGAGGTAAGGTATGCGGTCACTTATTCAAATCCGTGTCACTAAACATTCTAGAGTAAAAAATTACAATGCAACTGAACTGACTACGGTCGGTTCTTATCATTGATGAATTTAGCTTTCAGTAGATATTGTCGCAACTCGCAAGTTTATGCTAATATTACATATTGAATTAACACTTTTTTTCCCCATGACCGTGGGTGCCAAAAAGCAACCGAAATGTCGGGTAAATAATAAAATAATACCAAATCAATCGCGAAAGAGTCCATTAAAATAGTTTTATTTCAATACGTTCTTAGTTCTTCAATTTTTATTTATAATCTATCAGTTTCATGCCAAATGCTGATCATAGCAACAGTGGTACAGTAACAAAAAGTTCAGCAATAATAGCCGATTTAATTTTAAACGCTTTGACACTTGTCTACACACAAGAGAACTATATCCGATCTTTTGTGTTTTCCTACGCAGCTATTTTCGTGTCGTCTGAAGTGTTGACAGATACATCTGTGAGGGCTTTCCGGACGTCGCTGTCGTACGGTTAGCATCAGATCGATCTCAAAATGATATTCATGCCTTTTTTTTTTCGTGCGGAAATCCCCTCGGATACCCCCCCCCCTTCCGGGGCCGGAAGGGGAGGTTATGTCGGACTCGAACCGACTAAAACCGCACGCCGACTGTGGGTCGTGGTGCTAGGCCGGAGGTGAGGTTGTCATCGACATATGCCTCGCACCCCGGCTGACCCAGGGCCATCCCTTACGGTCTGGCCCTCCTCAGGGTGATATTCATGCCTTGGTTTCCCCCCTTCCTATTGACGAATTGTTCTAACATTTGGTACACACCTTTAAAATAATACAATTTCAATTAATAAAACAGTTTGATTTACCTTAGTTTTAAGATCATTTTGTGCCACTGTAGTCAAGATCGTTCTGATGCTGACTGTACCATGAGTGTCACTATACTTACGTCACTTGAATGTTTACGTATGAAGATCGCAATGGCATGTGGATTTAAATTTTTACTGGGTCTATAGTCTAGTCCTAGTTTTATATAGTCTATCCATGTATCAAATTTCATAAAAATCAGTTCAGTGGTTTTTGGCTGGTTACTGTCGCATATATAAGTAGATATTATTAGTGTGAATTTCCGGTTATTTGAGAGTCTGCTGATTGAGGGCGTTAACTGAAATCAAGTATTTGTACACTGGTGCCATTTTCAGGTTTTACACAAAAAATAAATTTTAATTAGTAGGTATTAGCAGTAATTTTGCCACAGGAGAGTCAAATCAAAATGCCTTTTTATCGTAAACATATTAAAAAGAATAGAAGCGTATGTTTCATGAACAAGAAGCTATTAATTGGTAATTTTACAGTAAGCAAATATCAACATGACGCATAGTTTCTTGAATTAGTAGGTAATCCATAATATTACTTGTGTTTTGTTATTATGTTATTCTTATATCTTAGAAATCCGCTTAAGTAGTACATTGATGTGTAAAACCTCAATAGGCTTATGTTATTAATAAGCTTATTACCAGTTTGTTTCTTTATAAAAAAAACGATAAACACAGTTCTTATGTACAGTCGACAAAGAAGATTGCATTTTACATTAGGTACAACTTAATATGAAAACTGCAAACGGGTTTTTTTGTCGACTGTAAGTAGGTACTCATACATTTATTGATGTAAGTACATAGGTTTACTAAAGTAGAAGTAAGTAATAGGTATATCCAATGATATTACATATAAAAAACAGGCAGATATGTTATTGAAGTGCGCCTGGTGATGACGCGAAAACGTCCTAATTGGGACGTATGGCATTTAGTATATGTCTGGCAAACGCCGAGTTGTCACGTATATAAGCGCATAATAAAATTGCAACAAAAATGCCATCGTGTGTTTTTAAAAAGTGTACATATTACGACATTAAATTAATAAAACACGAGGGATCTCCTATCACATGTAAGTACATACAATATTTCATTAAAATTGGTTTAATAATATTTTTAAAATAATGGCGGCAAAGAAAAAAGACAGAAACACTTTTTTAAATGAGTACGACAAGGACACAACAACATTGCTTGCATAGATTATCAGTACAGATGCGATATAGGGTAATTTTCACTTTACTGCCTACTAAAGTAATAATTGACATGTTGTTCAGTTTTATTGGTTATTTTAAATTCAGTGTCAAAATTTTTGTTTTATTTATTTCTTATCCTTTAAATAATTGTAATAACCTAATTTTTTTTCAAGGTTTGCAATTGTTAGGGAACAACGAAATGAGTTTGACTGGACACCTTCAAAAAGCAGCAGAATTTGTAGCAATCACTTTGGAAGCCACTGAGAGATATACTTCGAAATAAGGTCGAACATTGCTGAGGAAGAATATAAATAATTGAGAAATATACCACTGTTCGGCTTCAATCTGCTCATAAAAATAATCCCGATATAAAAAACTTTCTAAAGAGGCAGAAAAGAAATAAATTAAATTCATTTGAAGGCGTTTAATTTTTTATTATAACGTCATTGCGTCACTATGGTTTTATTTTCGAGAAGTTTGTTTATCATTTTCCGAAGTAAATAATGACGTATTATTTTTTCATCGAATTTCATTTCTTGCCTACCAAAGAAATACCCCTTCTGTTCAACAAAATCATAATCTATGCTAAGAAACCATCCTAGAACGAACGAGACGATTGCAGTCCGAATCATTCCGAATTATAGCTATCTTTTTTACTCACGTGCTTATCCCATCTTTCGTACTACTTTAACTCTAATTGTCAACTATTGTGCACTGACAGACTGCTGGATCAGATTTGAGGAGTCAGTTACTATGAACGTAACATATCTTGTATAAAATATCATTGGGTATATCTTAATGCTCACACCTGTATATCTCCAGTAAACAGTTAAGCACAGATGTTGTAATATCAAGATATTACCAGCTACGTTTTATTAGTCTTATTAGGGAGCGATTGCCTCATGCAAGAGATCAATGGCCCTTTTACCCAAAATTCTCTGAAAGATAAAATTGAATTATGAAATTTTCGAAGAATTGACAGATTCCAGAGATAATATATCTACTAAATAGATATTTGAAACCAACATCAAACTATATTTTTCTACATGCTAAAAAAATATCAATCGACTAACTATATCGTAACTATCAACATTGTGACAAGTTTTATTTGTTTAGATGCGACGTAGGGCTAAAAACGCAGATATCTGCCAACACGCACGAGACGTCGGACGGGCCGACGAGTGACGGACGCGTCCTCTTGTCATGCATCGATGTCATGAGTACAAAACTAACATTTTATACAATTCTTTAGAATTCCACGTTGATGAAATTCGATGACGAAAATAACATCTGTGCTAGGTTTTTGACTTTTGTGAAGCTCAGTGTTGGAATTTTGCACTGTTAACCATTCAGTTTAGGTCTGGATGACGTGTAATTTATCCTAAAAGATTTCTTTACTTAAATCCATACTAATAATATTATAAATGCGAAAGTAACTCTGTCTGTCTGTCTGTATGTTACGCTTTCACGCCTAAACCACTGAACCGATTTTGATGAAATTTGGTATAAGGGTAGATTAAACCTTAAGAAAGGACATAGGCTATGTTTTATCGCGATAACCGACATCCATGCGGGCGGAGCCGCGTGCAAAAGCTAGTTATCTATAAAACAGTCGTATGTACGAATGCTGAATATTTTATTTAACATGGGCGTTTAGGGCTTGAAGACGCCTAAATATTATAGTTTCTCAACAGTAATTCATATCTACTTGAGTATTCTTCAAGATTTGAAAAGAGAAGCCTCTGTGAATCGGGATAGACGAATCTTCACTTAGAGCTACCTTACGTATCTATTAAAAAGGCTTTACATGGTCTACCCGTACACAATTCTGTTAATTCGTTATCAAAAGTGTGCAATGATTTGCAATCTTCTACAATTCATCAATGCTTTTCTCTGTAGGCTCCAAGTGTTGCTCAATATCCACGCAATGATATAAGTAGATAATCCTCCGAACATTTCATTACAATAAAAGCATCGTTATTGATATCTATTGAGTTTTAGGTTATATAAAGTTATAGGTAGCTATATTTTTCGATAAGTAGCACTTGGTGTGCTAAAAAACTTTTTATTACAGCAAATAATAGGATTCATATTCGCAGTTCGGTCGTTGTGAAGTTGGGCCCAGCCGCCTGTGCAATATAGACGAAGTAAACTTTCTTACAATCGCTTATAATGTTACAATTTCGCGGGAATGGTTGGCGTGTTTTGTTCCTTACTTGTATCCGTTATTGATAATACAGTTCGTCGTCGAGGTATTCGTTACAATATACATGAAGATAAAGAAGAATGTAGATAAAGAGTAGCAACGATAAGGGACGAAGATACCCCTAGAATTGTGTACCTACAATATCTAAGATATGTTCATTGTGCAACCTAATTAATGCTTGACAAACTCCTAGGACTTATAAATGACTCATACAATTGAAGACATTTAGACTTTTTATGATATTTTTAGCTAAGGAAACCAACTCTTGTTTGTAAATTGGCTGGGAAGGATTAGAAGAAATACTATTAATTATGATCAAGATTTAAAAAAAAATATAAACTAGCTTCAACGTCACGTAAATAAAATACGCTGATGTAACGTAAAAGTCGAGATACACAGTATGGAAAGCAGGAGTAGAAGAGCAGATCCCGTGCGTTGACATTCCAATGATGATGAAATTCGTCCTAATATATTATATGTATCGGTCTTTTCTCATGAAAATTAAATAATAAAGTTCCAAATCCGCAACTCATAATCTAATCCAGACAGTAGCAATAAAAAAACAGAAGTATTTATAGATGGTACCATAGCCGAACTGAATACGACGACTGTGAACTTTATCATAACGATGTACGTATGTAAAAAACAAAATAGTACTACGTATATAAGAGAGAGGCCTATGTCCAGCAGTGGACTGCGGTGGGCTAATTGATTGATTGATTGTATGTAAAAAAAGAATGTAAATTATAAGACCGTTCCATCCAAGACGTTGGTTGCACTTTACACCACACAGACACAAATGAGCTAAAGTATTTTACTAACTTATAACGTTATCGTGACGTATAATCGACACAGTTTATAATGGCGAAAGTTGCAAACTATTAAGTAGTGGCAGAACATTTAAGTGGCCATCAAACCATGCTTAGATAGCTATAAGTTAGTATCGCAAACTTGTTTCGGGCTTCATTAAGAGGACAATGCGAGGCGTGACGCAAGGGTGGTGGACAACGGCTACCAACATGGACCAACTCGGCCCGTTACATGCAAGTGTTGCCCCTTGAGTGGACTCTGGCAAACTTTCCTCTTGAATATTCCTCTCGCGCCTCCCCAGTTTGTTTATGGGCATCCTGCGGTAGTTCACCCCGTTTTTGTGGTTTCGCAACTTACTGAAAATGTCCAGTTAAGTGTGGATAAGATTTAGATGGTTAATTATACAGGCGAAAATTTGCATGTGGGCATTCAAATTAAATATGTTAGTAAGGGTGCTGTGAAACATACTGCATTAGTACGGATGGGAGACGTCTCAAAACTTTAGTTTTTTTACAATTATAACTTTTATTATCATCTTTTGTAGATTTTTATGTGTTTATGAATTTGCGGTGCCTGCTACCAGCTTCCTTTTTGGTATGATAGCTTGTTTATCATGATCAAGGTATACAAGAAACTAGAATGCGTGAATGTGTGAATTTTATGGATTAGGTATGCACATGAAAATTCACATTTCTCTCCTAAAGTGTTATCGGTACTGATATTCGGAGGGGTTTAAAGTTATAAGAGTTATTGTTGAAAAATTACTTAGCACTGACTGAGGACAATTTGGTTTAAAACGTTATTTTATTTTTACTGTAAAATGGTATCACTTAATAATTTTCGATATGGTATGAGTTTTCATGGTATGAAAATGGAACAACCTGAATGAATGTAGTCCAAGTCATCAAAGTCTAATCCTGTATCTGATAATGAAAATAAAATCTTAATTGAAAGAGAATTTCCCCAAAACTCATAGTCATTCTTTATTAGAAATTCAATAACAATAAATGGCATTTATATCCAAGTTAGTCGACGGCTTCGAGGTATAAAACTGATGTCAATTCTACGGATTAACACATTATTCGTACACTTAAGTAAGATTACGTCATGAGTAGTGTTTGCCACGACAATATTTGTTGAGCAAACAGTGCGGTAGGGAGCGAAGGGCGCTAGTTGTCCATAACATCGTTGTTCCGACAAAGGGAAGTAAGTGCAAGTCACTCATATCAATATCAGGCGTCGCCCTCGGGGCATCGTGGTTCGTTTTGTTTCACCACTTTTTGCCCAACTTGTGAGTTTGTGACTCCGTTTTAAACTTTGTGGCAAGAGTTATCGATACAAAGTGTTGTTGGAGGCTTTTGGGATAAGACATGAATTTTGTTTGATGTTTGATTTCGATGTTGTAGTATTTTTTCGTTATAAATAAATAGTTGAACTATTTATTTTTGATCACTGTTATTATCAAAGTTCACCATAACGACAAATTCTTTATTCTCCTTTTCATTTGCTTTATGCGGGCTCTAGAGAGCACCCGCCATCTGACTTCCCAACTCTAGAAAGCCTGTACAAGAGCCTTGTCGTCTTGGACGTCCGGTAAGTCTGGCTCGGGGCCCGAAGAACTTGGCGGGGCCCCAAAACACTGAACTACCGTTTCTATGAACCTTTTCAAAATGTCTATTCTTATTTATAATACTATCTACTAGGTACTTACATCAGTAAATAAACGTACAGCGCATCGCATGCTAAACGTCTATCACTATTTATATAGGCATGCGACACTGGGGTGTCATCACATGTTGCCTATCCATCAGCAAGGAGCGCAACCAGTTGGTTGCGCTCCTTGCTGATGGATAGGCAAGGAAATTCAGTTGATTTTTCCACTAGAAACACAATTTTAAGTAAGTAGTCTTATTTTTGTGGCTTTTCTTTAACTGCCTCTACTAGGTACCATAGTCATGGGGAATTCCCAAAATTACTATTACATATACATCTATTATTACTTCTTATTTATTCCCAGATGTAACTAATCTAAGTATAATTCAATGTTATGTTCAACAGAATGAGTATTTCAACTTATTTCGGCATAAAACCTTTTTTCTAAACAAGAAAGAAGGTAAAGAGGTTTCGTATCAACTTTCACCGTGAACTCAATATTAGTAGAGTAATGACGCTGATGTGGTACAAACGGTACATGGCTCTAGACCACTGGTGCACAGCTCTTAACATTTTTTTACTCTGTCTATTTTGTGGTAATGGGAGGAGGTGGGGGTTTTCTGCACCACTATTGTATAGTAAATTCTGCCCGCTTTGACGGTAGGCATCCGATTGCGGTGACAGAGCAAGACCGTTACATTTGCATTGCATCATTGTACGTACCGTCAGCAAAAGTAGAAGGTAATTTTTCCCTTCAAACCATAGAACGCGTATGCGAATAACGTACGTTTATATGAAAGCTAAATATATTATATTGCAACCACTGACACGTGCTGATAGAAGCAATATTAAAGTTGGAATCAAGTACTGAGATGCTTATATAGCAAGCAAAACAAAAAGATCAAATGCAAACCAAGCTTTATAGAAATACCATAAAAGTCATGAAAAAGGAATGTAAATACAGAAAACGGCGAGGATCTAATCAGCCAGGTTAAGAAAAATAAATGGTAATAATGATGAAGTTTAGTAAAGTTAAATCTTTCATTACCTAATAGAGAGCAAGGGTAACTTTATACCAAAAACAAAATTAATAACGGTTAGTCTGAAATTAATATATCTATTAATATATATATAATCTGCGGTAGCCTAGCAGTAAGGGTGATGGACTGCTAAGGCGAGATCTCGGGTTCGATCCCAGGTTTATCATGGCACACACCAATGACTTTTCGATGCTTTTCGAAGTTATGTGTGTATTTATCGCAGGTTTATAAGTGCCCGGTTAATGGCAATAGGCTCGCCACCTATTACATTGGGACCTAAACATAAAAACTGGCGAAATGTGGGTGCTAGCACCTCTGCCTGCCCCTTCGGGGAATACAGGCGTGAGTTTATGTTATGTTATGTTATGTAGTCTGAAATTACAAATACATACATAATTATTTTAAAGTTACAATTTCATAGAATGTACTAAAATATTACAAAAAATGACCAAGTTTAATAATTCATTTTGTTGCTGTCTGTACATCTTTCACCGTGATTTTGCGCTTTTGACCCCAACTCACTGTGATGCTTCTGTCTGTTTGCAAAATAAAAATCAAACGCGCTCTCATTTATTTATACAGAAATATTACTTTACGAATGGAAATGTACAATATAATGCACATTTAAATATAATAATGTTGAAACCGTTAGCAAGTGTTCTTTTGTTTAAACTTTAATAATAATTGTCCAAGTAGATATTTCAAATGGTTGCTTATTTTATTTCTACTTTTATGAATCAAAACACAGGGAACAGAGTTCTGAATAAATCAACAGATTAACTTCCATATTTTCTTTTTATGACTTATGTCTGCGAGTGCCAGCTTTTAATTTCGCACAGTAAACGACTTCGATTTTCCTGCAGTTTAAAAAAGTAACTTATCAGACGAAAAGAGTGGAACAGCTTTATTATATAACCAAAAGTTGGAAAGAGATAGAGGAGTGCACAAGAGGGAACGAAAAATAAAACAGGGGAAGAAAGTTAAGCATCCGTGACTTTTCAAGATTTTTTCAGCGTTTATTTTTTAAACTTTACGCCGCGCCGGGCGCATTTCTGTAGCAAGTATATAAAAGCGAGCGTTTTCCGATTTGTCTTTTGTTTTCTTCTTTCATTTATTTCGTTCCATTTCTTTTTATAGAGGCAATGCGAATACGGAAATCTTAAAGGTTTTTATTTGATTTTCTCTTCTATTTCATTGAAGTATTAGACTATGTTACAGGTTTTTTTCCATCCATCCATATACTCACGTCTGTAAATCCCCGAAGGTGTAGGCAGAGGAGTACCAGCACCCACGTTTCGTCAATTCTCGGTCCCATGACGTAATAGGGGGCGAGCCTTTTGCCTTCTAGTGGCCCCTTTGTCTTGAGCTCTATATTTACTGTCGGATGGAGAACAGCCCTATTCTAGTCGCTTTTTACGACACCCACAGGAAGAGCTGGGGTGGTCCTATTCTACTCCACCGGGAACCGACACGGTATTTTTTTTCTCACTAAGGTAAAATGTTGGCGAGGCCGATGTTGTTACACTAAGTAGTACCGACATGACATGTCAAACGTACGTTGTGACTTACAGAAGGAAAAGGGACAGGAAGCAGAAAAATAGGAATAATGGCAGGAAATACGGCCTCCGACAATTCCACAAACCATATAAAATACACCATACTGCTGCTTAAAGTCAACGTCCCACGAGGAATATATGGGATATTAATTAGCGCAATTTATAGAATGCATAACGTTAATTTTTACCGGTATATCATCGGTGGCGATAAGTAAAATTAGTATCGATACCACGTTTAACGTCACCTCTTTTGGTAGCGCTATCTTCGTACTATGAAAGTATCGACATCAAATTTTTAAGGTTATTCCAAGCCCTGCGCACTAGTCTATTAATGCTCACCTCATGTGAAATTAACGGATGCTTCATATTTACCAGGCTAGTTACAGCATATTCTCACGCCCGCAACAAAACAACTAGACAGCAAATGAAATCTATATTAGAAACAGTAATAGGTTCATAAGCAATAATGAAAGTAAACTTCGTAACCCCCTAATTATTGTAGAAAGAACGAAGGTAAATAGTATGAAGGCACTGTTCGATCATCCATCACGCATAGAGGCCTTCTTTGTGGCCACCGACCAATTACTGGCATGAAAATTAAATTCACGAAATCTAATTAAGAACAAATTGTTTTATTTATTATGATGCGTCGGGGTCATTTGTTCTTGTCGCGGTGCGGACTCCGTCGGCGCCCGGGGCGGATCCCCGCCTGTCCGAGTCGGAGCACCCATCAAACCGAACGCCGCAGTTTTTTGGGCGATCGAACGATACCTCGGAGACAGTCATGATGTAATGAAGTGGCCCCTGGAGACCTTGAACTTGTGTTTATAAAACCTTAATACGTAAGCGAGTTACCGAAATGTCGTAAGTATTTCACTTCCTTGTATGGTCGGTGTATGTAGTGTGGCTCGGGTGGGTCTGTCATAATGTGGGCTCATTTGTTATGTTTGCGAAATGGCCGTATTATGGGATCGCCGACAGCAGACACGAAGTCTGTCAGTTTTATTGTAGAGATTGCCTACAAATGGATCGCATATATTCCGCGTTCGGACCCTACTGTTACTTTATTTCTGAATTGAGAAGATTTATATTGATTGGTATTTCAGTGTCAGATATTATCGATAGGTAACCTTGTAATGTGATATGAGAATTGTCGTTGAAATAATGAATTATGTGAATAAACTGCAGGTTGTAGGTAATGTTGGGAGCAATGACCAGAGTGTCTGCCTCGTGATGGCGAGGTTAAGGGTCTGACCTAGTAGGTACGGTATCACGATAATCAATTCCAATCCCAATTATTGATCTCTCAATGATAAGTGGTGGTGGCAGAGATACCTCTATCTACGTCTTTTTAATACACTTACTTACCTACATGTGATTTATAAAACACAATATTTAAATATATAGAAGGTGATCAAGCAGTACCTTTCGGTACATTTCACTTGGCTCGTTTCGTCACTGTATCGCGCTAGACTTGCAGAAGCAAAGATAGGGTAAGTACAGTCAGCATCAGATCGATTTTGACTCAATAAGATCTTAATAGCTCTTCTCCCAATTTATACTTATGAAGTATTTTTCAATCTTAAGAACATTACATCGAGCTCTGTGATAATATCCCAAATATCTACCTACTTCATGATATTGCTTTTTGATAATTGATTTAGAAAAAAAAATTCTTTGATTCCAGGCGGGACTTGAACTCGCGAGCCTTCTACAGGGAAAATGATTTGACCACTAAGCTACCAAACCCACGCCCGATCTAATCCAAATCTTTCCTCTCTTTATAATATCCGTCTTTGACTATATTGACTATAATATATCTGACGATATATTACAAATATACAAAAATGAACTACAATAACTCCCAGTAACATCCCTAAGCATCTCCTGTTTCATTTCTACAATCCATAAACCACCCCATAATATTAAAATAAATTGCTACAACAAGCGTGATAGGGCTCATGTCCCGCCATACATCATCCCACGGAAGGCCCAGGTCAGCAGGGCACAGACCCAGATCTCCTGATATGCCTCACCCAATGACCTCCACATCATCCCGTATCGTGCAAAGCTCATGGAAAATATCCAAGGTAACATAGGAATAAATTACTAGTATAATTTTTATGAAGAGTCTGCAAAAAACTGAAACCTCCTCAGTCTCAGAACACTGACCTAATTCAGCATGAAATTATACTAAGATTGAAACAGTGGCCCCCGGCCGATGTCGTATTCACGTTCTGCTTTGGACAGTTCATTTTTAATAATAAATGAGACGAAATCAAGACATGACGAATAAATGAATCCAGAACTTGACGAATAAATGAATATGGAATATGATAAATGGAAGGCTCGAATCCCTCGCAAAGATTTTTTCTTTGGCTCCGGCCGAACGGAAGACGCTGGCTTTTTCCTTTTGTAGCGGGACAAGTTAAGCGTTTTTTGGACGGCCGAGGCTGGCGGTGTGATATTTATCATTTGATACAAAAGTCGGCACTCCAATTGTGTTCTTACTTTGATTTCGGCCACTGGCTTCCATATTAAATACTAAGTTGTCTTGTGTGTGGTTTTCATATGAACTCATCAGAATTTTTGTAGCGGTATTGAGTAATAAATAATAAATGAGCAGTATTAAGTTAAAAATCGACACATCGTGTGCAGATGCGTGAGTCAAACGACCTCGAGCAGAGACGGGAGACGTGCCGATTTAATCCCGGCCCGAGTAATCCGCGACTGCACTAGTCACTGCCACGTGGTTCTATGATAAAGTACCCGTGCAGATTATGCAAATTCTTCAAATTCAATCTTTGTCCCTTTCTTGCACAGATTTATACACGTCTAGCTCGCCCGCTCTCGCAGCGATACGTTCACCCCACGGACGCGCACGATGTCTGATGGATGATGCGTTATTCCAATAACAATTTGGATATCGTATGTTGAACATTTGAAAGTCAGAAGCGTATTTTATATGAATGTAGACTACTCTTCTGTTGCGTTCATTCGCATAATCGTATATCATTTTGTGAAATGATTAATATTTTGTTAAACTATTTATTATAT
The DNA here is from genome assembly GCA_914829495.1 of Eilema sororculum. Classification (NCBI taxonomy): domain Eukaryota; kingdom Metazoa; phylum Arthropoda; class Insecta; order Lepidoptera; family Erebidae; genus Eilema; species Eilema sororculum. The sequence continues at coordinate 16,489,421 of OU618545.1, read as the reverse complement.
TTCATTTCGACAATAATGTCACAATTAGGCGTGTCTAAAATTTGATATAGCTAACTTTTATATCATAAAGTATGTGTTGACGATAGTTTTACCTGTAACCACAGTAATTTCCTAGGAAAATACGTACGTAGTGGTGTATAATAGTAATCAACGCTGGGCGATCCGTAAGTAGATGAGGTGAACACGTTATTTCTCAGTAATAGTGAGGTGACTTCGTGCGAACGGGCATTTTATAGCTGTCACACATTTACTATAAATGAACTATCGATGTTATCGGTTTTTATTACTTGTAACATTCACTTGATATCTTTCTATTGCACTGCTTGATTATGAGAATTGTTACTTACACATTTTTCTTTTATTTTTGTTATAAATACCTTCCTACATCATATAAAATTTGTAACACAGTATTATTTGTACACAATATTTGTAACTCTGTAACATAAAGTATCATCAAGTATCTGAACAAAAAAAAGGAAAACTCACCCTGACATTTCATTTAAATTCTAAAACATACCTTTGTGAAAATATGTTCTAAAGTTCTACACATGTGCTAAACATCGTGTTGACTGTCCATCGTGATTTGACACGGGGTCAGTGAGTCAGCAGTAGCTACCGACTTCTGTATAACACATGCACAGAACATGACTTGCCAGAAACTTTGACAGGCATTTTTTAATTGCTTGTAACTTAGACAATTCAATGCTACCGACTGACGACTCTATTCGACATGTTGTATTTTGTTAAACCGCAACCATGTAAGCTGCTTTTGTTGATCAACAAAAAATATGAATGTAATGTTTTTTCAGCACAGATTTTCCTTTGTGAGTCTTGATACTAAAATATAGTAAGGGTCATTTAAAAATTAGCTTCGTGTGAACCAGAACAAATTTTTATAAAACCTCAAATAATAATCATTAAGTGAAAATAAACTTCATTATACTTAAAAACGTTGACATTGAAGTTCCTTACTTAAAGCATTCGGTGATTTTTGTATTCTCTTTTGTGAGGTTGCTGTGCATATTTGTACCACAAAGTACTGGCGGTCAGAAAAGAAAATAGTGCACGTCGGAATAATAACTAAAAAAAAACAAACCTTGGCGTGGGTCTGTGTATGTAGGAGTGTGGGTAGGCAGCCTGCTAAACGCAATATAAAGTGTGGTTGTCGTGGCATGTGTATAGGTATAGGTAGGCAGAGCCTCTCCCCGCGCGGTCATTAGTACCGCAGCCCCCGCTCGCGCCAGGAGAAAGTATGATTTTACTCCTATAAAGCCGTATTTCTACTCCATACAGGAATTCGAATACGCGTAGCGAAGTTCCCGGGTTCCGAGAAGGACATGTGGCGGTTGCTTGTACATAATATCCAAGTTTAAACAATCTCAATATGGTAGGGTGTGCGTTAATTTTCTCGCTCGCTCTTTGATGGTAACTTTAGACGGTGTTCTCGGAACAAATACTTCGGTAATATTATAATATAATTTGCAAAATCTTTCTATATATTTTGTTATTTAGATTTTACGCTCATTGTTTACATAATGCTTTGCCCTATTGATCAAATTATTTATTCACCTCTAACAGATAACATAAAATAATACAAGTATTACAGAGGAAGACCTCGCGTAGCTGTATCTGCAAGATTTCCCAATGTAGAATTTTCGTATAGATACTCAATAGGTACGGTCTATTGTATGATGGTAATTTCATTGCTTGGTATGCAGTAGGTAATAGCAAAATTTGCATTAGCAGTAGTACGAAATGAAACGAAAACTATCAATTTAATTAATCTGACTTCAACTTTGGAAATGAATAGTACCTATACAATGATTTCTACATATAACACACTTAGTTTACAGTAGCACAAAACTTTTGCTTAGTGCCTACCTATTGTATTGTATATTCCAAACTGAATCGCCTGCTAACACACCCAAGTATATAAAGAAACATAGTAATCACTATTTCCCATGGTACGTATTCAATATTGATTACAGCTAGATATAAATAATCTTTTCAACTTTCCATTAAAACACTCTTTGAAGACAGTTTCCACGCTCTATTTTCATTTTATTACGTTTATTTTTAGTCCTTCCCTTTTGTAATTATGAAAGCATATATTACATATGAATTATATGTATTTATTTAAGTGGAAAACTCACATTTAGTAGCGTGGGTTGTCCCAGCTGTGCAATTAGTGGCCACCACGTGTCCGGGGGGAGTCGAGGTAAAGAAAAAACGTACGCTCGTACTGTCCGAATTATTGTGAGGTCTTATTGTAGATTATAGGTTCCGAGGTATACTGAGTTGTACACGATAATTACTGTAATAATACATTCAATTTTGATGGAGATATGGAATCTACATGGTGTGGTTTCTTTTTGGAAGATATGGAAATTATAGGGGTGTTTATTTGGTTTACTTGTTGGAAACGCTATTATGCTTGAGGACATATTTACGAATGTATATTGGTAAAAGTATAGTATTTCAGATATAATAATGCAAAACATTGTTTACCTAAAAATCAAAATTGCCACCAAGAAAGAGGGACTAATTTTTAATTCGTTTATGAAGCAAAATGCCTAAATTGCTAAACGACTTACGTTATGCATCCCTTATGAACGTTATCTATATGAATATTGCTTAATTTGGCTTATTGGACGATTGGCTTATTACATTGTACATCTAAGTACCTACTTACATATCTAAAACGCTATGTTTAAATAGTTAAAATGAATATCAAAAAAGAAAATTTCCTACAACCTTAACACAGTTAACATAAAGCATATCTTAAGTTTTTATAATTCATATAGACCACATAAGACACGAAATGTACGATAAAATAGAGGCGATACAATATCTTTATTTTTATTATCTCAATTAGAAATCCAACTTAAATCTCAACCAATATATGTCTAAGGTCATAAACCTAAAACTCATCAACAGCTGTTTGAAGTTAAGTTAGAGGAATCGAAATGAAGATGTCTCTACAATACTCTAAGGTGACACATAACAGACTACGCTTACTTTTTCTTCAATCCTAGGACCTAATAAAGATTTAAAAAAAAGTGACGTCATTAGTTTTCTAAATAAAACACAAAGTCAAGCAGACTAGTCATACACGGGCAGTAGCGCGGGAGTCCCAGTCGGTCGCCAGCATCGGTAGGGTCGTTGGCACATCGATTTTCGATTTACACCCGCTGCACTCTATCTGGGTCAAGTACTCGTGGATCATCATCTGATCCTGCACGCATCTTCTCTTCACACATAAATATTATTATAATATTGATGTTCATCATTGTAAAGATTTATTTTTTGTTAGTTAACCTAATTTGTTGTATTAAACAAAAACGTTATTTTAGTATATAATTAAAAAAAAAACTAATGTGCTGGAAATCGCTGAACACATTTTGGAGTGGAGTCTGAACCTGTGCGATGTCGTGTACTGCATCTCTAATGTGAAACATCCATACTAATATTATAAATGCGAAAGTAACTCTGTCTGTCTGTCTGTCTGTCTGTCTGTCTGTCTGTCTGTATGTTACGCTTTCACGCCTAAACCACTGAACCGATTTTGATGAAAATTGGTATAGGGGTAGAATAGATCATGAGAAAGGACATAGGCTATGTTTCGTCGCGACAACCGACATCCACGCGGGCGGAGCCGCGGGCAAAAGCTAGTAATTAATAAGGTGAAAGTTTTTATGAGTAGGTAAGTTAAATTATCATGTTACATAAAAATGCTTTCGCATAAGATTTAACACCTTACATATACATAATAAAAACATGATGAAGTTTATCACCTTGATTATTTTCAACCGATAGTGTTACGTTAGATATCGATAGATATGAAGGTACCGATACCTAGTGTAACGATACCGTGTCTAGATTTAGTTATTTAAATGTAATATAACGTTAAAATGAAGAAATAAAATAAATAAAAATAATAAAACAACAAGTAAATTGTTGTTCAAAGTTTAATATTCTTTTTGAAGCCCCGTATTATTTAGGTAAAAGTTGTATAATTTATGTAGATTACAAAAAGTTGATTTCCCAAATTGAGTTATTAGATTGTTTGAGTAACACTCGGCGTGTGTCTTTGTAAATAGAAAAGTTATCGATACTGAAATGAGGAGTTTTCGAGTTTTCATTAGGGTGCGATCGGGGCAGTTAGAGCCCTTTTATTATCTACTCGCCTCTAAATTGCCGAAAAGAAATTCCTCCCCAAGAAATAGGGAAACCGGGGACAAAACCTTGTCCTCAACTTAGCTACCAATGGCACACCGTTATTTAAAAATCGAACACGATAAGACCCGGAATGTTTTTATTTTTTTAAATGGAAAGAATTTATGTTCGCCTTTAAAAGTAAATATTGCAATCGATGGCAGTTTACAATGGCGAAGCTTCGATAAGGAGTTTTTATTAGATTTAGGGACAGTTAGGTTTCGGACTGTGCGTGCCTAATGTAGCATTCGATTTTCAGTAATGGTCAGCTGATAAGCAAATGACATCATTATTGAGTAGGCCTTAGTTCGTATAGCTCGCGTTCCATTTCACTTTCGCGAAGCGAGGGGAACTTCGAGACCAATATAAATATATCTTTATTGGTTTGCAAAAATAAAATTTAAGTGTTTCGTAGTAAAGTGCGATTTTAATTAAATTTCGATGTTGTATTGAAAGAGATAATCAGATGGCTGTCATCGCGCTATATATTAGAGTACGGCGCGGTACGGGGGTGAATCCGGCCCAGTGTGATACACCCCCGCTGATAAAGAATTGAGGGTATTAAACGATTACAAATGCTTCGCGGTTCAATAAACAATCCACTGGAGGAAACCAGCGTCTTAGACGAATTACTTACCGTCTAACGTTTTGTATGTATTTATTTGTGTGATAAACGTTTTAATGCTAAATGCCCAAATAAATCACTTCTAAAACTATTAGTAAGTTAGTCGCATAAATGCTTTAATCTTACAAAATGATATATTTTTTAATTGTTGCTAACTATTATTATTTATTGTTTTATAGTTTGTTATCAAAGTTTATACAAATCATGATGCGATGTAAGGTTTATAAGGTTTAAAAATATATAGGTTATTTATCTCCACAGTTTCGTAATTTAATACTACATTGGTATCTAAGTATCTCATTATATTTATGAGACCTGTATCGTAAAGGCCATAAAGAACCACGTACATCGACTTTAAACATGTATACTACAGTAGACACATATTTGTAAGAGAGTAAACGGAAGCTCTCCGAACAGACAACACGTTTACAACCGCATTCAAAAGTAAGAAGTGAGGCGACAAAACTGTTCAGATAAGGGCCACCTTCATCCACTCTTATTTATGTAGCCCAGCATCCGATTGAGAGCTCGACGAGAGAGGCCGGCATTTACACGCGAACACTTATCTACCCTCCGACCCTACATTTATTTCCGTTGAACTTCCCACAGGCTGATTTGCCCACCTTTGCCTGTTTTCAATACGAAAATCTACCTTTCTCGAAGCCATACAAAATTCGAAAGTACATTCCCGATTACCAATACCTTTTAATCCATAGATTTGATAAATAAAATAAATGTATCGTAAAGTGACGCGGGGAACAATAAAATTTAAGCGGGAAATATATTTTAAGGTGGTATTTTTGCGCGGGAGCTTCGTAAAGTTAAATGAGTTTGTTGGCATCGACTAATCGCGGCTTTGTTGCGTTACTGGATCTGATAAATATTGGCGATGTGCTTCACTTAATTTCCAGTTTACTTAATATAATCTGATAACAATATCTACTCATCAACTTTTCTATGTCACGTTCTTTGTATTTCAATTTTGAGCAGTAATTTTTTTTCATCCTTGAATGTTCGTTCTACCATACATTTGTGACACGTAATAAGATTGGTAGGTCTAATAATCTTAAGTGTATTGTGTTGAACATTCGAAACCCCCGTAGCCTTTTCACGACGATTTTTACACTTCCGTGTTTCCATAGATAAGCAAATACGGGGACGCGTGTGATGGATATTAAGGGCACACCTTACATCATTTGCGTTATTACCCGCCGCCCCGCGCCCCGCGGTGAACGGGGAGAGGTAGGGTGCCACAAGACGCGCTCCTTATATCTAGATGTTACACCCCCTTAATATGCTAAAATCAAATTAGTTCCAAAGCGGAGTGATTCCCTCGTGCCAATCGATCGCCCATTCTCTGTATTACAGCTTGAAGGGTGGGAGCGATTTTATTTGAATAGTATGCATGTTCACTTAATTAAACATTGCATTTTTTACCTATTACTTGAGAAGTAATAGCGTAGATGTTATCAAGTTTTAGCGAACAAGTTTGATATGGTTCAAAACGCCAATTTCCTGTGGGATTCTTGTGAGGGTTTATCGTGTCGGGGATCGGGCGAGACGTCAGCGGTAAGTCGCGGGTTTCATTAGCAGCCGAGTCTTAGCAAATTAACACCCTCGTGACGAGACGAACGAGCCTTGGGGCATGTACCTACTCGTGCCCACTTAATGCCGACAAGGTCCCCTGTAACACCGCTGTTAATGATTATTTGGGAACTATAGCGCGAAAAGTGACAGTTTCTAGGGACTTTATCGTTCTTATCACGTTTTTCATCAGCTAATCCAGTTGTGAATTAGAAATAAACGGATATTTTCTATCGAGATCTCATTGTTTTTCTATAGCTCAAACATGTAGAATCGATAGATTCTAGTAAATGTTGTTATTGTAACTATTGACTAATTAATTTTCTTTTCTTGAAAAGCTCTATCTGAACTTACGTATTATAATATTTACCCACACATTACAAAAGAATCATTATTAAAAATGTGAGAACATAATATAACTTATTTATAAGTTCGTATACATAGGTGTGCCTTGAAGTCGATTTTATTACATGACTGTTACGTTTTTGAAGCGTTTACGTAACAATTCATTTTTATTTTTTTCAGAATCAGATAATAGTGGGGTAGTTTGGAGATAAACGTTTCATCATTACTTTTATCTTCAATTTTTTTTTACTTCTGCTACTCGCCTTTTTCGAAGACTAGTATAAAGGTGACACGTTACTAAGCTAAATTAATTGCTTATCGCACAGCATGTCCAACAGGAAACATTTCAAGTCAATTTGTATTGTATACATCAACTGAGTATTTAAAATCAGAGTCACCTAGATTATGGAGAAATAAATTCTGGTTTAAATTATTTTTTATTCTGTAACTAGGTAAAGAAATATAAAAAATGAAAAAAACCCCGACACTACCCATCCCCACTTTAACACCGATAACTTTTGAACGGCTCAACCGATTTTCATCAAACATGTTTAAGAACACTCGCACATAAGTCACCTATAAAACAAAAAATCTGAATTGAAATCGCTTCATCCGTTCGGGAGCTATAATGCCACAGACAGAGAGGCACGTCAAACTTATAACACCCCTCTCTTGGGGTTAATTACATAGACCTATGAGACATACTATTTTTTAACTAAAATCAAAATATACGTCATAGAAACACCTAGTGTATATTAAATATATATTATTTATAAGTAGCGAAAGGAAAAAAAAATCAAAATCCAAGCCGGTGGAAATTTTGGACTTTAGATGTAAACTTCTCTACCTCGGCTTTCATTTGCGAAGCAAGCCGGCAAGAATCGTGTTTTAGGGACTCCTCACCACTGTTATTCATGCATAGAAATATTTACACTAATCTGGAATCAAACCTCTGACCTCTATCTTTGCTGTCACCCACCTAAAACATGTTACCAATTCGAAATACATCGGGAAAAAGAAGCACTCAAGTGGGACTTGAACCAAATTTCCCTTTAAATCCATCTTTATATCGGAGGAGGATCAATGTGGTTCCAACATTTCGTAAGAAAGTGGTAGATGGCTCCACAGTCGCCCTTAAAGAGGGATATAGAGAAGAAGGGAAATTTGAAGTGATTCAGGTGGCTCAACAGCTCAGTTGGAAGAGCATTCCAACGGGAAAGGTAGCTTCTTTTTCCCGATGTATTTCTAATTTTAAAAAGTTTATATAATAATTGCTATAAAAATTTCATTCAAATAGTACCATACCAATTGCCAAAAACATCCCACAATATTCGTACTCGCTAACGTAAGGTAGTTGTTTATGCAGCGGGCCCTGCTGACTAAACGTTCGTTTGACGTAGACTAATGACGGATGCACTAATAGTTGTGTCGCATTCGCCACCGCTCCCCACCATATATCATGCGAGGGTAATGGGGGGGCAATGTTACCATCACCCTCGGACGTGATAAGGTCAACAATCGTTTGTCTCCTAAGATATGTTGGCCGATATTTTATCACTATCGATAAAATATACTTAGCTAAACAATTTTTTTCAATAATAACTGTGTATATCTTCTGTCTATCGTAATTTGTGTATTATTTGTTTTGTAAAAAGGAATTATTGAAATTACATTACATTAAAGTCATAAATCTAACAAATTATAGGTTAGTCCAGTTGGGCTAATGCCACCTAATGTTTTATATTTTGCGTATATCATAGATTGAACATGAGCTAATATTAATTTCCAGATTCTGTTACGTTTTTACCAGTAAAAAGTCTTTTTTGTTCTTTTTAATGACTTCTGCAGCAAATCGCCGCAATTTTCGGTAATTATCTGATATTTATTTTGACACCTCTTTTTTCATGTGGTCTTTCACAATGGCACAGACACGTGACTGCAAATATGTATTTCTTTCCAGAAACCTAATTTAAATGACATTAAAACATAGGTACACTATCACGAATTCATATTGTATGTGCGAACGAATTCTATAAGTTAATTATGAATTGTGAGAATTTACTTAGCTTTTTTTTGTTATGCAGAGGGCGTAATCCATACTAATATTATAAATGCGAAAGTAACTCTGTTTGTCTGTCTGTCTGTTTGTATGTTACGCTTTCAGGATTAAGCAACTGAATCGATTTTGATGAAATTTGGTATAGAGGTAGATTAGACCTTGAGGAAGGACATAGGCTATGTTTGGTCGCGATAACCGACATCCACGCGAGCGAAGCCGCGAGAAAAAGCTAGTCACTGTATAAATAATATTTCAGGTTCGATTGGAGAATGTTATTGTATATTGTCAATATTTCTTATGTTCGTGATTAGTTTTATACTAAAGTTAAATTAATACCCACATTGAAGCCACTATGGGCAAGGGATCCAAAATTTTGTAGGTATAGGCAGGTATCTGTTATAACAAGAACTAACCTAATATCAAAATAAAATAAATAATAATAATAACTGGTGTTTTAAACTAATAACAGTCTATAAACTTCAATGAGTATGTCCTTATAATTCTATGGCGTACATTTCATTTCCTAACGATATATCAACATTAAATTAGATCTCGTTCAAACTAATGCCACGTCTATCTACACTTCATTTAAATAGAATGCAGTAGTGAACAAAATTGATGAAATAAAGTATTAAAACACGAACAGCATTAAAATAACGACACACATCATATAAATGACTTTCGTGTCTAAACAAGTCAGCGGTCACATTAGCATTAGCATAAATAAAGTACTTTTATGTACGTTCATACTTCATAGAATTATTAGACAGGATAATATTTTTTAATATAAAGACGTAGAGATATTGCTCCGTCATGGGATGTTTGCTAAGTGTGTGCGTGCACTTGTACGGGAGTCTCCCTTGCTACGACAGGCGTAGCGTCACTACGAGCTACGTCTCAAGATTAATACATCGTAGAGGCCGTGTTAGTGGTGCAACAATTTGTCTCTATAAATGTTGACTCAGCGAGCGGTTGGCTTGCGGTCTCCTCGCGCGATTAGCTTCGCTAAATTTATTGTTTAATTTCAAAGGCGTTATTAATAACTTGCGAGGTGATTAAACGGATTTCGTGGCTTTGCTTTAAGATGTTCGTCTTTGATTTATACGCTAGAGCTTAATACGCGGTGTGGAGGCTGTATGCAGATATGTGTCAGTGTGAATATTTTATATTTGATGTTTGATTAATATTTATTAGGCTGTTGTACAGTTATAGAATGGTAACTGTGCCCAGCGCCTTTTAATTAATCCGATTATATATTATGAATAATATACAGTACACCGGCATGGGCAAATATTTTTTTGTATTTGGTTCTGGTAAATAAACGGTATTCACCGTACATTGATCTAGATAAGTCAAAACATATTAATATATTTTCTTTGCTCATAGTGGCGCTTAAAATGTAGTATTTACTCCAACGGATTTTTGACTATATTTATACTATGCGATAGTTAAGTGTATGAAGTTCTAATCAAATCATCTCAGTTACAAGGAGCAGTTTCAGTTTTATCAATACGTAATTATGCATACGAAGCACAGAAACTTAGTTAATTACCCGCGGCCAGGCAAACTCGTGTCCGGAAACCGGACAACACGATACGTCGAGCGTCGCACCCTCGTCTCAGACGTGCTTCTGTTTGTCGACAGCCGCGACTCGAGCAACAAAACAACAACGACCTTTCAAGCCAATGTGAACTCTAAAACGATGTCAAAAAGTTTATTTTTGTCTGCGAAAGCAGACGAAGTTACAGCGTTTTAATTTAGTGGAAGTGGCAAAGATGATCTAACTACGTTATCCAAATATGTGCTTCAAGTTTTAGTGCATATTGTCGAGAATGTTTTGCAGCCAGTGACAATAGTTGCCGACCGCGATACGAGGGTTTATGTGTGTAAGATGATGCTTGTTTGGAACTCTCGCTGATATGATAAATCAGTTTAGAGCCACCAAACAGCTCACTTGAGAGTCATATAAGGGGTGCGAAATGGTAAACAATCTTGTGTTAAATGAACAAATTGATTATGCAGAATTGTTTTGTTATAGAGATACGATGTTTTACTGGTATGGATATGGAGTAGAATTTGTTGAATGTTATTGATATCTCGTATTTGTGACTCTAAATAAAAATGGATTTTTTTAAAATATTAAGATAGTTAAGGATATGGTCTTTCTATTTGAAAGGTTCCCATCTACACGTGAGACCTTTGTGACATTTGCAAATCAGGAGTGTTAGTGTTCACTCACATTTTCTAGTGTTATGAAACCTATTTTACACCTTGAGTACTTAAATAAATCTCTTTTGGAAAAGTCATGTTAGCAATTCATATACGTAAAGAAAAGCATTCAGGCATTACATAATTAATGGAAACAGGTTACCTTTTGAATAAATATAAAATAAAGTCCATTAAAAACTTAATCTTAATTGAAAGGTGTACAAAATCAATATTCTCACAAAAGAAACGAAGGCGTGAGAAATAACAAACATCATAACGCAACCGGTTCAAAAACAACTATTTCATGTTTCTATTGAAAGTTTTGTAAGAGAAAAGCGCTGAGCAAGAGTGCTGTCTCGCCCGCGACCGCCCACGCCGATACCTCTGTCTCACTCCCCAATCTTCTAATAGGATTACAGTGGACCGTGGCAGGTAAGTGTCTCTAATTGCTGTAAAAATCGGCGCCGACAATGTGGGGTACAAAGAGGCGCCCAGTGCGCGGTCGCCCTTAGTGAGAGTGATTTATCGATTGGTTCGTTCTTTATGTCGGCTTAGACGGATTACGTTTTGTTGTTGGACTGCAGGTGAGCGGCTCCCGTTTCGTTTGTGTGAGTTTTTTGGTTGGATCGTGCGTGGATTCGCTGACCTATTGATGTGAAACTATTGTAGTACAATTAATTATAGATCGTGATTAATATCGGTAGAATCAGTAGTTCTTTTGAAGGAATGATTCAAGCTTTGCTTTAAACTTATTTTTGTCTTAAAATAGTAGTAGGTACGATGTGAATGAAGCTTCTGCCCGATAATTGTACTGATCAAAATTGCTATAAATTGTGATTGGACATGAATATTTATATATCACTACTTATTTTACCAGAATGATTGTTGCATAATATAATATTTCATTGTGAAATTATGTGATATGGGACATCCTTTTATTTGATAACTGCGTTATTAAAGAATTTAGAAATGGCTAGACGGTGAGAAAAGAAAAACATATTTTATAAGCTATACAAATATACAAAAAAAAAAACCATTAAAATCGGTAGATAGAGCCACTGTGACACAAGTTTTCCGTAGTTTTAGTTTTATTCCCAGTGTCAATATTTTCAAAATAATAAAAAAAGATTCTAAAATCAAACAAATCTATATTAAACACATCGTATTAACGTTTTAACCTTCGGGTGTCGGGTGTATTATTCGGAGGCACAAAGGGGCAGTTGTCGCCGCATTGATTTATGTCGCTCCGATGATAGCCCGAGGCACCACCGTGGCAGCGAAAGTGTTACCGTCGCGTAAATCATAGCCGGTTGTGTATTGACAGCTACTGAATACCGTTGTTATAGCCGAAAAATTATTGTATTTTAGTGTCAGTTTCTCACTCTTTTCGGTGATTAGATATTGATAGTGAAACTGATGTGGGTTTTGTTTTTATGATGACACTAAACGTTTTGGAAGATATAAAGAGTTTTTAATATTTTATGGTTTTGCCCATTTTAGATAAGTATAGGCATAAACTTAATATGTACTAACGAGTATAGGTATATTATACCCGTGGTTAATCTCTTGGTTTAACTCTAGAGGTTAAAGTGGGTGGCTCAAAGTTTGTTATTCCATGTAATGTTATGTTTTGAACAATAAAAAAACCCTTATTTATTCTTCGGAAGTTGATTAGTGTACATACTTACTTTGGTTTACTCTTTTGTTAAAAAACTACCTCACAATTCTTGTAAGTAGGTAATAAGTATATTTAATCCATATAGTGTTACCTACTAATGATGGTCAGAGCGCTTTCTTTTGAAGTATAGTGAAGTTAACGGTAAACTTGAAGAGATAAGATCTTGGTTGAGAAATCTAATGTCGGTACACGACATGTAAGACCAGTGCCAGTGTCAGCCAACGTGAACTACAGTACCTATTAAACTATTATTAGAACATTGAACTGTGTAAAGTCGGCTTAAAAATTAGTGTGTGCCTAGTGTCGTATTTTTTTCTAAATTTTATGCGAATGTCACTTATTGAAATTAAAAATGGTTGCTGAAAAGTGGTCAAAACGTCGGTTTTAAAAGTAAATAATAACAAATATATCGCGATAGAATCCGTTTTTTTTTATTCCGAGCGTCGTCTCACACAAAGTCCACACCTTGCATTGTTTCGAAATAATAATATTTAATGATTTCAAACGATCTGGATTATTAAACTTAATGTTCTAAAATTATACAAGATACACAAACACACCGGCAATGGTTCTAAATCCTACATATTTTTTTAGTAAGTTGATCTCGATAAAACATAATAGGTGAGAGTAGCTTAAGTGGTGACCAAGAATGGCCCGGCCCTTCGGACATCGCTGTAACCTTAAATTTACGATCATTTTTCACATAAATCAAAGCTGGCCGACTAAAAGATTTATTACTATATTTGCGAGACGTGGTCAACTGTTAGATAACTACCTGAGTATCCGTTTGTTCGTAACCATAGCCAATTTGTACGATTTATGACTTATTTTTGCATAGAAATTGAAAGTCCAACTTGTGTAACTATTGATATTGGAACTAATTGTCAAGGACCGACTATCAAAAGAGTAGCGGCAAAAAATTGCAGTTTAATTTTAGAGCAAATACTTGTAGATTGAAACAAAAGTCATTGACTGCTGTGTGTTACAGTAGAAGTTGCAATATTTTTTTTACAGGACACGTCAACTTGACCCCACCTTACCATCAGGCGCTGATGGTAAACCAAAGGCAAAGTCTCAGAAAGAGGGTCACCATCGTAAACATGTGCCCTGTTAACAGTGGTGGCACTCAGCTTGATGGCCTCATCAGATGCCTTTTCACGCCCCGTTTAAAGGACCCAAGACTGTAGGAAGAAGGAAACACGTGAGCTAGCTGGGAGTTCTAGGTCTTAATGGTGCGGCATAGGAATGAGTCACTGAAAGTAGTTGGTTCTAGCAGGAATAATTGGCGAGATATAGGCGCTAGTGGTAATTAATCTTATGGAGTTCTATAATCTGTAATTAGAGACTATGCGTCTCTAATTACAGATTATAGAACTTTTTCATTCGCTGATTGAATCCGAACCTTTTGTCTTTAGATAACCCTTTGCAATTCTGACATGCTTAGCTACTACGGATCTCAGGAAAAACTACCCTCAGAAGGCTCAGAATTTACTATCATGGTGGTAGGGCTGTCCATTTGTCTCTTTTTTTAATGGAAACGTCAATTTGACTTCACCTCGCCTGAAGGTAAGCTAAGGGCAAAGTCACATTTAAGAGCGTCGCTCTCTTTTGGACAAGCTATTTTTTGAGTACGTGTATGTGAACTACCATATCTATGAATTGTTATAAAATAAAATACAATAAGTGGATATACTAATCTTCGTCAATTGTATTGTCTGTCATCCTAACCAATTTAAATAAAAGAAAAAACTAAAACGGAGACCTCCAAAAAGTAGTGTAACGGCATTGTAGCGGTAAGAAGGCAAAATGACAAAGTTCCCATGCCATCATCATTACGTGTAATAGGTTCGTATTACAGTGAATATTTCAGCTGCTTATTTACAGAACGCGATACGGTGAGCCCGCACGCAATTCCGCCACGTATATTTTAAAACTTAAGTAAAGTAATAGGTACAGTAGGTACATATATTATCCGACTTATGTACTGAGTTATTTGTGTTTTATTTGCAAATAAATCAATCAATTAGCTTATTGATATCCACTTCTGGGCATAGACCTCTACAACCATTGTTACCATCCTATAATCCTCCTCCTTCCGCATCCAGTCTATGTGAGTTACCTCTTTCAGACTAAAGAAAGACATAAATTCCGTTTATCGATATGCGGTCTCCACTTTAGGACTCTATTAACGGTGTTTAGGAAGCTACGTAACTAATTTACATTTCTTGGGATAGGAGCCTCTAGTATTGCCTTAAAATGTTCTGATGTTTTAGAGTTCCTGATATGCCCGATATAGCAGACAGGATACATTCTGTATACCGCTAGTGACGTTAGTACGCTCATCACAAATTAATGAAACAAAAGATTTCATTGCTGAATCTTGTATGCGCTCTAAATACTAAAAAGACGAAAGAATACCAACGAATTACATAAATAGCAAATATCTGACCGCAGAATTTTATATTCAAAACAGACTCATCGATGTTTGCACCTTCCCATGCAAGATCATTGCATTTCATATCCATCACACATCACATTTAATAAAACCTTTTGTTACTCAAAACTCATTACGTCGAACAAGGGAGCCAAGTTGCCAGTGCGTCGCTCACCGCACTCTCGATCGTCTGAACAAATTAAGACAGTGTGCAGAAATAACGCCGCATTGTATTAAAGAATCGGAATGATCGATCGAGTCAGGCGGTTCTAAAATGAATTTCGATCTCCAGACACGGCCCGGGGCGTGGTTGTGAGAACAATTTGTTTCATGTCCCTGGTATACCTATATCTATCCCCAAATCTATCAAATGATATGTCCCCGTGATTGTGCTACGGATTTCCGTTATTTGAACAAAAGGCTACCAGAATTTATCAACATTTTTACACAATACCAAGTTTTGCGTGTTCTTTTAAACTTTTTGTGTGAAGCCTTGAGCAGTTTATAAAATAAATGGACAATTACGTAAGAATAGCTTAAAACATCTTCAGTGATTACGTCAAAAACGTGTTTTATTTATTATATTAAATTAGTTACAACTATTATTTCAAGTGTACTACGAGTAGATTTATTCTATGTTTTTAAAATATCGGAGAAGAAATTGTGGCCAAATTCATTGTTAGAATTTGATTCATTGCTGAGAGAAATTGTAAATTGTACTCCCAATATACAATCTCTTCGCTCACATCAAATATACCTAACCACTTCGTACAACCCGAAGGGGGCCATCTCGAAAGAGATGGTCCTGGGTCTGCCGAGGTGCGAGAGATATGCTTTTGGCAATCTCACCTTCGGCAACCAAGGACCCAAGACGGCGTGCGTTTTAGTCGGTTCGAGTCCGACATAACCACCTCCACCGGCGCCGTGGGGGTGGTATCCGCGGGGATTTATCGCACGATAAAAAAAAAAAACCACTTCGTACTCTTATACCCTAAGAAAGGGAAGATTTTACATGAATAAGGAGTATGTACCTACCTAAAGATTAACCTGAAAAATATAATAATAGAAGTTTATCTGTGTGTGTCCATGGTGTATTTAATTTGAATAACCCTTTTATTCAAATTGAATACACCATGGATGGAATAAAAGCTGGAATGTGGACCCTGTTCTTAGTTCACCTCAGTCTTGGATGCAATCAGACAAATACGTCTCCATGATACAGATGATCATGATGAAGTAAAATTTCATACGAAAAACGTCTTTAACCATTTCACATAACTATTCCTACACGATTTTAGAATATTTTACATGAGAAACAGTAACAGGAAATAGTATTGAAAAACAATCCGGATATGTGCGGCATTTGGAAATAGAAGCGGGGATCAGTCAAAGTTGGTGAAGGCAATATCTAAGTTTTTTTTTTTTTTTTTTTTTTATCGTGCGAAAAATCCCCACGGATACCACCCCCACGGAGCCGGTGGAGGCGGTTATGTCGGACTCGAACCGACTAAAACGCACGCCGTCTTGGGTCCTTGGTTGCCGGAGGTGAGATTGCCAAAAGCATATCTCTCGCACCCCGGCAGACCCAGGACCATCTCTATCGAGATGGCCCCCTTCGGGTTGTGGGGACCACAGTGTCCCCATCTAGCCCCGGTTACGGGGAGGCGCATTTTGCGCCGCCGCCGCGGCCTGCTTCTGCTAGGGTGACAGGCGGCTCCACCGGTCACCCCCAGGCCAGCGCTCATGGAGGACGGAGGTCGTTCTGCGACCTCCGACGTCCGGTTCGTCTTCGCTCTGCGCGGGCTTCCCGGGCCCGGAGTCTGGTCCGGACCCGACCGGCCGCCTCCTTCTCGAGCATTACTTGCTCGCAGAAGGAGACAGCCGCACCCCAAGCGTTCGCGCATCGTACCATCGCTGTGAGCAACGTGGCGAGTGTGAGGACTCCCACCCCCAGAGCCGCCACTAGGACCCGCCTCGGCGTGTCCCACGCCGGGCACTCGGTCAGCGTGTGCAGCTCCGTGTCCTCGCTCGCATCACAGTGATGGCACTCGGACGTTGGCTCCTTCCGGATCCGACACAGGTAACTCCCGAAACACCCATGTCCGGTGATCACCTGCGTCAGCCGGTACGAGAGGCTGCCGTGTGGCCTCTCTAGCCACTCCTCCATGATGGGTCTTACCGCCGCTATTACGGCGTGCCCTGCGCTTGGTCGCCCAAGTCGTAGCTCCCATTCCGCTACCATGTCCCTGTGGAGCTGAGACCTCACGGCCCGAATTTCATCAGGCTCGGGTTCCCGTCCCTGCTCCCGCGCCTCCTTTCGATACCGATATAGCATCGAAAGGGCTCTCGCATCCAGGTTCCACGGTAGGGATCCGGCAAGGAGACTCGCCGCCTCCAGAGATATCGTGCGGTACCCCCTAATGGCCCTGCTGGCCATTGCACGCTGCGGCCCACGCAGCAGACGCGCATTGTGGACCGTCAGGGTGTCCGCCCATATTGGGCACCCATATAGGGCCATAGACCGCACGACTCCCGCGTAGAGTCTCCTGCAGGAGTCATCCGGCCCCCTCATGTTGGGCAGCAGCCGCCCCAAGGCGGCAGCTGTGTCCTTCAATTTAGGGGCCAGTCTTCGGAGATGCTCCCCGAAGTTCCACCGGCCGTCGAGAACGAGTCCCAGATATTTCATCTGGGGCTTGATGGCGATGGAAATGTCTCCCACTATGAGGCTGGAATCCTCTGGTGGGACGCGCCGAGGCCCATGAAAGAACATGGCCTCGGTTTTATGCAGAGCCACCTCGAGACCCAGCCGCCGGATCCGCTCCACGACTTGGGCAACCGCGGTCGTGGCCTTCAGGGTCGCTTCGCGGTATGTAGACCCGCACGCCGTCACCAGCGTGTCGTCCGCATAACACGTGACGGCGGCACCGCCCGCGAGCTCACCGCGAAGCACCCAGTCGTAACCGATGTTCCACAGTAGCGGTCCCAGGACCGATCCCTGCGGAACACCGCACGACATCTCTCGCCGACCGAGCCCGGTCGCACTTGGGTAGACGACTGCTCTCTCCGATAAATACGCCCCGACTATGCGGCGAAGGTAGAGAGGCACTTCGTGATACACGAGCGCCTCCCTAATGCAGCTCCAGGGCAGGGTGTTAAACGCGTTGGCGATGTCCAGTGACACCGCCAACACCACCTCGCCCCGAGTGACGGCGTCCTTCGCCAGAGTCCTCACGCGCATGATGGCATCCACGGTGGAGCGCCTCCGGCGGAAGCCATACTGGCCATCCGCCAGGTCAGGCCCCACCCTGGATAGGTGCTCGACGAGGCGCTTTGCAATGACTCTTTCAAAGAGCTTGCACACCTCGTCGAGCAACACTATGGGCCTGTAGGCGGATGGTGAGTCCGCCGAGCGCCCCGCCTTTCGGATGAGGACCAGTTTCCCCGTCTTCCACATCTTCGGAAACTGGCCTCGCTCCAAACATGCGCTGAGAAACCCTCTCAGTCGGGGCTCGAGAGCGTCTTCTTCGCCTAGAGCTAGGACCCACGCTCGGCCTGGAATGCCGTCTGGTCCCGGGGCGGTGTTCTTGGCCTTAAGCCTTAACACCGCCAGCTCTAGCTCTACCCAAGTGACCTCGGGCACGTCGTCGTCATCCACGTTGGGCGCCATAGGCGACCTAGGTGGCGGAGTCATCTGCGGTGGAATATGTTCCACCGCCCGCGCTGGGAACAGGGAGCCAACGACTCCTCCGAGCAGCTCCGGCTGGAGACACCGGGTCAATGGCGGGGCCCGGGGGCGCAGCTTGCCCCTTACCATAAGGTAAGGCCGCCCCCATGGGTCCCGCTCCAGCGTCTCCAGCAGCTCTTTATGAGCTGCTGCCTTTGCTTGTCTTATGGCCACTCGGAGGGAGGCAATATCTAAGTTTAGTCGTACAAAACCGTCTCTCGGTGTCGGCGCGGCGGCCCGGCGGTGCATCCAGCGGGCGCGGGCGTGCATCGCTCGATAGCGCTGACAGTGACGGATTACCCCGGTAGCGCCGGTTCACGGCCGGCTCTACAGCCCTTAGCGCTAGGGCTGCCTCTAACTGTATTACGTTTTATTTGAGAATGTTTCATTTGATATACGAGTTATTTAGGTTCTAATTTTAGATTTACGTAATGAGAAAGCATTAATATGTTCTGGGACGACGATATTAGGATGTATTGTTATGGTAAAGGCGCATCTAGTTTCCTATAATTGTATGATTTTAGATACATAGGTTGTTCATCATCGATATCATCCTTGAAGCCTTGGGGTTCCATTTTTCCTTTTTCGGTCTTCTGCTTTTTATATACAATAATAATAACGGGAATTAACGCGGTCATGGTATAGTCAGTCCTTATATGCCTGTGACCACGGCCGGTGCAACCTGGTCGAAACGTCAGGCAAATCAAAGGTACGTTACGTACCTATACCATGATCGCGTTAATTTCCATTATTAATATCTATTGTATGTTATGGAACGCGAGAGTTTAAAAGTTATTTCTGCTTTTTGTTTGCATTAAATAAAAATTGTGAGACTGTGTCATAAATGGTGATTAACATCAATCATCAATCAATCAATCAAATTTTATTTCATAGAATATGGTCACAATATTAGGTCTTATAATATTCATAAATAGGTACAGCACATTCTGCCGTGTGGCGTTGAAATAATGATAATATTCGGGATACAGCACAATCATAACTACCTAATTACACCAATTTCATTAGGACTCCATAATAATAATAAAAAGAAAGAATTAGTGAAACGTCAAATAAAATAAAATTAAAATAAATGAAATAGAGCAGCTAATTGTCGAATAATCAATTTGAAGGAATTCCATTAAAAATTAAATTAAACCAATCAATCAAATATCAATTAATAATAAATAAATAATGAATAAATAATAATAATCTAATATAATAATTAACTATCAATATAAAAAAAAAACAATATTAAAAATAAATAAGATCAAAATAATATGTCAATAAAATACCCAATGTCAAAATCAGAATTTGAAAATTCAATTAATTAATCATTCACTTTCAGCTTATTTTATTTTATTTCTTAGGAACTAATGAAATGACAAGCATGCAGAAGAACAAAATGTATTATATCGTTCTAAATAACGGCTATTTCACACACTCTCGTATTAGGTATTCTATAAAGCCAAGTTACCTTCTAACTGAAAGCTACAGTTTAAATTAAACTAATCTGGTATTCAATCTAGCCTCAATTAGAATGCTAAGTAGGATCAACGATTGTTCACTAAGAATAACGATTTAGGTATGTACTATAATGGTAACTGCACCTACTTTATGTGGGAACATGAATGACACGCACACGCTCGCATTAACGTGACTGCGATACTACGCTACTGTAGCGTACCTATGCATTCGGCGATGCATCACAAAACAAATGTAGTTCTAATGTCTCACTTGCATGCATTTGTGTATTACTTGTATGTTGGTTGATTTTCTCACGTTGTATTACTATTGTATAGCAAACATAATCGAGTAAATAAATTTATCGCATGTTGACAACCCTACATATTCGTGCAAACTTATATTTCGAGTAGTATCATTTGAGTGCCTATAAGCGCAAGTTTGTGTTGAATGATATCTACAACATTATAACTAAGTAAAACATGACTATTTTGTCATTCTCATTTATTAATGGTACTGTGTTCATTAGTTATGGGGGATAAACCTCTTTATAAGGTGATATTACTTTTTAGTAAAAATAATAATATCAACTGTAAAAATGTTTTTAGTTGTTAAACGGAGCCAGCTACACATCCACCATACCACTACAATTATTAATATTAATTAGGTCACCTTTTTTTTTTTTTTTTTTTCGTGCGGAAATCCCCACGGATACCCCCCCTGCCGGAGCCGGAAGGGGAGGTTATGTCGGACTCGAACCGACTAAAACCGCACGCCGACTGTGGGTCTTGGTGCTAGGCCGGAGGTGAGGTTGTCAAAGACATATCCCTCGCACCCCGGCTGACCCAGGGCCATCCCTTACGGTCTGGCCCTCCTCAGGAGGGGGGACAACGGTGTCCCCAACTCGCCCCCGGAATGGGGAGGCGCGCTATTCAGCGCGCCGCCGCCGTGGCCTGCTTCTGCTGGGGTGACAGGCGGCTCCACCCGTCACCCCCAGGCCCGCGCTCATGGGGGACGGAGGTCAGTCAGTGCCCTCCGACGCCCGAGTTGCCTGCGTGCGCGGGCGGCGCGATCCGCGAGTCTTTCTCGCTCGCGCCGCCTATAAAATTAATAAAACGCTAGTTGCTCGATTGGCAATAAAATTCACCAGAAGAACGTTAGAAGAGCAGGAATAAAGTAATTTCAGCATTGCTGATCTTTGTCTGATTACTTACTGTACCCACCGAGATGGCGTTATACTGTCAGCCACAGTTTCAACAAAAGTAAAGATTCTAACCCATTGTTCAGGTTGCTCTTCCATAGCCGAGAATTTGTCACTCAACACATTGTCAAAACAAGTGTTCTATTAGTGTAAAACGCTTGAGAAAGAAGCCGCCATCGTTCTTAAGACTTGGTTTTACGTGTGCGTTCGTCTCGGCCCCCCGGAGAGCCCCGCGGGAGTCCGCTCCTGTTCGCCAACAAGCGTTAATCGCTTTAAATATGAAAATATTATCTATTACACGCCATAAAAGTGTTCAACTTTTATACGAAAAACTCAGAACATCGCTGAACGTCGCAAATGTGAACGACCGAGACGAAAGTGTGGAATCATCGCGTCTGATTGGTCTTGTGATTTATAGAAAGGTGAACGCGTAATCAGTTCATATTACAACGGTTTTTAGAATTAGATTTTTTTAGTACAATAAGCTGGTAAGTTATACTATCTCTTAGGCTTTTGAAAATTGTGTGCTTTTTTGTTAACAATAAAAGTCTTCATTGGGGGTTTAGCTAAGGATAAAATAATTAAGGTACCTGCCTACGTTGGATCCATAAAGCAAGAAATACTCGTAGCTCGCACTACGGTGTCAGAAATCAAATAGACACAAAATATGATTGTAAAAGTAGTAAATATTACCTGCGTGCTAATATTTTAATTAAGCAGGTTTGACTTAGCGATTGGAAAAGAGTAACAAAGGTGTTGCAATGAAGACAAGGCAAGAAATTAAATAAAATATTATTTTTCTTTCTATATTTCATAAGATAAGATAAAGATAAAATTTATTCATAAAAATCACAATTGTAGCTTTACAGAAATAATGTTGCACATTTGGAAATGTAGGGTTGTTCTCCTATAATATTGCCCATTTCTATATTTATATATTTACTTACCTGGTAATTACGTTGGAAATCTGGTTTACTAGCCAATATCACGCTTCACTACAAGTGTTTTATTGCCTAAACCCGAGAAAATAAAATTCAGAGAAATGGTTATAGTCACATTTAAAAAACTTATTTTTAGTCATTGTTGTAAATTCACGCGAACACTGTTTAGTATTATGTCAAGTAATAATTTGTGGCAATATTTTCCCAAGCCAAGGTAGCGAGATGTCGCAATTTGTATCACATGCTCATGATGTATCGGTTACCAGGTGAGGGTTGCCCGACGGATGGTGATGGATCATCCAACACTCATTGTTCTCATACGAGAGACCTTTGTCCCAGCGACAAATTTGGGGTCATTTTATCTTTTATGAGTTAACCTTTAATTGTTGATCAAAAAATGAATAAATGTTTTAATGTTGTTTTATTCTGGGATTCTAGTTCAATATTGTAATGATTATACATTAATTGAGATTTTGCAGACCGATATCTTTTATAATATTAGCAGTTCTTTTAATGTACCTACCTACACTCGAAAAACTGTGCTTATAAAGTTGCACGAAAGGCGCACTACACCTATGTAAAGGTAGAAAAGTTATCATTCTTAGCAACTTTTACCTACAAATCTTGTCAGCGTATATAAATATGTATATTCTAAAATGTTCTCACTTATAATTTGTGGTTATAGTGCATGTCGGGTATTCCGTTCCGTTACACGCCATGTTGGTGCGAGTCGGTGGCTCGGATAATGCCTCAGCCGACGCGTAGCGATACCACTTCCACTCCCAACAGTCCCAACAACAGTTACAGACACAAAACGTCGTCGCGCCACACAATTCAATATATTTCAGTGTAATTTGATGTTCATTAAAGAACCTCTGGGACCGTGAACCAGAACACAATGGTTGAATAGCCATTTGTTGTTGCCGTTGAAAGGCATGATAATAATTCTGAAGTAGTTATTCACGCGGCACTTAGACGCACTTACAAAAACTAAAATGTCCGCGTTTGATGGAGCGGCCATTTTCATATTGGCGGACTACGAGATGGCGGCGGTTGATAAGTACCTACCTGCCTATTTTCGACAGCTATTAGCAATTTTCGAAAGTCTACTTCTTATGTACACTGAATTATAGGTTTTTATTATATCAAAAAGGACATTTTTTGTTTGTCTGTCTGCCGATGTTTTGGTTTTACTTATACCTACCTATTTTAGGCGTATAAATATTACTTCTAAATTAGTTTTAGTAAGTATACAAACATTTAGATTTCACTTTGAGCAACTGCAAAAGCACGGTGGTGGTTATAGTCATCATAAGCATCTTGACATGACTGTGATATGGAGGAAGAACTTTACATTTGAGCCAAAGTTTTTTTAAAGGTATTTCGGCCCAGCACAAAATGTCAACTATCTACTGGTATGAAAGTAGTAAAGTGTAACATTTAAAATACAAAATAGTACGCACCTTGTTGACTGCTTTTCCTCGTGGTTTTTTTCTCTTTCATCCAGGGGTATTCAGGGACATTTAGTCCTCCACCAGGCGAAGGTAAGTCGGGTGCGTATCCCGGGGGAGTGTGTTGGGGACTGAGATCCCCTCCACCTAACTGGGGTAAGGCAGTCATGAACTCTGCCATCGAAGGCTGGCTGTTTATGAAGCCGGTCTCGGTACATGTTTCCAGCATAGGGTGCGGTGCTCCTGCAGTGGTTACAGCGGCGAGCCAGAAGCCGTTGCCCCCGTGCTCCATGCGAGGATGCTCTTGCCCTGGCGCCGGCCCCATCGGCGGCGTATTCCTCGTCTTGACGGCAAACTCCTCTTCCATTTCATCGCGAACCCCCATACCAACTCTTGTGTGTTGCTTCCCTCTGATAGTGGGGAACTCTTCGCATTTTATCTTGCGCACTAGGGGGTTAGTGTCGAGCGGCAAGGCAGCGGTGTTGCATATCTCTTGCATCGCTATCGCGTGTGCCGCGCCTTCACCTAACGCGTGATCATTCACGTGACGAATCCTTTCTACGTTTTGATGCATACGACATTTTCATCTCGTCGATTTTATTTCAAAAGAAGATCTTACTTTTTGTTGATTTTTTGGATACAAATGCAGGCATTGGGTTATCTGAAACAAGATAATTCGATAAAAGTATTTGAAATATAGGTTTGTAAATCTGATGAAGGTTCAGAGAACGATGATGACATTTATGTCTAAATTGAGACAAGTGATTAAGGAAGGCTGCAAACAGCTTATTGGACGATTCGCACGAATTTAACTCGCACAAAACGTGCGAATCGACTAAATGCTCAATCGTCACTTATTTCGGATAAAAAAGAAGTTATAATAACTTTACGTACAATTTTCATTTACCCTGGAAAATCAAGACAAGTAAAAGGGCAGAAGCAAATGGGGGTACCTATTTGCGTCTGCCCTTGATCATTCATTTGTTATATGCTCAATAATTTTATGAACCCAAATATTTCCAGTCACCATCTCGTCACTACATAAAGTGAAGCCAATTTCTCGCCAACATATTGCGATAGGACATTATCATCTTACCGAAACGTTGTATTTTCATCTATAATAGGTATATCTAAGACTATCTTTAACCGCTTTATTAATAGGCATAAGTAAGTATGTTTTAACAATAATACAATTAAGAAGAAGAAATCTAAAATTGCATAAATTTCGGTATTGGTCGGTTCCATCAAGAGAATGTTAGTCCCACAATGTAATCCGGAGCGATGCCTAATCGACGACAATTTGACGCAAATAGAGAGGCGCCAAATTAAATGTAACGGGAGGAGGCTGTTTCGCGGTTATTTCGCAATTACTCGCGGACATTCGACATTACGGGCTTTGTGTCGAATAATTTGTACGTATAACGTCGTGATGAACTCGCGAATAATGAGCGTGCCAAATTGTTTATTGTAATTTAGCGGCGTCCATGGACTGTGGTGCACGTGACCGACAACAATAAAGCTATTAAAATTTTTATGAACTACAACTGAAAATTATGATACACAGATGTAGATAACATGCAAATTATTTAATAGCTGATGTATAACGTTGCGTTGATACACATATACATAATATTTAATGTTGTGCATTACCTATACATTTGTAGTAAGTGGTGAGTATTATGTATCGGTAAGTACTTAATGTTTGTTGCAACAAAAGTTTTAGGGGTATGTAAACGCCCTGGTATTCTTTTATATATTTTATTTCAATGTGCTAGTTGTTTTAAGTTACCACCCATAATATATCTATAACTATCTACTGAGGATCAGTGCAATACAAAATGAAGCAGGGTTATAAAATAAGACTACAGGTACATTCTAGTATCTAAGACCTATTTTCCAAGAGGGGTAAGTGAACATAATAAATATCAAGTACGCAATGTTAAAAGGAAATGTTTAAAAGATTGACAAGCCTTAGATATAGGTGGCTTCGTACAGATCGAGGGAGGTCGAGGTTGCGGACGTGTGGCGTCACTTTTATAGCCCACATGTTGTTGGGTTCACAACGTTGCACGTAGGCACAGCCCCAACCGCGAGCAATGTAAAGTCGAAAATGTTCATGGCACCGATAGCGTTGTTGCCTCAACGTCAATTAAAATTCAAACCGCGTTCGAAATACGATTTTTTCCACTGGAATTTGCGGTGCGGCCCGGAGAAATGGCGGGAACGCGCCTTTTTGTTTTATTTTTTATTTTTTTGGCAATGGAACGGCTGGCGGTTAAACCTATTTTAATGCGTATGGGTTGCTCTGTGTTTTGAATTAAAATTTTCTGTCTGTTCTCTTTGCTTGCGGATGGACAGTGAAATGTAATTTCCTTTTACTCGTGTGTGGAAATTATGACATGCTTTTTAAATAAGTATGTCTTGAATATATTAAAAAAAGACAATGTAAGTACATATTTGACTGCTATTCTTTGAAAAGTAAAAAACAATTGGATTAAAAGAGTTTATTTAAAAGTTTTTTTGTAGAGATGGTTTTTACTGATAAGGCTGCGCAAACAGATAAACTTACAGTGCAAACAGAGAACTTTATTATATCGCAGCGCGAATATTAGGTCGCAGAGAGACAAAAATAACACATAATTTTTAAATTAAATCAGAACAGCCAAAGTAACCCTCTCTAGAATCTGAAAATTTTAAAGGCCCCTTACCCCTTGTTTCCCAGCAGGGATCCGCAGGTTTTACGCCGCGTTTCACTTTAGCGGCGCGCCCTCAAGGGGGGCTCTTAAAAAAACATAAAACTCAAGCAGATCCTACTTATGAATTTGTTTATGGCCCCATTTTTAGAGAAGTCGACTTCAGACTCTCGGGGCTTACGAAATAACAATATTCCTAATTGAATGCTACTAAATTTTTATTGATACGAGCAGTTTATGTATGCTTAACCAATCCCTCATGCATTTAAAATGGGGTTGTATGGTTTGCACAGATTACCTACCTATTTGAATGTTTTTTTTTTTATAAAATCTGTTCATATTCATAGGTACACATACCTATAAGTGAAACAAAACAAGACTTGACAATCATATTTCAAACATCTTGCTAATTTGAATTTCGGGTCAGATATTTTCAAAGTTGAAAGAAAATATTCAAATATGTATATAATCATAATTTGGAATATTATTATATTTCAATTTAGGATCTATTACATCTTGCACCTATATCTATTATAATTTGGAAGCCGTAATAGATTCTCATATTATGTGTGAATATACCTAGTACAGAACGAATATAATACTCCACATGCCGAATTGAGAATCTCTTTCTTTCGAAGTAAAAACAATGTGCTATAAAGGCGAAGGATAAGTACTTATTATCATCAATTTCGTTATTTATGAACATGGCGTAGAGTAAATAAGTGAACATCTGCGTGCGGGGCCTTCCAAACTAGCGGTTAGGGTCCAATTTGCCGGCCATAACGATTTCCTCTTCGGGGAATCGAATGGCGTGAGTCCGGATGCCGCCCACAATATATACATGTAAAACTGTATAGTACATATTGCACGAAGGTTTGTGTGTGGTTCAATGTACTGTATGCATGAAGAAAGCTAAAATTACGGTTAACTTTACATGTGAATGCACAAAATGCTAGCTTTAGTCTTTAGTCGTGTTTGGTACTGGGTGGCATTTTAAGAAACATATTTTTATTTGCGGTCATTTGGAAACTATAAAAATGAAAAAAATATTAAAGTCCAACAAAGTGAGTAATGTTTTTTAAGCCTTCACGTTGAAACGACTGAATGGGTTTTTATAGTATTTAGCGATTTGCATGATTAAATAAACTACGGGTAAAATTACACAGCACGGCTGGCTATTTAAACTATTTCAATAATACGAGTAATTTGAAACTGACTTCAAAACCGAGTAGCATCTACTGAAAAGTGAATAAAATAACTGCATTACAGATTTCATTCAATATTCAAAAATACTTGTGAGACTTTTCTATTGAAATTGTTTTCTATCTTTAATTTAATTTATAGATTAGTGACAGTTTCATGTAAATATGTATTTAAATGTGTAGGTAGGTATACTTATTTCTTTGGTGGTGTGTACAACTGTACATAGAACTCTTTTGTCGTACTACACAAACCAAACAACCAAATTGTAAGCCAACATATACTTTAGCAAACAATAAATCTATGTTTATCTAACAGTAGTAGGGAGGTACTTGTCATGTCCGCTACTGGTCATTATTAGCAGTTTCTCACGCGATGCGTCCACGCAACAATCTTGGACAATTGGTGCATGCGCTTATTTGTCAATCTTCGTTGTATTGGTGCACATGACGACTGGTGGATAGGAATGTATGATGCCACTTTAGATACTTCGAAATGACGGGAGTTAAAGCTGTACTAGGAACTTAAAACGTCTTTGGTTGAGTTCATGAGTTTGCTCGTCATGATTATAGCCATAAATTTATTAGTGAGTCGATCTCGGGTTCGACTAATTCTTCATGGTTAATAGTTGACCTTACTTGAGTTAGATACATTTTTGAACTTAATGAAATAAATAAATATTCCACAACATTCTACACAACGCTATCAAGAACCATGGTAAGCTTAACTAGCTTGTGTTATGGAATCTAGAATGCGGATAAACATACTTAGATACTTTTTTTGTAAATACATACATATTACACATAGAAACACTCAGACCAATGCAAATAGCCATATTCATGCATACAAATATTTGCACTGAGCGGGGATCGAACCCGCGCCTCCCGCGTGGCAGTTGCGTTCACTACTACCACGCCGCAGAGGCTGTCCATTAGTATTAAATCTGTGGCAATTAAATAAACTGTTAATTATTAACGCGATAGTTTTATTTTTTTGTGGATATGTGAATGTATGGAGGTTTGTTACTCTTTCACACAAAAACGGCTAAATCAAACTGGATAAAATTTGGCACAGAGATAAATTATAGTCCAGAATAGGAATAGGCTCCTTCTTATCCCGGGACTACGTTCCTTGGGTCAATGGCTTAACCGTGCACAACAATTTGGCAGTATAGACGTTTTCTAACTGAATTACACATTATTAACAGTAGCATACTACTGAAGTTGCAGTCGAATTATCACAAGTAGCACAGCTCAAAGTAATAATATGAAGCAGTCAGAATACAACCTGCAGATAAAAAATAACAGTATACAAGACAAATACGTTTGCTAATAAGTAACAAAAAACTAGTCATTTACAAACGGAAGCTTCATAATTATAATATCGTGTAGCCGAGTTGTACGTCTTTTTTATACTAACCCACAAACGCTCCGGTAACCGCTTACCGGTGCTATTTTGATTAAACTGCCAAAGTAGCATACAACAGGCTAGCTGATGTAAAGGTGGCAATACTAGGGATGCGTTTCTCACATCGACAAACCAAGGAGGGTTGAGGAAATGCTTGGTTTCGTTCCTAAAATTTTATCTGTTTTACCCATGACGGAACGGAGACGGTACATGCGTTTGGGTTGAGAGCATGTTTGTGTGTTTGTTTGTGCAAATCCATTTTGCCATTTTCTCCGAAACCACCAATCCAATTTTGATGCAGTTTTCAGTTTTGGGGCCGCAATTTGAGCATGTACTTAAATAGGTGTTACAATGGCAACTCAACAGGAGGCGCTACAGCAAGCATTTTTAATGCAAATCAATATTGCCAATTTTCTCCAAAAGTCATCATCATATCAGCCACTCATAGTCCACTGCTGGACATAGGCCTCTCCCATAGACCTCCAGAATGACCGATCTGAAGCAGCCCGCATCCAGCGCTTCCCGGCGACCTTGATGAGGTCGTCCTTCCACCTGGCCGTTGGGCGTCCCACACTACGTTTGCCTGTACGCGGTCGCCATTCCAGAACTTTTTTGCTCCATCGGCCATCTGTTCTGCGCGCTATGTGTCCCGCCCACTGCCACTTCAACGAGCTAATCCGCTGGGCTACGTCGGTTACTTTTGTTCTCCTACGGATATCATCATTTCTGACGCGATCACGTAGGGAAATACTGAGCATAGCCCTCTCCCATAGCTCGTTGAGCGACTCTGAGCTTTTGTAGGAGATCTATAGTGAGGGACCACGTTTCAGATCCGTAAGTCATCACTGGTAACACACATTGGTTAAAGACTTTCGTCTTTAGGCACTGAGGTATGTCAGACGAGAAGACATCTCGTAGCTTCCCGAACGCTGCCCAGCCGAGTCGGATTCGTCGATTTACCTCGTCTTCGAAGCTGGAATTGCCTACCTGGATCAGTTGACCCAAGTAGACGTACTTGTCAACAGCTTCTAAGACTGAGTTCCCAACATGCACCGGTAGAGGCGCAACATGGACATTTGACATAATCTTCGTCTTGTCCATGTTCATCTTAAGGCCCACCTGTTGGGATACTCTATTGAGGTCTTCGAGCATGGTGTTTAAATCTTCCAGCGATTCTGCCATGATGACAATATCATCAGCAAACCGAAGGTGAGTGATATACTCGCCGTTTATGTTGATGCCACGTCCTTTCCAGTTCAGTAGCTTGAAGACGTCTTCCCAGGCAGCGGTAAACAGTTTCGGAGAGATAACGTCTCCCTGTCTAACGCCCCTTTTTAGTGAGATTGGCCTCGTGCTCTGTTCCTGTACTCGGACCGACATAGTGGCGTTCTGGTATAAATATTTCAAAACTTCGATATACCGGTGATCTATCCGGCACCGCTGGAGAGACTGCAACACGGCCCATATTTCGATCGAATCGAAGGCTTTCTCATAGTCCACGAATCCTAAGCAGAGAGGCCGGTTATACTCTTTGGTCTTCTGTATAACCTGTCGCAGCGTGTGGATGTGGTCTATGGTACTGTAGCCTTTTCGGAATCCGGCTTGTTCGGGAGGTTGGAAGTCATCGAGCCTGTTGGCGAGACGGTTCGTAATAACCCTCGAGAACAGCTTGTAAATGTGACTCAGGAGCGTGATGGGCCTATAATTCTTCAACAAGGTATTGTCGCCTTTCTTGAAGAAAAGGACCACCATGCCCCCGTTCCACGCTTCCGGCGTTATGCCTTCGTGTAGTACAGAATTAAAGAGCCCCTGAAGGACCTTTAGTACCGGCGTTCCGCCCGCTTTCAGAAGCTCTGCTGTTATTCCGTCCTCACCCGCCGCTTTGTTATTTTTTAGCTGTTTGAGGGCCATTCTAATCTCGTACAGGCTGATGTCCGGGATGTCTTCGGTATAATGTCGGGTAAGCTTGGCTCTAGGATCTTTAACCATGCCCGCGGGCTGTTTAACCGATGTATATAGCTGCCCATAAAACCTTTCGACCTCCCTAAGTACCTCTACCGTTGTCGTTGCCATGCTGCCATCCTCCGTCTTCAGCTTCGTCAACCGGCTTTGTCCAACGGACGCATTCCTTGCGAACACTTTGGAATCCAAATGGAACTCCAAAAGTACTAGTCCGATTTTGATGCAGTTTTCAATTATTTGTTTGGGTTTGATCGGTGCATGTTCTTAGAGTTACGGTGACAACATACTAGAGGGGGCACTACAGTAAACATTTTTCGAATTATTTTTTATACGTCGTGGGCTTTTTCAAAATTTTTAATTTGGTTACTTGTCGAGTTAAGACTTTTTTTTAAATATGAAAAATCGAAAAATAAAGGAAACATGCGTAAGAAGTAAATAATGATTTCTATAGATGGTAGATCCATGTTAATCCATGTGACGACGGAAGAAAGAATACTTCACCAAACATCATATCCAAAACACCTGAGAGAAGGACTCGAAATAAATCTCTGTACCAACCCGTCTGGCGAACTAAGAGCTTCCATCATGGGGAGTCCTATGTTCATCGGGGACTGCGATAAGCAAATTTATTGATTGAGAACGGTGTCAAGAATAAAAATTGTGTAACAGTTCCTGGTGGGAATAAATTGGAAAGAGACGCAAAAACTATACGGAATGTTTATTTGAATTTTGACATCTACCGTCTGACGGCAGAGTTGCTTTCATAAAAGTCGTATAAGCCAAACCAAAACGAAGAGAAGGCGTATGTGGGTCCGAGGTGAATGCCTCGGATTCAACCAGGAAAATTGTGTAACAGTTCCTGGTGGGAATAAATTTGGAAGGAGACGTAAAATCTATAATGAATATCTATTTGAATTCTGACATCTATCTGTAGACTGTCTGACGGCAGAGTGTCCTCATAAAGGCTGTATAAGCCAAACCAAAACGAAGAGAAGGCGTAAGTGGGCATTTTTTTATCGTGCGAAAGATCCCCACGGATACTACCCATGGAGCCGGTGGAGGTGGTTATGATGGACTCGAACCGACTAAAACGCACGCCGTCATGGGGCTATGGTTACCGGAGGTGAGATTGCCGAAAGCATATCTCTCGCACCCCGTCAGACCCAGGACCAAGTGGGCATTGGGTTCGAGGTGAAAGCCTCGGATCCAACCAGGAACCTTGCTAAGGTCATGATGAGCAATTTGTCAGATACTGAGAAGACTATTAGGAACTAGCTGTTACCCGCGGTTCCGCCTTCCCCGATGTCGGTTATCGCGACTAAACACAGTCTATCCTTTCATAAGGTCTATAATCTATCTATGTAACAAATTCCATCAATATCGGTTCAGTGGTTAAGGGGTGAAAGGGGTGAAGGGTTGCTTTTATATTTCTAAAATTAATATGGTTATAGGATAGAATTGTAATTTGACAAACTGGTTAGAAAATCATTAAGCACCTATATACCTAAAATTGATGGAGGATCTAATAACAGCTGTTTAATATCTGCAGGTGAAACTAACGTAAGAAAACTAAAAGGTAGGCAGCCTCGATTAGAAATTCGCTTATTTCATGTTGTATTAACTTTCTATTTTCATCTGATCTGACCATAGCTAACAGGCAGGGGAGTAATTATTTTTTTATGTGGCAATAGCAAATTATACTAGTTATGTTGTAAAGGGACAAAAACAGGTTGACATGAAAACTAACCCGAGTGGCGAAGGTTTCTCAGCAGTGTGTGTTTAAAATATAATAATATAATTTGAAGCGTCGGTAGCTTAGTGGTTAAGGAGTCGGCCTTACGATCGAGAGGTCCCGGGTTCGATCCTGGCCATTACACTACCGACGTGAACCCACTCCTAGCACAAGCAATTTAGCTTAGTTGGAGGGGTTAGAGGGAATATTAGTAACTTCGGTACTAATATTCTTAAAAAAATAAATAAGAAAATGAGAAAGAATAATGGTGTGTTTAATGTTATGTCTGCAACCAGTTGTGTGAACAAGCTGGTCTATGGGTCCCGGGTCCAAATTTTGGGGGTAGTACCTAGTACAAACAAGTACATACTACCCAAAGTACACTCAGAAGGTCTCGAGAACCGGGCTTTCATGAAAAGTTTAATGACAGAAGGGGAAGCTCGTGAGCATATGTATGTTTATAATGGATGTATTCGTTTATAATGATGTAGTTGTCAGGTAAGTCAGAGGTATACCCATACCCTAATAGTTAATGCATGCAAAAAACAGCCGGAAAAACCTGAACCAGAGGCACAGAACAGAGACGACTGGAGAGTGTTGCGGGAGGCCTTTGCCAAAGGGCACACGGAATAAATTACACATAATATTTACATTCAAATAACATAACAACTCTATAGCACCCAAAGTCAACAAAATTGTAACTATTCTGAATAAAGGCTATAACAAATAAATAAATATCCAAATGAAAAGCAAAAGTTTAAAAGATTTTCCAATCCTTCAAATTTTAAAGGGAATTTCATCTTAACTTATTTGGTCATACTTGTTTCAACACCTCTATAAAACCTCTCCAACTCAATCCAAAACGGGTTGAACTCGTACCAATATTAGGTAATAAATAAAGTGAACAAGGCTATGAGGGTGTATTGTGACAAAACGGTGTGGCGGAAGGTATGCGTCATAATTCAGCTCGTAAATGTCGAGGAACATCACCCACCCATAGGCGCTGATTCGTGATGGATCGCTCGAGGGTCATACTGGGAAACTGTGATACACGAAACTGAAATTGCTGCCATGCCTGTAAGTGAAAACGAGATACCGGGTCGAGAGAAATCGTAATTGAAGAAATGGGTGCGTTTTTGTAATTTATTGTAAACAAAAAATGGTTATTGATTAATTGATAAATTTTAACTTACCTATATACAAATGAAAGATATATTTTTAAATAAGCCTTCTTGGCAGTCGGGTAAAAATATGTTGGTACATTTTTTAAATTTGTTGGTATACAATTTTCAGTTGCGTAGAGCGGAAGCTCTTCACGAATGCAATGTTTTAGGGATAGAGATGAAATAGAAGGAAAACAGATAGGAAACATGTGTTCCATGAAAGAATAGTTTTATACGGCATACACTCACGTTTCATCAGCCACAAGTATTTTCTCATATTACCAAACTTATTATCATGATTTTTTGGGACTAATTCCACGCGTATTGCTACTACTGTTATTTCTGTACACTATGATCTACAGTAAAACACCGAGTAACCACATTCTGAAAGTCACAGGGAAAGTTTAACTGTCTTGGATCAGTATCGAGTAATAATCAGAAACACATCCAAGGAGGTAGAAATATAATAAACTACCTTTTGCCCGCGGCTTCGCCAGCGTGGAAGTCTATTATCGCGACCAAACATAGCCTATGTCCTTTCTCATGATCTAATCTACCCCTATACTAAATTTCATCAAATCGGTTCAGTGGTTTAGGCGTGAAAGCGTAACATACAGACAGACAGACAGAGTTACTTTCGCATTTATAATATCAGTATGGATCTATTTCCTACCTCAGCAAATAGACATTATCAGGCTGCTAGCTACTGAGAATTTCCAAACACAAATGAGCTAATAACATCTAACAGATAACCTTAAGCGTCTTCAGAATTTCCTTCCTTTTAAGACCAGGGTCTGTCTTGCTCAATCTCTTCTCCTTCCTCTTCTAGACTATGCCGACGTCACCTTTTTGGATGCAACTAAAGAACTGTGGAACAAGATGGAGCGACTGTAAAATTTACGTATCCGTTTTATTTTCGGTCTCCGCAAATACGACCACGTTTCCGAGTTCCGAAAGCAACTAAAGTGGTTACCAATTTGGTGGCGTCGAGATGTTCATATTCTTTCCCTTCTTTTCTTTATTCTTCATAATCCTCATTCTCCTTCATGTCTTCGTAAGCGCTTTGAATTCCTTGTGCCCAGGGGTAAACTCTGTCGTACTTCCTCCTCTCTTCTACTTCGAACTCCTTGTCATAGTTCTTCCTGCTACTACAATTCTTTTACAGTTTCTGCAGTACGTCCTTGGAATTCTCTTCCTCACACCATACGCGATAGTCCATCTTCGAACATTTTTAAAAAACGAGCAAGAGACTACTTTCTTTCGCAACTATAGCAGACATATGTATGTAGGTGTATGTATCGCCGTCCCCGGGGAATAAAATGATAACTACCATTATCTTGATTTTAATGTTATGTCATTTTTGAGATCTTTGAGTGTTAATACATCTACTTAATTTTTTTCGTAATTTTTTTACCGTTATTTACAGAGTTGCAAACAATTACAATAGTATTCGAAGATTTATGACAGGCCTAAAAGAACGGGAATAAAAGGATAATATAATATTACCATACACGTATCCTCACTTTGCTATATTGACAAATAGTAAATAGTAGTATATTCTCGTAAAAAAACATAAAACTCAATATGATAAATGCATGTTATAATTTTATTCTCGTTCAAAACCGTCCACTCGTTTCGTATAAAGACGTTAGTCTTACGACTTAAGAAGTTCGGATCGACGACGTAAGACGTTCGATGCAGCATATAAGAGAATAAAATGATATTAAAGTATTGTCATCATCACTCCCATCCCAAAAACTCGTAGAAGAAAATGATAAGTAACGAGTATCATATTTTTTTCTGGTCACGCTGAACGGAGAATAAAATGATAATTGACATTATATAACTTTGATGATGATTCATTTACACTTTTTATTCTTTAAATATCTTTATTTTGACAGGTGTTACGCAAATTTGACAAAACGATTCAAATGAAGGAAAAATTACCTTTTAGAAATGTTAACTATCACGCATCTATTCCCAGTAATTCCGGAGTAATAGTTGAAAACATGTTTTTTATTTTTCCTGAAAAGTTGTGTTTTTGCAGTTATCATTTTATTCCCCGGGGACGGCGGTATGTGTGTATTTATGTATGTATGTATGTATTTATGTATGTATGTATGTATATGTGCATGTTGTATGTATATGTTGTATCTATCTATATTTATGTCTTTTACCTGGGGTATACGTCTCGTATACCTCCTATATCAAATTCGATACTTCTTGTTCACTAGACTATGCCACTCATATTGCAATTCCTCTGTGCACTCCCAGGTTTGCTGGAAGAAAACTCAACTTTGAGTTAAGCTCACCTTTGTACATCTCATCTCACTATTTCACATAAATATAATTTATGTGTACATACCTAAAAAATAAATAAATAAATAAAAATAAAAAACCTTACAATTGTTAGCAAACGTATACCAAAAGGAATGACATAAAGAATACTTTACAATGATGCTGAACGTGAACATAGAAACGAGTAAATGAGTTCAATTTAGTCGCCAGACAGGTACGAGTATATTTATAGCTCTGATGACTACAGCTCTACGTGGAGTAGGTACATACACGTTTGTAATCTGTGGGTCGACGTTCTTTTAATTACTGTGTGCATAAAAACATGTATTACCATATAAGGAACACGTATTTCTTTGATAGTAATGCGAGATATTATGTGTGGCTGTAAGTACTAGTATTTTTACCCACGACGGAACGGAGACGATATATGCGTAACGATAAGTAATACCTTTGGCTTCATTTTCGAAATGAATATTATTTCACAGAGCAGTTTAGTCATGCACAAATAAAATATATTCATTGCATCTGGTAGTAAGCGATTATGGATTACGTCAAGAAAACTAAGAATTCCTCTATGGACTTTAGGAGTTATATTTACTTTTAGGAGTAACTTGCTACTTTATTTTCTATAATATACATATTTACTCAAAAATTGACAAGATTTCAAAATCTCCAGTGCCAATATTTTTCAATTGCCCTTATAAAAAAAAAATTCTGCAATACACTGCGGCTAATTCAATTTTACTAATTCAATGTACTTAGCTGCTTTCTGCACCACATCTAAGTTTATAACAGAATCAAACTTTCCTATTAAGTTACTAATTATTTCAAGACCTCTTGTGACGAGTCTGCGAGTCTTCGCGCTGATTGAAGTGCGTGATGGATCACGGAAGGGGTGTTTGTTATACATGCCTTATTACTTAACACCCGTACACAGTTCTATCTGTTATACGGGGAAATGTTCTCAAAATGGAATTTGGTTCATCGATATTATTCGGTTTGGAGTAGAAGGGTGAGATGGAACAGTACGATTACAGTCTCAAATCAATGACTTCTATTGTATGTAAGTAGTAACTGGACTGGCTGTATAGAAGAAAAACTTAATTTTGACTTAACTATTACTTTTTTATTTTGAATGAAATTTGGCTGTGGCTCCACAGTCGCCCTTAAAGACGGATATAAAGAGAAGGGAATTTGAAGTGATTCAGGTGTGGCTTAGTTGGAAGAGCATTCCCCCTGTAAGGGAAAGGTCGTGGGTTCAAGTCCCACTTGAGCACTTTATTTTCCCGATGTAAGACGGTAAGAGAGCGATGTGGAGTAATAGAAGATGTAGTGACGAGAATTGCGAAAGGAATGTTAAGATGGTTCGGTCATGTTGAGAGAATGAATGAAAGAAGACTAACGAAACAGGTGTATGAGGCGAGTGTGGAGGGTACTGTCGGTAGGGGAAGACCTAGGCGCACATACCTGGACCAAATCGGGGAAGTTTTAGAAAAGGGGCAGGTCAGGAGTACCCTAAACCGACGAGCATGCATGAAGAATGTAATGAGAGTGAATGAAGCGAGAGTAGTATGTCAGGATCGTAGCAAATGGAGATCCGTGATCTCTGCCTACCCCTATGGGAAACAGGCGTGATTTTATGTATGTATATATGTATGTATTCGAATTAACTACTACTTGATCAACAACAAAGCTTTTTGATGCTGTCATACAGAATGTTGTTAGGTACATTTATAGGCTTCACATAAATGTTATTTGTTTTGCCATCAATAAAGGACAAAATGGCGTCTGTGTTTGAATCTCTTAAAACCGTGTGAAATGGAATGTTTCTTCAAAGAGATGATATAAGTGGTAGTAATCACAGAAAGCTTCTGTTTACGTGATTAGTTGTTTAAAATCGATATACGTAATGATTATTTTTATATTTAACTTTCTTGCCTTTAAATAATATTTACTTTTTCTTAACTTTAAATAGAAAGCTTTAAATAGAAATAAAGTCTATGAGTTATTTTTATACGAGTATGACAACATCCACATACCTATTACGGAGTAGGGATGTAAGGACAGCATTGTCAATAGAAATACTACTGTTTATATTCAATCTAAATTCATAACACGCGCTCCGAGGCACGCAGATTTGTCACATGAACTTCATAACATGAGTTTTATTAGGTTTGTGTAATACCACCATACTAATATATATTATATTTATGTCGTTTTTGTGTGTAGGTACCTCATGCAGGAAATAAAACATGAGCAATTTAGCGTAGCTGGAGGGGTTTGGGGAAATACTATTCATTTCGATTACTAATCTTGCTTTTTAGGAAAAAAGGCACGTTTATGATTTTACTTACGTTTTCGTATGGATTTTTTCACAGACGGTAGGTTTTTAAAGAATCAAGAAACACTCGAAATACAACGAGAAATAGAAGAGCTTAAGTGGAACTTGAACCCACGACCTTCCCCTTACAGGGGGAATGCTCTTCCAACTAAGCCACACCTGAATCACTTCAAATTTCCCTTCTCTTTATATCCGTCTTTAAGGGCGACAGTGGAGCCAACTTTCTTACGAACTGTTGGAACCAATGAATAATTTTTCAACCATTTTTTAACATTGATTTTTGATGACTCCGCCAACAGATACAATTTAATATCATTCATTTTTCATCACGCAACCAAATTTTGTTACTAATAAGCGAAACACGAAAAAGAAATTATTACAGGGTAAATTTAGACGTTTTTTCTATTCAATACCTACAGTATTTTCACTCTCACAAACAAACAAACCGAAAAACGCACACACAAACACGATAACAACAAAAATAGTACCAGGAACCTAGCAAACACAAGAGAACGGATATTTTATACAAGTCAGGCAGTTCTAACAATACGAGCACATACAATCCTTCCCACGCTTTCAGATTCAGATCACGGAACACATATTATATACTAGAGCTTCAACATTGAGAGCGTCGGCTCTTGCTAGCGTCGGTGGGCGTGTCGGCTCTGTAACCGCCCAGGCGGCCCGCCCTTCTAGTATGAAGCCTTCGAATAGTGCCTAGGTGAGAATTAGTTTCGAATAAGTGTTATAGGGTTATGAGTACTTATGAGGTACCAGGTGTTACCCAAAGAATTGACTGTAAATGGTTTGGTATTTGCGATTTTTTGTTGGAGTATTTTATGTTATTTGCTAGTAAACGTGTGCCATTTTATTAACATAGATAATATGTATACATATATTTAGATAGTTTTTGTATCCATTTATTAGTTTAGGAGAGAATTAAAGGGTCCTTCATTTTCTATCAGCACATTTTTTGCAAAAGCTTTCCCTATTGTATTGCTAAGATGTCTAAAAATTTACATAAACTTAAAACCCTTATACTATAAGACCTAATACTGTATTTTAATGGTGCTGGGTATGCAGGGACTAAGCAATACTTTTGGGATCCACACCAACCTTATCCAATAGTTGGTAAACCTACTAAACAATGGGTGAGGTTCATTCAGACAAACGAACACCGGGCTCCGAAGTGTAAGCTTTAGACGCAACTGGGTAATCCGTGAGTGTGATGATGATGATGAAGAAGAAGAGATGAAAAAGAAGGAGTTCACAAATAAACGCACTTCAGCCAACCAAGGAAAAGAGGACTAAGAAGATCAAGAAACAACTACTCTGTTTCTTTGTCCCTTCCTTCGGTCAATGATGTTCAAATCTAAGTTATTATTATATTATGTTTTTATAGAACATGTTACACATACGTATTTCTCGCGTATATGGGGAAAATTGATTAATTTCTCCCCATATATTCGATTTGTATAGTTGCGTACTTAATGCTATTAAATTCAGTCAAGTACCTATTTTTATTTTCTTTTTTAACCTCCAATTTCAGCTTTGAATTCTGCCCAGTTTACAATGTATCACAATAGCAAGTACCACCCGTATCTAACGTAGACTACAACTGTAGGAAGTGAAACCTTTAGTGGCGCTATATAGGTACCATTATAATGCTTCGTCAGAAAACAAACAGAAAGATAAATTAGTAACGAAACACGTTGTATCGTAAATAAATAAGAGGTATCGTAAAATAAATAGTAGCAACTCGTTTTGTGCCGGCTATTTGCTTTGAACATTTGATAAATCCTGATTTAGTGTATCTGAGTTTGGCGAGTGTCAACAAATCATTAATATTCATTTGTGAGGACAGGATGTAGTAGGTTTAGGTTACACTTGCTCATAGTAGTAGGTACAGGTACCTAATAAAGGGATGGAAGTTTTTTACAAAAATCTATTGATCGGAAATAGATGTTTAGTAAATACTTAGATAGATTTAAAGTGTGGGAACCTCCTATGTCTATCCTGGGACATTTATAGTACCGTCAAGCATCTGATAATAGATCAAGCATCGAGTCATGTAGCTGACGATTTTATTACATAAAACCTAAAGTTTCCAACTGCAAACAATGACAGTGTGGACACGAAGGAATATTTGTATCCAACGTGTATCCAACAAAGAAAGTGTGATTTATCTATTGAATGTTGCATGTCTTCTTTTTCACTTTTGACACTTGTCAAATTAGACAGGTGAGAATTGAACATACTCCAACTAAAATACTGCTCACCTGTGCAGGGATTACAATGAAATAAATACCAAAGCTTGGAATTAGTTTTTGAAATCGTATTTTTGAATGTTGTTCTGAAGACAAAAACGTTTGTCAAAATGTAATTCATGTTTTTTGTGTGACGAAAGAGAAACACTCGTAAAAATTTACAGTCTTATAATCGCACTTATTACAATATACATACATTATATAAAATCACACCTGTTTCCCATAGGGGTAGGCAGAGATCAGGGATCTCCATTACTTATTACAATATACAGCAGGTATACGTGAAAGTTTGGATCGATGCACCATTCATTACATAATCGATCTTTACTTGGAATGTATTTTGATATGAACAGAAGGCCCAGGGATAGATCATTGTCTGCAACGGCACAGCAGTTTCCTGAATCAAATTAATATCTATTGGGTACTTTTACGTGGGTGGTACCGCGGGCAATAGCTAGTATCTATAGAAGGGTATAAATAAATATTACTTAACAGGTGCTTATTGTGCCTAATTAGACAGCGGTTGCTTAACTATAGTGAGTATTACGAATACATGATGTTTATATTTTTTGCTTCCTATTGTAGCTGTTTAACTAAATATGATTAATAGATTTTGTATAAAGTAAATATTATTATGAGCTTCAAGTGATTGACAGTAAAAAAGGCTTGTTTTTATATACTTAACAAATTATATTATAGTAAAATTTAATGGAATAGAATAGGTACACTTTGTTGTACACTTGTCATACAGAATACATTATATTAGATTAGGTAGGTAGGTAGGTAGGTACCTACATGATATTTAGACCTACCTATGAAAAATGTAGAATGTTGAGAAATATTAAAAAAAAAAAATACTGGGTGATCTTATTGCAGACTGCAAACTTTTACAGACAAACATAGCCTAAGTTTGTTTGTAAAAGTTTATAAACCTAAGTAGGTATAAGTAGGTAAAAAAAAGGTACGTAGGTACCTATAGCTACGTTCATATTTATCTGTCTGTATTCATACACGGTACAAAAAGGAAATCCGGATTTTGTATAAAAATTGTTTTATGAATTATGACCAAACCGATAAATTCTATATTCAAGTCCTTAGAATTAATTATTGAGGATATTTACTACCACGGTATATACACAGGCACATACCCACAAACACACAATCACATTTTTTAGTATAACACAATAGAATACTCTCTTGCTCTGTTAAAATAGGTAAAGGTATAGTGTGTTCCTACCCTACGTATTTAATTAATTTATGCCGATTATAATTAGGTAGGTATGTAGGTGTCTCTCGTTCCTATACCACTCTGCGCAACTTTTCCTACTTCTGAATCACACACTATTGTGCATTTTCTGGGATCGAACCTGTGCCATTCAGTTGGAGGGTAGAGTGCTTGCTGATGAATCATATGAATGATTAAGATATCTATGCAGATACAGTTCAGCATATTTACATAAATATGTAATTTATAAAGTAACTTACACATTAGTACGATGTCTGTTCACCGTTATGTACAGCCAACACAAAAATTTCAGTCATTATCCAATCACTAAACACAGCACTACACTTGAACTGGAGTATATTATTGTATCCGATCACATAAAGTTCACAGTTCATAAAACACTAGGCAACAACAGTCAGCAAAAAAATGATCAGTACAAAATAATTGTTATCAGCGTTAGTATCGGAATGTCAGTGTGGCGTGGCGACTGTCAACTGTCTACTAAACGAATCGTCACTGCTCGCTTGCCGCCATGCCCACTTCCATACAAACACACGTAACGAAGTGAAACAAAGTTTAACAATTCGGAAATGAACTTTTGCCTTATCTCTGAAGCAAACGATTCAAATTTAAATTCGTCGTATCTGCCGCTTACGTCGTTTTCGATAACAAGAAATAGTATCAAATATATTTTCTGTATCCTTCACGCCAACGCACAAAGTAATCTTCTATCTCTTTCATAACATGTTTGTAATGTTAGTTTTAAAACTGAGATTTATTTTAGGCTTTACAATATTTTTTTGAGCAGCTTATATTTTTTGTAATAAAATAATAGTGTTCCAGATCGATTTGTCTTTATATTTTGGAAAGAACATACGACTAGTATTAAACAAAAGTTGTTCTAGTGGCGCATCGCGTTCCAACAGAGTAGCGCCATCTCATTTACTCTCATATTTCTTGTTTGTTTCACATTGCGCGATTGGGCCAATAGCATTTACGGAGCAACCCACCTTACGGCATATAAACTAGCGCAGAATATTGTGCTCTATCACTTCTGAATAAAGTTTAACTTTTTACCATTTAATTCCGAGTTACCGGCGTTTGTCACGCAAGAGTTCTAATTTTAAATCAAGTGTAGGCGGAGCTCTCATGTCGGAGCTTTTATATTGAAAAACAAAATGTCTTTAACGAAAACCTGTTT
Organism: Eilema sororculum; assembly: GCA_914829495.1. Lineage (NCBI taxonomy): Eukaryota > Metazoa > Arthropoda > Insecta > Lepidoptera > Erebidae > Eilema > Eilema sororculum. The sequence goes on along the minus strand of OU618545.1, from coordinate 16,446,006 downwards.
TGAGAAACTTAAGCCTTTTATGTACGGAAGTTTTAAGTTTAGCGTCGGTAGAGACATAGAACCTTTCGTCACGGGACTCGATTGGAGCTAGTACTGCTGAAATAAAGTAAAAAACTTTAGTAACCGGCTTGTCAGTATTTTCCTTTTGTTTGATTTTTGTTTTGTGAACGGGACATTGCATGAGAAATGCAATGTAACAATATGGCGTCGTATTCATCTTTACCGTATGCAATTTTCATGAACTATTGAGATTCACGAAGGATGAATATACATAAATAAGAAATTCTTTGCTGTTTATGTTATATCTCGCTAAGAGTTGCTTACCTAACTAGATACTCACCTAGGTATTGATCAACGCTCTCTTGGTTCTTTGAACGTCTTATGAATAAGTACTTGCAGGCTATATTGGGGGTATCTAGCTGTTCGTCTGGTGTCGTCGTCTGTTCGCCGGGTGAACTCATTACGGGTGTCGGTCAAGGCCTCGAGGTCGCTGCGGTGGGTGGCCGCCTTAATTACACCCTACGATTTTGGACTTCTTTCTCGTGCATTGTGCTCATGCCTCATGGCTATATTCTTATGGGTACAGACGTGTGACTATCGTGATGGAGACTTTTCCCTAAGAATATTTTTGTTATTGGAGCTTTATTTTCGTGTGTACGTTTTTACTATAGAAGCTGATGTTAAGATAGTTGAGACATTTGTATTGTTAACTTTAAACTTTGTTATTTTTAGAAATAAAAGTTATCTGTGGAAATACGTAGGTACCTACCTAAGTGCCTACGTAAGGTTGACTAGGTATGTAACTAGTATAATTATGTAACTAATTTAGTTAATTTAATGATACATTGTATCTGGAATACATATTACCTAAATAAAAGGCTTGTAAATATTCTATTGTTAATCAACTTATTTCGTTGACTGTGCTTAGCTGGATAAGGGTCGACTAATTTTATACATAGGTAGGAGATTTACCACATTTATATAGCTAAATAGGTAACTGGACAAAATATTAACATTGCGAGGAACCTCTGTCATTAGAATTCCTTCACTAAAAAAAGTTTTTAAATTTAATGGCAAGTAAAGCCTTAATAGGAATCTTCTTGACTTAGTACCCAGTCTTAGTACTTAGACCTTGTATGAATATGCAGGAGGAGACTTAAAAGGATTAATTAAATGATGTTGAAACTTATTTATGTATTCCACAGGGAGGCGCGCTGGGGCCATCAGCTATTCAAAACTTGTTCTACTCATTAGTTAGGCACATTCTTCGTGTTCGCATAGCGTAGGTATATATAGTAATTAAAACCTACTAAGTTCAGTGCAGAAACTCTGCTTATGACATGCTCTTTATCTTTTAAACTACGTTTTTCTGATCTCCTTCTTATAACCCAGGGAACTTATTTCGAGGATAAAAGCTTAGGTACGTATCATTCCACACTGTTTAGATTTTTTTCCTGTAACAAAATCTCAGCCAGATCTGTTTAATTGATTAACAAATATACAAACATCTTGATAATTTAATTTACAGGGAATAGTTGGATTAGTAGGATAATTTGATACGCTGTAGGTGGGAGAGCTTTACAAAACTGTAGTGTTCCTTCTATAGCACAGCATATGTCTATGTATTGCTTAATGTATTTATAGAGTAGTAGAAAGTTGCTTGCGCTAAAGTCTTTACTTCTATTACCTTCAGATTCCAGGGCTTTTCTTTCATTTAGCTTACCATGTTTGTTAGAGAGATTTGATACTTAAAATTGCCACTATTGATTGAAGCCATAAAAAGACAGAGTGTAATTTTTTCTGGTTTTAGTCGGTTCCATTGCCGGATATGTCAAGCGAGTTTTCGAAAATATTAGAATGCAGTATTGTTTCTTTTTAAAATAAAGGAATATTTCCTTTGGGTGAAAATCTCCAGTATTTCGAGTACTTCCTATCCAGGGGGCATGAAAATCTTCCATCCTGTATAATCTAAATCAATAAAATAGGTTGATTTACTCTTAATACCTTGGTTTTAAGATCATTTTGAGACTTTGCAGTCAAGATCGTTCTAATGCTGACTGTACCTACCGATTTGATGAGGTCAGCTTGGGCTACTAGGATGTTGTTTGATAAGTATATTTTAGTTGTCCACAACAAATAAAACAAGCTAGCTAAGCTATGCTTACTTTGGGTAAACAGCGCTGTGTAGAATGTCCTAGAACATTTTTTTTTATTTAGTTTGGAGACGATGCGACTTCTTATCGGCCAGTAACTAAATAAAACTATTGTACTCTTTTTTTGTTATCGTTGACCTTCAAACAGTTGGTGCATATAAACATTTGCATCACAAATATGAAATGGTTGATAAAGATTTATATTTTGTACCGAATGGTTGTGAGTACTAATTACCACTAAAAGAAAGACCAGGTTAGACGAGGTCACGGGTTCGATTCTCGCGCAGTGGAAATAAGTGGAGTTATGCATTTTTTTGTCTATTTGTTGGGTATTTATTTTAATTCCTTCTTAGAACCTGCGGTAGCCTAGTGGTATGGGCAATGGACTGCTGAGACGAGGTCTTGGGTTCGATCCCAGGTTTACCATGGCACACACCAATGACTTTTTGATGCTTTTTGAAGTTATGTGAGTATTTATCGCAGGCTTATATGTGCCCGATTAATGGCAATAGGCTCGCCACCTAATACATGGGGACCTAAACATAAACTGGCTAATTGTGGGTGCTAGCACCTCTGCCCACCCCTTCGGGGAATACAGGCGTGAGTTTATGTTATGTTTATGTCCTTCTTAGAAATATGAAGCAAAGAGCAGATAGCGTAAAGAAAGCATCACCGGGCGGATTCTCTTCCGTAAGATAAATAATATCGGAGCAGTAATTTTTGAGTTCATTCGTTACAAAGAGAAATCTGTGTATGTAATTGTAAACCTATGGCTCGGGGACTAAGTTATGATTCCAGAGGCAGTTGTACAATATTTTCGTAATTATCAACAAAAATGTTGTACGTACTCTCCCCTATTTTGACAAAGGCTTGCAATTAGTCATAATAAGCCTATCAAATTGATTTAAAAGATAATTTTATTTGTAATTAGTACATGTACAAATTTAAATAAGAAGTTATACCTACTGATGACTGTCAAATAAATAACACGCTGACAGATCAAAGACAAAGTATTTCTTCTACAAATAGAAAAAAAAAACTGGCATCAAAGGCACACTTTATGACTGTTAAATGTTCAAATTGCTCTTTAAATTTATTATTATTGTCAAATTCGGAACGCAATAGGCAAAGTCATCAGTGCAAAAATTGCAGTGCCAAATCGCGTTCAATTTGATGCAAAGTAGACACATCCATACTATAATATTATAAATGCGAAAGTAACTCTGTCTGTCTGTCTGTATGTTACGCTTTCACGCTTTAACCACTGAACCGATTTTGATGAAAATTGGTATAGGGGTAGATTAGATCATGAGAAAGGACATAGGCTATGTTTAGTCGCGATAACCGACTTCCACGCGGGCGGAGCCGCGGGCAAAAGCTAGTAATTAAATATAACTTCAAATCTGCACTTCGTTCCAGAACCCTTATTTATTTCTGTAATTTGTTAGCATTTTCAGCTTAGGATGTCAAGAATATAAAGAAGATAAATGAAAGAATTTGATTTTGAGAGAATTTGACCCGCACGGTTACTGATTGATTCCATGGGATTTCATAAATCGACGAAAGTTCACAAGAAATAGCATTGTCCCGCTTTTCTGTAAATTTGGCTGGGGCATTACCAAGTCTACCATACCTCCAGAAGTTTAGTTGTTAGATTTGTGTATAAATGTTACTGTGAATGTCCGAAATGCAGTGTTTCTTAAGATACACTGCTGACTGTTAACTTCCACCACGATTTTTGATGAATGTCCGAAATTCTTCCTTTTCATGACGATTTCGGACATTTACCGGTGACTGTTAACATATACCACGAGGTCTTGGTGAATGTTCTTATGAGCGAAATTATGATGTACAGGAGCGAGAGAAGCGAGTTCATGGACACCGTGTGCCCCGACAAGGATAGATTGTGTTAGAATGTTAGTTCGTTGGTTTTCTTGTGATAACGCACAAAGAAATAGTAGACTATTTGAAAAAATCGGACTCACATCATCGATTTTGGTGAAAGTTGACATACACCGGTGCATCTTAAAATTCACTCATTTCGGACATTCAACATATTTAAATACTTTCTGGAGTTGTATAGGCACTTATTTTTAGCATATTAAGTATCTTATGAAGGTCAAGAGTTGTAAAGACACAAAGGAAGGTTTCGCACAAATTATCCTTCCTGGGTAAAGAGTTGGTAGAGTATTCCAGTTCCGTATCGTGTGATGAAGGAAAGAAGTACTGTACCGTTTTAAAACAGTGATCATCTTGTCACATGTAAGCTGCAGGCATACCATAAAAGTGGTTAGAGAGCGGATCTGTTTCTCATCCACAACAAATTGGAAACTCCGTTGTTGCGTCATGTGTAGATACCTATGTGTAAAACTTACAAGCAAAACATGTTTAGTCAACTTATTCTTTTGTAGTATGTTACAGGCTTATTAAAAAAATAAATCTCGACGAACACGAGTAAGTATTTGCCAGATCAATTTTCACATACAAAATGATGAAAAAACGTATTAATTACAGCGTTTATTGTAATTGTAACTTAGTGTTAGGTTAGTGCCAGTGATTGATGTACGTACCGCGATACTGACGATTTTAATTAGAGAGTATCAAACGTTAATACGTGATAATTACACCGGTAATGTGGGATTGTTGGCTATTGTAATAAATTCTGTTGTTTTTATAAGCCTTGCTGTATGACAGTGAGAAGCTTGAAGGTAGTGCAAGCGACAATCGGGTCACAGGAAAATCACGGTAGAGTAAAGTGTTTATGGACAGCCCTATGGACTCCACGCAGGAGGCACGGGTTCGATTCCCGCTCAGTACAAATATTTGTATGCATGAATATGGCTATATGTATTTAAAAAAAAGTATCTAAGTATGTTTATCCGCATTCTAGATTCCATGACACAAGCTAATTAAGCTTCCCATGGGTCTAGATAGCGTTGTGTAAAATGTTGTTGAAATATTTATTTTGGAAATATATTTGTTTATGATATATTTTAGGGCGTTTTCTCCTTGCAAAGTCTATATTTATTCATTTGAATCTTTTATGTTTTCAACTGATAATGTGGTATAAGGAAGTCAGGTGTGGTATAAGGCACTATCAAAATGAGATATACCTATTATCATTCACCAAATTAGCCAAATCTTAAAATATGCAAACCTCTGGTTCTGAGAAGGAAACCATCGATCGGGATCAACGATGACAAGACTTCTTCTTTTGAAGTTAAGTGTAATGATATTTTTTTAAACCTAATGACGATCGAAGGATTTTAAAAGTTTGTCCTGTTAATTTGTGTATTTATGAATCATTATGTGAGACTTTGGATCGTTCCTTTCCTGATCATATTACCTAAAAAGCAAATTGCCACTAAGAAAGAGTGACTAATTTTTAATTCGCGTCTGAGTCCTTTACCAGTTAGGGTTAATATTACTAGGAAAGGCTAACCAACACATTTAATATTTCCGTTTTTCGAGGGTTTTTTGTGTCGGGGGTGTCATTTTTAACTTTGCCCTTCAATGATATAAATGGGTTAGGAATACATTTTCCATCTTCTCACAATATAACACATAATTTCACGCTCCCACAACGTTTTTTTAAAACCAGGCATCGGTAAGTTAGGCGACAAGTGATAGGGTATAATTTGGCCTCATATTACGTGACATGTGCACGAGAGGGTTGACTGTCATTAGTGTCAGATGCGCAACGGTCTGTCAGCGTGACAAGGTTGCATTAACGGATTACATCTTGCTCATTCAAAAGTCAAGGTATTTTCTTATTTTTCCATTTGGTAGCAACAGCTGTCTCTAAATATTTATGAAATCGAAACTAAAGTAAATGAAGTTAGTTTTAATTACTGTTTTGTTTATCTCAAAATAAGTACCTATGACAACTATCTCTGTTGATAAAATACACATGCCAAGAAGCAACCTATTAACTCTAAACTTGAAGACTGTAAGGTTACAGCAGACTTATGCAAGCCGTGACAGTTCTTAGTTCCTCAAAAGGAATGCCTGCACCAGAGGTTCGTCCATCTATCAGAAGATGTACATGTGATGTTGCTGATGAAGTTGGTTTGGGTTCCGAGGACCTTATCCCATATATCCAGACATTCCAGGCCTAAAAGTAATGCGCCTTTATTTATGCTTACGATAGTTACATTGACTTTCTTGGTAGGTAAATGTCTCACAGTACAGTTCAGTGTTTTGCAATATCACCTATTAGTCTTTATTTATTTTGACACAGTGATAATAACGTAATTAGTAGTCCTAAAAACACAATCGGTTGTAAGTACTTCCGCTCTTAGTCGTATAATTGCTGAATTATTTGACCTATGGGTCATATGTATAATCTTTGTTTTGTCGAAACAATGGATTTTACGTGCCAGAGCGCGATAATCATATTTACCTACAACAAATATGCTGTCAAGTCACAGTGTCAACTGTAATAGGCATGTAATATCAAGCTACAATTTGCTTCTCTGTCAACGAAAGTCTGTGCGCGAATAGTGGCGCTACTGCGCTGGCGAACTTAATGTTGTTAATAATTGTAAATTGTTGAGTTAGTAACGTGTATTATCCGTATTCTGATTAAAAAAAAAATTGTTAACGTTATGTACCTAAAGTATCTGTATTATTTATATATAAAATACTAGTAATAGTTTCTCCCGCGCGCAGAGTTATCTTGCGAGCACTTTACACAAGTAATCATAGATAGATGTCACCAAACAGGTACAGAATAATTATTATCACGCGTGAAAAGGTTGTTTCTGAATGCCTTTGCAGGAAAAACAGAAAAGGGTGTGTGTAACTGTATATATGTATGAAAGGTTGCTTCTAGGCTAGCGTGTATCATCGTGAATACTTAGTAGGTACTGAAACGTTAACTTTCTCTGGGATTTTCGAAACGTCATAACTCACTGTTTTGTCACAAAATGGATAATAGTACCTGTGGTTCACTGCTTTTTATCTTGGCACACCGTAATGGTCATGCGGATGGGATTAGTTTCTTATTACAACTATAAAACTAAACTTATTTTTGCTAGATCACCCTTGGATACCACCAGCCACTCTACATATATTTTTCTTTCTTCTTTCTTTCTATATCATTAAAAAACCTCGAATCCAAGTTTAGCCAAATTCGTAGTTAGATTGGTAAAGCGGACCCCAGACTCCAAGCTGAAAGCTTCGGATTCGGCTGGGATTAACGCTAAGATGAAGAAGAACAAATAATAAAAACCTCAAAATAACTCCATTCAAAAACGTATTTCATAATCACAAGATGTAAAACATAACGGTACATTTATTTCATTTACAAATTCGATGGTTTGCGGCCCTTAATTAGGCCCAGTTTCCTGTAGATTTGCGCCCCGTTCGAGACGTTTGCGCCCACCTGTCGTGGTGCGTCTGACGTACTTATCGTCGGCTTGCCACCGAAATTAATTATAGCAATTGATTAATACTCGAGCAAGCATCCGCCAAAACTTAATTATACGGAGAAATTATTCCGCGGGTTTTTGCTGGAGAGATTCTTTGTTGTTAATATATTTGTTAGATTTAGAATCGAAAAAATGAATATCAAGGTAATTTACACGGACTCTGACCAATTGAACTATCTGGATAGGACCTGGATATTCATGATTTTCCTATTGGTGCATACTTAAATCTTGAGGTGAAATCTTTGCTTTTATTATGTGGGTATATTGATTTGGGCTGAATTGAGTCTCTTTAATATTTTCGGAGTCAAAGGCAAACCCATCTATTCAATTTACATCGATGTAAAAAAATTCTTGTATAAATGTTTTGGTGGTGATTTACTTTCTCGTTGACTACATACTGTCTCCGCAATACCTATGTTTATACTCGCTTTCAAATCATATTTTCTTCGTTACCAACAGATTCTAAATGGGCACAATGTATCAAGAATCATCCCGGGGCAGTTCACTGCACCTCGCTGCACGGCCACCGCTTTTTGTGGCGTCTCGAACATGCACACCCGCTTATTTGCTATCATTAATCATTATTTCGGCCCAACGATGGACCGCCGTATGCTCCACAATTTGAGAAAATAACCCTTTTTTGTATTTTGTGTAAGTTTGCAATACAGTCCTTGAACCGTGGCGATCGCATGCATGCATATTATTTAAATTATGCGTCCACACTTGCTGTGTGAGATTATATTGCCGTGCTGAAAAGAATTGTTCGTTTTTTATTCGACGAAATGAATTTTCTATTTCCACTTAGGTATATTAAAATACTCGGACTCTCAGACTTTGAATAATAAATAAAGAGATGAAACTTATTCATAGTTTCGGAATCAATTTTGTTTATCTAATAAGAAACAGTTATTAACTTTAGAAGTCATTGAAGCGATAACACAAATTGATTAATAGGTGAATAAAAGAAAAGAATAATTAAAGTATAAATAGATCTGCGGTAGCCTGGGTATGGTATGGGTAATGGACTGCTGAGACGAGGTCTCGAGTTCGATCCCAGGATTACCATGGCATACAATGACTTTTCGATGCTTTTCGAAGATAAGTATGTATTTATCGCAGTTTTATAAGCGCCCGGTTAATGGCAATAGGCCCGCCACCTATTACATTGGGACCTAAACATAAACTGGCGAAATGTGGGTGCGAGCACCTCTGCCTACCCCTTCGGGGAAACCAGACGTGAGTTTATGTTATGTTTATAAATAGACCAATTGAAATATACCTACTACTGGTTTGGAGAGTACTGGATCGAAATATCATCCATACCTACATCGGCTTTTATTGGCTGTAGTAGACACGTTATGAATATAATCTTTATGAAAATAAGCAACTTTAATTGTTCTTATCATGCTACTGAAAAGATTTGGGTACCTAAAGTGATTTATTAATTTGTTCTTTTTTTTCAATGTTTATATTCAATTGGTTTCCGTTGCATCAAAAAAACTAATGAATAGCATCCTTTCCGGCTACCAATGTGAGAATTACTCGTGCATTAGTCAAACTTCTGTCCGTTTTTATGTCGTCAATCGATTACCAGACAATAACTAGTGAACTTTATTTATATATTTTTGGTTATTGTTACTTGAAGAAACGGTATCAATTTGAACTTTAAATGAACTGTAAAGTGCAATCCACAGGAGAATAGCTACCGGTTAACCTGTGTTACTTACTTTAAAGTTATTATATACGTTACGTTATAACGTATACTTTAACAGTTATTTTATCGAATTGTGTAGTAATTGTTGATATGAATATGGTTTAAATGGGCTACTAATTAATGGTTATGTGTATATTTTACATAATACCCGTGAACAGTTTGTGTACTGTTTATTGTAAGTTTCTTTTATAAACTGATAAACAAGCATAATTTGATTGAAGGGCCTCACGAAGATTTTCATGGCCCGTGTCAACCTCACCTGCTAGCCGATACACCCGAAAATCTTGTGAAGGCTAGGGTAAGGGTTCGGAACACAAACAAGAATAACACACAGAACCAAGATTTTTAATTCCATTGGAAAGTGAGAGTCAGGTTAACACGTTCACGGACACAAACCATTCTTAATAATTTGTGACATGACACAGAAATTTGCCACGTTTTTCGATTTTAAAAGTACCTATGTGTTGCGGCAGTAACGGTCAGAGACGTAACCGCCTGTAGACGGAGATTCATAACAGGTGAATTCTAAACGCCGTGTTATGGCACCATATTCAAATAAAAATCATTCATTGAAATAATCGGAAAATAAATATTTCGTATTTGTGATCGTGAATTATGAGTAAAATAGTGCGTAACAGTCGCCAAAATTCAGCGCAGTGCACCTTGTTGGACGTACTTCCTCCCGTTGTGCCACAGAGCGACTGATTGGTCGAAAGTGTAGGAAGATGGTCCGGCCACAGACGGAGTATCACAACACGATGTTCTTCAATGTGTGCGTGGCAGAGGTAACTTGTGTGCACGCGCACGAGTGTTTGACGTGACACTAGCGATCTGTATTACAGCCTAAAGTGGCACAGAGTTATATGTTTCCTATAAATGTAAAGAGAAATTGTCGGCTATGGACGTAATTCGAGTTTTGACGTATTTTATATCACCGGCCACAGCCGTATTGCCATATTATGTGGGTAAAAATTTACGTCACTCGACGAACTGTCCGTGAACGTGTTAAGAAGATCGTGAAACATGACCTTAACCTGTACAGTATCATCTTATAGTTTGTTGGTGAAGATCACATTCACTATATGATATAATAATAATAATAATAATAAACCTTTGGCCCATGCAATGAGTTGGCGAGTCACCACCTGCCTTTTTAACAATTTTGAGACTTATTGTCATGGCAGGCGTCCGTTAGTCTCCCCCCATAGCCCATTCACCAGTCCATCCAATACTCAACCCTATAGCCCATAATCTAGTTTCCATTATTCTAATAGTCTCTGCACCTGGCGGGGACCATCCCCGGGTGTACCATATTGTGCGCTCGGGGGTGGTATCCGCCATGTGTGTCTATCCCTAGCATATTAAACTCTCTTAAAAGGGCCTCTACGTCTTGGCTTCGGCCCGACGCACGCCTTCCAAAGGCCCGGGACTCCATAGTCCCGAGAGTCACGGATCAGATAAACCTTTTATTTCATGCAAAAGTACAGCTACATACATATTTATGTTATTTACAAGTAATTTACTAAACTTATTTTCTAAATTTCTAAAAAAATGCTATAATTAGGTAATAAATTAAAAAGAAGTTTGGTTGCATGAACCCTTCTTCAAGTGAAGGTGAAGGCCTCCTCTAAAGAACTCCATGTTTCTCTCTCTTGGGCTATTTGCGGCCAGCAGGGACCAGCTCGTCTGCCTATCTCGTGTAAGGTCTGCCTTGGAGACGTTTGCCGATTGGACCCTTCCACGTTGTTACCCTGTTGGTCCATCTCTCGTCCTGTAGCCTCGCTACGTGCCCAGCCCACTTCCATTTTAGTTTTTTAGCGTTGGTTAGAGCATCGGTGGCTTTGGTGGTTTCTCTGATTTTTTGATGACGTATTTTTGCCTCCTTCTAATGTCGAGCATGCTTCGTTCTATTCCGCGCTGGCAGGTAGTGATTTTGCTTTTTATTTTGGATGTGTATTTCCAAGTTTGACATGCGTAGGTTAGGCAAGGTAGAAGGCATGACGTCATGACCTTTGTTTTGATATTTATTGGCATGTTGCTTTTGAATATTTCTTTTAAGGACCAGTACTTGTTCCAAGTATTTTGTACTCTTCGCTCTACTTCTAGTTCGTGTTGTTTTCTGTTAAAACCAATTTGTTTTCCCAGGTAAATGTATTTTTCTGTATATTTCAGAGTTTCATTGTCCACTGATATTTTTCTCTGTATGCTATTTGTCATGACCATAGTTTTTGAAAGGTTCATTTCCAGCCCTACCCTTTTACTAGATGTGTTTAGTGAATCAATCATGTTTTGTAATTGTATGCCAGGTTCTGACAGCAGAACTAAGTCATCTGCGAAGCGTAAGTGGGATAAATACTTGCCATTGATGTGTATCCCTGACTTATCCCAGTTGAGACCTTTTATTATTGACTCTAGGACAGCAATAAATAGTTTCGGAGACAGCGGGTCGCCTTGTTTCACGCCTCTTCCGATGGAGAACAATGGTCCACTGGATTCCAATTTTATCTTTGCTGTACTATCTTTGTAAACATTTCTGATTATATCTATGTACTCTTGTTCCCCTTTTTGAGCTTGCAGGGCGGTCCATATACTTGAATGTGACACGGTATCAAAAGCTTTCTTATAATCTATATATGCAATGTAAAGCGCTCTTTGCTTCTCTTGGTATTTTTCCATTATTTGTTCTAGAGTGTGTATATGATCAATTGTTGAGAAGCCTTTACGAAAACCTGCTTGTTCTATTGATTGGTTTGCTTCTATTGTGATACTTATTCTTTTGTTAATTATGGAGGAAAATAGTTTGTAGATAACTGAGAGTAAGCTTATGGGCCTGTAGTTTGTGATATCTTTTGAGTCACCTTTTTTGTAAATTAGAATGATTTCCGACTCTACCCATTGCGAAGGTATTTCAGCAGTTTTTAATATAAGGTTGAATAAATGTGTTAATGAGGGAGTCAGTAGCGGCCCGGCAGTCTTTATAGCTTCATTTGTAATGCCTGGTCCTGGGCTTTTATCTAGCTTTAACTTTTTTATTTCTTGTGTGATTTCTGTTTCTGTTATTGCTGTTATGTTTGTAGAATTTATAGAATTTGTAGAGTTATTATTATTTGCATTGCTATGGCTGGTATCCTCGTTTCCTTGTCCTTTATACAGTGTTTTATAGAAATTGGTTGCTACATCTATGATTTTTTTGCGGTTATTTATGGTTTTGTCATTGCAGTTTAGGCCGTCAATCCAGTATTTGTTTGTTCTTAGTTCTTTAAGTGCCTTTTTTGAGCTGCCTGCTTTCTCCAAGTGTTTTTCGATAGTCTTCGATCTGTAGCTTTTGTAGTCACGTTTTATGAGTTCACTTATAAGTTTATATAGAGCTGATAGTTCATTTTTTGTGGTTCGAGTTTTTATCTTAGCATGCTGTAACTCTTGTCTTCTCTTGATGAGTTCTAGTGTACGTTCTTTTAGAACTTTGTTTTTTCCTATTGATATTTTAGAGGTTTGAGCGTCCTGTAAACTCTGGGTTATGGCCTTAGTTAATGTGTTATAGAAAGCCTGCAGTGGCATTTCCTCTTGGTATTTATTTAGGTCCTTTAACTGAGAGGAAATGTTATGTTTATAAGATATTATTTCTTCTTCGGTTTTCAGTGATGAATATCGATTGCCTTTGTACGCTGTGCGTTTTTTCTTCTGTTTTGTGATAGATATTGTTGCTCTAATTGCTCTGTGGTCCGACGGGTAGTTCAGATTTAGGACTTCTATGTTTTGGAAGATGTTTGGCTGATTTGACAGTATGTAATCTATTTCATTTTTGTGTTTATCATCTGGTGTTCTCCAGGTCCATCGTTGGGTTGGTTTTTTATGGAAGAAAGTATTTAAAATCGCCAGTTTGTGTTCGAGGGCGAAATCGATTAGCCTCTGACCTCTATCGTTTCTTTCACCATACCCGTTTGGTTTCATTATTAGATGTTCATCTTTTCTTGGTTGCCCTATTTTTGCGTTAAAATCACCTAGTAATATATAGTTCTTATGAGCTTGATCTAGAGCCTTATTGACGTTCATGTAGAAGGTGTTCATCTCTTCTTCACATGCTTTTGTAGTTGGTGCGTATGCTTGTATAATTGACAGGGACAATCCTTGTATGTTTAAGTTCAATAATGCTAATGCTAATCTAAATGCTAATCTGTATTACAGCCTAAAGTGGCACAGAGTTATATGTTTCCTATAAATGTAAAGAGAAATTGTCGGCTATGGACGTAATTCGAGTTTTGACGTATTTTATATCACCGGCCACAGCCGTATTGCCATATTATGAGGGTAAAAATTTACGTCACTCGACGAACTGTCCGTGAACGTGTTAAGATCGTGAAACATGACCTTAACCTGTACAGTATCATCTTATAGTTTGTTGGTGAAGATCACATTCACTATATGATATAGAAGCCCCAATTTACTACCCTTATCGTACCTATCCTTATTTTTCCATCTTCTCTTCTTAATCTTAGCGTTAATCCCAGTCGCATCCAAAGCTGTCAGCTTGGAGTCTGGGGTCCGCTTTACCAGTCTTCAACTTCGATATTTTCTGTGAAGCGATTACCATCTGACCTCCACAACCCAGAGGCGCTATCGAAGCATTGCAGTTAGACCAGTTATTAGACTTTTGAGTGCTCCAACTACCCGTAACGACTGCCATAGATGTTCGTATGGCAGCATATTGTTTTGCATATTGGTTGCATTTCGATAGCAATGCATTTTTACGTCAGGCATGAAAATCAACGTTTAGGATTAGCATATAACTTTGTAATGTAAATAAAAGTTCGTGAAATGTGTGTAAGTATTTATTTCACTATTAGTTATACGTGTGATAGTATCGAAAGTCTGTTGGCTGTTATGTTTTCACTCGGATCGCATCAAGATACGCAAATTGTATGAATAATTACTGGCTGCCTTGCGCACGTTTCGTTTAGAATAAAGCAATTTCTGCTGCGATGGGCACTGGATAGTCGAGACCTAAGATTATTATCATTAGGTAGCCACTTTTCATATGAAACTTTCATACTTACCTACTAGTTACTTATATGTTTGGATCACAAATTCCTTACTTATTTACACCTACTTGCATCTTTGGTTAAAGTTTGAGATTATGTGCGCTCGTTGGGGGGTCATATTTCCTGGTAGAGGGATGGTATATGGATACCTTCCTGTAGAAAGTAACTCAGAGGATGATCTCTGAGTTTTTCCAACACAGGTTTTCTAAAGGAAAGCCTGCGCCAGTCTAATTCATTGTACCGACTTGCAGCCGACGTTGCCTTGGACCTTTTAGATGCTGGTAGGGCCTTCTATACCCTTTTTTATTGACTTGACTTTTCTTGGAGTAAACCCTTCCAACCCATCTATGATTCATCAATAATCTCGTTCACCCCAATGATTTTAATACTCGTAACCATCACACACTATCATCATACACGTTCCGGTGAAAATATAAGGAGTTCAGTTCCTCTCGCGATATTTTATTTCACCGTTAAAGTAATGTTATTTCATAAAGTTGTCTGCGGTGCACAGGTGCAATATGTAGCAGACGTGGAGTGGAAACGGGTGGCATTTTTATTACCGAGATATTTGGACAAATGTAGTTCGGTACTAGTGATAAACTGGCGGTTTTAAAAATATTGAACTTTGATTTTTTAATGTGGAATCAATAATAGTTCTGTGTATAACTACTAGATAAGTTTTTCAGAAAACCAATTGTGTCTAATGGTTTTTGGGTGTACAGGTCTTTTTTCCATTATTCCCAAAAAGATACGGATTTTAGTACTCCATTCATACTTCCATACTAATATTATAAATGCGAAAGTAACTCTGTCTGTCTGTCTGTATTTTACGCTTTCACGCCTAAACCACTGAACCGATTTTGACGAAATTTGGTATAGGGATATATTAGAACTTAAGAAAGGACATATATGCTTTGTTTAGTCGCGATAACTAACGGTGGAGCCGTGGTCATAGCTAGTTTTGGTTATATTTATTCTAATTAATGTATTTTTTTAATGTCTAACGAAAATTTTACAAGTGTTCATAGACCAAGATATACTATATAGCCTACCATAATATGGGGCGTGTGCACAATGCTCATTTGCTACCGTCCTGAATTGTAAAAATAACTGATAAATACAATTGTCGCACGAGCAGTAGGTACAAATATTTTTTGTATGTTTATCAAATTCTTTTGTCTCTTCAAGAGTAAGGTGAGTGCAATACATCGTATAGATGTGCTGCAGGCGTGTCGGATGCGCGGCGCGGGGGGCGGGCGGTAACAGATGCGCTGCATTGCCGCCGCGCCAACTTCTGGTGAAACGCAGGGTCGGACTCGGGGTCCAAATTAAAATAAATTTCTGGATAAGTAAGAATAAAGAATAAGATAGCTGTCTAGTCAAATAAATCTGTTGTTTTATTCGCCAAATAATACAAATTTATAAGTCACTATTGATTTGATTTGCAAAGGTCCAAGATGAGATTAGAACCCGTGATAGTCTGTTTTGGGGTCAACAAAGTTGGTTGTTCGCTTTTTTCTAGTTTATAGGAAATATAACATTGATTGCTTCAAAAGTTCATTTATTAAGTCATGTTTATGTAATTCATATAATATTATAAAATGAATGTAGAGCTTGAAACTGCTATCGGGCATAATCCAATTAAGCATTATGTTAAGTCTACGTCACGGTTAATGGTCCTATTCTGTTAATGTATCTCACATCAAAGTAATTAGAGTATCAACAATGAATAACCTTCAAGCCAATGTAGTTTAACCACAGAATCGACATAGTCGAATTGTTCATATTGACCTACATATACCTATCTTCTTAACCTCGAATAAAAATAAAATGCATTGTAAAAAAATATTCATATTAGTATACTTATATACTTCAATGATGTAATAAATCCCGAGCAAAGTAGGTCGCCCAGACACTATTATTAAAATGGTGAAAAAATAAATAAGTAATATTATTTATACTGTTGACTGATGGCACTTGGTGGAATTTATTGTTACACATATTGAGAACACTTGTACTTTTTCCACTGTATTTATTCTATTACACCTGACCGGTTTCACATTTTTTAGGAATTAGAACATCCAAAACCTTTGGTAAATGTTAACATTAGAGAATGCCGTAAGGTGAAGCCGGTCAGGTGTAATAGAATAAATACAGTTGAAAAAAGTAATAGTGATGAAAACCAGATGCATTGATTTTACTAGGTATATCAGTTTATAAGTTTTATTTTTAAATAAAACACGCCACCATCGCCATTGATTTCTAAAGGCATAATCTTAATACCCAAGTCCGTACCTGTAACACAACTCGAGGGAGCGTCGATGACAAAATACAAATTTTATTTTATTAAATTCAAAAAAGCCTTCAATGATTGATAGGAGCGCGCCCTCTCTCAGTTTGCTGCATAACTCTTGCTACTCAATAAAATGGATCATTGATTTCGTACAGGAATATTAGTACGATATTTTGATACAAGCGATACCGTTACCCCAAAAAATATATAGTTTTAGGGTAACGGTTTCGAAGAGAGCCCCAAAAGAGTTACTTATGATAATATTTAAAATAAAACCGGCCATGTGTATGTTCCGATCATGAGATCCCGAGTTCGAATTCTGGACAGAATTATACAACGGACACGAATCCACTCTTAACATAAGTAATTTTACTTAGTTGAAGGGGTTGAGATTACTAATATTCTTTTAAAAATATGAAAGAACTAAGCGTCGGTAGCTTAGTGGTTAAGGAGTCGGCCTTACGATCGAGAGGTCCCGGGTTCGATCCTGGCCATTACACTACCGGCATGAACCCACTCCTAGCACAAGCATTTTAGCTTAGTTGGAGGGATTAGAGGGAATATTAGTAACTTCGGTTCTAATTTTTTTTTTTTTTAAACTAACATCAATTAGATAAATATCAAAATGCTAAGTACGTAGGCTTTTCTATCTCGTTGGTTATGACAAAAAAATGTTGCACTTTAACAACCATGAAGTACATCTGCCAAATGAACGATCCTGGATATCCTAACTGATTTGGCCAATGCCAATAGTTATGAAAATTTGGATTTAAAAATATTTTTAAGTGCTTAAACAGGTACTGACTAATTTTCAGCCAGTGTCGGTATCGTTGTCTGGAAAACGAGATTTTCCTTTGACCTTAAAATCGTCGAAAATCAGTATCACTTTATTCATTCCGAAGTCAGTAATTTACGACAGGGGGAAAATATGTTATAACTGGTAATAACAATAAGGCTGGACCATCAGCAAGGTTTAATGTGGTGACCGCGCCAAGATATATCAGCGACAAGTGGTCGCGACTTGTTTACAAGAACACGACATAATGGCCTCGGTGTAAAATATTGATGGGTTCGTTACTTGACTTTTCGAGTACATCCTCGTAAGTATTAATTAAAGGAACATGTGTATTTATTTTATAATACACTAGCTATTGCCCGCGGCTCCACCCGCGTGGATGTCGGTTATCGCGATCAAACATAGCCTGTGTCCTTTCTCAAGGTCTAATCTACCCTTATACCAAAATTTCATCAAAATCGGTTCAGTGGTTTAGGCGTGAAAGCGCAATATACAGACAGACAGACAGAGTTACTTTCGCATTTATATTATTAGTATGGATAATGTATGTTCTCTATTAATAGCCCTCTATCAGCTATACTGTGTGTTTCCCGGCAGAGTAGAATTTGTGCCTCCTCATCTCTTCCGCGGTGTCGTTCAAGGCGAATAAGGGATAGGGCTGTTTAACATCAGTCAGATATATACAGCTAAGACTCAACCTGCATGGCTCGAGTCAACAATGGTGCCAGGAATACGTGGGACCGAATACATTAATTGGTGAAATGTAAATACATGGTTATAATATGCATGTTTGTATATACATATATCAGCTATTTAACTATAGTAGGTACTCCTTACGGTACGTTTGTACTACTTTATAGTCGATTTTTTTATTTAATATTTCATTTTGGTAGAGTTCAGAGCTTTATCGTTATAATGCCCGACATTAAAATATCTATACTAAGCACGTAATCTTTTTTTATGAACAGAAATCTAACCAATTACGAAAGTAATCTGTTCATGTAAGAATTGAAGAAGTTATTTTTCAGGTATTTCAAGTTTAGCGCGATTTAAGGAAGATAGAGATTGTAACAGGAAGAAAATAAAATATTATAATCCCATTTTACCCATTTCAGGTCCCAAGTAGAACACACCAAAATACATGTCGGGTCCGCCGATACCTCTCGGGGGCTCAGGGCAGCGTCCTCACCAGGGATGCTTTACACAGTTAATTTAAAATTCTCACTCGTATAAATAAAGGAGGGTAGCGTTTGCGTTTTATGGCTTACAATGTGCGAATGCAATGTTTGTGACGCTCCTTTGCGGTCGCCGACGTATTTTAATATCGTTAATTAGGTGTTACGAGCTTTTACGAGTGCTTGGGCTCGTTTAAAATGTGTTCTATTTTGTATAATGTGCAACATGAATTTCGGGTGCGCGTGTTAGGTTCTAATCTAGTAAATCTGTTTAGAATTTAGTGATATTACAATGCGAATTTTCGTTTGAAATTGTATAAATAACAAAGAAAACTTAACATTCAGGAAAACTCGCGTCCACGCAATTCAGTGAAACTATTTGATTTGCTATTAATATGAAAGTACCGGGATTGAATAGATATTGTTGATTTTACTCTATAGTACAGAGCGACTGCGGAATATAAGACGTCGGGTTTGATTCCCAAGTTTAACCTGTAAGCAGTAGGAGCACAAAAGTGCTGGGATAGTAGGAATAGAGTTCGTTCTACTCAACCAATTAGGATACATTTAGGTTCAAGGAGGTACCAACCAGCATAAAAAATAATGTGTAGAAGGAAAATCAAATATATTTAATTCACGATGGTATTTGATGTATCTAATTTGCTTAATACAGAAAACAAAAATCCAAGACACGGCAGCAAACAAAGGCGTCGCAACGAAATGGAGCGAAACTTTCTTACTAATTAATTTAATCCCTTGGAGCCCTACCCCATTAGCCTAATTGAACTGCGGTGTACATGTCAATTCTTTGCTCCTGGTCTACTGAAAAAAGCAATGAATTTTGAATTCTATTGTTTATAGTTCAGAGTCGGTTTTCAATTGAAGGTCTCGCAGTTTAGTAAGGTTCATGTTAATGATATGAGGGGCATATTTTGTATCTACCGTTTAACTTAAGTGTTCAATAGCTATCAGGTTCTTATTATGCTGTATTCAAATATCTGAAGACGTGAAAGCTTTATAAAAGGAGCTATCAAACAAAATGAACGTGATTATACCTATACCTTATAGATATGTAACTATACATAATTCAATTGATATTAAGGTAACTTTCAGGGACAATCCGACTTTCTATATTATTTTCTTGAAGTAAAAAAGTAACTCTATTATTACAAAATAATATGTTATCATCTATAAGTAAAAGCAAATAAAGTTGTAAGTAAACAAGGGATAGTGTCGCATGATGACTTATTTCCAGCATTATTGGATATTCGAACTAAAACAACAAAGTTTATTTGTACAATAAACCAATAAGGAATCGTCGAAAAATAGAGACACGTAAATTACATCCATAATGGAGGAACTAGCTGACTCGGAAGCGTTCTTCTGCCACATAAATTATTATTATCAATGTAATCGAATGCTGAGTGAAAATTCAAAGTTATTATTTGACCACCAATTTCATACCTATCAAATATAGAAAAAAAGAAATTATTATCGTCGTTTTAGCGCAGAGCGGACACTGAAACGGTAATGAGTATTGTGGATATCTTAATTAAGGATCGATGTCATTCTACTACAGACAGTTGCAGTTATCAGTAACAATAATGTTGTAGCAGATTCCCAAGAATCTGAAATAGTGAGCGTTTATTTACCGATTAATGCATGACTGTTGTTTTAATAACGTTTTTTTAATGAGTTATATTCGAATTTAAATGTTAATAAGTTTTATAAAGGAACATTATCTCATATTTATTTATGTTTTATTTCTAAAGAGAGATTGAATTAAGCGATCAACGCTCGTCAATAGGGATTCTCTGTAAACACGCATTTTGTTTGCGTTGCCACTATACCGATGACGGGAAGTAGGTTAACTTAACATTAAAACTAAAATAAAATTGTTTTACCTCTGACACTGAGTCGTAAAAATGTAACATAACTCTAAAAATACGGGACTTTAAGGGAAAGGTCGTGACTTCGAGTCTCACTTGAGCATTTCATTTTTTCCGATGTTTTTCGAATCTAAAAATAAGTTTGACTATCATTATGTTGATGATTTGTATAATGTTATGTATATTGTGACTGTCTTTGCTGTGGCGGTCAAGCACTTTAGTCAAGAACGTTAATGATGTCTTCGATTTGCAGGTAACATCGTCTCAGTTATTAAGTCTAAGATTTTTTTTATAAAGGACACGTCAATTTGACTTCACCTTGCCGGATGTTAAGCTAAAGGCAGAGTCTCGGAAAGAGGGTCACCATCGTAAACATTTACCATGTTAACAGTCGTGGCACTCAGCTTGACGGCCTCATCAGACGGCTTTTCACGCCCCGCTTATAGGACCCGGGCCTGTAGGAAGAAGGATACGCGTGAGCTGGCAGGAAGTTCCAGATTTTGTCTTAGTGGTGCGGCATAGGAATGAGTCACTGAAACGCTTGGTTCTAGCAGGTATACTCTGCACCGTATACAGATGGCATCTTAGCCCTGCACGTGTCGTCCTGTGAAGGAAAGGAGAGGGTGGGACTAATTGGAATCTATGAATATTATCTGGCAAATATGAATTTTATCATGAAATTTAATAGCCGTTACTAGCATGAATCAGGTTTATCCTACCCGCCTCCTCGGATCCTCTTCTCAGGATAATTAGCCACCTACATCGTAGTCAATAATTGCATAGTCGGTATTTTATCTATTTGCTATGTAGTGTACTCTACAAAATTTCAGTATGTAAATCATGTTGGCAAGACTGAATGACAAATAAACGATACAATATTTAGTTTCCACATTTGACAGGATTAATAAGACATCCAAAAAAACCCAAGTCTGAAAGTGGTGAGTATACTGTAATTTCCCTCTATAATGGCTGTATTGACAAACACGCTGCTGACACGCACATCCTTTTCATGCCACCGCCATTGCTTGGACACAAAGACCGCCTAAATTCGGTCGTTTAAACTTTACAATATTTACTAGAGTTATTGTATGAACGGTCTATGACAAAATTATGTTATGCTAACAATTTTAAAAGCCTTCACATTATAAGATAAATAGGTTTTATGCCTACATTTGACTAGGCTTTTAAATTATTTGACATTGGGTCGGTTTGGGTCCTATAAGTTTTGAAGGCCTGTATTTAAAATTATAATAGGTGCCTGGATGTTTTAGACTGCCTTTGATGAGAAGAGAATTAAACCCGTAACCTGATGGTCAATTCTCAGGTTCGGTGGATACTTATTAGATTTAATTTATAGAGTATTTTTAGTTTTCTAGTACTACAAAGTCTGAAACAGTGCTAGATAATAGAAAATAGGCTAAATACGTGGAGCTGTAAAGAGTTTTTGGGTAGAAAAAGAAAGAAACAATTATATAATAATATATTTTATAGGTATTTAAACCATCGTGGTCACTGAAATTACTATTAGAGATATCGGGATACATGTTTTGTTTCGTCATAAAATAACTCGAAAGAGACTAGATCGATATATGTATTTAAAAACTTTTTTCACTGCTTACCGCCAATACTCTCCAGTTCCTCCGTGATCAAGGTGCTTGCAACACTCGAAACAAGACATGGTAAATATCCCGAAATCTCTAATAGTAATATCTATATTTTGTTTTGTTCAAGTATCCTTTGCCTAGTTTGTGTAGTGGGATTTGAATAGAGAGTTATGTCTAAATATCGACAGATTTCAGACTATAACAAAGTTCCGTGAAATAGGGTAAAAGTAATTTGTGCCCGGTCAGCGCAGTCTCGCCTCGCCATGTGTCGATCACGAGTTCGATTCCCGTGGGGTGACCGCGCGTCGCTAATGTCACGCCTATTATTCGCCGATATATCTTCCGCTCGCGTCAATATTTTCATTTTCGTGGATTTCTGTCCATTTGGGAGTTCATTATGTCCCCTGACGTTCATTTGTGTTTTATCTTAATGTGTCATTTGAACTTATTTGTGCAGTTGACGTGTAAAAAGTTTGAAGAATATAAGCGATTCATGATATATATTACTTAATTTGGTTTAAATTTGTTAAAAATATTGTTTATGTATTCCTTTAATTTCTTATTTAATTGTTCGAAGATTCAGTATAACAATAGCCATTCTGGCTTGATTGGATGGGGCCCACCAAGACCTACGTGGCTATGCTACCCTCATGTGCATGCCAATATACCCCTGCTAACCAGCACTTGCATTTCGTACTACTCAATGATGTAATACTAGGTGCTAGGGATAGGCTCTTAGTACTAGCGTTAAGTACAGTACCTAACCCAAAAACTAAATTTTAAATAAAAAATAATATACACAGTTTGCTTCATTATGTGAATAATAATTTATTTTATTTTTCTTCATTAGGAAACAAACAGTTTATACAATTCTCATACCTTCGATAATGTCTGAAAACCATTTATTAATTTTCGTATCTTAAAACTTTACGTCCATGCTTTCTAGATTATGAACTAAATGATCACATCTCCAATATTTTTAAAGCTTCCTGACCAAGCTTGTTCTATATCCAAATATTAACGGACCCAATTCCGAGCTTTATGATTGAAGATATAGGTTATGGTACAGTCATCCTCCTATATTTGTAGCCGGATCCATGCATCAAGCTCGTTGAAGGGGACTAGACAATCTTATAAAGTACCCGGAGCATCACACGTCAGACCCGGTGCCCGGCGGCCATCCTTTATTCAAATAAACCCTATTTTTATGGAAAACTTGCCCTTTCCACATCAATATCAATTTCCAAGCGATTGTTGCAGAAATAAAGGGATGACCCTTCTGGGACGTCAGGTTATCTGCTCTACTATATTAGAGGAGCTTTTAAAGGGCAGTTATTCTGGTCCGGGACAGTGTTTTTTTTCGGAGATTTTCTTGTTATGTTTTTGATAAGGACAAAGGATGTGTTGACCTTGTACCTTAAATGCGTGATGGTAAAAAAATGGACGGTGGTCTAAAGGTCGTGAATGACGTAATATCTTAAAGGTTGAACCCATCGGGAAATTAAATTCGTTTTCGGCCACATTTGAAAGACAATACGGTACTGACTAGGTGCATACCATCTTTGCGTTGTTTACGTTTGGATAGGAGACTTTCATATTAGACTAGCTTTTGCCCGCGGCTCCGCCCGCGTGGAAGTCAGTTATCGCGACCAACCATAGCCTATGTCCTTTCTCAAGGTCTAATCTACCCCTATACCAAATTTCATCAAAATCGGTTCAGTGGTTTAGGCGTGAAAGCGTAACATACAGACAGACAGACAGGGTTACTTTCGCATTTATAATATTAAGTATGGATATGGATACCGGGGTCCGATTACTCCTCTTTTTGGTTTGGTTTATACAGGTTTTATGGAAGCGACTGAGGTTTCAGTTCCCAACTCTGACAGGAAAACCTGCGCCAGTATCTCGTCCGTCAATCAGCAGGTGTAAGTTTTCTGAGTCTGAAGTCAGAATATTTCGTATTACTTTAACTCTACCAAAAGTTATTCGATATAACTTTGCTACACCTTTCGTTCGTCTTTATTGCCAGGCTGGTTGAAGTTTCGGATGTATTCCTTATGGTAGTCCCCCCTGATCCTACTTAGATCGTCAACCTGATTTAAAAAGTTAGCTGCATTCGAAAATGAGAACCTGTATACTTTTTGGTTCCATTGTATACGTCTACATCTGCAGATCCCACGACTGTAACGAAACATCTCTCATATATATTGTGAATATATATGAGAGATGTTTCGTTACAGTCGTACATAACTCGTACATGATCGATGTGCCTTTACTTAAATACATCAACTAATAAAATACCACATAACAGTGAACGACATGACCATTTATAAAATGATAGGCGAGCTCTCGAGACCGTCCGGCCGAACGCTCGACACTGTGATTACGAACGATTACCCCGTCACCAAACCCGTATTCGGTCCCCACTTAATATAATAAGCATCGCTGAATCGAAATCGATGCTATTACATGTCTGGTCCCATTTATAATCAGTACATTAGGTCTCGGCCGTGCCGCCTTAGGGCCGCCCCATAATCGGTCAATTATCTGTAATTTTCCACCATCAGTCTCTGAGCGAAACGGGCTAGATTCCCGTCAGCCGCTAGCTGTGGTTTGGCCGGATATCGATCTAATTGGTAAATTATGTAGTGCTGAAAATGACATGATACTCTTCGATACAGTTTTGATACTCTACGAAGGGAGGTACCTAACTGTCAGTCCAATAACAGTGGACTAGAGAGACTAGAAGACTAGACCGAAGTTAGTCGGTTTAACTTGGACTCTGATTCTTCTAAAGTTGGACTGTGAGAAGGCGTGTACTTCGGTATTTCGTATAAAAACATCATTCATTTAGAAAATATGGTATTACTTTGTAAAGTATTTAATATTCTTATTTCCCGCCTGAGCTATTCACTTTTTTCTATTTTAATCAGTGCGATTTCAATATTTTTTAGAATAGAAAACATTAGGTATATTCTACGAAATAGCAGAAAATAAATTGAAACTATTATGCAAAAATGTTACTAAAATCTCACAATATAAATACGGACATTGAAATGACTGAACATTCATTCGCTAACCGCAGACAGACCTTGAAGTAGAACTGAGTGTAATCTTTAACACTCCGTAACCGTCTCATCTTTTTATTTTAATCCAAAATGAATTATGCCTCCATAGGGAAAATATACAGCACGTATATACAAGTAATATTTAAAACAAAAACAGGTTGTAGTTGAAACCGAGCCGCGGTGAGCATTCGATCCGCCCCCAGCGGCTGCAAGCGACCATATTTTTTATTTAGTTTTTTTTTTTATACAGGGTCTAATAAACTTTTTCCTATTGGCCGCAAGGAAATTACAATTTTTTTGTTTACGGCGGAATAAAATTTATAGCAGGTGGAATGCTAGTCATTATTCGAAATATCGATTGTATCGGTTGATCGATCCCTACGATTGGTCGGTTGCAACCCAATGGGAACTTAAATCGATATGTATAAGATAATTGATGTAATTATTCGATTCGAATTGTAATTCTTATACGGTTTCGTGTAGAAACTAGTTTATCACGATAACTGAGCAATGGTTTTTGTTAGGGCTATATTTTGGTGGGTAGTGGAGCCAAACGCGATCTTGCGTGACCGCGAGGCGGGGCATGCGATTACAATTAAAACATTGTTCGGTGCTTGTACGTTTCGAGTAAAGAACAATCCCTATCTATATTTCGATCAAAAATCTTTGTTACTTTACTTACAACTTATTATCGACAAACAGAGATTTGTATGATTATATTTTGATTTGATTTTACGTTTTTGATTAATTAATTTAATGGCATACTTTACTACTAGACTTGGGGTTAAAAAATGTAACGGTTCCAGGATGAGGCGGGAATTTATTTTGAATTTCGAATGTGGAACGGAAGGTAAAAACCAGCACCTGATTTTCGTGAACTAGGCTAGATGTTGTTCATGTAGGTGCCATGCGGACGGGTGCCTTAGATATACCTTCTTCTAAGTGAGTACATTCAGTATCAGAAAGATTTTGAAGAACGAAGTGCTCAAAATGATCTTAAATCCGTGGTTTCTCCCCCTTCCTGTTGACGGAGACATTTAGTGCAAACCTTTAATACGCAAAATAATACAATTCGAATTAATAAAGCAGTTTGATTTGCTCTTAATACCTTAGTTTTAAAATCATTTGGTAGGTCAAGATATTTCTGATGCTGACTGTACCTGCATACTTCATCCGAATCTTGAATTAAAAGCTTTTTTATTAGGTTTAACTTCTAGATAAGTAGCATAGCACTGCATACTGTTGTGTAGTTCCTATTCTATGTAATATTGTCAGAAAATATCCGCTATAAAGTATGAGAACCTTCAGCATAAAATCCCACAAAGAATGTTAAAATGGACGTGTTACATTTCACACGTTAACATCATTGTTCTTCTATATACCGAGCATTTAATGTATGACTATGGCCAGATAAAGGACATCAAAGCCAGCCGGTTTGTTAATTTCGTTAGGAACATATTAATGACGTCATTAGTACACGCCACCGCAAATGGGATTCGTGACAAAATATTGACACGAGTCCAGACGAGTAGGTACGCAATAAAAACACGAATTAAATGATATTATAATAAAAACGTGGACTGTCAAGCAACGCATTTGTCTAGCGACCGTCACTAATTCTATCATAGCCGTAGAGAATCGGGGTTCTTTTGGAATGATTCGGGTTCCTTCAAAAGTTTTCTCCAGTTGTAAACAACTGTAGTGTATCTACTGACATACTATTTGTTCCGGTATACTTATCGTCACTATGTGGAACACCAAATGGACAAAAGATTTCTAGATAGATAAACACTACTAGGCAAAACTCCAACTACTACAAAGATGAAATTTGGATGCAGGTAGGTATAGCGATTTGTAAGGACATTATTGAAATACAAGAATAAATTACAGGATGATCTTATTTTGTTGTGTCTCTGTAGCAACTAAATATGACTTCAGCTGTTCGATAACTTGAGCTGCGACGATGCTCATATGAAATTTATGTTAATTTAAACCCAGTTTCTTAAGCTCAAGTCTACATAAATTACATAGTTAGTATAAAAACTTTAACAATTTCTTCTTATACGATATCAATTTTGCTTGCTGCTCAATAAACAGTGTTGACTTTTAGTAAAGTGAAAAAATGAGAATTCATAATTCTGATTCAGTCGATAACCACTTCTAATTCTTATAATTTCATAAAATATTTGCGATATGATTTTTTTATATCACTTAGGTTGTAGGCAAGCACCGTTGTTACGTGACTGGGAAACTGGATGTGACCTGGATGGACGTGGGAAATACCAGAGACTTCATACTCGTGCTGATGACAAAATATGCCATTTTGTTCTTTAAAAGCAGCTGTAATTTACTAGTCTTTACAAGTATAGGAATATTTTCTAATATTTTCAAGTATTTTTCCACATCTTTTACATCTTCTACATAGTCATAGTAATTTATTTTCAATGTTGAACAATTAAATTGTTTCTTATTGACGTCAATTTTAATTCTACTTAATCTAAGTTTACCACCGCTTCCAAGGCGCTGGTGGAGAAGAAACGGCACAACAAACTCCTCTGTGGCATTTTTTAGACGTCAAATTTACGATCTTAAAGCTAAATGTGGACTAATGTACATTTCAGATTTACAAGCATCATGTATCGCCCAAGAAGTCGAATTTTAAAGTACTAGAATGTTCTACTGAACCTCCTGTATATTTTTTTACTAAAACGCGGATGTGTCGTCACGCATGTACAAATTCGTTACGATTTCTTGTCGTACATTTGTTTCGTGACGCATAAAATATGAATTTTACAGAACGTGTTACATGACAAATCGAACGTGTGAATCGTTTCACGCTTCATTTTATTTTCATATCACTGTGGGTGTTTTGGGCGATTTGAACATCGTTCCGGCAGTTAGTTTTCATCAGACATAAAACTATTAATATAATTAGTTATTTTTTCCTTTGTATCGCGTTACGATATTGTTAGATAAATTTGGCTAGACAGACAATACGTAACGTCTCTAGGTACGAGGGTTACGAATATTTTATGTTAAGTAACTGACTTTTCGAAATACAGCGGGAAAAAGAAGCGCTCAAGTGGGACTTGAACCCACGACCTTTCCCTTATAGGGGGAAGGCTCTTCCTACTGATTTGTTATAGAAAAAAATACAAAAATAAATCATCAAAATGTAAAAACAACTTGAGTCAAGAGATTCCAGGATCGAGTTTATTGCGTATGGAAAATATAATAATTATAGTTGACGGTTGGTTGACGGCAATGAATTCAGCAATGGATTTTATTGAAATTTGAACTAGTTATTCTGTAAGTAATAGTTTCATGTAATTAAAAATTCAAGCTTTATAAAAAACATTCATTTTAGTTGTTGTTTAGTGATTATGAAGACTCAGCTCTTCCAGTCGAACCTTTACTTGTATGTACAGTTAGCATCAGAAAGATATTGACGTACAAAGTACTCAAAATGATTTTAATTACGGTTTTTATCCCCTTCCTTTAAATCAATAAAACAGTTTGATTTACTCTTAATACGAAAATTTTAAGATCATTTTGAGACTTCGTCATCAAGATATTTATGACGCCGACTGTACCTAACTCAGAAAGACCCTCTAAGATAGGCCTGTAGGCGGTAGGCATAAGACTAAGTAGTTCCATGAACACCAAATTATGTAGGAATAACCTATAATTGGCATAAAGTGTACTTATGAATGTTGGCAGAAACTAGTAATGACTAGCCAGGGGCTCTGATGGGCTGAACGGCTATTACAAACCATACAATGTAAGTAGATTAAATTAATATCCACATTATTTGAACAACTTTATGTTTATTTGGTCTAAGATATAGTTATTTGCATCGACTAATGTTAATTTGCAGTTTTAGACGTATTTTTCAAGAGTATTAATACTTTTGGCCGTGGCCTTGGCTCGTACTTTGGAGCTCGAAAATAGCTACCCTGTTATTTCTTTTTAATTGTTTTTTTTCTTTTATTTTTTACTATTTGGCCTCTCAGCAAGCCTTCACCCACTGAAGGTTTGATAGAATCTCATATAAACTCAATGAAATCTAAATAAGTAATCCATTTTTCTAGCCAGCTATTTTAAAATCATTAAGCAACTCGAAGCGGCAACACACGTTTACCTACATTAACTATAAATGGAAAAAATGGCAGCATGAATACTTGTAAGTATTGCAAATTATGTAATTATAAAATGGTTTTTCATGATAGATAGTTATAATTGGGTCAGGTGTAAGTAGT
Organism: Eilema sororculum; assembly: GCA_914829495.1. NCBI lineage: Eukaryota > Metazoa > Arthropoda > Insecta > Lepidoptera > Erebidae > Eilema > Eilema sororculum. Next base: position 16,416,581 of record OU618545.1, on the reverse strand, counting down.
CTGACATCATTAATTATATTTTATGTTCCTATTTAATCCCATATATAGTTCGGAGGAGTGGCTGATTAATAAGGGAACATTTCATCAAAAGTGTACTTAGTTAACATCAAGCTTAAAGCCGGTTGACGGGTCCAAATGAATCTATTCTTGGGTATAATTGTACAGACGTTCACTTTTTAAAACATTATTAGTCTGGTAAAGGAATACTCACAAGGGGGGTGTGGATGGAAAAGTCGAAAGCAGAAACTTTGACTTGGGAGCTTTGTTTAGACTAGTTAGGAGATAAACATACTAAAGTCCTGACCCCTCCGAGGAGAGCCCGAAGGGGGAAAGGGCACAAAGAAGGTCCCGTTTTTTGGTTTTTGCTTACTTCTCGAAAACGGTGCTTTGTACGAAATTGTGTTGGTGCGACATAATAAAAGCTAATTAAATTCTCTTCAACTTTGTCTTTTGCACTTTGTATCTATCTCCAATCATTGCCTAGCTATGAGCTTCTAAAGGTGGTCAATTTAAAAAAATGTTAGAGCAAATTATAGTAGTCAGTTTGTGTTGATTAATTCCTGGCGGTATTGTGATACGATCACCAAATTCTTCCAACAGCTTAGCTTTGATCGTTTTGACGTTTGGCACTTGCCCTGATACTGCAGCCCGCAATTCTGTAATGGAGGGCTGACACTCACGGCCCTGGGTCAGCCGGGGTGCGAGGGATATGTCGATGACAACCTCACCTCCGGCCTAGCACCACGACCCACAGTCGGCGTGCGGTTTTGTAAGGGGGGTATCCGAGCGGATTTCCGCACGGAAAAAAAAAAAAAAAGGGCTGACACTCACTGTAATCTCCATGTGCTTATAAATTTCATTCATGGCTTTAGTTATTTACTCTTCAGTGACGTCTGAGCGATCTGAGTCCATTTGGGTTTTGTACAATTGCTTGAAAAATGATTTGCGACATTCATCGTGGTATAAGGCTGTACATGTAAATTTGTACTGTTACAATGAGCGCTTTGAAAATCGACCACCTTTAGAAGCTCATAGCTAGGCAATGATTGGAGATAGATACAAAAAGCAAGGACAAAGTTGTAGAAAATTTAATTAGCTTTTATTATGTCGTACCACACAATTTCTTACAAAGCACCGTTTGAAGGATTTTTTTTTTACAGCATTAGGTATGCTAACTATACAAATCGAATACAAATCGAATACTTAGCATACTTAATGCTGTAAAAATTCCTTCAATTGTTTGGGCGCAGTTATCAACAATCAATGTTTAAAAATGATTGTAACATCATTCATTGATTCCGATAGTTCGTAAGAAAATTGGTAGATGACGCCACGTCGCCTTAAAGACGTATAAGATGGGAAATTTGAATCATATCGGGCGTGTCTCGGTAGCCGAATTGGTCAGGCATTCCCCCTGTAAGGGAAAGACTGCGGGTTCGAGTCCCGCCCGAGAAGATTCTTTTTCCCTATGTATTCGACAAAGCACCGTTTTCGAGAAGTAAGCAAAAAACAAAAAAACGGGACCTTCTTTGTGCTCTCCCCCCTCGGGCTCACCTCGGAGAGGTCAGAACTTTTAGTATGTTTATCTCCTAACTAGTCCAAACAAAGTTCTTAAATCAAAGTTTCTGCTATCGACTGTTTCATCCACAAGTTATTCGTTTACTAGGCTATATAGTTAGAGCAATGACTACTAGTTTATTAACAACAAAAATGCAATTCGAACGATAATTTAAAAAAAAGAAAAGTGATATATGTACCTAAGAACTATTATAGGTGATATAGTTATGCCGTAAGGTGCTACAAACATGCTGTAGTTGGTAATCATGCGTACAGTCACCTTTACGTGATACTATTATTTATTCTGTACTTAAAGTTTGCAGCAGAGTTATAGGGTGTAGAACAGTAGGTAATAGAGTCATGTAGAGCATGGAACTACTTTATAGTGGTTGGTAGAGTCATGTTGTAAAGTAGAGGTCTGTGCTATAGGATCGCCTTAAGCCAATCGCATCTGGTAGCCGGTACCCTTGATTAACAGACGAGACTCTGACGGAGGCTTACCTCAATAAAGGAGTATCAGTGATTAGACACTGAACTGGGACGATGCTATATCGGTATCGTAAGGAGGCGCGGGAGCAGGGACGGGAACCCGAGCCCGAAGAAATTCGGGCCGTGAGGTCTCAGCTCCACAGGGACATGGTAGCGGAATGGGAGCAACGACTTGGGCGACCAAGCGCAGGGCACGCCGTAATAGCGGCGGTAAGACCCATCATGGAGGAGTGGCTAGAGAGGCCACACGGCAGCCTCTCGTACCGGCTGACGCAGGTGATTACCGGACACGGGTGTTTCGGGAGTTACCTGTGTCGGATCCGGAAGGAGCCAACGTCCGAGTGCCATCACTGTGATGCGAGCGAGGACACAGAGCTGCACACGCTGACCCAGTGCCCGGCGTGGGACACGCCGAGGCGGGTCCTAGTGGCGGCTCTAGGGGTGGGAGTCCTCACACTCGTCACATTGCTCACAGCGATGGTACGATGCGCAAACGCTTGGGGTGCGGCCGCCTCCTTCTGCGAGCAAGTAATGCTCGAGAAGGAGGCGGCCGGTCGGGTCCGGACCAGACTCCGGGCCCGGGAAGCCCGTGCAGAGCGAAGGCGAACCGGACGTCGGAGGTCGCAGAACGACCTCCGTCCTCCATGAGCGCTGGCCTGGGGGTGACCGGTGGAGCCGCCTGTCACCCTAGCAGAAGCAGGCCGCGGCGGCGGCGCAAAGTGCGCCTCCCCGTAACCGGGGCTAGATGGGGACATTTTGGTCCCCACAACCCGAAGGGGGCCATCTCGAAAGAGATGGTCCTGGGTCTGCCGGGGTGCGAGAGATATGCTTTTGGCAATCTCACCTCCGGCAGCCAAGGACCCAAGACGGCGTGCGTTTTAGTCGGTTCGAGTCCGACATAACCGCCTCCACCGGCTCCGTGGGGGTGGTATCCGTGGGGATTTTTCGCACGATAAAAAAAAAAAAAAAGACACTGAACTGGGAACAGAAAGTCTTATATGTGAGGTGCTGTACTAAATCGAGCTTCAGACAAATATAACAAACAACACGAAATAGCTCGAAGGTTTATATCATGTTATGTTTTTTAGTGTCTCACTGAAGGGTGATATGATGACGTATGACGTTCATCAATACGCGTCGCGGGCTCGACCATTAACCCGCGCCTAATGAGGTCGGACAGAGTTTAATAGAATTAAACGTTTCGCCGCGGAAGGGTTACTACTATAGCTATCATTTGTTACTGCCCGCTGTGATGCCTGAGTTATTTGGTAGTGCTGTTTCCTGTTCTGTGATCTGTGAAGTTTGAGTGTCGATATATTGACTACTATTAACTACTGGACTGGCAATTGACATAAAATAAGGTATACATTTAAGTATACAGGAAGACTAACAAGAAAACCGCTTTTAGTTGGAGTCATACCGACCGGTGACATTACAAAAATGCGCACTCTCATTCATCCTTCTTTAATTTCGAGATTCAAGATTTTTCCTTTAAATGGCTTGGCTAGTAGTAGTATATATATGTAACTACTCTAGGAATGTGTGAAATGGCTAAAATCTGAACTATGATAGGCATTAATCTATACATACTGTTTGAATGAATTTTTTATAGCATTTATTATGCTAACTTTTAAGTTCGAAAAACATTGGAAAAAATGAAATGCTCAAGTGAGACTCGAACTCACGACCTTTCCCTTACAGGAGGACTGCTCTTCCAACTGAGCTATTGAGCCACACCTGAATCATTCCAAATTTTCCTTCTCCTTATATCCGTCTATTTATATACACTATAATTATTATTTTATAAATACTGTTTTATGTATAGATTTAGTACGATTTGACAACATTGAGCGACGGTGAGGCCGTCCTTTCATTCACGTAAGTTTTGATTTGACTGTATGTACCTACATAAAAGTCATTAGTCGAATTTAACTTTATGAAAAGCATTGGTTCATATCAATTTCATTGAACAATCTCGTCTTTGAGATTTGGCACATTGACCACCGATTACATTGAGTAGCAGCTTCATTCGAGATGCGTTTGTGCAATAACCATATATTTCCCAGAGCTCTCCTCCGCACAGTATTATTCGTGACTAGTATAGTGGTCAGGTGCGCGAGAAAGGGGGCATGCTGAGGTCAGGCGAGGCGGAGGGGGAACTTGGAGGTTCTATGCATCTCGACGCGGGCGGTGCCGGGCCGTTCTCACGCCTCTGAGGTCACGCCTCACTTTGACCATCGCCGCGCAACATTACAAGCTTAACGTACCTAGCTCTCGAGAATAATGGAATACCTTTAACGGTGTTGAGGTTCTATGCAATATTTCATCTAACTTTCCGGTTCTACCGTATGCCACATTTCATGGGAAACACTTTCTAAAATAGTTTTCACGTGTCTATTATATTTTTATGTTGGTTTTTGCTAGATTTCTAAATAGGAATATGAAATTGAGGCATGGATGCAATAAGTGACTAATTTACATAGGTATACCGACTGGCCGATAGATAAATCTCGACTCGAATCACCAAAAGTTTATATAACATTAGTACTTGCTTTAGATTAAAATACTTAATTACATAACAACAGTACTGCATAACATAACATTGACAGCCTCAGTGGCGTAGCGGTCGTGAACGCGGCTGCTACGCAGGAGGCGCGGTTTCAATCCCCGTTCAGTGTAAATATTGTATGCATGAATATGGGTATTTGCATTGATCTGGTCGTGCCTCGGAGAGCACGTTAAGCCGTTGCTCCCGGTAGCCATACGAACATCTATGGTAGTTGGAGCCCTCAAAAGTTTAATAACTGGTTTAACTGCAATGCTTCGATATCGTCTTTGGGTTGTGGAGGTCAGATGGCAGTCGCTTCTCGGAAAATATCATAGTTTATCCAAATCAGCAGTTAGACTGGTAAAGCGGACCCCAGACTCCAAGCTGAAAGCTTCGGATGCGACTGGGATTAACGCAAAGATGAAGAAGAAGACTTAATTACTTAAGATTAATTTGTCTTTTTCAGACAACATGGCTATGAATACTTTGCTCTCAATTTCTATAAGTATAATCCAAGGTATATTGCGGATGAAATATATTTTTTTAATTAAGTACTTAGGTATTCGCATTTACATAAACGATTGCCGGGACGCGCTGATTGGTTATCTATCCGTGTGACTCATTTTATGTGTGCGTTAGAACGATGCCTTACCTTATAAGGAGATGTTTGCATTCTCTTGCTAGTGATGGGACGCGTGCTGCAATCGCGAGATACCGGTATTTACCGTTTATTACTGATATATTCAAATGTTTTCATTTTTTATTACCGGAACCAGTGTTCACGTAACATGGTATAAGAATGATTGAGCAAATAATACATTAAATTCTCTTAAATTTACTTATCTAGCATGAAAACCAAGTTACAACGGTAAAAGGGAAAACGAAAGTTAAAGATTGTTATTTTGCAATCAACGGTTTCCAACAAAGTTCAAAGTTACCCAACACTCTTTCAAATAGTTACTTGCAGTTACGCAACGTTTCCGTAACCGGCTGCATATTTTCATAAAATGATAAAAGAAACTCAAGGCCCATTGTAAGTAACGCTCAACACGACTTGTGGTAGGATACGTAGGTACAGTCAGTATCATATCGATCGTGACGAACAATGCACTCAAAATTATCTTCATATATAAAATTATCTTAATTTTCAACCGTTCCTGTTGACTGATTGTTCTGATATTTATGACTGCCTCTGTGGCATGGCGGTAGTGAAGTATGCATGTATATGGCTACTTGCATTGGTCTGCGTGTTTCTATATATAATAAGTAGATATGTATTTACAAAAAAAAAGTATCTAAGTATGTTTATCGGCATTCTAGATTCCATAACACACGCTAGTTAAGCTTACCATGGGTGCCTATGTTCTTTCTCATGGTCTAATCTACCCCTATACCAAATTTAATCAAAATCCATTCAGTTGTTTAGGCGTGAAAGCGTAACATACAGACAGACAGACAAACTGACAGAATTACTTTCGCATATAATATTAGTATGGAAAGTACCTATGGATTTGGTACTCACCTATAGTTCGGACAATAATAGAATTTAAATCAATAAAACAGTTTGATTTGCTCTTAATACCTTGGTAACTTGGTAAAAAAAAACTATTAAGATCATTTTGAGACGTTATAGTCAAGATATTTCTGACGCTGACTGTACATGAACCTACATATAAAACATAATAGTGTACGGTAGCATATGAAGTGATCACAAAGCGGGTGTTATCCCGTCTGAGCGCGCCATTGTGCCACAGATAAACGTAATGCACCACACACAATGTAAGAGCATATTGTAATCTATAAATGTTGTCTGGCGGAGTGTGGAAATGATCGGAGTTTTTATTGTCGCAACACGGAAAGACTGTACTAAATAAAGTGAAATATAAATGGTCTAGAAAACAGTAAATGGGTAGGTACATAGCATCAAGTAGATTCAAAAATTCGGGTAGTCATACTGAAAAACTTTTACAAATACATCATAATAATACAGTATTTTAAAGTATGCAAAATAAATATGTTTTGACAATATTATACATAAATACATCCAGTTATATCGACTGAGCAGGTCTGTCATATCACAAAAGGTCATGAAAAATAAATCTCGTGGTGTGCCTCTTTGTATTTACTATAAAATAATGCCGATGGGTGGCATAGGGGTTACCTTATGAATAACTAGCTTTTGCCCGCGGCCTCGCCCGCGTGGATGTCGGTTATCGCGACCAAACATATGGTCCTTTCTCAAGGTCTAATCTACCCATGTACCAAATTTCATCAAAATCGGTTCAGTGGTTTAGGCGTGCAAGCGTAACATACAGACAGACAGACAGACAGAAAGAGTTACTTTCGCATTTATATTAAGAATGGATTACTTGTCAATATTTTATATTTGTATCGCAAATAATAAATACACAATGCGTAATTAAAAGTGTTGGTGAATACGTATTATGGGCAAGTAATTCTTCGGAATAGATATCTTATTCACAGCGTTGAATCTGCCTACGCGGGACGGGGCTCAGCTCGGCGTGACGCTGCAAAACGAAGGAAAATAACACCTTTCTACCCCCAATTCACACCAAAGCCCCGTTGAAACGATTCAAATCAGAGATTTCAGGACGATACCCGATTGTATTATTCCGGTTTCGTAACCAAAAATCCAATTGTAGTCGGATCCCTTTTGGGAAAATTTCGGAGTCCCGCTGAGATTGGCTGAATCGGCCTCCGTAGGAATGAATAACCGCAAATAATACGTTGTCATTCACCATTATTATCTCACAATGATATAGTGCTTTTTCGATAAAAATCTCGAATAACAATCGGTCAACTAGACCAATCGGGATAATGCTATTTTAAATAAAAGAAGATATCATGATAATTTACGTAATAGTCGACCATTATGACAATTATTTCAATGTCTTTATTATATAAGTATGTACTGGTTTTGATGTTGTGATGTCATCCGTAAAAACATTAGCTAAATTGGTCGCATTTTGGAAATAACTTCATACATGAGATAATAACGAAAATATGTTATCTGCAATTATGCTACTAAGTACACAATGACGATGATAGGTCAAATTTAACAGCATTATACAGTTTCATGTGAGAATGATACGTAATAATAAATAAATAATATTCTAGGATATCATCAGCACTACAGCCATACTCCTTGCTGCATCCCAAAATTCAAGATCTCTGCTACCCTACTCTTTCTCTTGATTTGACCCTCTCTTTTATGGGCGCCTCTGACCCCCAAATTCGAAAAGGAAAACCTTCGTCAGAGTCTCGTACCTAGATAGTGTACGCAGCTAGTTAGTACTGTTGGCTTGGACCCCGCAAATCTTGGTGATACTCCAAAAACACCTACACTACAAAGTACATGTGATTTGACGTATCTTAACAAGTACCCTGCTTTTGGTTTGGCACCTTATGCGTTTGTTATATAGAGAACTACTGCACAAAACCGAAGTAAGCCGATTTTAGCCGATGACCAAAAGCCGTCCAAACTTCAGGATCGAACTGTGGACCAAAGACGGTCTTAAAATATTTTCTTACATGCTATTGGGAAGAATGCTATCAAGAATAATATACCTACATAGAATGAGAATGAATAAGTATGCTTTAGATGTAAAATTTGTATCGAGTAAGAAAACTTTAAATAACATAATAAGACCTATTGGATGTCGCTAATTATTGAGATTGGATGTCTACGTGATATAGTCTGCACGGTGTACTATGATAAATGACTATGGAGTGCGCGGTGAGTACCATGGCGGACGGGAGAATACAGAACATTCGACGGAGATTGGCGTTTCACGAATATAATCTATTATATAAAAATGAATCGCTAAATCTGTTGGCATAACCCAACAACGCCAGCACCAATTTGGCCAATTCTTTTTTTAAATGTTCGTTGAAGTTTAAGGAAGGTTTTTACGGTAACCGGGAACCGACATCCACGCAGGCGGAGCCGCGGGCAAAAGCTAGTTTGAAATAAAATATGAATATTTCACAACTGCATTAAAATATTTTGGTGATAAGATACTAGTAACTATAAAGTGTGTAAGGACAACAGCAGTCGTGGCTGGTGTCTCTATATACTCCAGAGGGAGAATGGTGCATTAAAATGACTAGTATTTACGTTAATCTTCCTATTCAAGTTTAATTTCTTGTAATAGGAGTGAGTTCATGCAGGTCACATTTAGTTTAGAATGTTTATATTGGATTAAGAAGAAGACTGTCACTCTCTCACATTAGTGGACTAAAAACTGACGAAATTTTAGTCATGTATTTTGGAAATGATACTGCAAAATTATTCACAACTCGAGGCAACTTATCCGCAATGTATTTTACACTACTGGAAACTAAGAGTTTTTCCTCAACATCTCGTCTGTTAATTAACATGAAATTGAAACTTTTTAAAGTATTTATAGTTAAAAATATTTGAACCGCCCATTCTTTACTACAGCACTATACCCGACCAAAGACACAAAACAATGTCAATTGGGACTGACAGTGATATGATGACGTCACTAAACGTCACTCCCGTCCCCGACGAGAGTAAGACAAAGATAACGAGCTCCTTACTGATTTGGGTGCCGAAAATTTATGAGTACTTACTTCGGAATTCCTCGATGACGTGATGATGTTGCGGAATACGGAATATCTCGCGAATAAACAAGATAACAAATCTCGTTATGTGTTGATAACATTATTATGACACGATATTGTCATGTTATCAAAAACATTTATACGGTTTATTAAGAATATTTGTAGTTTACAGATTCTATTTACTTCTGAATTGAATATTTCTTTGCTAATTCATTTTATTGATGTGTAAATGAGTATTTTTCTTTGTTTGTTACACGATCACGAATTGTAGATTATTATTTCATCCTAGTACTTACCACAGCTTTAACCACTCTTGATCCTACAACCAACACTTTCTGCTTTAGGTTGGATAGGTTGTCTAATAGCTACTTGAGCTCCAAAGTATTTTTACATTCAAGACCTTACACGACAGTAGACCCACCCATGTAAAAAGTAGGTAGGTACATAAACACATTATAAAGGGGTAAAACCTAGCATCCAATAAAATATTTTTAGAGTGACTTCATTTTACTGACTCACGTTTGCACACCAATATAAAGATACCAAAAATTATTATCAGAACTTTGCTCCTGAAACAGATATAAAACACAATATCTTTGGGCACTTCCTTCGATTGGACGAGGTGCACGACAGGAAGTGACGTCATAGCTCGTATCAGCCAAGCTGATTGCTCATAAACCCGTCGTCGTGTCTGATAAGGCGACGAACTTTGAGAATAGACCCTAAGATACGTATAACTATGTGTAAACGCCCTTATTACGATGTTATTAGCTTTGGAAGATTACATCAAGTAGGTTGGGCGTAGGTCCTGTTTAAAAATGTTTTAGGTATATTGTCCTCGATTGTAGTTTACATATAAAGACACCTAAATGATTAGTGACAAAGTAAATGGAAATAGACTTGCATGGCAATGCAAAAAATAACCTAACGTTAGTGCGTGCAATACAAACAGCTTTACTATAGGTAGTCGTATATCGAAAAGGCTCTTTGCAAATTCTCGCTGATTACACTGCGGCTGATATACACTAGGAACTAAAAGTGGGTAATCTCACAAGATCATAAAAGTACTTCTTGAAGTATGTGGGCGTCAATGGTGCATTTAACACCTTAGCCTGGAGAGGTACAGCAAGAGCACCTATACAAGGTGCTCTTGCTATACCTCTCCAGAACGAAATCTTAAGCTTCTTAATGAATGAATAGTGTCTCTTTGTACCTACTTACTCTATCTATGTAAGTTTCTGAATATACTTACTTGCAACCCTGAATGTATTTAACAGTTTATGGAAAACGCTATTTTTCATTCTTCATTTAATGCACCATGAATTTAATAAGAAGATAATAAGGTGCAATAGGAGTGCCTATAACAAGTTTTATTTCAAAGAATTAGATGGCCATTCATCGTCTCACAATGGGTTGCGTGCCCTACCCCGTTCTCATTGTTTTAATCTTAGGGCTTGTTCGTATTCAGCGGAATGTTTATTGCTAAATATTTGCTCATACGAAGACATTGTAAGTGCAAAAAAAAGTTACTAGTATATTTATTTAGAATTACTGTTGCAAAGTCAAGAGTTAAGAATGTTTGTGACAAGTCCTTGATTTGCAAAAAAATAAATTAGTAGATGTGTCACGAAAGATAATACATACTTACACATTGCTGAGAGAGTTACGTTGCTCTAAAATCAATATATTAATGCACATATGCACATAATGTACTGAAACGTGTTGGCAATATGTTTATATGTAGTACGTAGGTAACCTCCCCTTCCGGAGCCGGAAGGGGAGGTTATGTCGGACTCAAACCGACTAAAACCGCACGCCGACTGTGGGTCGTGGTGCTAGGCCGGAGGTGAGGTTGTCATCGACATATCCCTCGCACCCCGGCTGACCCAGGGCCATCCCTCACGGTCTGGCCCTCCTCAGGAAGGGGGACAACGGTGTCCCCAACTCGCCGCCGGAATGGGGAGGCGCGCTATTCAGCGCGCCGCCGCCGTGACGTAGGTACCTATACTTGGGCACTAAGGAGAAGGAATCAAATCTGTCTTCAAGTCTAGAGTGGCGAACTGTTCCATGGTGAGCCGGAACATCACGTTGTTATTAACAAATGAGATAGTGATCAAATGTGAACAATTTTTATAATAAAAAAGGAATTATGTGAAATGACAGTGCAGGGCTTAACCGCCCACGTTACGACAAGCTATCTATTCAAGAATAATACTAGGAATCAGCACTGATGCGTAGCAAAAAGTCAGTTGCAAACCTGGCAAGGGGGGACGCACCCTTACAGGGATCACTAATTGCCAGGGACCCAGGGATGGCGGACGGCGCATTTTAAATATCCCCGCAAACGTTTTTAACAACCACCTCATTGCATTTTAAAAGAAAGGATTATAATTTCTTTTACTCTTGGGCAGGGATCGTTTATTAATTCAGCTGAGTTGTTGTTTAAAGTTTTTTTTTCATACTTTTTGTTGGGGAAGCGGCGAAGTTTTACATAATTCGTATTAGAATGTTTACTTAAACATGGAACGTAGTTATATATACCTACTTACATATCTACTTACTGCCATTGACCAGACGGGTGACCTGCCCTTCTGTGTGGATCATTCATCCATTTCCTCTATTCCTCTACGGGGAAGGAGCCTATGCACCCATTTTGTAAAGAGCATATAACATTTTTTATAATGAATAATAATATAGGTACCTACCTATTTATATGCCCACCATACCTTTTTATATAAATAGTTTTGATATTAAATATCCAGTTAATGGGAAAATAAGAAAAGGAAACGTTCCTAAAAAGTGTTGTATCATATAAAACTATGGCAATACCGACACAAATACAAACGCAAGACCGACACAACACACCACTTGTGTCATATTATTCGTTTAAATATCACAACACAAAACGGGACGGACGAATGAAAGGTGTATTTCGTTTTTGCGCACAAATGGCGAAATAATGACAGCCGTACGCGCTGGCTTACCACGTCCTCTCGCATGCTAATACCGTATTATGAATATTTATAAACGTGATCCTACACTATGGAAAAAATCGATTGTAGGTTTGTTCTTTTGTAAGTAATTTTTATCTACTAACCAAAGTAGAGCCTACACTGGAGCCATAAACTTGACATTTTGACAGTTGATACCTTTTACGTTGAATAATAATTTTTAGCAGGAAGTTTTGATTTTACCCCTGAGGGGGTAAAATATGAATGAGTGTATGGGAACTAAATCAATCTTACCTACAAGTTGGTTCCTACATCTGCTGATTAACAGCCGAGGTTCCAACGCAGGCATTTTTCATTTTTCTCTGGATTATTTGGTTTGATGGCGAAGTTCCCGCAAAACCTGCACATGTTAAATTTTAAAGAGTGAGAATTTTAAAGAGATATTCACATTCAAATAAACGAATCACTTGTTAGTCGTTTCATGCGTATTTTCTTATTTCGTATTTCTTATCGTATTTTATTACTAAAGCCCCGTTATAAAAATACCCCACCTGACAACACAAGAACTGGTCGTTTAATAGTATTAGATTTTAAATAGTTTATTCCCTTGTTTGTTAGTTAAAAGCGATGAGTATCTCCGGCTGAGTGTGCATTAGAATAGGGAAGAGGGTGGGATTTCTTAGGATTTAAATTTAAATTGCAGCGCGTCTATCTAACAAGTGTCAGTCATGTCGCGAGCGTGATAGATCGGTGATTGTATCGAGAGTCACGCTATCAACATTGTCCTTCATACTTATGGATACGTACTACTTAGGTACGTATCTGTTAGTATGAAGTAGCAAAAAGTAGGTACGAGTATGTGAGGAAGAAAAAATCCAAATAATTTACCAACACTATTTTTCTTTTGTATTTGTCAGGTGATATATAAATTTCTTATCTTTCATTGGAGCACTTCTCCCGATCGCATATCGCAAATCTGCACCAGAACCTCGACTTGCAGGCATGTAAGATTGGCTAGGCACCCTCTTGGTGAGGTCCTATACACCCTGGCTACCAAACTATTGTAGTCAATCAAATTCAAGAAAGAACTAAAGAGTTTCACAAACTTTTTTTAAACACGAGATCTAATAAGTAACTAATTTGCACACTCAAAAGTTATTAGTAGAAGTGACCTTATTTCATAATAAATCTGATAATAGTACTGACCTTGAATGCACAAAACAAAACAAGCTGAATCCTCGTGTTGTCTCAAAACCGGAGAAAATAAAAACACAATTTTAAATGCACATAATTTGAGCGGCAGGCCGCGAGATATCTAACAGACGGAAAATATTAAAGGGAACTTTACCTACATTTTTAAAAGAAGTTTTCTTTATCCAACGAATAAATCGAAGGTGGGAGGGAGAAGTTACCCGGCGGAAGTAGAAATCTGTTGTTTTATTCATGAAAAAATAAAGAAGGGAAAAATGTGGTATGCCAAACGGTTTGTTTCCGAAACTAAGATCAAGTTTGCTAGTAAACAAAACCTAGACTAGGAAAGTTCACATTTTTAAATCTGTTTTTTTGACATTACTTACATTTTTAACTACTTAAACGTCACTGTCATTTAATGTAAAATAAAATTATTACTTATTACTTATTTTAATGTTATTTTAACAGAAATTTGAAACTAGAAACTAAGCTAAATAATAAAATATACTAAAGAAAATAAAGAAATAAATGAAATATTTACATACACTGAATAGTTTTAATATATAAATTTTGTTAAATCGTGTGTCAGCCGGCATTCACTTTTGTAATAGTTTAGCTATTAAGTGCCATCGACTAAAACTAACTGACCTAACTATAAACTTTGGAGAGTGGGCCCTAAATTTTGGACTGCCAGCAAGAATGTAACCGGGCTTGGCAATTGGATGTAGAAAAAGAGACTGAAAAGTTTAGTTAGCTTAATCCGAATTAGGATAGCATTATGTTAATTTCAGGTCCAGTATACAAAGGAAATCATTTACTTTATTGGTAGATATTAAAGTTTGCAAATAACTTTATACTGAGGTTAATGTAAAGTTGAATTTCTTGATAATATCTTTAAAATAAAATTCTCAACAGACTACACTACTACAGATTGATTAAATAATAAGTAAGTGATTGTAATATATTTTCTACTGTCTGAAGGTTATATTTTGCTCCATATTACTCTAACATTATGTTTTATTATCAGTCTGTGCGTGTCAGGTGAAACGCCCTCGGTCGGAAAAACACAAAATCTCCGACATCTTTGTTCCAAACAAGTGAATTAGTTGACAAATCCTCACGCACGGTATACATTAAATAATGCAAATTTGTTGTAATCCCCACTCCGCACACCCTGGCTCACAGTGAAATATTTAATTTTCATAAAGTATACATTAGAGATATCGCGGGGGGATGGTTTTGTTAACAGAACCGCTGAAACACTTATAACGAAGTTATTTTGAATACCATTTAGCGCACCTATTTCGAATCGCACCAAAATTAGTGGGTAAGTATTCCAATATTTTTGGTAGTTGCGATTTAAATTCGTGACGTTATTGGTATGACGACGCGTAACCGTAGAGCGTTCGATTGCTACGCTAGATGTCTGGGTTTGATTCCTACTTAGTTCAAATATACATTTGCACGTGGAACACTTTCGGGGTTCATATCAACTTAACCTCTTAGTAAGTGAACCCGCTGCGCGGACGGGGTTTTGCTGCAAGCTTTCCTGATAATTACAAAAATAACTTATGTAAGTAAGTATGAATATTTTATCCGCTGTCTAGAACCGATATTATATACATTAGTGTTTGGCTCTAGATTAAACTAGGGTAAATAATCTAGATCATAACCAAAAACAATCTAAAACATAGTGGGGTGATCCCCCAGCATTAGATACATTTTATACCGGGTCGGACTTCGTTCGGTTGTTTTGATTTCAACGCCATCTCGTAACGTGCCGACGTACCAGTATATTAAATGCCAATATCAACCAACCAAGTACCTCGGACATTTACGAGAGGGCGTTACTTTAATATTTTATTAAAATATTATTTTTGTGTAAAACAATAATTATTGTGTTCTATTTATACCATTGAAGTCAATGATAGTTTAGGATAATACTGAAATACTTTTTTCCCACTCAAACCCACGTCTGCTATTTCTAGTGTTGCATTTATTCATAACATACCTTTATACCTACCTATATTCAAGCCCCGAAAATCACCGAAAGGGTACGCGGAGGTACCTATATTTCGTTAATTATTGTTTCGGTCCTACGTACGTTTTCGCCTTTTGCCGGGCACTTTGTCATGTGCTGTATATGTACCTACCTACTGTCGGATAGAGAACAACCCTATCCCATAGTCATCTTCTGCGACACCACTACCAAGTGATGCAGTGGCATTATTCTACTTCACCGGGACCTAACACGGGAACGGGAACCAGCAGGCCTTTATTCATACGATATTCACTTACTATTTGGTGTTTGTATACTACTTTAGGTAGAAGGTACAATTAACTCTCTTATAAGCAATGTAACAGCCAAAAAAGTCACTAATAAACTCAACATAATGTTCAACTATTATGGGAATACAATCGGTGGCAATTCAACACGACCGACAGCAAATTTGCATATCACCAATATTATATCGTCACGCGAAAAACGTATCCCTTACGCCTGTGTACACATGAATGACGTGTGATGCTGCCGACCTTCCCTGACGTCATCCATCATTCGACGTGGCGCCTGCACCTAGACTCGTGACAGCGCGGGTGAAAGATTTACCACCCAACGAAAAATGTACCTTATTTTTTATTCACTAAGTCAGCTTTTGCTATAACAAACCATAGTTAAAGGTGGCCCTCCACCTCCCCGCGGGCGAGGGAGGATCCCTGTCAAACGCTGGCGAAGAGTTTGACAGACGCGGGGCGCGGAGTATTTGACATGAAGGGGCTTGTTTGATACGGGGGTGAGCTGACAGCGGGGGGGGGGGGGGGGGGTGAAATATGCCCGGTCATGAATAGGCAATGGGCTCGCTTTATTTATAAAGATTGTTAGCCTGAACACGGGCCCAGTGAACTCGTGTTGAAAAATAAACACGTCGTTACTATTGACATGTAAGAGAATGTTTGAAAATATCGAAATTCGAATTCCAATAAGAGTTGTTATTCCAAATTCTGATTCCAATTGGAGTATGACATTTGATATTTTAACTATGCAATTAACGAGTTCGTATCCAATACGTAAACACCTTATGAACAGAGATAAAACAATATACGATTAGAACGTATAGATTTAGAAGCTCAGCTCTCTAAAAACTCTGATATCTTTTTTACAGAGCAGCCGAAATATACTTACGTACGGTACGTATGTAGTTTACGTTCTGGCTCACAAAAAACAAAAACAACGCCAAGACGAGTAAACACCTACATATAACCCCCAAGACTAAAACACCCAAGACTAAGGCAACCTCACCTGCAAGCCGATACACCTTATTGACTTACGAGATTCTGACGCAGGCTTTACAGCAGCGCGATTTAACTGTTACGCTTTCCGGCCTAAACCACTGTACCGATTTTGATGAAGTTTTGTAGATTATAGGCACCTTAGGAAAGGACTTTGGTTAGCTTTGGTCAGATCCGTTGCAGTATTGAGTAAAGAAATTATGAATTTTAACATCGCGTTAAAAGAATACTGTAAACAATAAAATCTATCAATTTAATAAAGTACCTACAACAAAAATAATTTCAAATGTAACGCGCTCTTCAAGTAGCAGTATTATCCCAGCAAGTAAGAGTTTATCAACGACAATTTAATTCAAGCAACCGCAACCCTCAAGCATCTTGTTAGGGGGAATAAAATCCATAAAGAACACCGTGCAGAGGCAGTGTTGGGAACAAAATTTGATTATTCCGCGAGGTTGGCCTATCGCCAGCGTCTCACTATTTATCAAGAGCGCCGAGAACTCGACGGTTTACAAGGATACTAATCATCGATACGGGACTCGAGAGCGGGGAACTGTGAGTAAAGAAATATCTACATATCTGGTAACAAGTAGGAAACACAGAAATAGGTTAAGTGATGAGTGAGCCAGGTGGTTACTTTGCATTAATTCTTGGTCAAAAGAATTAATGTAAGGCTAAGATCTATATTTGTTTGAATCAATCAGATTTGGGTGTCGTTTATGGGTTTTACACCGATACGGAGTTTTAAAGCACTAGTTTTCATATTACTCGATTCTATATTATGTAGTAGGCGATTATTCCTTTTACCATTTGTGAGTTAAACAATAACTTACTTACCTAAGTTAAATATTAACTTAACCATCATCTTCATCCGAGTGGTAATTCCGGGTGCATTTAGAGCTGCACGTCTAAAAAGGCCATTTTATCGGAATTGTCTTAGGATAATATTTCGTCCTTTCAGCTCATATGAGTGACCATTTTACGAATTTTATAGGAATCTATTGAGATTTACTGGAATTTCTAAAGTTACTACTTTTCAGCAGAATCGCTTAATGTGGCGTTTTTAGCCCCACTGATCTTTGGTGCCCAGGATCTGCTCTTCTATTCATCTTTTCCGTAGTTTTTTTTAAATTTAATGTTACACTAGTGTTAAGTATGTTAGTTGACTCTCCAACCCCGTGAGGAAAGCTAGTAGCTTTTCAAGTTATAAAACTGCAGTTATATAACAAATATTTGTTGGCTACACAAATACTCGTGGGAATCGAAAGCACATCACTGTTGAGTCGAAATGACTAGGTTTATACTAAGTATGTATTCTATAATCTATGCAAAGTCAAAAGTACATTATAATAAATCCTTATGATATGACAATTTAAACTAACAGTAAAAATATATAGATACTTTGTACGAGAATAGGTACTTAGTTTGAATTTCAATTTGAGGAATTGTCTTATCATGTGCTCCGTTTTTCAGTAATTTTTCATCATGCTAGAATTTGAAGGTTGTGGAAGCGTAACAGTCAGACTGGCAGAGTTACCTTCGTAGTTGTTGAATTAAGTATGGATTTACTAACCTACGGCTTCCATTATACGCTCATGCAAGCGTCATTCATGCCATCAGTCATGAATTACGTTTGAATGATGGTTAGAACAAAAATACTTCATTCAACCATCAGTCACCGCATTACGCGATAGGTTATTCGTCAATCACGGCCTTGACTGTGGTAAAACTGACAGCAAACCCACCGTAATGCACGCCGAATTTCTAGTTAAAGCTACAAAATTCACAAAATCAACTTGGTCCCACGAACAAAACGTTCTAAAAAAATAATAATACCAGATAAACATTACAGCATCAAAATGAACCCCTTGAGTTTAAATCTAGGGTTGCTTCCGCCTATGATTTATGGCTCGCGAGATTTCGCCTCGGGTTTTCGTTTCCTTTTGTCGGTGTATCCGGCTTTGTGGCAGCCCTGACTCGTATAATAGACAGCCGATGATTCGATCCTGTAATGAATTCACGGTGCGTTCTCGCCTTTATATAGTTGTTTTAGCTTAATTAATATGCTTAATGGAGTTTAACAATTCAATTAGTACCTCGGTAGGCTGTTACTTTATCTTTTTGATGTTTAGGGTCGAATTTTCTAAAGTCTCGGTGTAACCACCTGACTACATGGATGTCAAAAATCTGGACATAAGGTCTCCGCCGGGGTCCGATTGGAATAGTAGACCAAAAAAGCGTTGGTTTGACGTCATAAGAGATGATATGAGTGTCAGTAGTCTCACTGCCATAGATGTCCGCAGGCATTAAAGGATTTAGATAGCGAGCATAAATTCAAAGAGAAGTTACAAGAGTACCTATCACAAAAATGCTATTACACTTTACAGGAGTTTTTTGATGATATGCATGATGTACTGTAAAGTGAACTAAGATGAAAAATATTTCCTGTATATTTGGATTAAAAATAGTAATGATAGTATGGCTGCGTGCTTAACTTTTATTTATAAATTTTAATATAACGATATAATTATATTGTATAAAAATTTACTGTACCTCAACAGGGCTTCATGTTGATAAATAACATATGGTGTACTAGCATTTGCCAGCGGCTCCGCCTGCGTGGATGTCGGTTATCGCGACCAAATATAGCCCATGTCCTTTCTCAAGGTCTAATCTACCCTTATACCAAATTTCATCAAAATTGGTTCAGTGGTTTAGGCGTGAAAGCAGGCAGACAGAGTTACTTTCGCATTTATAATATTAGTATATGGATATGGATGATTTATACCTAACACATGAACGCAGTAAGGATTTTGAGTTTGAATTTGTCCAGGATTGTGCGAAGCGAAGGAGTAAAAGTTGGAAGGCGGACCCCGGACTCCGACGTTAGAGACTCAGGTGCGAATGTTACTAACGCTGATAATGAGGATAGAATTTTCTCAAGTATGGAGCATGAGAGTCTATGTTCGTCATAATAGAGAAATCTATTTTACATCGAGCAGAACCTGCAAGAGAGTGAAAAGCTCCAAAGAGTTTTGAATGGAACGGGTATTACTGTGGTATTACTTTGTATACTTGAATTAATACTAGTAATATTATTTCATTTAGGTAACAATTAACTAAAATCACTATTGGAAACATAAATAATGAGTAGGAATTGAACAAAGAACATTTAAATAAAACATCATTAATCTTCACGATTTGCGATTACATATTCTGCCTATAACTCAAATGACAAACTAGTTACAACGAAAACTCCTTCCACTTACGCGAAACTTTGGCTCATAATACTTACATCGTATTATGTACCGTCATCCCTCACAACATCAATGTTGCGGGGGTGGGTTTAATAAAACAAAAGACAACAGCATGTCGACAGTGCGGCCCGATCTACCGTCTGTCAAATAATGATACTCATTTGTCAAACGCAATCGGCCCGTCTGCGATATTCTCTATTCTTTATTACGCGGACAAATACACTGGGTAGGTAGGTGGGTACAGTCGCTTGGTGTTTTATTTACAGTTGCCTTACACTTTTATTGTGGCTATGGGTATTAAAATTGAAATGTATTTGTATATTTGAGAATATGATTTCATGGATAATGGTTGATTTTAATAAAAAATAGGTGTACAGGTCCAACTAAGACATTTAGGGCTAAATAAGTCAACCTCACTTGCAAACCGTATGGGTGTAGGTTGGCTTATTCATGAACGTCTGACGTCCCAACCTGGTGAGGGATCACGGGGTTAGGAGGTCAGGCGGTGGCTATAAAAGCGGTATAAGTCAAACCAAAAGAAGGAAATGGAATTGGTGGCCCAGAGCTCCCAGGTGAAAGGTGCTTCCAACAGTCATCATAGAGTACCTCACGCTTAACATTTTTTTTACATTTTTTTAATCATTTACTCTGGTAGGTAGGTACTTTACTGTTATGCCTACACTACAATAATAATAATAATAATATACGTCTTTATTATACATCAAGGATATAACAATACATTGAGAGATACATAATAGGTGGTAAGTACAGATGGCGGCCTTATCGCTCTGCGGCAATTTCTTACAGGCAACCATAGGATGGAGAGAAAAATAAGAGAAGAATGTTTCTGGGCAGTTTGGTGTACATATAAATAAGAGAAAACAATAATAATGAAAAAGAAAACACATAATCATAGTAGCTACGTGTGTAGGTATAGGCTGGTATAGTATATATCATTACAAACATAAACATACATACTATAAATATCACAGGAGATTTCATAATTATTATTATATAAATCTACAGGAGTAGGTACACACACACACATGTACATGTAAACACACACCTTATGAAGACAAGAAGGAACAACCTCCACATCGCAAGCTCCGTCGATCCCATCATTTCTTTTATATTTTTTCATCAATGTCACACGTGACGCCCGAATGTCATTTTCATATGACGAAAAAAAATGTTTATTAAGACGGGCCACGATATTACAATATTCCACTAGTGAAATATGGAAAGTGATATTTTACGAGAAAATAACAAGGTGCGTATGGTATGGCCAGATTAAAACCGATAGGGTTACACTGTTGTTATATTAATGTTTAAGAAACATTACGGTGCGTTATGTTACATTTTAATAAAAAAAAATATCCGTGTTTTCTTTAGTGTTTAGGGTTACAATATCGTAAAACGCGAAGGAAATAAGAATACGCATACGAAATGCATGATGCGTGGTGAATGATTCTGCATTAGTTTTTAATACCATTACGTAGGGTAGGTGTACCTACTTGTTTAGGGGATTTGAAAAAATACTAGGAATTTGATTTAGGTACCGTACACTTCGATGTAGGTAATAACTAAAGTAATTCAATATACATGACTAAGTATCTTAACTTAATGTGTAATTTGTACCTATACCTAGGTAGGTACTATGTTGTACATCTTAAGATATGTAATATTTTCTTACACTTTCTCCGTACAAATTCTATAGCTTCAAGTATCTGACCGTTTTATCAGCATAGGTGTACAGTCAGCATCAGTAAAATGTTGACGTACAAAGTACTCAAAATGATCTTAATTTAGTTTTTTGACCCTCTTCCAGTTGACCAATTTTTCTAACATTTAGTAGCCTTTAAATTAAAGGGGTGCCTTTAATTTGGTCAATAATATATAAATGAATGAAACAGTTTGATTGGCTCTTAATAAGAGAGTTATAAGATCATTTTGAAACTTCGTCGTCAAGATATTTATGACGCTGACTGTAATAGTTTTACATCTTACTCCTACAAAATAAACATTTTGGTAGTATTTTTTTTTCAAACCATTTTATAGACTACACACAAAAAAATTGTGTCCACGTACCGATTTAGATCAAAAGTAACATAATTCGATAACTGGGATCGTAGCTCACTACCGCAGTTTGCATCGTCACAGCGGCTCTGCCTCGGCACCGCACGGTATAACGCGGTGTGATGCAGCGCGGCGCGGCATAGCGGCGACGAGCGAGGCAGATGTGCCACCGGTTGTGATTGTCTTGCCGCGATGATTGATGATCTTCCGCGGCGGCTGCGGCCTAGGGCTGCCACGCTACGATAAAAATATTTTTGTATTTAACTTAACTATGAATAGTTTGTTTAAGTTTAGTACAATTAATGTTTAGTTTAGTATAAGTATGGAAACTAATATTATAAAAATGTGAAAGTAACTCTGTCTGTCTGTCTGTATGTTACGCTTTCACGTCTAAACCACTGAACCGATTTTGATGAAATTTGGCTTGAGTAGATAAGACCTTGAGAAAGGACATGGGTTATGTTTGGTCGCAATAACCGACATCCACGCGGGCGGAGCCGCAGGCAAAAGCTAGTATTTGATACAGAGATTATTATATCGTTCTATTGCGCATTTCGCTAGAATATACAATCATTAAAATAATTGTACCTATTATAAAAAATATTTAACATGGCGGTGAATAATAATAAATCTAATAATAGTTATTATTGACCAATCACGTATAACTTATATGTACTCTTAATATAAATAAAAACAATCTACAGTCAAATATAAACCAAATATTATGGTAAGGTAGGTAACCAAAATACAATTTATCTTTTCTTAATTATTAACCCCCGACGCAAAAACGACGGGGTGTTATAAGTTTGACGTGTCTGTGTGTGTGTGTGTGTGTGTGTGTGTGTGTGTGTGTGTCTGTCTGTGGCATCGTAGCACCCAAACGGATGAACCGATTTGGATGTAGTTTTTTTGTTTGAAAGGTATATTAGTCGGGAGTGTTCTTAGCTATGTTTGAAAAAAATCGGTCCAAGATGGCCGCCACCACAACATATCGGAATACATATTTCTTCATAACTCCCTCAATATGGGTATCAAGTGAAAGAGCTTGACTAGTAGATCACTTTAAAAAGTATAAAATAAAAATTAAATTAAAAATTTAAAAAACCCCCGTCACAAAAAAACACTCCAAAAAGTTGAAAATAAATGGAGTTTGCCTTTTAACTTTAACGGTTGCCATGTCGGGGGACCTTGAATTGTTCTGATAATATAACGGAGTGCTTAACCAGTTAGGGTCCCCCGACATGGCAACCGTTAAAGTTAAAAGGCAAACTCCATTTATTTTCAACTTTTTGGAGTTTTTTTTGTGACGGGGGTTTTTTTTCTTTATCTATGTGAACAACAAACAAATTAACTACAAAACAGTGAAACAAACAAAGTGATTAGTATACCCGTGTCTATTGTTGTTAGTTATCTGTGCAAATACTTTTGTTCTAAACAAAATAGAAAGCATAGAATTGTATTGTCCTAAACAATAAACAAAACCATTAGTGTATCCGTGTCTATGGTTACTGGTCCAGATAACAGACTGTGCAAATACTTTCGTTCAAGTCAAATGGTTAGCAATAATAACAAGAAAAAATATGGTATCTAAACCTAATAAACAAAGTGATTAGTGTATTTACGTATTTCGTCATTAGTTAATATAGGTAACTATGCCAATCGCTTCGATCTACGGAACGACTGTTTAAAAAAAATTATCATGGTTCCTGAGTGACGCGAGAGTGAATTTTGAATTTGGACCGGGTCGCAGAAGCTAAAAGTATGAGTCAAGGAATCTTGACCCCTATATGTACAAGCATAACGCGCATATTTGTAACATCATCTATATGACAGCAAACAAACGTGGTATATTTTTGCCTGTCAAGTAGGTAGTTGTCTTAAATTAATTTCATTTTGTTCTATACAGTCATTCTAGTACTAATACATAAAAGTAATTGGACCTTCCCAAAAACGCTTACATACATGTACCCTTTCACAATGGAGGATAATCCTTGTGATTGACAGGTCGCCCCATCTCTTTTTATTCTTTAGTTAAAGACTCCGCCTTCAATTGTGTGAAGCTCACGCCATACTTTTATACTGCAATATTTTTTGTTAAAAGATATCCATTAATATGGCATTAAAATATAGTGAAATTTAGGTGTTAAACTACATACCTCTTCGGGATAAAGCTAGGTAAATACGCAAAAGATTTGGTAGAAAAATTAAAGCATTGCACTTTAGTTGTTTGATACAATGGTGGTTTTCTTATTTTTATTTTTTAATTACTTCAAATAATCTTATAGATATCTTTAGAATAATCTTCCGATGATAAGGTATAGACAACCAGACCTTGTGACTTGTGGCTACAAGCTACATTTTAACGTCGACTTGTATCTAAATCGAAAAAGAAAAAAATTGTAATAGTGTGAAAACTGTGATGTAAGGAAAAAAGCCTTTACAAGAAGTCAATCTAATAGTCTGGTGCACGGCCACCAGATTATCAGATTGACTTCTGGGATAGAGAGAAAAGAGAGAGGAATAGTAAAACTCGCATCTCGCGTGCGATTCTTTAGAGAGGAGAATAAGTTCTTCATTTTACTCAAACATCACAACGTCAAGACACCAATTAAAATACCATATTTTATTTTATTTACATTAACCTTTAATTTTCTTTTTAATATAAATTTCAGTTTTAACGTGTTCAGCTTTAAATAGTCGAAATCCTTCACAAAATGGAGCGCGCGACAACCCTAGTTGTCTATTCAACTCACGTTTATTCAATATAAGCAAACTCAGGCATAGGCCACAGTAAAAGTACTTTGCCGAAATATTCTACATTCGTCAACCGTCGTGACGATTCCAATGTTCATATCCAGATATGACTGTATATTTTGAGTGTATTTGTGGATGCTGGAGAAAATAGCAAGGATTTGAATTGAGGACTTTTACTTAATGTTTGTTAAAAAGGTTCTTTAGTTTAAGAATAGTCTTCTTAGTGTTATAAATGTGGGAAAATCGGTTTATAGGGCCCCACCAAGATCTTCGGAGCCCATCTAGGTAGGTGACGTCAACTGCAAGCCCATATACCTACCTATGCTCTGGGCGTAAGGTCTCCTCTCGGGGTTGAGAGAAAGAGACAAGACAAATCAAACTGAGAGAAAATGCCGTCCCGGGACTCCAAAGTGCAAGCTTTAATTCCAACCAAAACTAATTTTGTTTTTATTTTTTTGAAAATTACAGCGATAGATTGAAGTCCGAAATAACGTATACCTACGAACGGGATCACAACTCAACGCGGGCGAACCGCAGGTAACCAGCTAGTAAGAAATAAACATGAAGATGTTAGTAGCTATAATTAAATTACTACAGTCGTAAGTTTGCTAACGGTTCTATACAAATATTTTTACTATTATAACTAACTACTGCCAATAGGGCCGCTGACTCTCGTACTAATATTAATGGAATAGGTACTGATAGGTCTTAGGTATAAAAAATAAAAAGTCCATGTGTTATTCCAGACTATAGATCTATTTTTATGCCAAATTGCATGCAGATCAGTACAGAAGGATCTTTTGCGTTGTTAGAACAAACATCCATACATCCATTGAATTAAAAATCTTTCCAAGCTATTGCATTTACTGTTCCCGGTTGCATCCAAGACTTTCACCTCAAAGACTAAGGTCCAACTTTCTCCTTCACTCTTTTATTCGGCTGATAAGATATTAATGGAAGCAACTACCGTCTGACCACTGAGAGGTTAGTGGAATTTTAACCAGTCCATATGTAAGATTCAGATTTTCAAAATATAGGTACTGTTTGCGCCATCTGTCCTAGCTTGTAAAGACGAAGGTTGTGGCAATACGGGCTGAGAGCAGGCCTTGAATAATGTATCTCTTTCCATTTTTACAATAATTTGTTTTTTTATACTTCCCTACCCTTTTACAATATTTTTAAGGTAAAAACGTCTAATATAGGTTTCTAATAAGCGTTATTGTAAATGTTTTGAATACGATTCAACTGTGATAAAATGAACTAGCAGTTGCGTCTATGCACAGTGGTTCAAGTTCGACACTTTTACAACGACCAACACTCGTTTCGAAGCCTTGTTTGTAGTAGCTATGCTATCAACTAGATGGCGCTTTTAACGATTTTCATAAGGCTTGCTGCTTTGCTCGCAGTTGTTGGGGCTAAGCTGCATCCTAATGATGTATAAATAATAATACCGACGACTGCAATGATGTCTATGTATACCTACCTAGGTAATAGAAAAGCATGTTTAGAAACAAATTTGTGTTACGGCTTCTGGGTAAGTTGTAAATGAATTTTGAATTTGGAATGGCCTCAGAACGAATGAGCAAAACAATTCTGACGAACCATAGGGCAATTTCTTTTAAACAAATCTGTGAATTTTTTTAAAAATTGTGTTATTTGTTTATAACTGTAAAGAAAAAACTTTACTTGCTTGTCTAAATATCCATTAAAAGCTTCCTAATTAGGACAATCTATTGACAAACAAATATTTGATAGGAACCCACCTATTATTCTCTTTATCTATCCATTTTATATTTTTAGTGAAACATACGTAGGTATCCAATTCAGTTAAGATGGACAATATCTGTTATTATTTTGACGTATCTACCTATCTTTTTTATGTAGGGCAGCTGGATCATCGCTGAATTCACTATTACAAATACAATGATGGTTCCCAGTTTGACGGCCTCTTTTTATGCCCTGCTTAAAGGACACTGCATAGGAGGAAGTAGGAACGGTGGATTGTTCAAAATTCAGTAATTCGTTCTTATGATAAATATTTAATCTTGATCTTACGCTAAATAAAATTAGAAATTAATAGTTATCCTACATCTAATAAAATAAATTGCATAATTCATTCCAAGCAACCATGTTTAATTACAAGATAGACATTCAATAATCTTACATAACATTTATATTTCTATCTATTAAAATTGCCTCGATTTATAAATCAAATGAAATTAAATAAAGAAATAGATAAAATTACATAAAACTAATATCTCTTACGCCTAATTACTTAATCTAAGTATATAAATTTACTTACCTATTCGCTACAATTTAATAAATACTAATGTTTATCTTACTTCTAACAACTTGATCTATAAAATGCACTGGCTAAAATTACTTAAAATTAATATCCTATATTTATTACACGATTTTCAATTACACTACTAGACGCACTTGTTGGAGATACAAATCCCACACCATCTAATTATTAGATGCTTTCGCTTCTAGTATTGTTATCAGCTCACGGGTTATATTCTGGGGGACTTTTCAACAGTTTAATCTTCCGTAAGATGATTCTGAAACCTGAATTCTGATGATTTGAAGGTTCTCTCATTAATTCTGTGATTAGGCGTGGTTGGCTGTAGAGTGTAGACGTTGGTTGGTCATGGCTTTTCGAAGCTTGGTTTACAATAACCAGCCACGTTATCAACTAGATGGCGCTTTTCAATATTTCCATAAAACCTTCGCAAGCATGATTAGTTCCCCCAGACGGTTTGATACATGGCTGGCTAAAAGAAATATTTGCCGTGGGTTTGTTGATTGGGTTAGTTATCGATGAATTGGATGTTATCACAAATTGAATGTGCTGAAACTGGTTTGCTTCTTGCAATCCTGTAAATCCTGTAAAATAAAATTGAAAATATATTAACGTGAGAAATAACTTCGACGTTTTGAGTGTAAAGGCTCTTCTAACTTTAGGAGCTCCAGCGAAATTCATTTGCATGTCGGTGCCCCTACTTAATGACGAATGAGACTCTTATGCAGGCGTTCCTCTCAGGATTGAGGGTCAGACGTTTCTATAGAAGCCAAAATAAACCAAACAATGCCCAGAAGGGATAGCATGGTGTACTCGGAACTTCGAAGTGCAAATCGTAGATGCAATTTGGATTAATGCTCATTACTTTCTTTCTAGATCTCAATTGCGTCAGTGTACAGGCTACATGAACTTTTTCTACTGAAATTAAATATTTCATGTAAGGCCGAATGTACATATGTCATAAATTAAACAAATTAAACACCAACCGGTGCCCGGGCACCGCGAGTCTATTGTTTATCTATTGTTCTATTTTTTTCGGTAAAATTTAGCTTATGGCACTGGAAACTCATAGAATGGTCTAAAAACGTTATTCTTACGTACTCATTTTCGTATTTCGTATCTGTTATGTGAATGTAGTTCTGATGCGCTGTGGTTTCTTTCCAGATAGCTAGTCCATGCTGTTATATGTAAATACGTATTTTCTGAGGGTTTGTTGATGGGACCAATTAAATCATTATGAATTGGGTGCCGTATTTTCGGATGATGTTGCATGTATTCCTCTTGAGGTGGCTAAGTCGGTATCGGCTTCGGGATTGTACGTTGTACGGTGTTTCATTCTTATTGCTTTTGGTGGTGTTTGATTGTCATATGATCTGAGGCATTATATCATCCATAAAGCCAATCCAATGATAAGCCCTGTAAAACAAAGAGTTGTTAATTTATATAAAATCGAAATATAAGTATCCAAGTATAATGTATTGGTGTTTTATATGGTGTTTGGGAGCCACCACGATCTCTTCAAGGTTGACGAGCAAAGCGCAGTCTCGGGGTTAGGGGGTCGTATAGCTGTCGGTCCCAAGAAAGCCGTATAAATCAAAAGAAATAAAATTAATAAAATAATTGATAGGTGATTGCTTTTGTAATCTTCAGAAGAAAAAATGAATATGTTTTAATTTTTGTTTATTATTTTATGTGAAGTTTTATAGCTAAGTCAGTCGGTACTACTTTTGACTCAGAGGTATTATACTAAGAGCCTGTTAACATTAACACTAGAACTTTGACATTTTATAAAAGCTTTCCTCTCGGGGTTCAGGTTTAGGGAGTTTGGATTCAACTAGGATTTGTGCTCGCACATACCTATGTTAGCATTTTGTAATTTGTTGTTTCACTTTAGTATATATACCCAATCAGTTCAGATATCCAGAATTCCCTGCTATCAGTAAGCAGGTAGCAGTTGATCTATACTCACTTGCAAACCTCAAGTAGAATAAACAGACGAATGTTAAATTATTACAACGTCAATCATAACCATGATAGATAGAATACAATGAACAAACCCGCGGCACTTATTTGTCTTCTGATTGTGGATACCATCAATGTATGTCTCAATATTTTTTAAACTTCAAATCATCTTATCGTCGGACGGTACCAACATAAAATAACCCAAATAAAATTTGAGAAGCAGGAGGAAATCTTGAGAAATCTTTCATGGTTGTGTGTGATATTGCAAATCCATTGAAAATAAACGAAACATTAATCAAAGTATTATTTCAGAACTGTTCAAGTAATTTACATTTGTTAATGCCCTTATTTTGTAATCAATTAAAGAATTTTATGAAAATGTGGCATCATAAAAAACTAAAATAGGATGCCCCCCTAACCTGCAACAAATCGAATACATAGGGAAAATTGAATGTTCTCGGGCGGGGCTCGAACTCGCAATCTTTCCCTTACAGGGGCAATGCCTTGACCATGACCATGAATGTCTCGGTAGCCGAGTTGGTTGTTGTGACTGGTTACATAATTATTATCATCACGCTACTATCAGCGATAAACGGCACAGTGCGTTTGGTCTGGCCTATGTAGGAGCTACCACAGCTGCAGTCAACTTTATAGACACCTGGATATTCCAAGGGAAAACTGTCTTTAGGCGTGAGTGGGTACTGGGACAGGTTTTTGAATGGAGTGAAGATAGTTTTTACTGAGAACTTCTTTATAATATTAGCAACCTTATCTGTCACTCCTTTCACACATGGTAAGTACGCAGGTGCCGGCGAGCATCTCGATGCTCTGATCCGCCCATTGTAACCGTACCTCCGTAGAACGCCTCTTCAATGTTTTATTGCTTGCAACAACGCCGAAATATCCGATACTCTCAAATCATAACCAACTTGGTAAATATCCCGGCGAGTGTTTTACTATGGTTTACTATTGTTTGATAAAAACGTAAGACAAAATTATCATTTTAAAAACAACGTTAGTTATACCAATCATTTGACAAACTTTCATTTCTAAAACATTACTTTAAAAACAATCGTTTGACAAAATACAGGTTTCGCAAATGTTTTACTTCGCAAATATTTCACTAGTCAAAATATTATTATAATTATGTTTATTTATTTGACTAAATTGATGTTTTACAAAATTCTGTCTACTTTCCTAACAAAAATTAGTTATTGGCGCTTCGCCGGCCGCTGCCGTACCAAACATATCAAACGTTTTTAGACCAATTGTTTTATTATTTCATGTCATCTTTGTATTAAAGTTAATTCAAATACCTATATAAAACTTTTACCAAGCAATGCATTTTGTCAAATGTTATTTATGCTATACGTTGTTTTGCCTACTACATGTTTTTAAAAATAAGCCTCTATATGAAATGATGTTTTGACATAACAACATTTTTTCTGGTAAATAATTTGTCAAATTAATAGTTTGTTAAACAATAGTTTGTTAAAGGTAAATTTATCAAGTATAATTTTGTCAAAAGTTATTTTGTAAATGAAAATGTGTCATTTGCTTTTTGTCAAATGATTGGACACCGTTTTACTATTAATGCTAATGAAGTATATGATTTTTTTAAAACACTGAGGTAGAAGACAAGCACACAACCCACCCGATGGAGAGTGATTACCGTGGCCTATGGTCGTATGCAACACTAGGGGCGTCACACTCTCCTGGAAGCGAGATCCCTTGCGGCACTGTATCGGTTCCGTAAGGAGGCCCGGGAGCGGGGATACGATCCCGAGCCCGAAGACATTCGGGCCGAGAGGTCCCGGCTCCACGGGATCGTGGTGGCGGAGTGGGAGCGACGACTTGAGCAACGACGCGCAGGGCATGCCGTCATAGAGGCGGTAAGGCCCATCATGGGGGAATGGCTCGAGAGGCCACATGGCAGCCTCTCGTATCGACTGACGCAGATTATAACCGGGCACGGGTGCTTCTGGAGATATCTGTGTCGGATAGAAAAGGAGCCAACGTCCGAGTGCCATCACTGCGACGCGAGCGAGGACACGGGGCTGCACACGCTCACCGAGTGTCCGGCATGGGCCGGACCGAGGCGGGAGCTAGTGGCGGTCCTGGGAGTGAGAGTTCTCACCCTCGCCACCCTGCACACAGCAATGGTCCGCTGCGCGGACGCGTGGGCGGCCGGCGTCTCCTTCAGCGAGCAGGTAATGGTCGTGAAGGAGACGGCGGAGCGGGAGAGGCGGCGCGAGCGAGAAAGACTCGCGAAGCGCGCCGCCCGCGCGCGCAGGCAACTCGGGCGTCGGAGGGCACTGACTGACCTCCGTCCCCCATGAGCGCGGGCCTGGGGGTGACGGGTGGAGCCGCCTGTCACCCCAGCAGAAGTAGGCCACGGCGGCGCTGAATAGCGCGCCTCCCCATTCCAGGAGCGAGTTGGGGACACCGTTGTCCCCCCTCCTGCGGAGGGCCAGACCGTAAGGGATGGCCCTGGGTCAGCCGGGGTGCGAGGGATATGTCTATGACAACCTCACCTCCGGCCTAGCACCAAGACCCACAGTCGGCGTGCGGTTTTAGTCGGTTCGAGTCCCACATAACCTCCCCTTCCGGCTCCGGCAGGGGGGGTATCCAAGGGGATTTCCAGACCAAAAAAAAAAAAGGGCGTCACACTCATGCTGCCTGTATTTGAATACAATGCGATCTAATATTGGCTTTGAGCACAATGGTGATGAGGGGTTTGTATACTAACACAATAAAAGCTTAATTTAAATTGAACATGGGAACTTTATTTAGGTATTTACATTTTGCATAGGTACTTACTACAATTCTATTAGAACTAGATTATTTTTTGATTATGAATACTTTTCATTATGAACACTTAATTGCTAATAAAACTCTTGTTTTACTAAAGTAGGTACTCCGGTACACTGTAAGGTGGGAGGAGAGGGAGAAGGCAGACGGGAAATATCGGCGGGAGTAGTTACTGCTTTCGGGTTTGCCGATATGACGATATTCGGCACTGGAATTTGGTTTGGAGCTTGTAATGGTTGAACACCATCAATCACCGTCAAATACCGAGCATGCGAATATGTTGGCGCCTGCACATTGCTCGTTGGGTCCATTTCAGCATTTTCTTTTTTTTCTTTCATTCGCCGGTTTTGGTACCAGACCTTCAACGTTTTTTCGTTCAATTGTAACGCATTAGCTAGTACTATTCTCCGGGCACGGTCTAAGTACCGACTTCTAGCATACTCCTGTTCTAGGAGTGTCAGTTGCGCTGTGGTGAATGCGGTTCTCACTCGTTTTGGTTTTTTCACACTGCTTGAAACGCTGCTAGCAGTCCATGTGGGTTGCGTATCTGGTCTATTCAAGCCCTGTTCATTACACCAGTTGTGACACGGATTCATCATTTGAGGAGCACTTGGTGCAGCCACCCATTGCAAATTCTGTGAAAAAAGAAAATGTTCTGTTTAAATTTGTTCCAAATTAATTGTAAAATAACTAGTCTATCGTATAATTCATATATTAGTCGATTCTGATGTATTAATTCAAAGCTATGGTTTGCAACTGGTACCGCACAAATTTTAAAAAGTCAATTGAAGAACGGAGACTTTTTGTCAGATAAAAAGTCTCCGTTCTCCCCTTGACTGACTACTACGATAATTTACACAATTAATGGAATTATTCGACCAAACGCGTGTAAAGTTTATTCCTAGAATAAACAGGCAATGGTGCTAATTCTGTTTTGTTTAAACTAACTACAATACACTAAAAATCTCTAAAATTTATTATACACCCAGATTGCATAGTCTTTTCGTAGAAAAAGATTATTGTAGTGTGTGACCGATTCCGGTCAGCACAGACAGATTTCGGCCGGACAGTACATTCCTGTGAGGCAAACGAATACTCAATAAGTCGGCCGGCCGACTAGTGCAAGCAAATTTCGATCTTATTGACATCACATTAAACAGAGTATTTTTTCCTATATTCATCATCTGCAGCATCTATTTATGCGAAACGATATGTAATTAAGAAAATGTTATTAAGGTCGAAAATCGTTTTTCTATTCTTAGTAGTCCTTGTAGTCGGTTCGAGTCCCACGTAACATGCCCACCTAACGATTTTGCTATCGAAACTGTGTCTAAAATCTTTTCTTACAAAACGACTATAGAATCTGGATGTATAATATACCATTTTAGAGATTTTTAGCGTATTTTAGTTAGTTTGACAACACAGAATTGGCATCAATGTCACCCACATATTGGCCGTTTATTCCAGAAATAATCTTTACTCGCGTTTGCTCGAACAGGCCCTAAATGATAAAATATTTTAAGTGACTTCGAACGTTGATATTAGAACTACTGCAATGGTTTAATTTAAACAATTTAGTATTATTCCTACAAATATACAATTTGTCATAAGATGAATTATGATATGCTTTTAAAAACAAAAAATCTAAACGAAAACGAATGTGGGATAAAAAATTATAAAAACAACTTACCGCTGGATTCTGACGAAAAGGCGGGTTCGTCGGCACGATTTGATTCCACTATTGGTACTAGTGGTACTTGAACATTGTTCGTCGCCCGTTATAGCAACATCATTTTGAGGGTAAGTGTTGTTGCACTGTGTATCATTCCCGGGGCTGGAACCGCTTATACTTTGTCTAGTGTTAGATATAGCAACATTATCTTGAGTGTAAGTGGTGTTGCGCTGTGTATCACTTCCGAGGCTGGATCCGCTTGTACTTTGTCTATTGTTAGATATAGCAACATCATCTTGAGGGTAAGTGGTGTTGCACTGCATGCCACTCCAGTTGCTGGACCCGCTCGACATAGTATCATCACTTTGAGGGTAAATGATGTTGCACTGCGAAACACTCCCGGGACCAGAATTACTAGTACTTGTACTTTGTTCGAAGCCCGACGTAATAACATCGTCTTCAGGATAAATTATGTTCCACCACGACGACATAGCGATATCGTTTTGAAGAGTAAGTTATGTTCACTACAAGAGTTATAGTGCTTGTGGTGAATTACGAAAAATAATCGTATTTATATGCTTAGCTGAGCTGTTTAGAGGACCTATTTATCCAATAAAGTCCTTACAATTTGTATAGATCAATTAGTTGATGAGTGTTAATGAGTCGGTATTTAGGGTGGTCTGTAACGACATTAGAATCAGATTGTGTTTTTTCGCAGGAAACTATTATTTAATTATTTTTAAATCGTACATATCAAGAAAATTTTCGTATGAATCATTACGTTAAGTTCCTTAAAATGTGTCAAGTAACACAAGACATCTCCGCGAGACCGACGAATGGTCTTAAAACTAGTGAGTAGTGCAAATATTAAATTAAAAGTATGTAATGTATGGCTTTCTGTGGTAAAAGAATAGAAGCATACGTATTTTTTATACATATAGTCTTAATGTTGGAGAAATACATAAAGGTCAATTCCTCCGTCCCTCATGAGCGCGGGCCTGGGGGTGACAGGTGGAGCCGCCTGTCATCCGAGCAGAAGCAGACCATGGCGGCGCGCTAAGAAGCGCGCCTTCCATTCTAGGGGCGAGTCAGGGACATCGTTGTCCCCCCTCCCGAGGAGGGCCAGACCGAAAGGGGTGGCCCTGGGTCAGCCGGGGTGCGAGGGATATGTTGAAGACAACCTCACCTCCAGCCTAGCACCATGACCCTCAGTCGGCGTGTGGTTTTAGTCGGTTCGAGTTCGACAACCTTCCTTGCGGCTCCGGTGGAGGAGGTATGTGTGAGGATTTTTGCACGAAAAAAATGACAATTGACTGACTGACTTTTCAAATTAGCACTAATTTACTTATATACCTAGAGTTACTCACCTAATCAATAAATATGATAATATTATCCCACTAATAATAATTGTAATTGAACGCTGTAAGTTTTTGTTGTGTTTTACAGCACATTTTATAAGGAAATTTAGATTTCAGTACTAAAGCTTTCACGGCAACTTTTTCTGTTGAGCATTTCTTGTTGTTGTTGTTAATTTTGTGCATGTTTGAAATGTTTATAATACATCATTTAACCTATCTTTTATTAATGAAGATGCAATGCATATAATTATTTCTTACTGGCGTGAGATGGATTGAACACTATTTTTTGTCAGTGATTAGCACTGATCGTCAAATCTTATACCTTTAAATGAGCAATTCTTGTATATATATATTATTGGAATCTCGAAATCGGCTCTATCGATTTTCATGAAATTTAGTATACAGGGGGTTTCGGGGGCGATAAATCGATCTAGCTAGGACTCATTTTTGCAAAATTTACAATAAAAAAATACCGATTAAACCAGATATTTATAATAATTAGGCAGATGTGTCATGAGTCAGAATGTTGTAATTATGCAATGGCTATTTAGAACGTTTTAACTGGTCGTACCATTTTATTCACTACTACAAAAAGCTAATTTATTAATAGATCAGCGTCCATTAAGAAATTACATAAGAACTGAACAAACATGCTTGTTGCACTAAAAAAGATATTAAAGTACCTTTTATAACAAAGGGGGTAGATGACCCAACAATGTATTTGAGGCCAACGCTCAAGCTAAGCAAATACAACAATAATAATAATAATAACAATGCTTATTACACTTATACATAAATATAAGTTTTTTGCATGTTTTACCTTTAACCTCTGCATGCATAATTTTATCTATTCTTTTTTAATATTTACTTATTTTATTTAACCAATTCAGAAGTTAAATCGACTTGTAGTCGTTGAAGTACCTTTCACATACTTTCAATCCAAACCCAAATAAGTGTGAAACAATAAAATTAAATATAAAATTAATATGTAACCTAATCGACTTCAATTCGATTGATATTTTTACATTGAAATAAATTGAGTTTTATGTATGTAATTTGAAAGGAATCTGAATACTTGTAAATTTTCTTAATTTTGGAAGACCTAAGTTATATTGGCATTGCCGATTGGGTTTTTTATCATGCGATAAATCCCCACGGATACCACCCCCACGGAGCCGATGGAGGTTATGTCGGACTCAAACCGACTAAAACGCACGCCGTCTTGGGTCCTTGGTTGCCGGAGGTGAGATTGCCAAAAGCATAAGTCGATTGGGTAGTGGCCCAGCCCACTATGCTGCCAAAGAGTGCCTTTCCTTTCATGTGGATGGTTGTTCAATGGCTGGATCATGCACCATGCATCCTTATGTCTACTTCGATAATAAAGTTTTACATATATAGTAATATATATAATGAATTTATTCCTATTGTAGTCAAAGCGTAGCTTAACAACCTAGCAAGCGTAGCCTATGAACGTAGCAGGCGTAACCTGGCGAGTGTAGCGTAGGAAGACACTTCCTATACTTCGTACAAATTTTGGCATCCATATCATATATATATATATTTTTTTTTTTCACAACATTCCACACAACGCTATCTAGATCCATGGTAAGCATAGCTTAACTAGCTTGTGTTATGGAATCTAGAATGCGGATAAACATACTTAGATACTTTTTTTTTTTTGTAAATACATACATAGGTAGTATACATAGAAACACCCAGACCAAAGCAAATAGCCATATTCATGCATACAAATATTTGCATTGAGCGGGAATCGAACCCGCGCCTCCTGCGTGGCAGTCGCGTTCACTACCACCACGCCACGGAGGCTTCTTGAATTACTTGAAGTACTGACTTCTTAAATTTTGTATCGTCAGTATAATATCACAATTGAACTGTCATTAAACTTTTAATTTATGTTAGTATAATATTGAAATATAAGTATGTAAGAATGTTTTTGTATGTCCAAACTCAAGGTTATTTCAAAAATATTATACTTTTGCAATGTATATTGCACATTGTAAATAGGGTACATAAAGAACTAGTTACAAATCAAATAAAGTTGTTCTCAAAATATGTTTTGTATCTGTTAGATTTTCTACTTATCCTTATCATTGTATTTCATATAACGTGAATCATTGTATTTCATTATTTGGTTGAGTTTAGCTCGATTTAATACTTATCTTTAATGAACGAGCGAACGAAGTAAGTGCACTCACTTAGTTTCCGTTTTGAGAAGCAGAATCGGCTGATTTTGATTGTGTCCGTTTTTTTGTTTGCCGGTCTACATAGAGGACACATTACTTAACCGATTTTCATAAAACTTGGCAGTAATGTTTTTGACATGAACCTTTTTTGATAGGAGGGAAAATGGGGGAGAAAAGGTGCGAACTATGCCATCGCGATTTTTACGAATGAATATGAATGATTTTGTCTGAAGCATCAAAGATGTGACTCACAGTTTGTTGTAAAAAACATTCCTCTTGAAGGTGAACTTCGTTACATAACGCGTCTTTTTTTTTAGAACATCCTGGCTATTTGGGTAAGAAACATCCAGGGCCCGTTCAAATGAGAAGATACATAATATATATCAAGTTTTTATTACTATTTGCGTTTTTGAAAAAAAAAATTGGTTGGTGACAACCAATATATTTTTTTGTACATATAAATATGGTATGGTAAATAAAGAAGGTGTATTAACACTAACACCCATATTTCATCAACTAAGATTTTCGGTCCCGGGCACTTAGTCATGGGCTGTATGTAGACTGTCGGATGGAAAATACCCCTAGCCGCCTTTGTCGCCTACAACTACGCGACTAAACGCTAATAAATAATTTGATATTTTTATACCATTGAGGTGGTAGACAAGCTCATGGCCCACCATATGGAAAGTGATTACCGTAGCCTATAGTCGTATGCAACACCAGGCGTTACACTCGTGCTGCCTGAATTTGAATGCAATGTGATGTAATATTGGTTTTTTCGCACAATGTTGATAAGGGGTTTTTATACAGGATGTAAGGGAAACGCTCCTGAAGCCGAAGAAATACTACATAAAAAGAAAAAAAATGCCATAAAAGAATTTGATTTGGTCATTTTTTTTTATTCCGTTAAGTTAGTATCATTTACTCTATCGTGTGAGCAAAGCTAAATGAAAAGATAATTTCATACCTAATAAAACATCTCTACAAAAAAAAAAACAATTGGCGCTAAGAGCATGCTTTTTGTAGTGATGTTTTTTAATGAAATTATCGTTTCATTTAACTTTACTCACACGATAGAGATATAAATGCTAATTAAACGGTATAAACATTTTTTTCTACCTTATCGATTTTTTTATGTCAATGTGCAGTGTGCGTATGCGTGTAAACGCTCCCGAAGCTGAAGGCAGTAGTACTCCAAGTACTACTAGGGGCCTTTAGCTTCGAGAGCGTTTTCCTTACACACGGTAATAAGACAATAAAAGCTTCATTTAAATTGCACATAGGAACTTTATTTGGGTATTTACATTTTACATAATTCAAAATTATAGTAAGTTATGCTATAATTTTATTAAAACTAAATAATTTTTTACAAATGAACACTTAATTATTAACAAAACATTTTTTTTCTTTTCTTGTTTTCTTTTTTTCTTTTCCAATATTATCATATAAAATACATTTTAAACAATAATATCACATGGGTAAAACCTTACAACTACCTTATTTTATCTTATTATTTATCTTAAAAATATTAAACATTCGTTATACATTTTCCTAGTTTAACCGAGACCTTCAAACACCTCATCTAGGAGAAAATCAGTGAGCAGTGGTAGGTTCGATCCCCAAGATTTAACTCCACAATCTGATGCACTTGTAGAAGTCGCAGGTTCACTCGGAACAGAGCCAGGGTCTTCCACAGAATTGAGTTTGTCCACTCTCACTTGTAAGTTTGCTGGAGTAGCTACTCCGGCACACTGTGAGGTGGAACCAGAGAGAGTAGGCAGACCGGCAGTATCGGCAGGAGCAGTTACCGTTTCTGGATTTGCCGATATGACGATATTCATCACTGGAATTTGGGTTGGAGCCGGATACTGAGCACGCGAATATAGCGAATATGTTGGCGCCTGCACGTTGCTCGTTGGGTCCATTTCAGCAATATCTTTTTTTTCTTTCATTCGCCGGTTTTGGTACCAGACCTTCAACGTTTTTTCGTTCAATTGTAACGCATTAGCTAGTACTATTCTCCGGGCACGGTCTAAGTACCGACTTCTAGCATACTCCTGTTCTAAGTGTGTCAGTTGCGCTGTGGTGAATGCGGTTCTCACTCGTTTGGGTTTTCTCACACAGCTTGACACGCTGCTAACAGTCCATGTCGGTCGCATATTTGGTTTATTCGAGCCCTGTTCATTACACCAGTTGTGACACGGATTCATCATTTGAGGAGTATTTAGTGAAGCCGCCCATTGCATATTCTGTGAAAAAAGAAAATGATCTTTATAAAATTGTTCGAAAATTAATTATTTAAATGAAGTAACACTAATCTATCGTATATTAGTAGGTACTGACTACTACAATAATTACACGTTTAAATGATTAAATAACTCAAGGGACATCGATTGTTGATAGTAGAATTACTGGAATAGTTTAAACTCAAAAATATAATATTATTCCTTCGAGGATATAATTTATGATAAGCTTAAAGTATGATGTGCTTTTAAAAACAAAAAACAAAACAAAATCGATTGTGGAATGAGAAATGAAAAATAAAAAACAACTTACCACTGGATTCTGCCGAAAAGGCGAGTTCGTCGGCACGATTTGATTCCACTGCATGCCATTGTAAGCACTAGTGGTACTTGTACATTGTTCGTCGCTAGATCTAGCAACACCATTTTGATGGTAAGTGGTGTTGCACTGTGTGCCACTCCAGTCGCTGGACCTGCTTGAACTTTGTCTTAAGCCCGACATAGAAACATCATTTTGAGGGTAAATGGTGTTGCACTGCGAAACACTCCCGGGACTAGAATTACTTGTACCTATATGTTGTTCGAAGCCCGACATAATAACATCTTTTTGAGGAAAAGTTGTATTCAACCACGACGACATAGCGATATCGTTTTGGAGAGTAAGTTATGTTCACTACAAGAATTAAACTAGTTGTGGTGAATTACGAAAAAATATTCGTATTTATATGCTTAACTGAGCTGTTTAGAGGACCTGTTTATCCGTTAAAGCCCTTACAATTTCTATAAATCGATTAGTTGATGAGTGTTAATGAGTCGGTACTTGGGGTGGTCTGTGACGACATTAGAAACAGTTATTGCGTTTTCTCGCAGGAAATTATTATTTCATTATTTTTGAATTTAAAAAAATAATAATGAAATGAATATATAAAATACTTTTCGTATGAATCATTACGTTAACTTCCTTAAAATGTAACAAGTAACAGAAGACGTCTCCGCGAGACCGTCGGATGGTCTTAAAATTTGTGAGTGGAGTAAAGATTAAAGTAAAAGTATATAATGTATGGCTTTCAGTGGTAGAATAAAAAAATTGCATACGTATGTAATAATATAATCTTTATATGGGCAAATATAATAAGATCAATTTATTTTTATGATTATCTATCTTCTATCTGTATATATAAAAATAAATTGCTGTTCGTTAGTCTCGCTAAAACTCGAGAACGGCTGAACAGATTTATCTTATCCTGGTCTTGAAATGTTTGTGGAAAACCAGGGAAAGTTTAAACAGTGAGAAAATATAGAAAAATTGCGAGTAAAATACTAAAAACGAATTTATGCTTATTTATACCATATTATGTTGTTCTTATGCCATCATTTAAGATTTAAATACCAAGAGGTGCTTATGTAATCAATAAATATGTAAATAATGTATATATAATTATTTTAGTATATATATAATTTTAACACAACAAGTTTATGATTTTTTTACAGCACCATTTATAAAGGACATTTAGATAACAATAATACAGTTTACGCGGCAACTTTTTCTGTTGATATTTTTTTGCTGTTGTTGTTTACTCTATGCATATTTCAATTATTTACAATACAAATCGAATATATAGGGAAAAATGAATCTTTTCAGGAACATCGTTCATTGATTCTGATAGTTCGTAAGAACATCGGTGGATGATCCCGCCGTCACCTTAAAGACGGATAAAAATAGAAAGGAAATTTGAATCACATCGAGCGGAAAAATCGCGGGTTGGAGTCCCACCCGAGAAAATTATTTATCATACGCTTTTATGAAAATAGAGATTTACCTGTAAATAAATTTAAAAATGCAGTTAAGAGTAAACTGTGCCAGAAAGGCTATTATAAAATCCAAGAATATTTAGATAATAAATAAGCTTAGAAATAAGCTGTTCGCTCAGCTATGCTACTCAAGCAAAGCATTGTGTCTAGACCATAAGTTTTAGGCTAAGTAAATGTTTGTACTAAAAAGTCCAATACCAGTAAATCTAATAAGCATTGTTGTATTATAGTGCTCGCAAGATAACTCTGCGCGCGGGAGACATTGGAACTATCATTTTATATTCTATTGTCTTCGAATAATAAATAGTACAGACACTTTAGATATATAACGTTAACAAATAGATTTTTTTTAATCATATTAAGGACAGACTCAGACATATAGCCAGACTCAGCCTCAGATATAGGCCCGAAACATTATGGCAATAGGCTCA
Source organism: Eilema sororculum (assembly GCA_914829495.1). Taxonomy (NCBI): domain Eukaryota; kingdom Metazoa; phylum Arthropoda; class Insecta; order Lepidoptera; family Erebidae; genus Eilema; species Eilema sororculum. Next base: position 16,375,067 of record OU618545.1, on the reverse strand, counting down.
CCCCCGATTACATGGGACCGACTACGATTATTGGTGGAATGATGGTGTTAGTTCACCTCTGTCTAACCCTTCGGGGATGAAGGCGTGATTATATGTATGTATGTATATTAAGGACAAGAAATGCAACAACAACATTAGGTACGCCAGAGCCACTATTCGCGCGCAGATTTATCTTGCTAGCATTTTAGTTTAACCTAGGCGGCAAAAAACATTGTATGTTATGTAAAAAAGGTACCTTAGATATCGTTGTTTAGTACAAGAAGCAGGTTTGTTTAGTTCTTATGTAATTTCGTAATGAACGCTGATCAATTAATAAATTAGTGTATTGTCAGCAGCTAAATAATTAGTTCGGGCTATTGAAGAGAGTGGTACCACTAGTTACGATGTTCAAAATAGCGATTGCAACTTTACAACATTATAATTAGGCAGGTATGTCATGAGTCAGTCATGACATGCCTGCCTAATTAGGTATAATTTGACGATCAGACTAATCACAGAAACGAAATCGTGGCCAATCCATCTTAGCCCGTTAAAAATATATGCATTGCACCTTCAGTATTATAAGAATGGGTTAAATGATGTATTGTAAATACTTGAATGAATTTTACAGCATTAAGTATGCTAACTATACAAATCGAATACATAGGGATAAATTATTTTTCTCGGGTGGGACTCCAACCCGCGATTTTTCCGCTCGATGTGATTCAAATTTCCTTTCTATTTTTATCCGTCTTTAAGGTGACGGACGGTGGGATCATCCACCGATGTTCTTACGAACTATCAGAATCAATGAACGATGTTCCTGAAAAGATTCATTTTTCCCTATGTTTTCGATTTGTGTTGTAAATAATTGAAATATACATAGAGTAAACAATAACAGCAAAAAAATATCAGCAGAAAAAGTTGCGGCGTAAACTTTATTATTGATATCTAAATGTCCTTTATAAATGGTGCTGTAAAAAAAATCATAAACTTGTAGTGTTCAAATTATATATATACTGAAATAATTATATATATACATTATTTACATATTTATATATTTTGTCATCTTTTAAACCTTCCCTGGTTTTCCACGAACATTTAAAGACCAGGATAAGATAAAATTTTAGTGAGACTAACGAACAGCAATTGATTTTTATATATATAGATAGAAGATAGATAATCATAAAAACAAATTGATCTTATTATATTTCGCCCATATAAAGATTATATTATAACATACGTATGCTCCTTTTTTATTCTACCACAGAATGCCATACATTATATACTTTTACTTTAATCTTTGCACTACTCACCAGTTATAAGACCATTGGATGGTCTCGCGGAGACGTCGCGTGTTACTTGATGCATTTTAAGGAACTTAATGTAATGATTCATTCGAAAAGTTTTTATATATTCATTTCATTATTTTTAATTTTTTGATTTAAAAATAATGAAATAATAATTTCCTGCGTAAAAACACAATAACTGTTTCCAATGTCGTCACAGACCACCCCAAGTACCGACTCATTAACACTCATCAACTAATCGATCTATAGAAATTGTAAGGGCTTTAACGGATAAACAGGTCCTCTAAACAGCTCAGCTAAGCATATAAATACGAATATTTTTTCGTAATTCACCACAACTAGTTTAATTCTTGTAGTGAACATAACTTACTCTCCAAAACGATATCGCTATGTCGTCGTGGTGGAATACAACTTTTCCTCAAAAAGATGTTATTATGTCGGGCTTCGAACAACGTAAAAGTACTAGTAATTCTAGTCCCGGGAGTGTTTCGCACTGTAACACCATTTACCCTCAAAATGATGTTGCTATGTCGGACTTAAGACAAAGTTCAAGCGGGTCCAGCGACTGGAGTGGCATGCAGTGCAACACCACCTTCCCTCAAGATGATGTTGCTAGATCTGGCGACGAACAATGTACAAGTACCACTAATGCTTACAATGGCATGCAGTGGAATCAAATCGTGCCGACGAACTCGCCTGTTCAGCAGAATCCAGCGGTAAGTTGTTTTTTATTTATCATTTATCATCCCACATTCGATTTTGTTTTGATTTTTTGTTTAAAAAAGCACATCATAATTTTAGCTTATCATAAATTATATCCTCGAAGGAATAATATTCTATTTTTGAGCTTAAACTATTGCAGTAGTTCTACTATCTACATTCGATGTCCCTTGAATTATTTAATCATTTAAACGTGTAATTATTGTAGTAGTCAGTACCTACTAATATACGATAGATTAGTGTTACTTCATTTAAATAATTAATTTTAGAACAATTTTATAAAGATCGTTTTCTTTTTTCACAGAATATGCAATGGGCGGCTTCACCAAATGCTCCTCACACGATGAATCCGTGTCACAACTGGTGTAATGAACAGGGCTCGAATAAACCAAATATGCAACCGACATGGACTGTTAGCAGCGTGTCAAGCAGTGTGAGAAAACCCAAACGAGTGAGAACCGCATTCACCACAGCGCAACTGACAAACCTAGAACAGGAGTATGCTAGAAGTCGGTACTTAGACCGTGCCCGGAGAATAGTACTAGCTAATGCGTTACAATTGAACGAAAAAACGTTGAAGGTCTGGTACCAAAACCGGCGAATGAAAGAAAAAAAAGATATTGCTGAAATGGACCCAACGAGCAATGTGCAGGCGCCAACATATTCGCAATATTCGCGTGCTCAGTATCCGGCTCCAACTCAAATTCCAGTGATGAATATCGTCATATCGGCAAATCCAGAAACGGTAACTGCTCCCGCCAGTACTGCCGGTCTGCCTACTCTCTCTGGTTCCACCTCACAGTGTGCCGGAGTAGCTACTCCAGCAAACTTACAAGTGAGAGTGGACAAACTCAATTCAGTGGAAGACCCTGGCTCTCGTCCGAGTGAACCTGCGACTTCTACAAGTGCATCAGATTGTGGAGTTAAATCTTGGGGATCGAACCTACCACTGCTCACTGATTTTCTCCTAGATGAAGTGTTTGAAGGTCTCGGTTAAAGTAGGAAAATGTTTAACGAATGTATAATAATTCTAAGATAAAATAAGTTAGTTGCAAGGTTTTACCCATATGATATTATTGTTTAAAATGTATTTGATATGATAATATTGAAAAAATAAGAAGGAAACCCAAAAAAAAATGTTTTATTAATAATTAAGTGTTTATACGTAAATAATAATCTAGTAAAATTATAGCATAACTTACTATAATGTTGTATAATGTTAAATGCAAGTACCCAAATAAAGTTCCTACGTGCAATTTAAATGAAGCTTTTATTGGCTTATTACCGTGTGTAAGGAAAACGCTCCCGAAGCTAAAGGCCCCTAGTAGTACTTGGAGTACTACTAGGGGCCTTCAGCTACGGGAGCATTTACACGCATACAGTGTTAAAGGGAGCGTTTAAATCGATTAGGTAGAAAAAAATGTTTATACCGTTTAATTAGCATTTATATCTCTAGCGTGTGAGTAAAGCTAAATGAAAAAAACATTACTTCAAAAAGCACGCTCTTAGCGCCAATTGGTTTTTTTTGTAGAGATGTTTTATTATGAAATTATCGTGTTATTTAGCTTTACTCACACGATAGAGTAAATGATACTAACTAAACGGAATAAAAAAATAAAAAGAAATTAAAAAAATGACCATATCAAATTCTTTTATGGCAATATTTTCTTTTTATGTAGTATTTCTTCGGCTTCAGATTGGTTTTTTTAGTAGAGATGTTTTATTATGAAATTATCGTGTTATTTAGCTTTACTCACACGATGGAGTAAATGATACTAAATTAACGGAATAAAAAAACAAAAAGAAATTTAAAAAATGACCAAATCTAATTCTTTTATGGCAATATTTTTCTTTTTATGTAGTATTTCTTCGGCTTCGGGAGAGTTTCCCTTACATCCTGTATACAAACCCTTTATCACCATTGTGCGAGAAAACCAATGTTATATCACATTGCATTCAAAGTCAGGCAGCACGAGTGTAACGCCTGGTGTTGCATTCGACTATAGGCTACGGTAATCACTTTCCATATGGTGGGCCATGAGCTTGTCTGCCACATCAGTGGTATAAAAATATCATATTCTTGATCAGCGTTTAGTAGCATAGTTGTAGGCGACTAAGGGGGCTAGGGCTATTTTCCATCCGACAATCAACATACAGCCCATGACTAAGTGCCCGACTGACGGCAATTGGCTCGCGCCCTATTGCGTGGGACCGAAAATCTTAGTTGATGAAATATGGGTGTTAGTGTTAATTCACCTTCTTTATTATATACTAGCTTTTGTCTGCGGCTCCGCCCGCGTGGATGTCGGTTATCACGACCAAACATAGCCTAGGTCCTTTCTCAAGGTCTAATCTACCCCTGTACCAAATTTCATCAAAATCGGTTCAGTGGTTTAGGCGTGAAAGCGTAACATACAGACAGACAGACAGATAGATAGACAGACAGACAGACAGACAGAGTTACTTTCGCATTTATAATATTAGTATGGATTTATGTGTTCATAAAAATATATTGGTTGATATCAACCAATTTTCTTTTTCAAAAACGCAAAAAGTAAAAAAACTTGATTTATGTATCTTCTCACTTTAACCGGCCGTGGATGTTTCTTACCCAAATAGCCAGGATGTTCTAAAAAAAAGACGCGTTATGTAACGAAGTTCACCTTCAAGAGGAATGTTTTTTACAACAACCTGTGAGTCACATCTTTGATGCTTCAGACTAAATCATTTATATTCATTCGTAAAAATCGCGATGGCATAGTTCGCACCTTTTCTCCCCCCTTTTCCCTCCTATCAAAAAAGCTCTCGTTATGTTTCATGTCAAAAACATTACTGCAAAGTTTTATGAAAATCGGTTAAGTATTGTGTCCTCTATCTAGACCGGCAAACAAACAAACGGACACAACCAAAATCAGCCGATTCTGCTTCTCAAAACGGAAACTAAGTGAGTGCACTTACTTAGTTCGCTCGGTCATTAAAGATAAGTATAAAAACGAGCTAAACTCGACCAAATAATGGAATACAATGATTTTCGTTATATAAAATACAATGATAAAGATAATTAGAAAATCAAACAGATACAAAACATATTTTGAGAACAACTTTATTTGATTAGTAACTAGTTCTTCAGTACCCTATTTACAATTTGCAATAAACATTGCAAAAGTATAATATTTTTGAAATAACCTCGAGTTTAGATATACAAAAACTTAGGAACCTTTTACATTCTTACATACTTGTATTTAAATATTATACTATCTAAAATAAATTAAAAGTTTAATAACAGTTTAATTGTGAAAAGTTATGAGCGTTTCATTATACTGACGGTTTTTTTTTTTTTTTACCTTGGGGAAAATCCTTCATGGATGTTATGCCGGACTGAAGGACGGACGGAAGGATATCCCAGGACTCCCATCAGACCTATGGCTACAATTGCGGCCTCGCCTTCATTATACTGACGGTACAAAATTTAAGAAGTTAGTACTTGAATCATTATATGATATGGATGCCAAAATTTGTACGAAGTATAGAGTGTCTTCCTACGCTACACTCGCCAGGCTACGCCTGCTACGTTCTTAGGCTACGCTTGCTATGTTGTGAGGTTACGCTTGCTACGTTGTTAGGCTACGCTTGCTATGCTTTGACTAGAATAGGAATAGGAATTATTATATTCGTAAGCGACATTCGGATGCATGGTGCTTACAATGGTATGCAGTGGAATCAAATCATGCCGACGAACTCGCCTTTTCGGCAGAATCCAGCGGTAAGTTGTTTTTTATTTATCATCCCACATTCGATTTTGTTTATATTTTTTGTTTTTAAAAACACATCATAATTTTAGCTTTTCATAAACTAAATACCTACTCAAAGGAATAATATTATATTTTTGAGTTTAAACTATTGCAGTACAGTTCTTCTATCAACATTCGATGTCCCGTAAATTATTTTATTATTTAAACGTGTTATTATCGTAGTAGTCAGTGCCTATTAATAAACGATAGATAAGTGTTACTTCACTTAAATAAAATTAATTTAAATTTAAAAAAGAAAAAAGGTACCAAAACCGGCGAATGAGAGAAAAAAAAAGATATTGCTGAAATGGACCCAACGAGCAATGTGCAGGCGCCAACATATTCGCAATATGGCGCCAACATACCCAAATTCCAGTGATGAATATCGTCATATCGGCAAATCCAGAAACGGTAACTGCTCCTGCCGCTACTGCCGGTCTGCCTACTCTCTCTGGTTCCACCTCACAGTGTGCCGGAGTAGCTACTCCAGCAAACTTACAAGTGAGAGTGGACGAACTCAATTCAGTGGAAGACCCTGGCTCTCGTCCGAGTGAACCTGCGACTTCTACAAGTGCATCTGATTGTGGAGTTAAATCTTTTGGATCGAACCTACCACTGCTCATTGATTTTCTCCTAGATGAAGTGTTTGAAGGTCTCGGTTAAACTTGGAAAATGTAATAGTTTTAAGAAAAATTAATATAGTTGTAAGGTTTTACCCATGTGATATTATTGTTTACAATGTATTTTATATGACAATATTGAAAAAAAAAAGAAATGTTTTATTAGTAATTAGGTGTTCTTATGTAAATAATAATTCAGTTTTAATAAAATCATGGTATAACTTACTATAATTTTTAAATGTGAAGCTTTTATTGTCTTATTACCGTGTGTAAGGAAAACGCTCTCGAAGCTGAAGGCCCCTAGTAGTACTTGGAGTACTACTAGGGGCCTTCAGCTTCGGGAGCGTTTACACGCATACACACACTACATATTGACATAATATACAATACATACAATAAACATAACTACATATCGATAAGATAGAAAAAATAATTATAACGCTTAATTAGCAATTATATCTCTATCGTGTGAGTAAAGCTAAATGAAACGATAATTTCATTAAAAAACAAAAAAGCACGCTCTTAAGACCAACATACAGCCCATGAATAAGAGCCCGCCTGACGGCAATAGGCTCGCTCCCTATTACGTGGGACCGAAAATCATAGTTAACCAAATATGGGTGTTAGTGTTAATACACCTTCTTTATTTTATATTTATGTCTACTTAAAAATATATTGATTGTACACCAGCCAATATATTTTGATTAATATACAAACCCGCCTCAGAGATTTAAATATAGGTAGATGATGTTATGTGTTCCCGGTTGAGGCCGGGAAACCACTATCTATGAAGTAAAACTACGATTCTGTCAACAGTAGGCCTCGTCTCGCTCGAACTACCCTTTGTTACAATTTTCTGGTACTCTTAATCAAATCTGGCATCCTCAAAAAAACTTGATATGTATCTTCTCATTTTAAACGGCCCTGTATGTTTCATAGCCAGGATGTTCTTAAAAAGACGCTCCCACAAACTGCCCCCTTTTTTGTTATCTGCTTATTTTTGTAACGAAGATCACCTTTACGATTTTGTCTTTCTTTCATCTTCGATGCTTCAGCCAAAACCATTAATATTCATTCGTAAAAATCGCGATGGCATACTTTGCACCTTTCGTCCCCCATTTTCCCTCCTATCAAAAAAGCACTCGTTGTGTTTTATATCAAAAACATTACTGCCAAGTTTGATCAAAATCGATTAAGTAATGCGTCCTCTAGACCGGAACTAACAAACAAACAGACAAATGGACACAACCCAAATCAGCCGATTCTACTTCTCAAAACGGAAACTCACTCATTCACTTCGCTCGCTCGGTCAATAAAGATAAGTATAAAATCGAGCTGAACTCAACCAAATAATGAAATACAATTATTTTCGTAATTTGAAATACAATGATAAATAGAAAATCCAACAGACAAAAAACATATTTTGAGAACAAATTTATTAGATCATAACATTTTTAACAAGTTCTTTATGTACCCTATTTACAACTTGTAATATACAATGCAAAAGTCCAATATTTTTGAAATAACCTCAAGTTTGGACATACAAAAACCTTAGGAACCTTTCACATTCTTACATACTTATATTTCAATATTATCTACATCTACACTAATATTATAAAGAGGAAAGATTTGTACCTATTTTTGTATGTTTGTATGTTTGTAACGAATAGGCTCAAAAAGTACTGGGCCGATTTAAAAATTCTTTCACCAATAGAATGCTACATTCTTCCAATTTGACATAGGCTACATTTCATTTTGAAAAAAATTAGGGATCCTTGGTAAAATTTGAACAATGTAACCGAAGGTGTAGAAAAATGAGTCTTAAAATGTCTTTCGTCGAATGTGCTGCCGAAACTATTTAGAATCAACAGCTAATTGATTCTAATTTCTAAGGCGAAACGAAGTTTGCCGGGACTGCTAGTACTAACATTATTTAAAAGTTTAATGACAGTTCAATTATGATCAAGAACTGTTGTCTTATCTCTGCCAACCCCAGAGGCAAAAAGTTGTGAGCGTTTCATTATACTGAGGATACAAAATTGAAGAAGTCAGTACTTGAACCATTAAATGATATGACTTGATATCGAAAGGGATGCCAAAATTTTTACGAAGTATAGGAAGTCTCTTCCTACGCTACACTCGCCAGACTACGCCAGCTACATTGCTAGGCTACGCTTGCTACGTTGTGAGATTACGCTTGCTACGTTGTTAGGCTATGCTTGCTACGCTTTGACTAGAATAGGAATAGGAATTATTATATTCGTAAGACTTTACTATCGAAGCAACATTCGGATGTATGGTGCATGATCCAGCCATTGGGCTGGGCCACTAGGTACCCAATCGACAATGCCAATATAACTCAGGTCCTCCAAAAGTTAAGAAAATTTACAATTATTCACATTTCTTTTTTTCAAAGTCAATTTATTTGAATATGAAAATATCAATCGAATTGAAGTCGATTAGTTTACATATTTATTATATATTTCAATTTATTGTTTTAAACTTTTTTGAGTTTTGGTTTGGATGAGAGTATGTTAGGTTCTTTAACGACTACTACTTGATTTAACTTCTTAATTAGTTAGATAGAATTAGTAAATTTTAAAAAGAGAGTAGATAAAATTGTTCATGCAGTGGTTAAAGGTTAAACATCCAAAAAACTTATATTTATGTGTAAATATAATAAGCATTGTTGTATTTGCTTAGCTTGAGCGTTGGCTTAGACCTCAAATACATTGTTGGGTCATGTACCCCCTTTGTTAAAAAAGGTACTTTGATATCTTTGTTTAGTGCAACAAGCATGTTTGTTCAGTTCTTATGTAATTTCTTAATGAACGCTGATCAATTAATAAATGAGTGTATTGTCAGTAGCTAAATAATAATTAGTTCGGGCTATTGATGAGAGTGGTACGACTAGTTACGAACTTCAAAATAACCAATGCAACTTTACAACATTCTGACTCATGACATACCTGCCTGATTATAATTTGACGATCAAACTAATCACTGAAAGAAAATCGTGTTCAATCCATGTTAGGCCGTTAAAAATATACGCAGTGCACCTTCAGTAACATAAATAATGGGTTAATTAATGATGTATTGTAAATACTTGAATGAATTTTACAGCATTAAGTAATTAATAAATAAATAAATAACTGTCCAAATCGAATACATAGGGAAAATTGGATCTTCTCGGGTGGGACTCCAACCCGCAATCTTTCCACCCGATGTGATTTCTATTTTTATCCGTCTTTAAGGTGACGGTTGAGTCATCCACCGATGTTCTTACGAACTATCGGAACCAATGAATGATGATCCCGAGAAAATTTATTTTTCCCTATGTATTCGATTTGTATTGTAAATAATTGAAATATGCATAGAGTAACCACAGCAAAAAAATATCAACAGAAAAAGTTGCCGCGTATACTTTTTTATTGATGTCTAAATTTCCTTTATAAATGGTGCTGTACATAGATGAGTATTAGTGCCGACTCTGATGCATGGTGGCGAAAGTTGGGTGTGGCAGAAAAAGCATCAGAGTAGAGTGAATGCAGTAGTTTATTTCTGCTAATTTTCGAAAACCTAATGTATGTAAGGAAAATAGTGCAAAATTTCCAAGACTTTGTGACAGGTAGGTACAATGTAAATACCAGAAATAAAAACCATCTTGTAGTTTGTGACAGCAGATTCCATAAAATAAGTAATTCTTTCCAGGGCAACTGTATACGCTTTTTTAACAAGCTTTCTAATGAAATTAGAGATTTACCTGTAAATAAATTTAAAAATGCAGTTAAGAGTAAACTGTGCCAGAAAGGCTATTATAAAATCCAAGAAAATTTAGATAATAAACAAGCTAGGAAATAAGCTGTTCGCTCAGCTATGCTACTCAAGCAAAGCATTGTATCTAGACCATAAGTTTTAGGCTAAGTAAATGTTTGTTAATAGACCAAAAAGTCCAAGACCAGTAAGTCTAATAAGCATTGTTGTATTATAGTGCTCGCAAGATAACTCTGCGCGCGGGAGACTTTGGAACTATTATTTTATATTCTATTGTCTTCGAATAATAAATAATACAGACACTTTAGATATATAACGTTAACAAATAGATTTTTTTAATCATATTAAGGACAGACTCAGACATATAGCCAGACTCAGCGTCAGATATAGGCCCGAAACATTATGGCAATAGGCTCACCCCCGATTACATGGGACCAACTACGATTATTGGTGGAATGAGGGTGTTAGTTCACCTCTGTCTAACCCTCCGGGGATAAAGGCGTGATTATATGTATGTATGTATATTAAGGACAAGAAATGCAACAACAACATTAAGTACGCCAGAGCCACTATTCGCGCGCAGACTTATATTGCTAGCTTTCTAGTTTAACTTTGGCGGCAAAAAACATTGTATGCTATGTAAAAAAGGTACCTTAGATATCGTTGTTTAGTACAATAAGCAGGTTTGTTTAGTTCTTATGTAATTTCGTAATGGACGCTGATCAATTAATAAATTACTGTATTGTCAGCAGCTAAATAATTAGTTCGGGCTATTGAAGAGAGTGGTACCACTAGTTACGATGTTCAAAATAGCGATTGCAACTTTACAACATTATAATTAGACAGGTATGTCATGAGTCAGTCATGACATGCCTGCCTAATTAGGTATAATTTGACGATCAGAGTAATCACTGAAACGAAATCGTGGCCAATCCATCTTAGCCCGTTAAAAATATATGCATTGCACCTTCAGTATTATAAGAATGGGTTAAATGATGTATTGTAAATACTTGAATGAATTTTACAGCATTAAGTATGCTAACTATACAAATCGAATACATAGGGATAAATTATTTTTCTCGGGTGGGACTCCAACCCGCGATTTTTCCGCTCGATGTGATTCAAATTTCCTTTCTATTTTTATCCGTCTTTAAGGTGACGGACGGTGGGATCATCCACCGATGTTCTTACGAACTATCAGAATCAATGAACGATGTTCCTGAAAAGATTCATTGTTCCCTATGTAGGTATTCGATTTGTATTGTATATAAATGAAATATGCATAGAGTAAACAACAAAAGCAAAAAAATATCAACAGTAAAAGTTGCCGCGTAAACTTTATTATTGATATCTAAATGTCCTTTATAAATGGTGCTGTAAAAAAAAACATAAACTTGTAGTGTTCAAATTATATATATACTGAAATAATTATATATATACATTATTTACATATTTATATATTTTCTCACCTTTTAAATCTTCCCTGGTTTTCCATGAACATTTAAAGACCAGGATAAGATAAATCCGTTCAGCCGTTCTCGAGTTTTAGCGAGACTAACGAACAGCAATTGATTTTTATATATACAGATAGAAGATAGATAATCATAAAAACAAATTGATCTTATTATATTTCGCCCATATAAAGATTATATTAAGTATAACATACGTATGCTCCTTTTTTATTCTACTACAGAAAGCCATACATTATATACTTTTACTTTAATCTTTACTCTACTCACAAATTTTAAGACCATTCAACGGTCTCTCGGAGATGTATTGTGTTATTTGATACATTTTAAGGAAGTTAACGTAATGATTCATATGAAAAGTTTTTTATATATTCATTTTATTATTTTTAATTTTTTTGATTCAGTAATAATGAAATAATAATTTCCTGCGAGAAAACACAATAACTGTTTCCAATGTCGTCACAGACAACCCCAAGTACCGACTCATTAACACTCATCAACTAATCGATCTATAGAAATTGTAAGGGCTTTAACGGATAAACAGGTACTCTAAACAGCTCAGCTAAGCATATAAATACGAATATTTTTTCGTAATTCATCACAACTAGTTTAACTCTTGTAGTGAACATTACTTACTCTCCAAAACGATATCGCTATGTCGTCGTGGTGGAATACAACTTTTCCTCAAAAAGATGTTATTATGTCGGGCTTCGATCAACGTAAAAGTACTAGTAATTCTAGTCCCGGGAGTGTTTCGCACTGCAACACCATTTACCCTCAAAATGATGTTGCTACGTCGGGCTTAAGACAAAGTTCAAGCGGGTCCAGCGACTGGAGTGGCATGCAGTGCAACACCACCTACCCTCAAGATGATATTGCTAGATCTGGCGACGAACAATGTACAAGTACCACTAGTGCTTACAATGGCATGCAGTGGAATCAAATCGTGCCGACGAACTCGCCTTTTCGGCAGAATCCAGCGGTAAGTTGTTTTTTATTTATCATTTTATCATCCCACATTCGATTTTGTTTTGATTTTTTGTTTTTAAAAGCACATCATAATTTTAGCTTATCATAAATTATATCCTCGAAGGAATAATATTATATTTTTGAGTTTAAACTATTGCAGTAGTTCTACTATCTACATTCAATGTCCCTTGAATTATTTAATCATTTAAACGTGTAATTATTGTAGTAGCCAGTACCTACTAATATACGATAGATTAGTGTTACTTCATTTAAATAATTAATTTTCGAACAATTTTATAAAGATCATTTTCTTTTTTCACAGAATATGCAATGGGCGGCTTCGCCAAATGCTCTTCACCCGATGAATCTGTGTCACAACTGGTGTAATGAACAGGGCTCGAATAAACCAAATATGCAATCGACATGGACTGTTAGCAGCGTGTCAAGCAGTGTGAGAAAACCCAAACGAGTGAGAACCGCATTCACCACAGCGCAACTGACACACCTAGAACAGGAGTATGCTAGAAGTCGGTACTTAGACCGTGCCCGGAGAATAGTACTAGCTAATGCGTTACAATTGAACGAAAAAACGTTGAAGGTCTGGTACCAAAACCGGCGAATGAAAGAAAAAAAAGAAATTGCTGAAATGGACCCAACGAGCAATGTGCAGGTGCCAACATATTCGCAATATTCGCGTGCTCAGTATCCGGCTCCAACCCAAATTCCAGTGATGAATATCGTCATATCGGCAAATCCAGAAATGGCAACTGCTCCTGCCGATACTGCCGGTCTGCCTGCTCTCTCTGGTTCCACCTCACAGTGTGCCGGAGTAGCTACTCCAGCAAACTTACAAGTGAGAGTGGACAAACTCAATTCAGTGGAAGAGCCTGGCTCTGTTCTGAGTGAACCCGCGACTTCTACAAGTGCATCAGATTGTGGAGTTAAATCTTGGGGATCGAACCTACCACTGCTCACTGATTTTCTCCTAGATGAAGTGTTTGAAGGTCTCGGTTAAAGTAGGAAATTTTTTAACGAATGTATAATAATTTTAAGATAAAATAAGTTAGTTGTAAGGTTTTACCCATGTGATATTATTGGTTAAAATGTATTTATATGATAATATTGAAAAAAAAAAGAAGAAAACCCATAAAAAAAGTTTTATTAATAATAAGTGTTCACATGTAAATAATAATCTAGTAAAATTATAGCATAACTTACTATAATGTTGTATAATGTAAAATGTAAATACCCAAATAAAGTTCCTATGTGCAATTTAAATGAAGCTTTTATTGTCTTATTACCGTGTGCAAGGAAAACGCTCCCGAAGCTAAAGGCCCCTAGTAGTACTTGGAGTACTACTATAATACAAGACTATTTGGGTATTTACATTTTAGTACTTGGAGTACTACTATAAGGGCCTTCAGCTACGGGAGCGTTTACACGCATACAGCGTTAAAGGGAGCGTTTAAATCGATTAGGTAGAAAAAAATGTTTATACTGTTTAATTAGCATTTATGTCTGTAGCTATATTACTACAAAAAAGCACGCTCTTAGCGCCAATTGGTTTTTTGTAGAGATGTTTTTATTATGAAATTATCGTCTTGTTTAGCTTTACTCACAAGATAGAGAGTAAATAATGCTAACTTAACGGAATAAAAAAATATAAAGAAATTTAAAAAATGACTAAATCAAATTCTTTTATGGCAATATTTTTCTTTTTATGTAGTATTTCTTCGGCTTCGGGAGCGTTTCCCTTACATCCTGTATACAAACCCTTTATCACCATTGTGCGAAAAAAACAATATTATATCACATTGCATTCAAATTCAGGCAGCACGAGTGTAACGCCTGGTGTTGCATACGACAATAGGCTACGGTAATCACTTTCCATATGGTGGGCCATGAGCTTGTCTGCCACATCAGTGGTATAAAAATATCATAATCTTGATCAGCGTTTAGTAGCGTAGTTGTAGGCGACTAAGGGGGCTAGGGCTATTTTCCATCCGACAATCAACATACAGCCCATGACTAAGTGCCCGACTGACGGCAATTGGCACGCGCCCTATTACGTGGGACCGAAAATCTTAGTTGATGAAATATGGGTGTTACTGTTAATACACCTTCTTTATTATATATTTATGTGTTCATAAAAATCCATTGGTTGTTATCAACCAATTTTCTTTTTCAAAAACGCAAAAAGTAAAAAAAACTTGATTTATGTATCTTCTCACTTTAACCAGCCGTGTATGTTGCTTACCCAAATAGCCAGGATGTTCTAAAAAAAAGACGCGTTATGTAACGAAGTTCAGCTTCAAGAGGAATGTTTTTTACAACAACCTGTGAGTCACATCTTTGATGCTTCAGACTAAATCATTTATATCACTTCGCACCTTTTCTCCCCCATTTTCCCTCCTATCAAAAAAGATCTCATTATGTTTCATGTCAAAAACATTACTGCCAAGTTTTATGAAAATCGGTTAAGTATAGTGTCCTCTGTCTAGACCGGCAAACAAACAAACGGACACAACCAAAATCAGCCCATTCTGCTTCTCAAAACGGAAACTAAGTGAGTGCACTTACTTAGTTCGCTCGGTCATTAAATATAAGTATAAAAACGAGCTAAACTCGACCAAATAATGCAATACAATGATTCTCGTTATATAAAATACAATGATAAAGATAAGTAGAAAATCAAACAGATACAAAACATATTTTGAGAACAACTTTATTTGATTTGTAACTAGTTCTTTAGTACCCTATTTACAATTTGCAATAAACATTGCAAAAGTATAATATTTTTGAAATAACCTTGAGTTTAAATATACAAAAACCTAGGAACCTTTTACATTCTTACATGCTTGTATTTAAATATTATACTATCTAAAATAAATTAAAAGTTTAATAACAGTTCAATTCTGAAAAATTATGAGCGTTTCATTATACTGACGATACAAAATTTAAGAAGTTAGTACTTGAACCATTATATGATATGGATGCCAAAATTTGTACGAAGTATAGAGTGTCTTCCTACGCTACACTCGCCAGGCTACGCCTGCTACGTTCTTAGGCTACGCTTGCTATGTTGTGAGACTACGCTTGCTACGTTGTTAGGCTACGCTTGACTACAATAGGAACAAATTCATTATTATATTATTATATACTAGCTGTCTCGGCGAACTTCGTACCGCCATATTTTCCACCCGCGTGCAATTCCGTTCCCATTCCTGTTCCCGTTTCCATTCCCATTACTATTCCCATTCCTATTCCCATTCCCATTCCCATTCCCATTCCTACTACTACCTACTACTACTAAATACTAATCCCGTAACGTAAACATAAACTTCTCTCACATAATAGAAAAAGTTTGTATGAGAAAAAGAAAAGTTACTTTCTGAAATTTTCTGTACAACTGTTTTATTTTTTTTTTTCGTAAGAACCTTCTCCCGATAATAACAAACACAACAAAAAAAGAATTAGTGAAATCGGTCCAGCCGTTGGTGAGTTATGCGCTTACCAACACATTTTGCGATTCATTTTTATATTATAGATTATGTAAGACTTTATTATCGAAGCAGACATAAGGATGCATGGTGCATGATTCAGCCATTGAACAACCATCGACGTGAAAGGAAAGGCACTCTTTGGCAGCATAGTGGGCTGGGCCACTACCCAATCGACAATGCCAATAGACCTCCGGTTCTTAGCATTCCATGGATTCACCGTGTGGTCGCCGGGTCCATGGCGTGGTACAGAGAGGAACACTGTGACGGCGCCTGGGATATGCGACCCAGGTGTAGGTTTAGGGTGGCCACCTTGTGATGCATCAGCGCTCACCTCCACCGTCAGTCGTGTTCCCCCCTCTACCAAATTTGGTAAGATCCTATCAACGCCGTTTTAGATATTCGTTTGAGTAAAGAGCTTACTGAAGCTCTTGGCAATCCGAGGTCTTTAAATAAGTTATACAGGGATTTAGCTAGAATTTCTCTTGCTCCTACTTCCACGGCGTAGAGTTTAACCACATAGCCATTTTTGGTTAACTTGTTGGTCAGGTCAAAGTATTTGTTTATTTTTATAGCGTGGTCTTTAGGTATGTTAGTTTCCCACGGTACTGTGAGTTCTACTAGTACTGCACGCTTTTGCTGTTTTGAAAATAGGAATATATCGGGTCTGGATGACGAGGCACAAACATCCTCCGGTATTTTATAGTGTTTCTCATACGAATCTGCGAGTAAAGTCCAATCAGCGGCTGCTATCAAAATTGAGTACGGCTTTTGATTTGTCTTTTTTGAGCAGCCTTCCTTTACAAACGCGACGTCATTTCTTTGGTTTGTGGTGAGACCCTTTTTCGGTCTAGCTACCGCCAAACTTACCGCCTCACGTACGATTTTAATACCTTATCATGTCGGCGCGAGTAATGACCCCGGTCTAATAGCGTCCTACAACCCACTAGTAGGTGCCTAGCAGTACCAATTGCTTCACCACATGAGTTACATGTTTTATCTGTGGCTTTTCCCCATCTGACAAGATTGCTTTGGTCGGGGAGGGTCAACTGGAATGCATTGAGATAGAATTTAAGGAGAGCCGGTGACCAGTCGTATATTAAGGTACGCCCATTTTAAGGCTATGGGAATACAAAATTCACCCAGTGTCAACCATTCGTTTTGTATTTCTAGGTTCATTGCGTGCACTTTGTAGGTATTATTTTCATCGACTTGAAGAAAAGATTTTGTTATGTCTTTGTCTGACTGCCTCCTAGTATTACCCAAACCTACCCTACCAGTCTGCGAGCCTATCATGATTTTTTTATGGAATTGGAGGCGCGACTCGAGCTCTTTAGTACTTTGGTCTTTTGGAAGAGCTTGCACGATTTCGTCTTTTGATTTCGCTAGGACGTGCATTTTGGTTACTCTTAGATGTTTATAGAGTTCCGATGGTTTCTTGAACGTCATTCCAAAGTTATTTGAGGCTCTATATAATGTCGATGGGTCTGCCGACTGGGCTAGCCCCAGCCACGACTTCAATGTTTTCGTAACATTCGCATATAGTTTTTTGAGGAGGCTCTGGCTTATATCATAAACAAGAAACGGCCAGTTAAGACGCGAGGTTAAATATTTGTCGTAAATCCACGCTTTTTTAACATTTCTTAGTGCTGTTATTAAAATTAAAATTAAAAAAATTAAGAAAATTTACCAGTATTTAGATTCCTTTCAAATTACATACATAAAACTCAATTTATTTAAATGTAAAAATATCAATCGAATTGAAATCGATTAGGTTACATATTTATTTTATATTTAATTTTATTGTTTCACACTTATTTGGGTTTGGATTGAAAGTATGTGAAAGGTACTTCAACGACTACGAGTTGATTTAACTTCTTAATTGGTTAGATAAAATAAGTCAATATTAAAAAGAGAGTAGATAAAATTGTGCATGCAGTGGTCAAAAGGTTAAACATCCAAAAAACTTATACTTATGTGTAAATATAATAAGCATTGTTGTATTTGCTTAGCTTGAACGTTGGCTTAGACCTCAAATACATTGTTGGGTCATCTACCCCCTATGTTAAAAAAGGTACTTTAATATTTTTGTTTAGTGCAACAAGCAGGTTTGTTCAGTTCTTATGTAATTTCGTAATGGACGCTGATCTATTAATAAATAAAACAGTTTATTAGGGCCATTGCCCATACAAAATAATGATGTTTTTGTTACAGTCCTATTGATTGATCTAGGGACAAAATAAATTGCCCGTGGTCCTATCAGTAGGACAGTTAGCAGGACCACGGGCAACAAATGGCAAAAAACAACATAAATTATAATTATTATTTGTGGTATATTATGTTAGTAGCATGTCAGGATCGTAGCAAATGGAGATTCGTGATCTCTGCCTACCGCTTTGGGAAACAGGCGTGATTTTATATAGTTATGTATTATGTTCATATTTATTGACTAGGTGAGGACCTCTAGGTGTACAGGTAAATTAGTGCTAATTTGAAGAGTCAGTCAGTAAACATAACATGATAAATCGAATACATAGGGAAAAAGAATCTTCTCTGGCGGGACTCCAACCCGCAGTCTTTCTCTTACAGGGGGAATGCCTGACCAATTCGGCTATTGATATGATTCAAATTTCATATTATATTCAATCTTATACGTCTTTAAGGCGACGTAGCGTCGCCTTAAAGACGTATAAGATGGGAAATTTGAATCATATCGGGCGTGTCTCGGTAGCCGAATTGGTCAGGCATTCCCCCTGTAAGGGAAAGACTGCGGGTTCGAGTCCCGCCCGAGAAGATTCTTTTTCCCTATGTATTCGATTTTTTATAGTTAGCATACTTAATGCTGTAAAAATTCCTTCAATAACATGATAAATTTATGTAAAAACGAATTGACATTTTTTTTTCATGCGGAAAGCCCCACGGTTACCTCCCACGCTGGAGTCGGAAGGGGAGGTTATGTCGGACTCTAACCGACAAAAACCGCACGCCAACTGAGGGTCATGGTGCTAGGCTGGAGGCGAGGTTGTCTTCAGCATATCCCTCGCACCCCGGCTGACCCAGGGCTATCCCTTACGGTCTGGCCCTCCTCGGGAGGGGGGTCAACGGTGTCCCTGACTCGCCTCCAGAATAGAGTGACAGGTTGCCCACCCGTCACCCCTAGGCCCGCGCTCATGGGGATGGAGGAATTGTCCTTAATCTATTTCTCCCATATTAAGACTATATGTATAAAATACGTATGCTTCTATTCTTTGACCACAGAAAGCCATACATTACATACTTTTACTTTAATCTTTGCACTACTCCCCAGTTTTAAGACCATTGGATGGTCTCGCGGAGACGTCGCGTGTTACTTGATGCATTTTAAGGAACTTAATGTAATGATTCATACGAAAAGTTTTTTATATATTCATTTCATTATTTTGAATTTTTTGATTTAAAAATAATGAAGTAATAATTTCCTGCGAAAAAACACAATAACTGTTTCCAATCCAATCGTCACAGACCACCCCAAGTACCGACTCATTAACACTCATCAACTAATCGATCTATAGAAATTGTAAGGGCTTTAACGGATAAACAGGTCCTCTAAACAGCTCAGCTAAGCATATAAATACAAATATTTTTTCGTAATTCACCACAACTAGTTTAACTCTTGTAGTGAACATAACTTACTCTCCAAAACGATATCGCTATGTTGTCGTGGTGGAATACAACTTTTCCTCAAAAAGATGTCATTATGTCGGGCTTCGAACAACGTATAAGTACTAGTAATTCCAGTCCCGGGGGTGTTTCGCAGTGCAACACCATTTACCCTCAAAATGATGTTGCTATGTCGGGCTTAAGACAAAGTTCAAGCGGGTCCAGCGACTGGAGTGGCATGCAGTGCAACACCACCTTCCCTCAAGATGATGTTGCTATATCTAACAATCGACAAATTACAAGCGGATGCAGCTCTGGAAGTGAAACACAGTGCAACACCACTTACCCTCAAAATGGTGTTGTTAGATCTGGCGACGAACAATGTGCAATTACCACTAATGCTTACAATGGCATGCAGTGGAATCAAATCGTGCCGACGAACTCGCCTTTTCGGCAGAATCCAGCGGTAAGTTGTTTTTTATTTATAATTTTATCATCCCACATTCGATTTTGTTTTGATTTTTTGTTTTTAAAAGCACATCATAATTTTAGCTAATCATAAATTATATCCTCGAAGGAATAATATTATATTTTTGAGTTTAAACTATTGCAGTAGTTCTACTATCAACATTGAATGTCCCTTGAATTATTTAATCATTTAAACGTGTAATTATTGTAGTAGTCAGTACCAACTAATATACAATAGATTCGTGTTACTTTATTTAAATAAAATTAATTTACGAATAATTTCATAAAGGACATTTTCTTTTTTCACAGAATATGCAATGGGCGGCTTCATCAAATGCTCCTCAGATGATGAATCCGTGTCACAACTGGTGTAATGAACCGAGCTTGAATAGACCAGATACGCAACCCAAATGGACTGCTAGCAGCGTTTCAAGCAGTGTGAGAAAACCAAAACGAGTGAGAACAGCATTCACCACAGCGCAATTGACGCACCTAGAACAGGAGTATACTAGAAGTCGGTACTTAGACCGTGCCCGGAGAATAGTACTAGCTAATGCGTTACAATTGAACGAAAAAACGTTGAAGGTCTGGTACCAAAACCGGTGAATGAAAGAAAAAAAAGATATTGCTGAAATGGACCCAACGAGCAATGTGCAGGCGCCAACATATTCGCGTGCTCAGTACCCGGCTCCAACCCAAATTCCAGTGATGAATATCGTCATATCGGCAAATCCAGAAACGGTAACTGCTCCTGCCGATACTGCCGGTCTGCCTACTCTCTCTGGTTCCACCTCACAGTGTGCCGAAGTAGCTACTCCAGCAAACTTACAAGTGAGAGTGGACAAACTCAATTCAGTGGAAGACCCTGGCTCTGTTCCGAGTGAACCCGCGACTTCTACAAGTGCATCAGATTGTGGAGTTAAATCTTGGGGATCGAACCTACCACTGTTCACTGATTTTCTCCTAGATGAAGTGTTTGAAGGTCTCGGTTAAACTAGGAAAATGTATAACGAATGTTTAATAGTTTTAAGAAAAAATAAAGTAGTTGTAAGGTTTTACCCATGTGATATTATTGTTTAAAATGTATTTTATATGATAATATTGAAAAAGAAAAAAAAAAGAAAAAAAAATTTTTTTGTTAATAATTAAGTGTTCATTTGTAAAAAATAATTTAGTTTAAATAACATTACAGTATAACTTAATATAATTTTGAATTATGTAAAATGCAAATACCCAAATAAAGTTCCTATGTGCAATTTAAATGAAGTTTTTATTGTCTTATTATCGTGTGTAAGGAAAACCTGTACCTGGAGTACTACTAGGGGCCTTCAGCTTCGGGAGCGTTTACACGCATACACGCACTGCATATTGACTAAAAAAATGGATTAGGTAGAAAAAATTATTGTATCGTTTAATTAGCATTTATATCTCTATCGTGTGAGTAAAGCTAAATGAAACGATAATTTCATTAAAAATCAAAAAGCACGCTCTTAAGACCAATTGGTTTTTTTTGTAGAGATGTTTGATTATGAAATTATCGTGTTATTTAGCTTTACTCACACGATGGAGTAAATGATACTAAATTAACGGAATAAAAAAACAAAAAGAAATTTAAAAAATGACCAAATCTAATTCTTTTATGGCAATATTTTTCTTTTTATGTAGTATTTCTTCGGCTTCGGGAGCGTTTCCCTTACATCCTGTATACAAACCCTTTATCACCATTGTGCGAAAATACCAATATTATATCACATTGCATTCAAATTCAGGCAGCACGAGTGTAACGCCCCTGGTGTTGTATACGACTATAGGCCACGGTAATCACTTTCCATTTGGTGGACCATGAGCTTGTCTGCCTCCTCAATGGTATAAGAATATAATGTTCGTGATTAGCGTTTAGTAGCGTAGTTGTATGCGACTAAGGGGGCTGGGGCTTTTTTCCATCCGACAGTCAACATACAGCCCATGTCTAAGTGCCCGCCTGACGGCAATAGGCTCGCCCCCTATTACGTGGGACCGAAAATCATAGTTAACCAAATATGGGTGTTAGTGTTA
The DNA here is from genome assembly GCA_914829495.1 of Eilema sororculum. Taxonomy (NCBI): domain Eukaryota; kingdom Metazoa; phylum Arthropoda; class Insecta; order Lepidoptera; family Erebidae; genus Eilema; species Eilema sororculum. The sequence goes on along the minus strand of OU618545.1, from coordinate 16,352,773 downwards.
ATACACATTCTTTATTATATATTTATGTCTAAATAAAAATATATTGATTGTACACTAGCCAATGTATTTTGATTAATATACAAACCTGCCTCAGAGATTTAAATATAGGTAGATGATGTAATGTGTTTCCGGGTGAGGCCGGGAAACCACTATCTATGAAGTAAAACTACGATTCTGTGAACAGTAGGCCTCGTGTCGCTCGAACTACCCTTTGTTACAATTTTCTGGTCCTCTTAATCAAATCTGGCATCCTCAAAAAAACTTGATATGTATCTTCTCATTTTAAACTGCCCTGTATGTTTCATAGCCAGGATGTTCTTAAAAAGACGCTCCCACAAACTGCCCCCTTTTTTGTTAGCTGCTTATTTTTGTAACGAAGATCACCTTTACGATTTTGTCTTTCTTTCATCTTCGATGCTTCAGCCAAAACCATTAATATTCATTCGTAAAAATCGCGATGGCATACTTTGCACCTTTCGTCCCCCATTTTCCCTCCTATCAAAAAAGCACTCGTTGTGTTTCATATCAAAAACATTACTGCCAAGTTTGATCAAAATCGATTAAGTAATGAGTCCTCTAGACCGGAACTAACAAACAAACAGACAAACGGACACAACCCAAATCAGCCGATTCTACTTCTCAAAACGGAAACTCACTCACTCACTTCACTCGCTCGGTCAATAAAGATAAGTATAAAATCGAGCTGAACTCAACCAAATAATGAAATACAATGATTTTCGTTATTTGAAATACAATGATAAGTAGAAAATCCAACAGACACAAAACATATTTTGAGAACAAATTTATTAGATCATAACATTTGTAACAAGTTCTTTATGTACCCTATTTACAACTTGTAATATACAATGCAAAAGTCCAATATTTTTGAAATAACCTCGAGTTTGGACATACTAAAACCTTAGAAACCTTTCACATTCTTACATACTTATATTTCAATATTATACTAACATAATTTAAAAGTTTAATGACAGTTCAATTATGATCAAGAACTGTTGTCTTATCTCTGCCAACCCCAGAGGCAAAAAGTTGTGAGCGTTTCATTATACTGACGATACAAAATTGAAGAAGTCAGTACTTGAACCATTAAATGATATGACTTGATATCGAAAGGGATGCCAAAATTTTTACGAAGTATAGGAAGTGTCTTCCTACGCTACATTCGCCAGACTACGCCAGCTACATTGCTAGGCTACGCTTGCTACGTTGTGAGATTACGCTTGCTACGTTGTTAGGCTACGCTTTAACTAGACTAGACTAGACTTTACTATCGAAGCAACATTCGGATGTATGGTGCATGATCCAGCCATTGGGCTGGGCCACTACCCAATCGACAATGCCAATATAACTCAGATCCTCCAAAAGTTAAGAAAATTTACAATTATTCACATTTATTTATTGTTACATACATAAAGTCAATTTATTTGAATATGAAAATATCAAATAAATAAATATCAAATATATATGTGGGTGCTAGCACCTCTGCCTACCCCTTCGGGGAAAAGAGGCGTGAGTTTATGTTATGTTATGTTAAATATCAATCGAATTGAAGTCGATTAGTTTACATATTTATAATATATTTCATTTTATTGTTTTAAACTTTTTTGAGTTTGGGTTTGGATGAGAGTATGTGAAGGGTACTTTAACGACTACTACTTGATTTAACTTTTTAATTAATTAGATAGAATTAGTAAATATTAAAAATGGAGTAGATAAAATTTTGCATGCAGTGGTTAAAGGTTAAACATCCAAAAAACTTATATTTATGTGTAAAAGGGGTATTACATCTTCCTAAATTCAGAAACCTGAATTTAGAAAATTCTGAATTTAGAACAGTGTAATTGCATTTAGGAAGCAAAGCTTCCTAATTAGGAAGCTATTTAGGAAAAGAATTGTTTCCGACGTCTTAAATGGCTAAATCGGATGAGTGTAATTACGTTTCCTGAATTCAGGACGCTCAGTCGCCGCGCGCCGGCCGTCGAGAGCGCACGTTCGTCTTTCCCTCCCAATATAATATTGCGTATGTACCGACGAAATAAATGAAATTTTACATCATCTAGTATGCTAATTATTCAAATAGATCAAGGAAAAATTATATGATCAGTCCAGGCGGGATTTGAACCCGCGATCCTTCTTTTACAGGGAGAATGCTTTGACCACCTAGCTACCAGACTCACGCCCAAACCAATCTGTATCCGTCTTTAAGGCGATGGTGGAGCAATCTACCGACGCTCTTACGAGCTATGCTATCGGAACCAATGAATGATCTGTCATTCATTTTATTCATTGATTTTTTATTACCCCGCCCAAATGTTTGAATGAAATTTTACAGCATTCAGTATGCTAATTATTCAAATTGATTATGAAAGAAAAAAATTCGTTCGTCGTTAAGCTAACCGCAAGGGTTATGGCAATATCAATATTTTTTTTTTTTTTTTATAGTATTGAGGGCATTTTGTCGCAATTCACTCGACAGTCGACACGTCCGTCCCTTGCCGCTCGTCCTTCAAAAATGATTTAGGATCCTAAATTAGTGAACGTGTAATCGCGAGCTTCGGTGACTGAATTTCTTTTCCTAAATAGCTTCCTGAATTTAGAATTCTGAATTCAGGAAGATGTAATACCCACTTAAATGTAATAAGCATTGTTGTATTTGCTTAGCTTGAACGTTGGCTTAGGCCTTAAATACATTGTTGGGTCATCCACCCCCTTTCTTAAAAAAGGTACTTTAATATCTTTGTTTAGTGCAACAAGCAGGTTTGTTCAGTTCTTATGTAATTTCTTAATGAACGCTGATCAATTAATAAATGAGAGTATTGTCAGTAGCTAAATAATTAGTTCGGGCTGTTGATGAGAGTGGTACGGCTAGTAACGAACTTCAAAATAACGATTGCAACTTTACAACATTCTGACTCATGACATACCTGCCTAATTATAATTTGACGATCAAACTAATCACTGAAAGAAAATCGTGTTCAATCCATGTTAGGCCGTTAAAAATATACGCATTGCATCTTCAGTAACATAAATAATGGGTTAAATGATGTATTGTAAATACTGATGATTTATAGAAACTTTGGGTTGGCAATATGAATGTGTTTCCCCTGGTGTGGCACAAAAAATTTCCCCTTGTAAATACTTGAATGAATTTTACAGCATTAAGTATGCTAACTGTCCAAATCGAATACATATGGAAAAATGGATCTTCTCGGGTGGGACTCGAACCCGCAATCTTTCCACCCGATGTGATTTCTATTTTAATCCGTCTTTAAGGTGACGGTGGAGTCATCCACCGATTTTCTTACAAACTATAGGAACCAATGAATGATGATCCCGAGAAAATGTATTATTGATGTCTAAATTTCCTTTATAAATGGTGCTGTACATGGGGGAGTATTAGTGCCGACTCTGATGCAGTGTTGGGTGTGGCAGAAAAAGCATCAGAGTAGAGTGAATGCAGTAGTTTATTTCAGCTAATTTCATAGTATTTTGAGCTACGGAATAAATATTCTAACCGTGGTGTCACAATACATTTTCGAAAACCTAATGTATGTAAGGAAAATAGTGCAAAATTTCCAAGACTTTGTGACAGGTAGGTACAATGTAAATACCAGAAATAAAAACCATCTTGTAGTTTATGACAGCAGATTCCATAAAATAAGTAATTCTTTCCAGGGCAACTGTATACGCTTTTTTAACAAGCTTCCTAATGAAATTAGAGATTTACCTGTAAATAAATTTAAAAATGCAGTTTAGAGTAAACTGTGCCAGAAAGGCTATTATAAAATCCAAGAATATTTAGATAATAAATAAGCTTGGAAATAAGCTGTTCGCTCAGCTATGCTACTTAAGCAAAGCATTGTATCTAGACCATAAGTTTTAGGCTAAGTAAATGTTTGTAAATAGACCAAAAAGTCCAAGACCAGTAAGTCTTATAAGCATTGTTGTATTATAGTGCTCGCAAGATAACTCTGCGCGCGGGAGACATTGGAACTATCATTTTATATTCTATTGTCTTCGAATAATAAATAATACAGACACTTTAGATATATAACGTTACCAATTAGATTTTTTTTAATCATATTAAGGACATACTCAGACATATAGCCAGACTCAGCCTCAGATATAGGCCCGAAACATTATGGCAATAGGCTCACCCCCGATTACATGGGACCGACTACGATTATTAGTGGAATGAGGGTGTTAGTTCACCTCTGTCTAACCCTCCAGATATAAAGGCGTGATTATATGTATGTATGTATATTAAGGACAAGAAATGCAACAACAACATTAAGTACGCCAGAGCCACTATTCGCGCGAAGACTTATCTTGCTAGCATTCTAGTTTAACTTTGGCGGCAAAAAACATTGTACGCTATGTAAAAAAGGTACCTTAGATATCGTTGTTTAGTACAATAAGCAGGTTTGTTTTGTTCTTATGTAATTTCGTAATGAACGCTGATCAATTAATAAATTAGTGTATTGTCAACAGCTATGTAAATAATTAGTTCGGGCTATTGAAGAGAATGGTACCACTAGTTACGATGTTCAAAATAGCGATTGCAACTTGATAACATTATAATTAGGCGGGTATGTCATGAGTCAGTCATGACACACCTGCCTAATTAGGTATAAATTGACGATCGATCAGACTAATCACTGAAACGAAATCGTGGCCAATCCATCTTAGCCCGTTAAAAATATATGCATTGCACCTTCAGTATTACAAGAATGGGTTAAATGATGTATTTTAAATACTTGAATGAATTTTACAGCATTAAGTATGCTAACTATACAAATCGAATACATAGGGATAAATTAATTTTCTCGGGTATGACTCCAACCCGCGATTTTTCCGCTCGATGTGATTCAAATTTCCTTTCTATTTTTATCCGTCTTTAAGGTGACGGCGGGATCATCCACCGATGTTCTAACGAACTATCAGAATCAATGAACGATGTTCCTGAAAAGATTCATTTTTTCTTATGTATTCGGTTTGTGTTGTAAATAATTGAAATATGCATAGAGTAAACAACAACAGCAAAAAAATATCAACAGAAAAAGTTGCCGCGTAAACTTTATTATTGATATCTAAATGTCCTTTATAAATGGTGCTGTAAAAAATTTATAAACTTGTAGTGTTCAAATTATATAAATACTAAAATAATTATATATATACATTATTTACATATTTATTGATTGCATAAGCACCTCTTGGTATTTAAGTCTTGAATATGGCATAAGTACAACATAACATAGTATAAATAAGCATAAATTTATATAATACTCTGACTCCGGTGAACTTCGTACCGACAATTTTTTGTCACCGTCCAATCCCGTTCCCGCTGCACCCTCTTCTATTTTGAGCATGTATTATACAAATAAACCTTCCTCTTGAATTACTCTATCTAATAAACTGCTAAAAAATATAAGCATACATCAAATGTCTGACAGGTAAGAACAGTATGTATGGCATCTATTATCCGTAGTACGGTTAAGTTGTCCGGTCAAACGGGAAAATAAAATTGTCGTTTTTAGTGTTTTACTCGCAATTTTTCCATATTTTCTCACCGTTTAAACCTTCCCTGGTTTTCCACGAACATTTAACGGCCAGGATAAAATAAATCCGTTCAGCCGTTCTCGAGTTTTAGCGAGACTAACGAACAGCAATTGATTTTTATATATATATATATATATATATATATATATATATATATATATATATACATCTTGAAGGACATGTTGCGTCCTACATGGCGTTATTTACCGATGATGCTGCGTCCGACTGACTTTGTGCGTCCGGAATACGGACGCAAGATTGACCGACCCTCATTTTTAGCCCAATGCTCCCTTATGATCCTTAGAATGCAATGGCGAAAAATTGGCATGGACGTAATTCCATCACTACAATGCCTTTTAGCGTATAATATAGTTCCGCCATCGTCCGACTGAAATTTGGAGGACACTAGTGTTCAGCGTATAATTTACCACGTATACTTTGAGTTCAGTTCACCGATCTTATCGTGTCCATTGAATATCGTATTTGTAAAGTTTTTATCATGTTTTCGTGACAACAATCTTGCGTCTCTTAAACATCCTTAAACGGGCACTAGGTACGGTGTCTGAGGGGCCTCCTCGGGGTTCACGAGGGACGCATGGCGCGGGGCGCGGAGCGGCAGGCTTTAGCGCGCTCGCGTACCGAAGTTTGTAAACCAACAGACATGTGCCGGCCGTGATGTAAGCTTATCTGTTCACACCAGCCTGTGCCTCTGGGCTTACCGGTTTATACATTTTTTTTATAGTGCGCTAAATCTCCACGGATACCACCCCCACGGAGACCCCCCCGACTAAAACGCACGCCGTCTTGGGTCCTTGGTTGCCGGAGGTGAGATTGCCGAAAGCATATCTCTCGCACCCCGGCAGACACTTCGGGCTGTGGGGACCTCGGTGTCCCCATCTAGCCCCGGGTACGGGGAGGCGCACTTGGCGGCACCGCCGCGGCCTGCTTCTGCTAGGGTGACAGGAGACTCCGCCGTTCACCCCTAGGCCAGCGCTCATGGAGGACGGAGGTCGTTCCACGACGACCGGTTCGCCTTCGCTCTTCGTGGGCTTCCCGGGCCCGTAGTCTAGTCCGGACCCGACCGGCCGCCTCCTTCTCGAGCATTAATTGCTCGCAGAAGGAGGCGGCCGCACCCCAAGCGTTTGCGCATCGTACCATCGCTGTGAGCAATGTGGCGAGTGTGAGGACTCCCACCCCCAGAGCCGCCACTAGGACCTGCCTGGGCCGCCGTGTCCCACGCCGGGCACTCGGTCAGCGTGTGCAGCTCTGCGTCCTCGCTCGCATCACAGTGATGGCACTCGCACGTTGGCTCCTTCCGCATCCGACACAGGTAGCTCCCGAAACACCCGTGTCCGGTAATCACCTGCGTCAGCCGGTACGAGAGGCTGCCGTGTGGCATCTCTAGCTATTCCTCCATGATGAGTTTAACCGCTGCTATTACGGCGTGCCCTGCGCTTGGTCACCCAAGTCGTAGCTCCCACTCAGGGTGGAGATGGGACCTCACGACCCGAATTTCTTCAGGCTCGGGTTCCCGGCTCGGCTCCCGCGCCTCCTTTCGGTACCGAAAGGGTTCTCGCATCCAAGTTCCACGGTAGAGATCCGGCAAGGAGATTCGCCGCCTCCAAGGATATCGTGCGGTACCCCATAATGTCCCTGCTGGCCATTGCACGCTGCGGCCCACGTAGCAGACGCGCATTGTGGATCGTCAGGGTCTCCGCCCATATCGGGCACCCATATAGGGCAATGGACCGCAGGACTCCTGCGTAGAGTCTCCTGCAAAAGTCATCCGGCCCCCTTTTTTTTATACCACTTAGATGGCAGACAAGCACACGGCCCACCTGATGGAAAGTGGTTACCATGGACTATGGACGTATGCAACACCAGAGGCGTTACACTCGCGCTGCCTACCCTGAAGAAACCTTCTAATGCCCCTCTTGAAGAACCCCATATTGTAGTCGCTTGGGAAAACCGTGGCAGGGAGTTCCTTTCATACCGCACGATGCAATGTGTGGGGATGAATTCCCTGTCTATAGCGAGCGGTGCGATGATAGAATGTAGCTGTGGGCATCATGTCAAATAATTCATCTGAGCACAAACCATTATATAGGCGGTAGAAAACACACAGTGAGTCAAAGTCCCTCCTGAGGCTGAGAGGTTCCACATCGCCTGCGAGTATGGGACTGTCGACGAGCCTCAACGCACGTCTTTGTACCGAGTCGAAAGGGTTAAGCTGGCGTGCGGGCGCTCCGGCAAAAAGATGACAGCAGTACTCCATGTGGGGTCGAACCTGTGCCTTATAAAGAAGGAGTCGCTGCCCCGCAGTGAAGTACTGCTTCGCCCTGTTAAGAACTCCAAGTTTCTTTGATGCCAGCTTAACCTTGTCCTCTAAATGACTGCGGTACTGGACGTCACTTGAAATGTCGACGCCTAGGATCCCGATACTCGGGGCAATGGTAAGCCGTGTGCCCAGGAATTGCGGCGCTACAATATATGGGGTTTTCTTAGCGGTGAATACACCCCTTATGTTGGGCAGCAGCAAGCGGCAGCTATGTCCTTCAATTTGGGGGCCAGTCTTCGGCGATGCTCCCCGAAGATCCACCGGCCGTCGAGCACGAGCCCCAGATAGTTCATCTGGGGCTTGATGCCGATGGAAATGTCTCTCACTATGAGGCTGGAATCTTCCGGTGGCACGCGCCGAGGCCCATGAAAGAACATGGCCTCGGTTTTATACGGAGCCACCTCCAGACCCAGCCGCCGGATCCGCTCCACGACTTGGGCAACCGCGGTCGTGGCCTTCATGGTCGCTTCGCGGTATGTAGCCCCGCACGCCGTCACCAGCGTGTCATCCGCATAACACGTGACGGCGGCACCGTCCGCGAGCTCACCGCGAAGAACCCAGTAGTAACCGATGTTCCACAGTAGCGGTCCCAGGACCGATCCCCGCACGACATCTCTCGCTGACCGAGCCCGGTCACATTTGGGTACAACAAGGGGGGGGGGGGGGCTGCTGGCAGCGGCGTTGTGCACCAGTGCCACCGATTCGTCCAGGTCGGTTTCCCAGGCAGGCCCGATAAACCGGTGAGTGTACGGCTTGGCGACAGCGGCGACATTAATGCCTCACTGTGCCATGCTCTGGAGCAAAAGTGCCTGAGCATCAACACAGTGGTTCGCATTCGTCTGCAGGAGGCGGAGCTGAGGATCCATTATGGAACTGCCAACCGGCTTCGGCCTCCCCGCGGTGCAGGCATTGGCACCAGCCCTATGGTCGGCCGGCTTGCCCTCTGCTGCACACCTGAAGCAGTGCAACGGAGCTTCGCAACTACCGGCCTTATGATCGGGTTGGCTAAAGCGGAAGCAACGGTCACCGACCGTTACCTTCGGAAACTGGCCTCCACCGTGCACTGCACCCCCACGTGGCTCACCGACAGGCACCGGAAGCACCGTGCTGGTCGGGCCTGCAGGAGCCGTACCTGCACCATCTGGAAGCCGCCAATAAGCAGGCCCCGCCCATCGGCAACCTTTGGGGCTGCCGCGATGGGGCTCTCCGACGCCTCCGCCGTCAACGTAATGACGACGGCCGTCAATCGTGGGGCGCAGAGGTTCCTCGGCGCTGTTGCCATCGCGGCAGCCTTGGCCCTTCTGGCCATTTTGGCTGCCTTTTTGGCGGCGTTCCGTCTCTGCTTGGCGGCTCCAGCTACCTCCCAGATGGGACCCAGAGCCGGGCCGGGGTCCGGGGTTGCCCTTCCCCTTATCCTTGCCCTGAGCGCGACCCACGATTCTGGCTCTGCTGGTCGAATTGGCGGCTTCACCGGTTGCGCTGTTTGCGCTGGCCGCTCCGGCTGCACCGGCCGCCCCGCCAGAGCAGGGTGCGCCGACCGCTCCGGCTGCGCCTTCCGCATTAACCGAGTCGCCACTCCCAGCAACTCGGTCCCTTCTCTTGAGGGCCTCCAGCTCCGCCGTAACTTTTTGGAGTTGGCGTGGCGTCGGGACTCGGCCTCCCGCCGCTGTGCCTCAGCCTCCCTCCTCGCCTGTTTTGCCATCTGGGTGGCCAGACCCTCACCGGCAGCTGCGATCTGCTCTACGCATAAGCAGAACCTACAAAACTTCGAGCTAGCGTTGAATGGTGTTGCAATAAGCAGGGACAGTCATATTCGCTTCCTGGGTCTCATATTAGATGAACACTGTAACTGGAATCTGCATGTAGATACAGTATGCAAGAGAGTAAATAGATTCGTGTTTGCTCTACGCCAGCTTAGAAATACAACTTGCGAAAAAACAGCTCTTATGGCGTACCACAGTCATGTTGGCTCAATCTTAAATTATGGCATATTACTGTGGGGTAACTCAACCGACGTAGACAGTGCCTTCATAAAACAAAAACTCGTCAAAAATGATTATATTGCTTTTTAAGATTTTGTTGACCACCAAAGTGAAAATACCTACGCTATACATTGTCACTTTTGTATGCTAACTATTAAATTATATTTATTATCTATGCCTGGAGTCATTATAAACCCTTATATAGGTGGAAGCCTCTTGGCTGATAAGCTGGATACAATTATTCAAAAACAGTATTCGGAACCAATCTGTATTCAATAGTAGATGGATGTCATTTAGTTATTATAATCATTATGATATATGCAGAGCATTATACGGAATTGATTTAAACATACATTCGGATGGAGGCGGGAATGTGCATGCAGTGTTTAGTAGGTATACGCAGGTATTCAGTGTGCAAGAAAAATTTAAGAGTGAACGGACGCACAAATTCAGCGAGAAATATTTAATTTGAATATCACCATTTAATGTTTAAATTAAATTTGACGTCGACTACTGATATGATACTGATGAAAACATCTTACATACGCATTGAAAACATTAAAAATCTCACTACATTCAGTGGACGCCGCAGGGTGGTAGTTTGTAAAGACGCAAGAAGTCCTTCGCGATTTATATATATATATATATATATATATATATATATATATATATATATATATATATATATATATATATACATCTTGAAGGACATGTTGCGTCCTACATGGCGTTATTTACCGATGATGCTGCGTCCGACTGACTTTGTGCGTCCGGAATACGGACGCAAGATTGACCGACCCTCATTTTTAGCCCAATGCTCCCTTATGATCCATAGAATGCAATGGCGAAAAATTGGCATGGACGTAATTCCATCACTACAATGCCTTTTAGCGTATAATGTAGTTCCGCCATCGTCCGACTGAAATTTGGAGGACACTAGTGTTCAGCGTATAATTTACCACGTATACTTTGAGTTCACTTCACCGATCTTATCGTGTCCATTGAATATCGTATTTGTAAAGTTTTTATCATGTTTTCGTGACAACAATCTTGCGTCTCTTAAACATCCTTAAACGGGCACTAGGTACGGTGTCTGAGGGGCCTCTTCGGGGTTCACGAGGGACGCATGGCGCGGGGCGCGGAGCGGCGGGTCTCAGCGCGCTCGCGTACCGAAGTTTGTAAACCAACAGACATGTGGCGGCCGTGATGTAAGCTTATCTGTTCACACCAGCCTGTGCCTCTGAGCTTACCGGTTTATACATTTTTTTTATAGTGCGCTAAATCTCCACGGATACCACCCCCACGGAGCCGGTGGAGGCGGTTATGTCGAACTCGAACCGACTAAAACGCACGCCGTCTTGGGTCCTTGGTTGCCGGAGGTGAGATTGCCGAGAGCATATCTGCCGCACCCCGGCAGACCCTTCGGGTTGTGGGGACCTCGGTGTCCCCATCTAGCCCCGAGTACGGGGAGGCGCCCTTGGCGCCGCCGCTGCGGCCTGCTTCTGCTAGGGTGACAGGTGGCTCCGCCGTTCACCCCTAGGCCAGCGCTCATGGAGGACGGAGGTCGTTCCGCGACCTCCGACGTCCGGTTCGCCTTCGCTCTTTGCGGGCTTCCCGGGCCCGTAGTCTAGTCCGGACCCGACCGGCCGCCTCCTTCCCGAGCATTACTTGCTCGCAGAAAGAGGCGGCCGCACCCCAAGCGTTTGCGCATCGTACCATCGCTGTGAGCAATGTGGCGAGTGTGAGGACTCCCACCCCCAGAGCCGCCACTAGGACCTGCCTCGGCGTGTCCCACGCGGGACACTCGGTCAGCGTGTGCAGCTCTGCGTCCTCGCTCGCATCACAGTGATGGCACTCGGACGTTGGCTCCTTCCGCATCCGACACAGGTAGCTCCCGAAAGACCCGTGTCCGGTAATCACCTGCGTCAGCCGGTACGAGAGGCTGCCGTGTGACCTCTCTAGCTATTCCTCCATGATGAGTCTTACCACCGCTATTACGGCGTGCCCTGCGCTTGGTCACCCAAGTCGTAGCTCCCACTCAGGGTGGAGCTGGGACCTCACGGCCCGAATTTCTTCAGGCTTGGGTTCCCGTCCCTGCTCGCGCGCCTCCTTTCGGTACCGATATAGCATCGAAAGGGCTCCCGCATCCAGGTTCCACGATAGAGATCCGGCAAGGAATGTGTGTGAATAAATGACTATGGACTATGAACTATGACTATGGACTATGAAGGAGATTCGCCGCCTCCAAGGATATCGTGCGGTACCCCCTAATGTCCCTGCTGGCCATTGCACGCTGCGGCCTACGCAGCAGACGCGCATTGTGGATCGTCAGGGTCTCTGCCCATATCGGGCACCCATATAGCGCAATGGACCGCATGACTCCTGCGTAGAGTCTCCTGCAGGAGTCATCCGGCCCCCTCATGTTGGGCAGCAGCAGCCCCAAAGCGGCAGCTGTGTCCTTCAATTTGGGGGCCACTCTTCGGAGATGCTCCCCGAAGTTCCACCGGCCGTCGAGCACGAGCCCCAGATATTTCATCTGGGGCTTGATTCCGATGGAAATGTCTCCCATTATGAGACTGGCATCCTCCGGTGGCACGCGCCGAGGCCCATGAAAGAACATGGCCTCGGTTTTATGCGGAGCCACCTCCAGACCCTGCCGCTGGATCCGCTTCACGACTTGGGCAACCGCGGTCGTGGCCTTCAGGGTCGCTTCGCGGTATGTAGCCCCGCACGCCGTCACCAGCGTGTCATCCGCATAACACGTGACGACGGCACCGTCCGCGAGCTCACCGCCATGCACCCAGGCCAGGCCCGAGAAACCGGTGAGTGTACGGCTCGGTGACAGCGGCGACATTAATGCCCCACTGTGCCATGCTCTGGAGCAAAAGTGCCTGAGCATCGACACAGTGGTTCGCATTCGTCTGCAGGACGCGGAGCTGAGGATCCATTATGGAACTGCCAACCGGCTTCGGCCTCCCCGCGGTGCAGGCCTTGGCACCAGCCCTATGGTCGGCCGGCTTGGCCTCTGCTGCACACCTGAAGCAGTGCAACGGAGTTCACGCGATAAAAACTTTCACTTACTTTCCGCCAACGTTTCGGGTGCGATGCTGAACCGGGGTCACGACTTGACTGGCCGGCGAGGGTCGCGCGGCATGCGCGGAACATTTTTTGTGCGTCTACCCTCCGTTACTTTCAGAATGAAAGTAAGGCTGGCGACACACTACACTCACTACGTCAGTTTTGGACAGCACAATGTTGTTGGGTTTTAGTGTTCTTATAACTGGATTTCACGTCCCGGATAGTTTGAATCCATCTTCCCTATTGAATTTTTTACACTTTTTAATTTCAATGGCTTCACGCACAATCCTAGAATAGTAGTGGCGATCAGTAAAGAAGACTTTGGGTTGATGAAGCTCAATCCAGTTATTGGTACCCGACTCAAGGTGTTTTGCAACTGCCGATTTATTAAACTGGCGATTTTTCACAGCTGCGATATGTTCTCTAACCCTCTCCGCAATAGTTCGCTTGGTTTGGCCTATGTAGGAACTACCGCAGCTGCAATCCACTTTGTAGACACCCGGTGTTTGCAGAGGTATGACGTCTTTCGACGTTCGCACGTACTTCGCTACTTTGGCGAACGGTTTGAATACGGTCTGGATGGAAAACTTCCGTAAACAAGATCCGATTTTGTCCGTTATTCCTTTCACATATGGCATGAACGCCGGTTGGCGGTCAACTCCCGGCAACCTCATCCTCGGTGCACGTCGCGGCTTTCTAGAACTCGTAACATACCCATTCATTTTAAGAACCTCCTGAACATGATCTAACTCCTGTTGTAGGTGCTCAGAGTCACACAGGTCATTAGCTCGTTTGATAAGCGTCGAGCTTATAGAATTTAAATGAAGTGGGTGAGGATGCGAGGAGGCGTGCAGGTATCTATCTGTGTGAGTGGGTTTTCGATACTAAGTGTGGGCCAAGGAGCCATCAGTTCTAACCATTAGCTTGATGTCTAGAAAGGATAATGTTCTGTTGTTCTCAATCTCATACGTAAACTGTGTCTTCACATGTAATGAGTTCAGATACTCAGTGAAGCGGACCACCTGCTCACTGTTGCCTTTGAATATACAGAATATATCATCTACATACCTTTTCCATAGCCTGATCTGGGCGTGGGCGTTCTGAGCCACCTCTTCTTCAATGTGTTCCATCCAAATATTTGCCACGACTGGTGCCAAAAGGCTGCCCATGACGACGTCGTTTATCTGGAGGTAGTGTTGGCCATGGTAAAGGAAGTAGTTCCCTTCGAGGCAACTCTGCATTAGTGTCGCATAACTATCGGGTAGACCATTTTTATCGCGTGAAGTCCCGAACTTGCATAAAATAACAATGAGTTTACACCGCGATAGCTTAAAAATAACAGTGCAACGGAGCTTCGCCACTACCGACCTTATGACCGGGTTGGCTACAGCGGAAGCAACGGTCACCGACCGTTACCTTCGGAAACTGGCCTCCGCCGTGCACTGCACCTGCGTTCCGTCTCTGTTTGGCGGCTCCAGCTACCTCCCAGCCCCCTTAAGGGGTGCTTGAGGATTCACCCAGAGCCGGTCCCGGGTCGGGAGTACAGCCCGGGCCGGGGGCGGGGCTGAGGCCAGGGCTGGGGACTTCTTCCCCTTGCCCTTGCCCTTCCCCTTATCCTTGCCCTGAGCGCGACCCACGACTCTGGCTCTGCTGGTCGAGTTGGCGGCTTCACCGGTTGCGCTGGCCGCTCCGGCTGTACCGGCCGCCCCACCAGAGCAGGGTGCGCCGACCGCTCCGGCTGCGCCGACCGCTCCGGCTGCGCCTTCCACATTGACCGAGTCGCCACTCCCGGCAACTCGGTCCCTTCTCTTGAGGGCCTCCAGCTTCGCCGTAACTTTTTGGAGTTGGCGTCGGGACTTGGCCTCCCGCCGTTGTCCCTCAGCCTCCCTCCTCGCCTGTTTCGCCATCTGGGTGGCCAGACCCTCACCGGCAGCTGCGATCTGTTCTACGACCCCGAGCATTTCTGCCTCTTGTCTCGCCATTATCCGGCCGAGGTGGTGAGTGAGGATCATTGTCCTCCTGTAAGTTTATACATGTTCCTCATGTTTATACATACAAACTAACCTGTCACTCGTCAAAAATGATTATATTGCTTTTTAAGATTTTGTTGACCACTGAAGTGAAAATACCTACGCTATACATAGGTATTGTCACTTTTGTATGCTAACTATTAATTATATTTATTATCTATGCCTGGAGTCATTATAAACCCTTATATAGGTGGAAGCCTATTGGCTGATAAGCTGGATACAATTATTCAAAAACAGTATTCGGAACCAATCTGTATTCAATAGTAGATGGATGTCATTTAGTTATTATAATCATTATGATATATGCAGAGCATTATACGGAATTGATTTAAACATACATTCGGATGGAGGCGGGAATGTGCATGCAGTGTTTAGTAGGTATACGCAGGTATTCAGTGTGCAAGAAAGATTTAAGAGTGAACGGACGCACAAATTCAGCTAGAAATATTTAATTTGAATATCACCGTTTAACGTTTAAATGAAATTTGACGTCGACTACTGATATGATACTGATGAAAACATCTTACATACGCATTGAAAACATTAAAAATCTCACTACATTCAGTGGACGCCGCAGGGTGGTAGTTTGTAAAGACGCAAGAAGTCCTTCGCGATTTATATATATATATATATATATATATATATATATATATATATATATATATATATATATAGATAGATAATCATAAAAACAAATTGATCTTATTATATTTCGCCCATATAAAGATTATATTATAACATACGTATGCTCCTTTTTTATTCTACCACAGAAAGCCATACATTATACAGGGCGTCCCAAAAGTCTACGTCAAGCCGAAGTCGCATGATAGGTAAGGTCATAACTGTTATCAGAAAAAAAAATATGTTTCCTATTTTTAAAATTATTGCAGAAAAAAAAATTCGGGTAAATGTACCACCCTGTAACAGTTTTAACTTTCCTGTTGCTACAAATCTTTACTTTTTGCCATTTTTTGTTTACTTATTCCATCCTGAATAGTGCTTCTGTGATTTGTAATCTTAAAATCTGAGCTAACTACTCCAGCTTGAAAGAAAATGTCATGTTTTGCAGAACCAAGTTTTGAAAATCAGTTTTTCGCCCTAATTTGACTGACGGTCCTGAAAAAAAATTATACCACGCAAGTCTGGCAAGTAACTTTAAAAGTTAGCGCATTTAATAAGGATTCTAAAAGGATTTAAACTTTTTAGAAACCTTATTATATATTTGCCGCGTAAACTTTATTATTGATATCTAAAAATCATAAACTTGTAGTGTTCAAATTATATATATATATATACTGAAATAATTATATGTAAACACACGAGAGATACTTCGAGTCTCGGACATCTTGGTGACCCTATTGTAAGTTTGCACTCACAATCCGCGTGGGTAAACGGGCGAGGAGAAAGCACAATCAAATACACGAATCACGATATTTCCAATGACATCAATTGTTAATTATCAAAGTGTATTCAATCGGGTGTAATAGCGTTCTACATGACACGCTAATGCTTGGTTGAGGGGCGAAGCGATTCCCCAGATATTCCGATAACGCCTGTGCCAGTGCTTCCCGCGCGCCGCACACACTGTCCGCCATTTTTTCCAACTAAAAAGTGACAGTTCGAAATTCGAATGTCGCCGCTCAACCATAAAGCACCAGTGTCCTGTATTACGCTAGAGTAAACCTCATTCACTCTAATCTCACACAATTTATTAACGCGCCGTCATATATATATACATTATTTACATATTTATATATTTTCTCACCTTTTAAACCTTCCCTGGTTTTCCACGAACATTTAAAGACCAGGATAAGATAAATCCGTTCAGCCGTTCTCGAGTTTTAGCGAGACTAACGAACAGCAATTGATTTTTATGTATATAGAAAGAAGATAGATAATCATAAAAACAAATTGATCTTATTACACTGTTTATACTGTAGATTGATGGCGCTTGGTGGAATCTGCTACACATATTGAATAACACACTTGTACTTTTCCACTGAATTTATTTCTAGACCTGACCGGTTTCGCCTTACGGCATTCTCAAAGGTTCACATTGATGTTATATGATCCTCCTATCAAAAAAGCTCTCATTATGTTTCATGTCAAAAACATTACTGCCAAGTTTTATGAAAATCGGTTAAGTATTGTGTCCTCTGTCTAGACCGGCAAACAAACAAACGGACACAACCAAAATCAGCCCATTCTGCTTCTCAAAACGGAAACTAAGAGAGTGCACTTACTTAGTTCGCTCGGTCATTAAAGATAAGTATAAAAACGAGCTAAACTCGACCAAATAATGGAATACAATGATTCTCGTTATATAAAATACAATGATAAAGATAAGTAGAAAATCAAACAGATACAAAACATATTTTGAGAACAACTTTATTTGATTTGTAACTAGTTCTTTAGTACCCTATTTTCAATATAACTTAAATCTTCCAAAATTAAGAAAATTTACAAGTATTTAGATTCCTTTCAAATTACATACATAAAACTCAATTTATTTAAATGTAAAAATATCAATCGAATTGAAGTCGATTAGGTTACATATTTATTTTATATTCAATTTTATTGTTTCACACTTATTTGGGTTTGGATTGAAAGTATGTGAAAGGTACTTCAACGACTACGAGTTGACTTAACTTCTTAATAGGTTAGATAAAATAAGTCAATATTACAAAGAGAGTAGATAAAATTGTGCATGCAGTGGTCAAAAGGTTAAACATCCGAAAAGCTTATACTTATGTGTAAATGTAATAAGCATTGTTGTATTTGCTTAGCTTGAGCGTTGGTATAGACCTCAAATACATTGTTGGGTCATCTACCCCCTATGTTAAAAAAGGTACTTTAATATATTTGCTTAGTGCAACAAGCAGGTTTGTTCAGTTCTTATGTAATTTCGTAATGGACGCTGATCTATTAATAAATAAAACAGTTTATTAGGGCCATTGCCCATACAAAATAATGATGTTTTTGTTACAGTCCTATTGATTGAACTAGGGACAGAATAAATTGCCCGTGGTCCTATCAGTAGGACAGGTAGCAGGACCACGGGCAACAAATGGCCAAAAACAACATATATTATAATTATTATTTGTGGTATATTATGTTAGTAGTATGTCAGGATCGTAGCAAATAGAGATTCGTGATCTCTGCCTACCGCTTTGGGAAACAAGCGTGATTTTATGTATTTATGTATTATGTTCATATTTATTGACTAGGTGAGGACCTCTAGGTGTACAGGTAAATTAGTGTAAATTTGAAGAGTCAGTCAGTAAACATAACATGATAAATTTATGTAAAAACAAATTGACATTTTTTTTTGTGCGGAAAGCCCCACGGTTACCTCCCACGCTGGAGTCGGAAGGGGAGGTTATTTCGGACTCTAACCGACAAAACCCGCACGCCAACTGAGGGTCATGGTGCTAGGCTGGAGGTGAGGTTGTCTTCAGCATATCCCTCGCACCCCGGCTGACCCAGGGCCATCCCTTACGGTCTGGCCCTCCTCGGGAGGGGGGTCAACGGTGTCCCTGACTCGCCTCCAGAATAGAGTGACAAGTTGCCCACCCGTCACCCCTAGGCCCGCGTTCATGGGGATGGAGGAATTGACCTTAATCTATTTCTCCCATATTAAGACTATATGTATAAAATACGAATGCTTCTATTCTTTGACCACAGAAAGCCATACATTACATACTTTTACTTTAATCTTTGCACTACTCACCAGTTTTAAGACCATTGGATGATCTCGTGGAGACGTCGCGTGTTACTTGATGCATTTTAAGGAAATTAATGAAATCCTCCGAAACGCAAGAGTAAATTTCTATTTCTTCGCAATTTTAAAGACATCGATCTGGAGCGTTTGGGGGCTGATGTGGATAGTACTGATTGGTCGTCTGTTTATGACTGCAATGATCTGGACGGGAAGGTATCTATCTTTACCAGCACATTATTGGCCATCTATGATATACATGCCCCCATTAAAAAGGTAAGAGTTAGACATCGACCTGCGCCATGGCTTACTCCATCTATTAAAAATATTATGTCGAAGCGAGATAAGGCGAAACGTAAATACATTAAATGTCCGTCTGTAGAAGGCCTGGACTTGTATAAGAAGCTGCGCAATCGCTGCAATCGTATGTGTAGGGATGCGAGACGAGACCACATTCACACTTCAATTGAAAATCTTAATACATCTCAACAATGGCAGTTCTTAAAATCTCTGGGAATCGGTAAGGTCGCCCATGACAACCTTAATGATATGGACCTCAATGCATTGAATGCCCATTTTTCAGCGCCTCCAACTACTATTCCTAGTGATGTTAAATCTTCTACTCTAAATTTTCTCTCTTCTCTTCCACTACCATTAAATACTGCCTTCTCATTTCACCCGGTATCAGAGGTAGATGTTAAGAAACATATAAAATCCATATCAACTAGGGCGGTCGGTGACGATGGCCTTCAACTCCAAATGCTTCTCCCCATAGTAAATATAATTCTTCCCGTCCTTACTCACATTATAAACTTCTCCTTATATTCCAACTGTTTTCCTTCATCATGGAAGAAAGCCTCAGTTATACCTCTTCCCAAAGTATCTAATCCAACAGCACACTCCCAATTCCGTCCCATTTCAATACTTCCCATCTTGTCCAAGGTACTCGAGAGTGTTGTTCATGATCAACTCACCTATTACCTCTCCTCTAATGACCTGCTAAGTCCTTTCCAATCTGGCTTTCGCCGTGGCCATAGTACTGTAACTACTCTAGTTAAAGTAACTGATGACATAAGAATGGCCATGGAGAACAAACAACTGACAGTTTTGGTTCTACTGGACTTCAGCAGTGCATTCAACTCGGTTGATTATGACATCCTCTTGGGTATTCTATCCTCCATCAATGTTTCTACCTCTGCAACTACTTGGTTGAAATCTTACCTCCAGGGACGCTCACAGTCGGTCAGAGTGAATGACGCTTCCTCCGATTGGTGTGACTTAGTGGCAGGGGTTCCTCAGGGTGGCGTCCTTTCTCCCCTCCTCTTCTCTGTCTTCATAAACGCCGTTACTAAGGTCATAAGCTCGCATTATCACCTCTATGCAGACGACTTGCAGTTATATCGACATTTTAAACCTGATGAACTAACTGGGGCCGTGGCTGCCATCAACAATGACCTTCAACGCATCCATGCTTGGGCAGTATCTTTTGGACTGCTGGTTAATCCAAAAAAATCTCAGGCGCTTATTGTTGGTGGTAGATACATGCTCCGCCAACTGGATCATAATTCTCTGCCTCCAGTAATGTATGACTCAATAGCCATTGACTACTCACAAAGTGCAAAAAATTTAGGGGTGCATATTGACTCCATGCTTGCCTGGGATGTTCACATTGCGGAGGTAAGTAGGAGGGTATACTGTTCATTCCAATCTCTCAAACGTCTCCAGAAACTCCTACCTCTTCAGACTAAAGTTACTCTTGCACAATCTCTTCTTCTCTCGCTATTAGACTATGCTGATGTCTGCTTTCTTGATGCATCGGAGGAACTGCTCAACAAACTTGAGCGCCTGCAGAATCTGGGAATCCGCTTTGTGTTTGGCCTTCGTAAATACGACCATGTCACGGAATATCGCAAAAGATTGAACTGGCTCCCTATTCGGCAGCGCCGTAACCTTCATATCCTAACTCTTCTATATACTATACTTCATAATCCAAATGCTCCAACTTATTTGTGTGAACGCTTTGAATATCTTGTGCCCAGGGGCAAACCCTGTCGTCTTTCTTCCTCTCTTCTGCTTCGCACACCGGCGCATAGTTCCAGCTGCTATGATGGATCCTTCACAATACAAGCTGTACGTCTTTGGAACTCACTACCTCACACCATTCGCGGTAGTAATACTCTGGACATCTTCAGGAGAAGAACTAGGGAACATTTCCTGTCACAATAATGTAGTCTGTATATATATCTATTTGTGTGTATATTGTCTATGTATATGTGTACGTATGTATGTGTATGGTATGTATTTGTATGTATATAGGTGTATGTATATATGTATATATATGTATGTATATGTATGTATGTATGTATGTATACAATATGTCTGCTATGTATGCATGTTTATGTACCTCTTTAGGTACCGTTTTATTAATCTGTTTTTTTTGTGCACTTCACATCCCTTCATTACCTAACTTCTTCTCTGCTACTCAAAGGTTTGCTGGCAGAGAACTCATAATGAGTTAAGCTCGCCTTTGTACATGTTTTTGCAATTATCTTTTATATAAACCTCTATATTTTGTGTGCAATAAAGAATTAAGAATTAAGAATTAAGAAAAGTTTTTTATATATTCATTTCATTATTTTGAATTTTTTGATTTAAAAATAATGAGGTAATAATTTCCTGCGAAAAAACACAATAACTGTTTCCAATCTAATCGTCACAGACCACCCCAAGTACCGACTCATTAACACTCATCAACTAATCGATCTATAGAAATTGTAAGGGCTTTAACGGATAAACAGGTCCTCTAAACAGCTCAGCTAAGCATATAAATACGAATATTTTTTCGTAATTCACCACAACTAGTTTAACTCTTGTAGTGAACATAACTTACTCTCCAAAACGATATCGCTATGTCGTCGTGGTGGAATACAACTTTTCCACAAAAAGATGTTATTATGTCGGGCTTCGAACAACGTATAAGTACTAGTAATTCTAGTCCCCGGAGTGTTCCGCAGTGCAACACCATTTACCCTCAAAATGATGTTGCTATGTCGGGCTTAAGACAAAGTTCAAGCGGGTCCAGCGACTGGAGTGGCATGCAGTGCAACACCACCTTCCCTCAAGATGATGTTACTATATCTAACATTCGACAAATTACAAGCGGATGCAGCTCTGGAAGTGATACACAGTGCAACACCACTTACCCTCAAAATGGCGTTGCTAGAACTGGCGACGAACAATGTAAAAGTACCACTAGTACTTACAATGGCATGCAGTGGAATCAAATCGTGCCGACGAACTCGCCTTTTCGGCAGAATCCAGCGGTAAGTTGTTTTTTATTTATCATTTTATCATCCCACATTCGATTTTGCTTTGATTTTTTGTTTTTGAAAGCACATCATAATTTTAGCTTATCATAAATTATATCCTCGAAGGAATAATATTCTATTTTTGAGTTTAAACTATTGCAGTAGTTCTACTATCAAAATTGGATGTCCCTTGAATTATTTAATCATTTAAACGTGTAATTATTGTAGTACCTACTAATATACGATAGATTAGTGTTACTTCATTTAAATAAAATTAATTTACGAATAATTTCATAAAGGACATTTTCTTTTTTCACAGAATATGCAATGGGCGGCTTCATCAAATGCTCCTCAGATGATGAATCCGTGTCACAACTGGTGTAATGAACCGAGCTTGAATAGACCAGATACGCAACCCAAATGGACTGCTAGCAGCGTTTCAAGCAGTGTGAGAAAACCAAAACGAGTGAGAACAGCATTCACCACAGCGCAACTGACGCACCTAGAACAGGAGTATACTAGAAGTCGGTACTTAGACCGTGCCCGGAGAATAGTACTAGCTAATGCGTTACAATTGAACGAAAAAACGTTGAAGGTCTGGTACCAAAACCGGCGAATGAAAGAAAAAAGAGATATTGCTGAAATGGACCCAACGAGCAATGTGCAGGCGTCAACATATTCGCAATATTCGCGTGCTCAGTACCCGGCTCCAACCCAAATTCCAGTGATGAATATCGTCATATCGGCAAATCCAGAAACGGTAACTGCTCCTGCCGATACTGCCGGTCTGCCTACTCTCTCTGGTTCCACCTCACAGTGTGCCGGAGTAGCTACTCCAGCAAACTTACAAGTGAGAGTGGACAAACTCAATTCAGTGGAAGACCCTGGCTCTGTTCCGAGTGAACCCGCGACTTCTACAAGTGCATCAGATTGTGGAGTTAAATCTTGGGGATCGAACCTACCACTGCTCACTGACTTTCTCCTAGATGAAGTGTTTGAAGGTCTCGGCTAAACTAGGAAAATGTTTAACGAATGTTTAATAGTTTTAAGAAAAAATAAAGTAGTTGTAAAATCATTTATTTGCTGACCAAAGGTATATATACCCATGTGATATTATTGTTTAAAATGTATTTTATATGATAATATTGAAAAAGAAAAAAAAAATTTCGTTAATAATTAAGTCTTCATTTGTAAAATTTAGTTTTAGTAAAATTATAGTATAACTGAATATAATTTTGAATTATGTAAAATGCAAATACCCAAATAAAGTTCCTATGTGCAATTTAAATGAAGTTTTTATTGTCTTATTATCGTGTGTAAGGAAAACCTGTACCTGGAGTACTACTAGGGGCCTTCAGCTTCGGGAGCGTTTACACGCATACACGCACTGCATATTGACTAAAAAAATGGATTAGGTAGAAAAAATTATTGTATCGTTTAATTAGCATTTATATCTCTATCGTGTGAGTAAAGCTAAATGAAACGATAATTTCATTAAAAATCAAAAAGCACGCTCTTAAGACCAATTGGTTTTTTTTGTAGAGATGTTTGATTATGAAATTATCGTGTTATTTAGCTTTACTCACACGATGGAGTAAATGATACTAAATTAACGGAATAAAAAAACAAAAAGAAATTTAAAAAATGACCAAATCTAATTCTTTTACGGCAATATTTTTCTTTTTATGTAGTATTTCTTCGGCTTCGGGAGCGTTTCCCTTACATCCTGTATACAAACCCTTTATCACCATTGTGCGAAAATACCAATATTATATCACATTGCATTCAAATTCAGGCAGCACGAGTGTAACGCCCCTGGTGTTGTATACGACTATAGGCCACGGTAATCACTTTCCATTTGGTGGACCATGAGCTTGTCTGCCTCCTCAATGGTATAAAAATATAATGTTCGTGATTAGCGTTTAGTAGCGTAGTTGTATGCGACTAAGGGGGCTGGGACTTTTTTCCATCCGACAGTCAACATACAGCCCATGTCTAAGTGCCCGCCTGACGGCAATAGGTTCGCCCCCTATTACGTGGGACCGAAAATCATAGTTCACCAAATATGGGTGTTAGTGTTAATACACCTTCTTTATTATATACTAGCTTTTGCCCGCGGCTCCGCCCGCGTGGATGTCGGTTATCACGACCAAACATAGCCTAGGTCCTTTCTCAAGGTCTAATCTACCCCTGTACCAAATTTCATCAAAATCGGTTCAGTGGTTTAGGCGTGAAAGCGTAACATACAGACAGACAGACAGACAGATAGATAGACAGACAGACAGACAGACAGAGTTACTTTCGCATTTATAATATTAGTATGGATTTATGTGTTCATAAAAATATATTGGTTGTTACCAACCAATTTTCTTTTTCAAAAACGCAAAAAGTAAAAAAAACTTAATTTATGTATCTTTTCACTTTAACCGGCCGTGGATGTTTCTTACCCAAATAGCCAAGATGTTCTAAAAAAAAGACGCGTTATGTAACGAAGTTCACCTTCAAGAGGAATGTTTTTTACAACAACCTGTGAGTCACATCTTTGATGCTTCAGACAAAATCATTTATATATCACTTAGCACTTTTCTCCCCCATTTTCCCTCCTATCAAAAAAGCTCTCATTATGTTTCATGTCAAAAACATTACTGCCAAGTTTTATGAAAATCGGTTGAGTATTGTGTCCTCTGTCTAGACCGGCAAACAAACAAACGGACACAACCAAAATCAGCCCATTCTGCTTCTCAAAACGGAAACTAAGTGAGAGCACTTACTTAGTTCGCTCGGTCATTAAAGATAAGTATAAAAACGAGCTAAACTCGACCAAATAATGGAATACAATGATTCTCGTTATATAAAATACAATGATAAAGATAATTAGAAAATCAAACAGATACAAAACATATTTTGAGAACAACTTTATTTGATTAGTAACTAGTTCTTCAGTACCCTATTTACAATTTGCAATAAACATTGCAAAAGTATAATATTTTTGAAATAACCTCGAGTTTAGATATACAAAAACTTAGGAACCTTTTACATTCTTACATATTTGTATTTAAATATTAAACTATCTAAAATAAATTAAAAGTTTAATAACAGTTCAATTGTGAAAAGTTATGAGCGTTTCATTATACTGACGGTTTTTTTTTTTTTTTACCGTGGGGGAAAATCCTTCATGGATGTTATGCCGGACTCCTACCGACTAAAAACGCCCACGGTAACGCCCAGAAGCCTATGGATGGGAGCCCCGGGTAAGCCCTCGGAAGGATATCCCAGGACTCCCATCAGACCTATGGCTACAATTGCGGCCTCGCCTTCATTATACTGACGGTACAAAATTTAAGAAGTTAGTACTTGAATCATTATATGATATGGATGCCAAAATTTGTACGAAGTATAGAGTGTCTTCCTACGCTACACTCGCCAGGCTACGCCTGCTACGTTCTTAGGCTACGCTTGCTATGTTGTGAGGTTACGCTTGCTACGTTGTTAGGCTACGCTTGCTATGCTTTGACTAGAATAGGAATAGGAATTATTGTATTCGTAAGCGACATTCGGATGCATGGTGCTTACAATGGCATGCAGTGGAATCAAATCGTGCCGACGAACTCGCCTTTTCGGCAGAATCCAGCGGTAAGTTGTTTTTTATTTATCATTTATCATCCCACATTCGATTTTGTTTAGATTTTTTGTTTTTAAAAACACATCATAATTTTAGCTTTTCATAAACTAAATACCTACTCAAAGGAATAATATTATATTTTTGAGTTTAAACTATTGCAGTAGTTCTTCTATCAACATTCGATGTCCCGTAAATTATTTTATTATTTAAACGTGTTATTATCGTAGTAGTCAGTGCCTATTAATATACGATAGATAAGTGTTACTTCACTTAAATAAAATTAATTTAAATTAAAAAAAAAAAAGGTACCAAAACCGGCGAATGAAAGAAAAAAAAAGATATTGGACGAGAAATGGACCCAACGAGCAATGTGCAGGCGCCAACATATTCGCAATATGGCGCCAACATACCCAAATTCCAGTGATGAATATCGTCATATCGGCAAATCCAGAAACGGTAACTGCTCCTGCCACTACTGCCGGTCTGCCTACTCTCTCTGGTTCCACCTCACAGTGTGCCGGAGTAGCTACTCCAGCAAACTTACAAGTGAGAGTGGACGAACTCAATTCAGTGGAAGACCCTGGCTCTCGTCCGAGTGAACCTGCGACTTCTACAAGTGCATCTGATTGTGGAGTTAAATCTTTTGGATCGAACCTACCACTGCTCATTGATTTTCTCCTAGATGAAGTGTTTGAAGGTCTCGGTTAAACTAGGAAAATGTAATAGTTTTAAGAAACATTAATATAGTTATATGTAGTAATAAATAAGGTTTTACCCATGTGATATTATTGTTTAAAATGTATTTTATATGACAATATTGAAAAAAAAAAGAAATGTTTTATTAGTAATTAGGTGTTCTTATGTAAATAATAATTCAGTTTTAATAAAATCATGGTATAACTTACTATAATTTTTAAATGTGAAGCTTTTATTGTCTTATAACCGTGTGTAAGGAAAACGCTCTCGAAGCTTAAGGCCCCTAGTAGTACTTGGAGTACTACTTCAGCTTCGGGAGCGTTTACACGCATACACACACTACATATTGACATAACATACAATACATACAATAAACATAACTACATATCGATAAGATAGAAAAAAATAATTATAACGCTTAATTAGCAATTATATCTCTATCGTGTGAGTAAAGCTAAATGAAACGATAATTTCATTAAAAAACAAAAAAGCACGCTCTTAAGACTAACATACAGCCCATGACTAAGAGCCCGCCTGACGGCAATAGGCTCGCTCCCTATTACGTGGGACCGAAAATCATAGTTAACCAAATATGGGTGTTAGTGTTAATACATCTTCTTTATTTTATATTTATGTCTACTTAAAAATATATTGATTGTACACCAGCCAATATACCCGCCTCAGAGATTTAAATATAGGTAGATGATGTTATGTGTTCCCGGTTGAGGCCGGGAAACCACTATCTATGAAGTAAAACTACCATTCTGTCAACAGTAGGCCTCGTCTCGCTCGAACTACCCTTTGTTACAATTTTCTGGTACTCTTAATCAAATCTGGCATCCTCAAAAAAACTTGATGTGTATCTTCTCATTTTAAACGGCCCTGTATGTTTCATAGCCAGGATGTTCTTAAAAAGACGCTCCTACAAACTGCCCCCTTTTATGTTATCTGCTTATTTTTGTAACGAAGATCACCTTTACGATTTTGTCTTTCTTTCATCTTCGATGCTTCAGCCAAAACCATTAATATTCATTCGTAAAAATCGCGATGGCATACTTTGCACCTTTCGTCCCCCATTTTCCCTCCTATCAAAAAAGCACTCGTTGTGTTTTATATCAAAAACATTACTGCCAAGTTTGATCAAAATCGATTAAGTAATGCGTCCTCTAGACCGGAACTAACAAACAAACAGACAAACGGACACAACCCAAATCAGCCGATTCTACTTCTCAA
Organism: Eilema sororculum; assembly: GCA_914829495.1. Lineage (NCBI taxonomy): Eukaryota > Metazoa > Arthropoda > Insecta > Lepidoptera > Erebidae > Eilema > Eilema sororculum. Next base: position 16,325,191 of record OU618545.1, on the reverse strand, counting down.
AACGGAAACTCACTCACTCACTTCGCTCGCTCGGTCAATAAAGATAAGTATAAAATCGAGCTGAACTCAACCAAATAATGAAATACAATTATTTTCGTAATTTGAAATACAATGATAAGTAGAAAATCCAACAGACACAAAACATATTTTGAGAACAAATTTATTAGATTTTTAACAAGTTCTTTATGTACCCTATTTACAACTTGTAATATACAATGCAAAAGTCCAATATTTTTGAAATAACCTCAAGGTTGGACATACAAAAACCTTAGGAACCTTTCACATTCTTACATACTTAAATTTCAATATTATCTACATCTACACTAATATTATAAAGAGGAAAGATTTGTACCTATTTTTGTATGTTTGTAATGAATAGGCTCAAAAAGTACTGGGCCGATTTAAAAAAATCTTTCACCAATAGAATGCTACATTCTTCCAATTTGACATAGGCTACATTTCATTTTGAAAAAAATTAGGGATCCTTGGTAAAATTTGAACAATGTAACCGAAGGTGTAGAAAAATGAGTCTTAAAATGTCTTTCGTCGAATGCGCTGCCGAAACTATTTAGAATCAACAGCTAATTGATTCTAATTTCTAAGGCGAAACGAAGTTTGCCGGGACTGCTAGTACTAACATTATTTAAAAGTTTAATGACAGTTCAATTATGATCAAGAACTGTTGTCTTATCTCTGCCAACCCCAGAGGCAAAAAGTTGTGAGCGTTTCATTATACTGAGGATACAAAATTGAAGAAGTCAGTACTTGAACCATTAAATGATATGACTTGCTATCGAAAGGGATGCCAAAATTTTTACGAAGTATAGGAAGTGTCTTCCTAGGCTACACTCGCCAGACTACGCCAGCTACATTGCTAGGCTACGCTTGCTACGTTGTGAGATTACGCTTGCTACGTTGTTAGGCTATGCTTGCTACGCTTTGACTAGAATAGGAATAGGAATTATTATATTCGTAAGACTTTACTATCGAAGCAACATTCGGATGTATGGTGCATGATCCAGCCATTGGGCTGGGCCACTACCCAATCGACAATGCCAATATAACTCAGGTCCTCCAAAAGTTAAGAAAATTTACAATTATTCACATTTCTTTTTTCCAAAGTCAATTTATTTGAATATGAAAATATCAATCGAATTGAAGTCGATTAGTTTACATATTTATTATATATTTAAATTTATTGTTTTAAACTTTTTTGAGTTTGGGTTTGGATGAGAGTATGTGAAGGGTTCTTTAACGACTACTACTTGATTTAACTTCTTAATTAGTTAGATAGAATTAGTAAATATTAAATAGAGAGTAGATAAAATTGTTCATGCAGTGGTTAAAGGCTAAACATCCAAAAAACTTATATTTATGTGTAAATATAATAAGCATTGTTGTATTTGCTTAGCTTGAACGTTGGCTTAGACCTCAAATACATTGTTGGGTCATCTACACCTTTGTTAAAAAAGGTACTTTGATATCTTTGTTTAGTGCAACAAGCATGTTTGTTCAGTTCTTATGTAATTTCTTAATGAACGCTGATCAATTAATAAATGAGTGTATTGTCAGTAGCTAAATAATAATTAGTTCGGGCTATTGATGAGAGTGGTACGACTAGTTACGAACTTTACAACATTCTGACTCATGACATACGTGCCTGATTATAATTTAACGATCAAACTAATCACTGAAAGAAAATCGTGTTCAATCCATGTTAGGCCGTTAAAAATATACGCATTGCACCTTCAGTAACATAAATAATGGGTTAAATGATGTATTGTAAATACTTGAATGCATTTTACAGCATTAAGTAATTAATAAATAAATAAATAACTATCCAAATCGAATACATAGGGAAAATTGGATCTTCTCGGGTGGGACTCGAACCCGCAATCCTTCCACCCGATGTGATTTCTATTTTTATCCGTCTTTAAGATGACGGTGGAGTCATCCACCGATGTTCTTACGAACTATCGGAACCAATGAATGATGATCCCGAGAAAATTTATTTTTCCCTATGAATTCGATTTGTATTGTAAATAATTGAAATATGCATAGAGTAACCACAGCAAAAAAATATCAACAGAAAAAGTTGCCGCGTAAACTTTTTTATTGATGTCTAAATTTCCTTTATAAATGGTGCTGTACATAGAGGAGTATTAGTGCCGACTCTGATGCATGGTGGCGAAAGTTGGGTGTGGCAGAAAAAGCATCAGAGTAGAGTGAATGTTGTAGTTTATTTCTGCTAATTTCATAGTATTTTGAGCTACGGAATAAATATTCTAACCGTGGTGTCACAATACATTTTCGAAAACCTAATGTATGTAAGGAAAATAGTGCAAAATTTCCAAGACTTTGTGACAGGTAGGTACAATGTAAATACCAGAAATAAAAACCACCTTGTAGTTTGTGACAGCAGATTCCATAAAATAAGTAATTCTTTCCAGGGCAACTGTATACGCTTTTTTAACAAGCTTTCTAATGCAATTAGAGATTTACCTGTAAATAAATTTAAAAATGCAGTTAAGAGTAAACTGTGCCAGAAAGGCTATTATAAAATCCAAGAATATTTAGATAATAAACAAGCTAGGAAATAAGCTGTTCGCTCAGCTATGCTACTCAAGCAAAACATTGTATCTAGACCATAAGTTTTAGGCTAAGTAAATGTTTGTAAATAGACCAAAAAGTCCAAGACCAGTAAGTCTAATAAGCATTGTTGTATTATAGTGCTCGCAAGATAACTCTGCGTGCGGGAGACATTGGAACTATTATTTTATATTCTATTGTCTTCGAATAATAAATAATACAGACACTTTAGATATATAACGTTAACAAATAGATTTTTTTAATCATATTAAGGATAGACTCAGACATATAGCCAGACTCAGCCTCAGATATAGGCCCGACGATGCTATATCGGTATCGAAAGGAGGCGCGGGAGCAGGGACGGGAACCCGAGCCTGATGAAATTCGGGCCGTGAGGTCTCAGCTCCACAGGGACATGGTAGCGGAATGGGAGCTACGACTTGGACGACCAAGCGCAGGGCACGCCGTAACAGCGGCGGTAAGACCCATCAGGAGTGGCTAGAGAGGCCACACGGCAGCCTCTCGTACCGGCTGACGCAGGTGATTACCGGACACGGGTGTTTCGGGTGTTTCGGTAGTTACCTGTGTCGGATCCGGAAGGAGCCAACGTCCGAGTGCCATCACTGTGATGCGAGCGAGGACACAGAGCTGCACACACGCCGAGGCGGGTCCTAGTGGCGGCTCTGGGGGTGGGAGTCCTCACACTCGCCACGTTGCTCACAGCGATGGCAAGATGCGCGAACGCTTGGGGTGCGGCTGTCTCCTTCTGCGAGCAAATAATGCTCGAGAAGGAGGCAGCCGGTCGGGTTCGGACTAGACTCCGGGCCCGGGAAGCCCGCGCAGAGCGAAGGTGAACCGGACGTCGGAGGTCGCACAACGACCTCCGTCCTCCATGAGCGCTGGCCTGGGGGTGACCGGTGGAGCCGCCTGTCACCCTAGCAGAAGCAGGCCGCGGCGGCGGCGCCAAATGCGCCTCCCCGTAACCGGGGCTAGATGGGGACACTGTGGTCCCCACAACCCGAAGGGGGCCATCTCGAAAGAGATGGTCCTGGGTCTGCCGGGGTGCGAGAGATATGCTTTTGGCAATCTCACCTCCGGCAACCAAGAACCCAAGACGGCGTGCGTTTCAGTCGGTTCAAGTCCGACATAACCACCTCCACCGTGGGGATTTTTCGCACGACAAAAAAAAAAGAAAAAGATATAGGCCCGAAACATTATGGCAATAGGCTCACCTCCGATTACATGGGACTGACTACGATTATTTGTAGAATGAGGGTGTTAGTTCACCTCTGTCTAACCCTCCGGGGATAAAGGCGTGATTACATGTATGTATGTATATTAAGGACAAGAAATGCAACAACAACATTAAGTACGTCAGAGCCACTATTCGCGCGCAGACTTATCTTGCTAGCTTTCTAGTTTAACTTTGGCGGCAAAAAACATTGTATGCTATGTAAAAAAGGTACCTTAGATATCGTTGTTTAGTACAATAAGCAGGTTTGTTTAGTTCTTTAACCGTCAAGCTAAGTGCCACCACTGTTAACATGGTACATGTTTCCGATGGTGACCCTCGTTTCCGCGACTTTGCCTTTAGCTTAACATCAGGCGAGGTGAAGTCAAATTGACGTGTCCTATATAAAAAAAAAGTTCTTATGTAATTTCGTAATGAACGCTTATCAATTAATAAATTAGTGTATTGTTAGCAGCTAAATAATTAGTTCGGGCTATTGAAGAGAGTGGTACCACTAGTTACGATGTTCAAAATAGCGATTGCAACTTTATAACATTATAATTAGGCGGGTATGTCATGAGTCAGTCATGATATACCTGCCTAATTAGGTATAATTTGACGATCGATCAAACTAATCACTGAAACGAAATCGTGGCCAATCCATCTTAGCCCGTTAAAAATATATGCATTTCACCTTCAGTATTATAAGAATAGGTTAAATGATGTATTGTAAATACTTGAATGAATTTTACTGCATTAAGTATGCTAACTATACAAATCGAATACATAGGGATAAATTAATTTTCTCGGGTGGGACTCCAACCCGCGATTTTTCCGCCCGATGTGATTCAAATTTCCTTTCTATTTGTATCCGTCTTTAAGGTGACGGTGGGATCATCCACCGATGTTCTTACGAACTATCAGAATCAATGAACGATGTTCCTGAAAAGATTCATTTTTCCCTATGTATTCGATTTGTATTGTAAATAATTGAAATATGCATAGAGTAAACAACAACAGCAAAAAAATATCAACAGAAAAAGTTGCCGCGTAAACTTTATTATTGTTATCTAAATGTCCTTTATAAATGGTGCTGTAAAAAAAATCATAAACTTGTAGTGTTCAAAATATATATAAACTAAAATAATTATATATATTATACATTATTTACATATTTATTGATTACATAAGCACATCTTGGTATTTAAGTCTTGAATATGGCATAAGTACAACATAACATAGTATAAATAAGCATACATTTATATAATACTCTGACTCCGGTGAACTTCGTACCGACAATTTTTTGTCACCGTCCAATCCCGTTCCCGCTGCACCCTCTTCTATTTTAAGCATGTATTATACAAATAAACCTTCCTCTTGAATTACTCTATCTAATAAACTGCTAAAAAATATAAGCATACATCAAATGTTTGACAGGTAAGAACAGTTTGTATGGCATCTATTACCTGTAGTACGGTTAAGTTGTCCGGTCAAACGGGAAAATAAAATTGTCGTTTTTAGTGTTTTACTCGCAATTTTTTCATATTTTCTCACCGTTTAAACCTTCCCTGGTTTTCCACGAACATTTAAAGGCCAGGTTGAAATAAATCCCTTCAGCCGTTCTCGAGTTTTAGCGAGACTAACGAACAGCAATTGATTTTTATAAATATACCTAGATAGATAATCATAAAAACAAATTGATCTTATTATATTTCGCCCATATAAAGATTATATTATAACATACGTATGCTCCTTTTTTATTCTACCACAGAAAGCCATACATTATACAGGGCGTCCCAAAAGTCGACGTCAAGCCGAAGTCGCATAATAGGTAAGGTCATAAGTGTTATCAGAAAAATATAAAAAAAAAATATGTATTCTATTTAAAAAATTATTGCAGAAAAAAAAATCGGGAAAATGTACCACCCTGTAACAGTTTTAACTTTCTTGTTGCTACAAATCTTTACTTTTTGCCATTTTTTGTTTACTTATTCCATCCTGAATAGTGCTTCTGTGATTTGTAACCTTAAAATCTGAGTTAACTACTCCAGCTTGAAAGAAGATGTCATGTTTTGCAGAACCAAGTTTTGAAAATCAGTTTTTCGCCCTACTTTGACTGACGGTCCTGAAAAAAAATTATACCACGCAAGTCTGGCAAGTAACTTTAAAAGTTAGCGCATTTAATAAGAATTCTAAAAAGGTATACCACTTATTACATTATTTCTTAAATCGGGTATAAAAAAACTTTTTTAAAGGAAAGTCGGTTTTGAATAATTTCTTTTACTTTACTAAACGTCTTTCTAGTGAACTCAAAGCGTTTCTTAAGACCTCAAATTTCAAATTCTCGTTTGAACGAGTCATTCCATAGGGTAAGAGAGAAAGATAGATACGCTTATGAGTCACAGAAGCAAATAAGGAAAATAAAAAGATCTTGATATAAGACGGCTGAATCTTCCATTATTGACAAAATCGACTGCCTCCGTAATTCTCTCTCGGAGCTCAGCTACTAGGTGTATTCAAAATCAATCGAAAATGTAGCTGAGCTCCGAGAGAGAATTACGGGGCAGTCGATTTTGTTAATAATGGAAGATTCGTCGTCTTATATCAAGATCTTTTTTAAGGAGATGTCGTGCTTGTATTGCAACTGAAGGAAAGTAGATTGAACATCTTTTGTAAATAAATGTTACCATTGAAACAGAACTGATTTTTTTTATTTTATACTACTAGGATCCTTATTTGCTTCTGTGACTCAAAGAATCAATCAAAGAATCAAAGAATCAATTTCATTTATTCAGTTTAGGCACATAAAGAGCACATATGAACGTCAGAATTTTTGAAAGCAGTTGATTAAATATAATTTTTTCAAAGATTTTACTAAGGGCTGGGAGTATGGAGATGGGCCGAAAATTTGATGGATCACTTTTGTCCCCTGTTTTGAATAACGGGATGATTTTACTATACTTCATGAGAGTAGGAAACTGTTTATCATCTATACATTGATTAAATATGAATGCAAGATATGGTGCAATAGCGGGCATTACTGATTTTATTATATTGGGAGAAATGCCCCAAAGATCCTTAGTCTTTTTTATATTTAGTTGTTTAAAGGTCTCAAGTATGGTTGCGGAGTCAATGTACTGAAAATCAAAGTTAACACTACATTTTTCAACACTAGATTCAAGTAGAATAGCAGCTGCGTTTGTTGAGGAATTTAATGTACTTGTAGTGGTAATTGGAACATTTGTAAAGAAAGATTCAAATGCATTGGCCACTGCAGAATCAGTATTAATGTGTTTATCATCTACCTTTAACGCAAAAGATCGATCACGTGACCTTGTTTTACAGGTTTCTTTATTTATAACATTCCATGTTGCCTTAATTTTATTGTCAGCTTTTTGTATTTTAGTACGAATATAATTAGATTTGGCTATTGAACAGACTTTCTTGAATATTTTTGAGTACTTTTTAGTATATTCAATCACTTGTGGATCATTTGTACATGCCTTTGTCTCATATAATTCATACAATTTCTTTCTACTCTTATAGATTCCAGGTGTAGCCCAATCACTAAATTTAATTTTGAATTGATTAACATTTATTGTTTTTTTTCGTGAAAATGTTATTAAATTCGTTTTGGATTACTCCGAACAAATCTCTGTAGAGGTCATTCGGGTTGTCGTCACTGTTCGGTTCCAAAAGAGGTACTTTATTGTTAATGTTTTCTTTAAATTTTTCTAATCGATAAGTTGTGATTGGTCTACATACAATATTTTTAGGTAATGGGACATGTTGGTGCTCAAATCTAGCTAACTGACCTGTATGATCTGATTTTGGGGATTCTGAGGTCACGAACACCCTCGAGCCTTTGCAGATGCGTAGAGACGTTGCGTCTTTGGCAGTTTTCTACCGTCTCTACCATGGTGAATGTTCTGACGAGCTCTTCCAATTAGTCCCACCCTCCCCTTTCCTTCACAGGACGACACGTGCAGGGCTAAGTTGCCATCCATTTACGGTGCAGAGTATACCTGCTAGAACCAAGCGTTTCAGTGATTCATTCCTATGCCGCACCACTAAGACCTGGAATTCGCTGCCAGCTCACGTGTTTCCTTCTTCCTACAGTCCCGGGTCCTTTAAGCGGGGCGTGAAAAGGCATCTAATGAGGCCGTCAAGCTGAGTGCCACCACTGTTAACATGGTAAATGTTTACGATGGTGACCCTCTTTCCGAGAGAGCTTAACATCAGGCGAGGTGAAGTCAAATTGACGTGTCCTGTATAAAAAAAAAACTTGATACATTTTAAGGAAGTTAACGTAATGATTCATACGAAAAAAATTTATATATTCATTTTATTATTTTTATTTTTTTTGATTCAGAAATAATGAAATAATAATTTCCTGCGAAAAAACACAATAACTGTTTCCAATGTCGTCACAGACCACCCCAAGTACCGACTCATTAACACTCATCAACTAATCGATCTATGGAAATTGTAAGGGCTTTAACGGATAAACAGGTCCTCTAAACAGCTCAGCTAAGCATATAAATACGAATATTTTTTCGTAATTTATCACAACTAGTTTAACTCTTGTAGTGAACATAACTTATCCTCCGAAACGATATCGCTATGTCGTCGTGGTGGAATACAACTTTTCCTCAAAAAGATGTTATTATGTCGGGCTCCGAACAACGTAAAAGTACTAGTAATTCTAGTCCCGGGAGTGTTTCGCACTGCAACACCATTTACCCTCAAAATGATGTTGCTATGTCGGGCTTAAGACAAAGTTCAAGCGGATCCAGCGACTGGAGTGGCATGCAGTGCAACACCACCTACCTTCAAGATGATGTTGCTAGATCTGGCGACGAACAATGTAAAAGTACCACTAGTGCTTACAATGGCATGCAGTGGAATCAAATCGTGCCGACGAACTCGCCTTTTCGGCAGAATCCAGCGGTAAGTTGTTTTTTATTTATCATTTATCATCCCACATTCGATTTTGTTTTGATTTTTTGTTTTTAAAAGCACATCATAATTTTAGCTTATCATAAATTATATCCTCGAAGGAATAATATTCTATTTTTGAGTTTAAACTATTCCAGTAGTTCTACTATCTACATTCGATGTCCCTTGAGTTATTTAATCATTTAAACGTGTAATTATTGTAGTAGCCAGTACCTACTTATATACGATAGATAAGTGTTACTTCATTAAAATAATTAATTTTCGAACAATTTTTAAAGATCATTTTCTTTTTTCACAGAATATGCAATGGGCGGCTTCACCAAATGCTCCTCAAATGATGAATCCGTGTCACAACTGGTGTAATGAACAGGGCTCGAATAAACCAAATATGCAACCCACATGGACTGTTAGCAGCGTGTCAAGCAGTGTGAGAAAACCCAAACGAGTGAGAACCGCATTCACCACAGCGCAACTGACACTCCTAGAACAGGAGTATGCTAGAAGTCGGTACTTAGACCGTGCTCGGAGAATAGTACTAGCTAATGCGTTACAATTGAACGAAAAAACGTTGAAGGTCTGGTACCAAAACCGGCGAATGAAAGAAAAAAAAGATATTGCTGAAATGGACCCAACGAGCAATGTGCTGGCGCCAACATATTCGCAATATTCGCGTACTCAGTATCCGGCTCCAACCCAAATTCCAGTGATGAATATCGTCATATCAGCAAATCCAGAAACGGTAACTGCTCCTGCCGATACTGCCGGTCTGCCTACTCTCTCTGGTTCCACCTCACAGTGTGCCGGAGTAGCTACTCCAACAAACTTACAAGTGAGAGTGGAGAAACTGAATTCAGTGGAAGACCCTGGCTCTCGTCCGAGTGAGCCTGCGACTTCTACAAGTGCATCTGATTGTGGAGTTAAATCTTGGGGATCGAACCTACCACTGCTCACTGATTTTCTCCTAGATGAAGTGTTTGAAGGTCTCGGTTAAACTAAGGAGAATGTTTAATAGTTGTAAGAAAAAATAAAGTAGTTGTAAGGTTTTACCCATGTGATATTATTGTTTAAAATGTTTTTTATATGATAATATTGAAAAAACAAATTAAGAAGAAATGAAAAAAAAATGTTTTATTAGTAATTAGGTGTTCTTATGTAAATAATAATTTAGTTTTAATAAAACCATAGTATAACTTAATATAATTTTGAATTATGTAAAATGTAAATACCCAAATAAAGTTCCTATGTGCAATTTAAATGAAGTTTTTATTGTCTTATTACCGTGTGTAAGGAAAACGCTACGGAAGCTTAAGGCCCCTAGCCCCTAGCCTTCAGCTTCGGGAGCGTTTACACGCATACACACACTGCATATTGACATACAAAATCGATAAGATAGAAAAATGTTTATACCGCTTAATTAGCAATTATATCTCTATCATGTGAGTAAAGCTAAATGAAACGATAATTTCATTAAAAAACATCACTACAAAAAAGCACGCTCTTAGCGCCAATTGGGTTTTTGTAGAGATGTTTTTATTATGAAATTATCGTCTTGTTTAGCTTTACTCACAAGATAGAGAGTAAATAATGCTAACTTGACGGAATAAAAAAATATAAAGAAATTGAAATAATGACTAAATCAAATTCTTTTATGGCAATATTTTTCTTTTTATGTGGTGTTTCTTCGGCTTCGGGAGCGTTTTTCCTTACGTGCTGTATACAAACCCCTTATCACCATTGTGCAAAAAGAACAATATTATATCACATTGCATTCAAATTCAGGGAGCACGAGTGTAGCACTCCTGGTGTTGCATACGACCATGGGCCCCGGTAATCACTTTCCATCAGTTTGTCTGCCACCTCAATGGTATAAAAATATTATATTCTTGATTAGCGTTTAGTAGCGTAGTTGTAGGCGACTAAGGAGGCTAGGGCTTTTTCCATCCGACGGTCAAAATACAGCCCATGACTAAGTGCCCGCCTGACGGCAATAGGCTCGCTCCCTATTACGTGGGACCAAAAATCATAGTTAACCAAATATGTGTGTTAGTGTTGATACACCTTCTTTATTTTATATTAATGTCATGTAAATTAAGCAGATAACAAAAAAGGGGGCAGTTTGTGGGAGCGTCTTTTTAAGAACATCCTGGCTATGAAACATACAGGGCCGTTTAAAATGAGAAGATACATATCAAGTTTTTTTCAGGATAGTCAGATTTGATTAAGAGTACCAGAAAATTGTAACAAAGGGTAGTTCGAGCGGGACGAGGCCTACTGTTCACAGAATCGTAGTTTTACTTTATAGATAGTGGTTTCCCGGCCTCACCCGGGACCACATCACATCATCTACCTATATTTAAATCTCTGAGGCGGGTTTGTATATTATTCAAAATATATTGTATGCTGGTGTACAATCAATATATTTTTATGTAGACATAAATATAAAATAAAGAAGGTGTATCAACACTAACACACATATTTGGTTAACTATGATTTTTGGTCCCACGTAATAGGGAGCGAGCCCATTGCCGTCAGGCGGGCACTTAGTCATGGGCTGTATGTTGACCGTCGGATGGAAAAAGCCCTAGCCTCCTTAGTCGCCTACAACTACGCTACTAAACGCTAATCAAGAATATAGGTAATATTTTTATATCATTGAGGTGGCAGACAAACTGATGGAAAGTGATTACCGGGGCCTATGGTCGTATGCAACACCAGGAGTGCTACACTCGTGCTCCCTGAATTTGAATGCAATGTGATATAATATTGTTCTTTTTGCACAATGGTGATAAAGGGTTTGTATACAGGACATTTGTATAAAAGAATTTGATTCAGTAATTATTTCAATTTTTTTATATTTTTTTATTCCGTTACGTTAGCATTATTTACTCTCTATCTTGTGAGTAAAGCTAAACAAGACGATAATTTCATAATAAAAACATCTCTACAAAAACCCAATTGGCGCTAAGAGCGTGCTTTTTTGTAGTGATGTTTTTTAATGAAATTATCGTTTCATTTAGCTTTACTCACACGATAGAGATATAATTGCTAATTAAGCGGTATAAACATTTTTATATCTTATCGATTTTTTATATCAATATGCAGTGTGTGTATGCGTGTAAACGCTCACGAAGCTGAAGGCCCCTAGTAGTACTCCAGGTACTACTAGGGGCCTTCAGCTTCCGTAGCGTTTTCCTTACACACGGTAATAAGACAATAAAAACTTCATTTAAATTGCACATAGGAACTTTATTTGGGTATTTACATTTTAGCAATTAAGTGTTCATAATGTAAAGCAATGAAATTAGCAATTAAGTGTTCATAGAAATATACGGACAGGGCTGCGGGAGTGCTTTTGGTGGCGCCGTGTAACGTCGCGTTTGTGAATCTCGTTACATCGGTGGTCGTTAACGGTTTTTAGACGAAATTTCGCTAATTTCCGAACGTTTGAGGCGATTGTCAATTTTGTCTTTTGACAGCTCGTCACCTTTCTTCTTGACGATCGAGCAAAATGGATGATATTTTCGTATAATTTTATTAAATCTTAATCCATTGTCATGGATTGAAGTTTTTCTTGTACGGAAGACATTATGATATGTCCCCGCTATGATATTAATATGGAATTGTTCCATATTTCTGGTGAGTTGATATTTTCTTATAACATTCATTTCGACGCATTGTTTTCTGATTGGAAAATAATATTTTAAATTTTGTTGTTTCAGTATTTGTTTCAAAAATACAATGATTTATCGTGTGGTTGGTATGTAACCAACTAAATAAGGCGGTAAGTCGTACCTTTTTCTCAAAAATTAGGAGCTCGTGTATTCTGATAGGAATTGTTCTAATAACCTAAAATTTTATTTCAGGTCTCCATTGGAGCCGCCTTTTCCTTTTGGACTTTTCTTTTACTTTTGGCCTTTCTTGGGACTTTTTGTTTTGGCTTTTTCTTCATTGGGCCTTGTCTCTGTTGGTTTGATGGATTTCTCAACCATATGAACGAGCATGTGCAATACCTTGAAATAATGGCTTGCTGAGCGGCATGTTATGCTCCGCTGGCTGAGGTGAACCTTCACACACTCGCCGATGGATGCCGTGAGCTTACGTTAATTTTTAATTTAAATTTAACTTTAAAACCTTTAAAAAATTGCATTGGTGACATAGTGATATAAAATTTTGTTCTTACATTTAAAACTTTAAAGTAGTTAATTTTAAACTAGCATAAAGTTCTTATTATATTAAGCACACTGGAGCGCTCGAGAATAAAACCTTAAACCTCAGTGCGGTGGTTATTTTGCTTACCTCCGGCAGATTAAAAGTCTTCAACCTACTTGATTAACTATCTTAGGCATGTGCTTCTCCAAGGCGCCCGAATCTTTAAGGTAATGTACCTATCTATATTGTTATTTTACAGGAGAACACACTAGTTAACTTTATCTCAAACAACAAAACACATTGTTTTATTTTTTATTATTACAGCCGGGGCTTCTAACCTACATGTCGCACACTCTTTTCATTGTCTTTCAATGTCTGCGTCAATCCCAGGCCACCACACATAACTCCGCGCAAGGGACTTCATTTTAACAATACCTTGGTGATCTACATGTAATTCTTTTAGTATTCGTTCCCTATACACAGATGGCATCTCCATCCTGTAACCCTACATCACCCAACCCGATTCTGTATGAAGTTCATGTTTCCTAACAAAATAAGGCTTCAACTCTGGTTGTGGACATGCCGCGGGCCAACCAGATCGCAAGTACATTACTACTTTCATTAATATGTCATCTTTATCTATTAATTCCCTTATGTCCTTACATGTAACCGGCAAGAAATCCTGTACAAGTTATCTCCGGTGCGACTTTTGTCCGTCGACCAACAGGTAACCGTGACAATGCATCAGCTCCATTCTTGTCTGTCGGTACATACTGGATATTGTATTGATAACCTGACAGAATAACCACCCACCTCTGTAACCTACTAGCCGCCATCGACGGAATGCCTACTTTATCCCCAAAAATGGACACTAAAGGTGATCAGTTTTGAGAGTAAATAATCGGCCGTACAAATATTGGTGAAATTTTTTTACCCCATATAATATGGCGAGCGCCTCCCTTTGTATTTGTGAGTAGTTAGTTTCAGCCGCATTAAGGACTCTCGAGGCATAAGCTATAGGACGCTCCGTTCCATCTGGGAATACATGCGAGATGACGGCTCCTATCCCCGTGGCACTGGCATCAGTCGTTAACGTTAGGGGCATCCTTTGTTAATAATACATACAGAGGTGCTAGCGTCGTACTGATATTTTTAACGAACTTAGCATAGTACATTACCATTCCCAAGAACGACCTAAGTTCCGACACATTCGACGGTCTTGGTACCTGCTGTATCGCTTCCACCTTCTCCGTACAAGTCTTTACTCCGTCCTTACTAATGACAAATCCTAAGTACGACACTTCATCTGCAAAGAAGGTACATTTCTCTCGCTTAACTTTCAAACCGTTACGTTGTAACCTGTCAAAAACCTGGTATAAAGTTTTGACGTCATCAAGAAATACTCCAACTCTAGGCATACCCGAAAATATTTGTTAGATTTTTCTTTGAAAGATTCCTGGACTGGACGACAGGCCTTGAATTAATCGATTGTACCTATACAATCCGCGAAATGTATTTATTACAGTATACGATTTCGATTGATCATCAAGACAAAATTGAGCATACGCTTGGGAAAGATCAATTTTAGTGTATTTTTGGCCTGAATGTAACTTAGTTAACAAATAGTCTATTGTCGGCAATGGAAATTCTCTTCTATTCTTCTAAGCATTTGTTAAGAGTTATTTTATAGTCACCACATAATCTTAAACCTCCATCCTTTTAAATCACTGGCACGATCGGCGTCGCCCAGTCGGATGACTCAACGGGCGAGATATCACCGTCGCGCTCCAGCTGGTCTAGCGCCTGATCTAGGCCCAACGCAAACAGAAGACGACGAGGTGAAGGTAAGATATGGATACGGCACAGATACGGCGCAGACGCGATAACTGCGCAAACAGCGTGGAGACGGTACGGCTCAGATTATTATTATACAAGATGATATTTAGTGAAAATAATACTTATTGATCATCCTTTTGTTTTTTTTTGTTTCGAATATGTACCTACTTCTTCCTTTTGTATCATTATTATTAGTGAGTGAAATTGTGTAAGTGAGACAGAACCAGGATGGACAAGGTTTTCCCTTGCTCGATCTTTCGTTAGTTAGCTGACAATACCGCTGTACTAGTACTTAATAATATTTTATGTTTAAGTCCTTTAAAATACAAAAAAAACTAGTTACATTACAAAATCATGAATGAAATACACAAATGGATGAAAATTTTACAGTTTAAAATATAACGCCACGTATCTCAGCCTCCGTGGCGTGGCGGTAGTGCACGCGACTGCCACGCAGGAGGTGCGGGTTCGATTCCCGCTCAGTGCAAATATTTGTATGCATGAATATGGCTATTTGCATTGGTCTGGGTGTTTCTATATTTAATATGTATGTATTTACAAAAAAAAAAGTATATAAGTATGTTTATCCGCATTCTAGATTCCATAACACAAGCTATAAAAGCTTACCATGGGTCTAGATAGCGTTGTGTATAATGTTGTGGAATATTTATTTATATTTATTATCTCAATTCATACTGTATACAATGCGAGACGCCGCTTGCGCCTTACCGGTGTTGCATCTCCTGGCGACGTGGCGGGGGGCGAGGAGCGGCGTGCCTGCGCCGTCCGCTTGCCGCCTTCAGTCACGACACGAACAGATCAGACGCAAGGACGCGGACGCACGCTCCGTATACAGACTATATACAGGATACATGTCTTATCCCATCAATATCACGCTCTATACACTGACATAACTAGCCGTATCGTCTCCACGCTGTTTGCGCAGTTATCGCGTCTGCGCCGTATCTGTGCCGTATCCATATCTTACCTTCACCTCGTCGTCTTCTGTTTGCGTTGGGCCTACCCGGTCGCGCAGTGCGTACGCAAGCGGCCGCACTCGCATGAACACAGGTTGCGCACCGGCCCGCACCCGTAGGCTCACTTCACCGCCAGTATAACAGCCGAGTCCATCCGATAGCACATCAGAGTATCTGGAATTGAATTAATTTATGTCAAATTTTATCATACTAACAATGTTATTACAATCGTTATTCTGTCTAACTATAACATCCTGTAGCTTAATCTGCAATTCCTGTAGCCATTCCCTGCCTAACAACGGATTTTTACCATTCTCAATTACATTCACCCGCATATCGGACCAATGGTTTAATTCTACCCCGAGGGAACACTTTTTCACCTGTATAATAATTCATTACTAAATTCGATCGTAACAAGGGTATGTGTGAAAACATTTTTTCATAAATTTCATAATTAATACACGATATTCTACTGTCTGTATTCTACCTCCATCGCTATGTTTTTTCCGTCGCGCATCTCCACTTTCACATAATTTACCACAAAGTATTGTTCTACACGTTCAATGTACAAAGTCCAATTATCGGATTCGATATCAAACGCCTCCAATTTTCCAACCGGCATCTTGTCAACAAATATTTTTTTCGTCGCGTCGCTGAGCCACTTGATTAGTACGCATAAGTTTTACTCGTCGCCAATATAATATATGTTCCTTAGGGATAGTATTAGGGACCTCACAATGAAACTCGGCGCAGTACATAGCAAGACTAAAATTTATTGAGTACTTATTACACAGGTACAATAATTGTCGTAGGAAAGAGGGTATATCTGTTACGCACCTACCTGTAGCTTGTAGCCACAAGTCACAAGGTCTGGTTGTCTATACCTTATCATCGGAAGATTATTCTAAAGATATCTATAAGTATTTGACGTAATTAAATTAAATTAAAATAAGAAAGCCACCATTGTATAAATCACCTAAAATGCAATTATTTATTTTTTCTATCAAATCTATTGCGTGTTTACCTAGCTTTATCCCGGAGAGGTATGTAGCTTAACACCTAAATTTCACTAGGTATATTTTAATGCCATATAGTGCCAAAATATTGCAGGATAAGAGTATGGCGTGAGCTTCACACAATTGAAGGCGGAGTCTTTAACTAAAGAATAAAAAGAGATGGGGAGACCTGTCAATCACAAGGATTATCCTCCATTGTGAAAGGGTATATGTGGGTAAGCGTTTTTGGGATTGGGAGCTTTTATGTATTAGTACTAGAATGACTGTATAGAACAAAATGGGATTAATTTAAGACCACTACCTACTTGACAGGCAAAAATATACCACTTTTGTTTGCTGTCATATAGATGATGTTACAAAAAGGCGCGTTATGCTTGTACATATAGGGGTCAAGATTCCTTGACTCATACTTTTAGCTTCTGCATCCCGGTCCAAATTCAAAATTCATTCTCGCGACACTCAGGAACTATGATACATTTTTTTTAAAACAACTTGTCTAGTAGAGAAGTCGTTCCATAGATCGATCGTAGCGATTGGCATAGTTACCTATATTAACTAATGACAAAATACGTAAATACACTAATCACTTTGTTTATTAGGTTTAGATACCATATTTTTCTTGTTACTAAACCATTTGATTTGACCGAAAGTATTTGCACAGTTTGTTATCTGGACCAGTAACCATAGACACGGATACACTAATGGTTTTGTTTATTGTTTAGGACAATACAATTCTATGCTTTCTATTTTGTTTAGAACAAAAGTATTTGCACAGATAACTAACAACCATAGACACGGGTATACTAATCACTTTGTTTGTTTCACTGTTTTGTAGTTAATTTGTTTGTTGTTCACATAGATAAAGAAAATAATTAAGAAAAGATAAATTGTATTTTGTTACCTTACCTTAATATTTGGTTTATATTTGAGTGTGAAGATTGTTTTTTATTTATATTAGGATTACTAACTACTACTGACTGGGCAATAACAACAATTAGATTTATTATTATTCACCTAACTACATGTTAAATATTTCTTCATAGTATAAATATTTAAATGATTGTTCAATATAGCAAAATGCGCAACGGTATAATAATCTCTGTATCAAATATTACACTAAACTTAAACAAATTATTCATAGTTAAGTTAAATACAAAAATATTTTTTTATCGTAGCGTGGCAGCCCTAGGCCGCAGCCGCCGCGGAAGATCATCAATCATCGCGGCAAGACAATCACAACCGGTGGCACATCTGCCTCGCTCGTCGCCGCTATGCCGCGCCGCGCTGCATCACACCGCGTTATACCGTGCGGTGCCGAGGCAGAGCCGCTGTGACGTTGCAAACTGCGCTAGTGAGCTACGATCGCAGTTATCGAATTATGTTACTTTTGATCTAAATCGGTACATAGACACAATTGTGTGGTCTATAAAATGTTTTGCAAAAGTTTTTTATTATCAAAATGTTTATTTTGTAGGAGTAAGATGTGAAACACCTATGCTGATAAAATGGTTAGATACTTGAAGCTATAGAATTTGTACGAACAAGATGTAAGTGAACATGCGAAAGTAACTCTGTCTGTCTGTATGTTACGCTTTCACGCCTTAACCACTGAACCGATTTCGATGAAATTTGGTATAGGGATAGGTTAGACCTTGAGAAAGGACATAGTTGTTTGGTCACGATAACCGACATCCACGCGGGCGGAGCCGCGGGCAAAAGCTAGTATTACATAACTTAAGAACATTCAACATAGTATGGGTACAAAATACACATTAAGTTAAGATACTTAGTCATCCATATTGCGTTACTTCAGTAAAAATAAAAATTACTTATATGAAAGTGTACATAAAGAGAAAGAGTTAGTGTAAATAAAATTCCTAGATTTTTTTCATATTGTAGTACTACTGTTTCTATGTATAATATGTATGTATTTACAAAAAAATTGTATATAAGTATATGTTTATCCGCATTCTAGATTCCATAACACAAGCTATAAAAAAAACCCGACTGAAAAGACCGAAATAACTTTGATATCAGGCGGTACCCATTAATTTTCTTTCGGTTTATGATTGGCAAATGGGTACCGCCTGCTATCAAAGTAATTTCGGTCTTTTCAGTCGGGTGTTTTATTTTTTAATCATTTGTTTTATTTTATACTTTTGAGTTATGATACGACATGTATATCTTTTTGTAATTTACATATCGTTTATACTTGAAATAAAAACTTTAATCAATAAGTAAGAAAATTTGCAAGAATGATTGTTTTGTTAAACAATTTTAAATCGTTATATATCCTAAACTATTATTTAAAATGAAAAATGATAAAAGGAACCTAAAGATGATTTTAAAATACCTATTCAACCACACCCCAATTGACATAGTTCATCGACTTTTATTTTCTTTCATTTTGACAATATGTCGTCTGGTTGGTGGATTTTGATTACTGTCATGTCTTGAGTGACACTCGCAAGGTTAAGACGAATCGATTGACGTATGAATTATCAAAATCGGCCCATGCATTTGGTCTCTAGAACGCCACATAGAAACAAACATATATACATACATACATACATAGACTGATAAACACATTACCCTCCTTTGCGTCGCGCAGTCGGGTAAAAAAGCTTACCATGGGTCTAGATAGCGTTGTGTAGAATGTTGTGGAATATTTATTTATTTATTTAAACAAGTATACCACTCCTACCTCAGGGTATTAAAAACGAATGCAGAATCATTTCACCACACATCATGCATTTCGTATTCGTATTCTTATTTCCTTCGCGTTTTACGATATTGTAACCCTAAACACTAAAGAAAACCCGGATATTTTTTTTGATTAAAATGTAACATAACGCACCGTAACGTTTCTTAAACATTAATATAACAACAGTTACAACCCTCTCGGTTTTAATCTGGCCATAGCATACGCACCTTGTTATTTTCTCGTAAAATATCACTTTCCTTATTTCACTAGTGGAATATTGTAATATCGTGGCCCGTCTTAATAAACATTTTTTTTCGTCATATGATAATGACATTCGGGCGTCACGTGTGACATTGATATTGATGAAAAAATATATAAAAATTTAAAAAACCCCCGTCACAAAAACACCAAAAAGTTGAAAATAAATGAATAATTTTTAATTTAACGGTTGCCATGTCGGGGGACCGTAACTGGTTAAGTACTCCTTTATATCGTAAGGTCCCCCGATATGGCAACCGTTAAATTAAAAATTATTCATTTATTTTCAACTTTTTGGTGTTTTTGTGACGGGGGTTTTTTAAATTTTTAATTTAATTTTTATTTTATACTTTTTAAATTGATCTACTAGTCAAGCTCTTTCATTTGATACCCATATTGAGGGAATTATAAAGAAATATGTATTCCAACATGTTGTGGCGGCGGCCATCTTGGACCGATTTTTTTCAAACATAGCTAAGAACACTCCCGACTAATATACCTTTCAAACAAAAAAAACTAAATCCAATTCGGTTCATCCGTTTGGGTGCTACGATGCCACAGACAGACAGACACACACACAAACACACACACACACACACACACACACACACACACACACACACACACACACACACACACACACACACACACACACACGTCAAACTTATAACACCCCGTCGTTTTTGCGTCGGGGTTAAAAAGAAATGATGGGATCGACGGAGCTTGCGATGTGGAGGTTGTTCCTTCTTGTCTTCATAAGGTGTGTGTTTACATGTACATGTGTGTGTACTCCTGTAGATGTATTCTTGAAGTGTAGGCATAACAGTAAAGTACCCTACCAAAGTAAATTTAAAAAAAAAGCGTGAGGAACTCTATGATGACTGTTGGAAGCACCTTTCACCTCGAAGCCCTGGGCCGCTAATTTCATTTCCTTCTTTTAGTTTGACTTACACGGTTTTTATAGCCACCGCCTGACCTCCTAACCCCGTGTTCCTTTACCAGGTTAGGACGTCAGACGTTCATGAATCAGCCAACCTACACCCGTACGGTTTGTAGGTGAGGTTGATTTATTTAGCCCTAAAGGTTAGTTGGACCTGTATACCTATTTTTTTATTAAAATCAACCATCACCCATGAAATCATATTCTCAAATATACAAATACATTTCAATTTTAATACCCAAAGCCACAATAAAAATGTAAGGCAACAGTAAATAAATACCAAGCGATTGTACCTACCTACCTAGTATATTAAATTTTTCCGCGTAATAAAGAATAGAGAATATCGCAGACGGGCCGACTGCGTTTGACAAATGAGTATAATATTTCAGCATATTTCAATTATTTACAATACAAATCGAATACATAGGGAAAAATAAATCTTCTCGGGATCATCATCCATTGGTTCCTATTATTCGTAAGAACATCGGTGGATGACTCCACCGTCACCTTAAAGACGGATAAAAGTAGAAATCACATCGGGTGGAAAGATCGCGGTTTCGAGTCCCACCCGAGAAGATTCATTTTTCCTTATGTATTCGATTTGGATAGTTAGCATACTTAATGCTGTAAAATTCATTCAAGTATTTATAATAAATCATTTAACCCATTCTTTTATTACTGAAGGTGCAATGCATATATTTTTAACGGGCTAAGATGGATTGGCCACGATTTCGTTTCAGTGATTGGAATGTCGTGGCAGGAATGTCATGATTCAGAATGTTGTAAAGTTGCAATCGTTATTTTGAAGTTCGTAACTAGTGGTACCACTCTCTTCAATAGCCCGAACTAATTATTCAGCTACTAACAATACGCTCATTTATTAGTTGATCAGCGTCCATTACGAAATTACATAACTGAACAAACCTGCTTGTTGCACTAAACGACGATATTTAAGGCACCTTTTTTAACATAGCAGGTGTATGATCTTATAATGTATTTGAGGCCAAAGCTAAGCTGGAGTGCTCGCAAGATATCTCTAAGCGCGAATGGTGGCGCTGCCGTACTTAATGTTGTTGTAATTGTAAAATGTTTTGTTTGTAACGTGCATTTCTTGTCATTAATATGACATAACATTAACATAACATAAACGCCTATATTCCCCGAAGTGGCAGGCAGGGGTGCTAGCACCCGCATTTCGCCAGTTTATTTTTTTAGGTCCCAATGTAATAGGTGGCGAGCCTATTGCCATTAACCGGGCACTTATAAACCTGCGATAAATACACACATAACTTCAAAAAGCATCGAAAATTCATTGGTGTGTGCCATGGTAAACCTGGGATCGAATCCGAGACCCCGTCTCAGCAGTCCATTACCCATACCCAGGCCTAGTGACTACCGCAGATTCAGAATATGATTAAAAAAAAATTGTATTAGTGTCTGTATTATTTATTTTTCGGAGACAATAGAATATAAAATAATAGTTCCGATGTCTCCCCCGCCCCGCGCAATTTTATTTTGCGAGCACTCTAATACAATGCTTATTAGACATAGACATAAATATTAGTTTTTGGATGTTTAACCTTTCACCACTGCATGCACAATTTTAATAATATAAACCATTGTATCTGCTGTCTTTTTAAAAACTAATTTTATATGTTAAGTAGTTAAGAAGTTAAATCTACTACTACCTGTCATCCAAACACAAATAAGCTTAACAATAAAATAAAATATAAATTAGACTAGCTTTTGCCCGCGGCTCCGCCCGCGTGGATGCCGGTTATCACGACCAAACATAGCCTATGTCCTTTATCAAGGTCTAATTTACCCTTATACCAAATTTCATTAAAATCTGTTCAGTGGTTTAGACGTGAAAGCGTAACATACAGGCAGACAGACAGACAGTTACTTTCGCATTTATAACATTAGTATGGAAGTATGGATTTGTAACCTAATCGACTTCAATTTGATTTAAAAATGTAGAGGAATGTTTAATTCAATTTTCTTCCATATTAGGAGTCTCTGATGCAGGACTTACCCGCTTAAATGTCGATGTGCAATAGTGCAAAAAATAATAAATAATCAATGTTATATAATAAATATTGTGTTGAGAGGGTTGTTTAAATGTTTGGTCAGCCGGGGTGTTGGGTCAGCCGGGGTGTTGGGTCAGCCGCGTGCGAGGGATATGTCTATGACAACCTCACCTCCGGCCTAGCACCAAGACCCACAGTCGGCGTGCGGTTTTAGTCGGTTCGAGTCCGACACAACCTCCCCTTCCGGCTCCGGCAGGGGGGGTATCCGAGGGGATGACCGCACGAAAAAAAATGAAAAAAAAGGGTTGTTTAAAAGTACAAAAGCTTGATTTGAATAAAATAATTGTATTATTTGCGCACGGACTTTATTTCTTTACATTTTACCTACTATGACAGGCTTATTTTGCTGCTGGAAAGAATTGGCATACAGTGTGACATTCTTTTTTTGACCGAGTCTTGGCTAAGCAAAACGCTGGCTGTGCCTCATCTGTCGGGATACACGACGTTTACTTCACCTTTGGGAATCAGAATGATGGTGTCATCACTACATAGTATAAAGCAAAGTCGCTTCCGCGTCTGTCTGTCCCCATGTATGCTTATATCTTCAAAACTACTCTTCTGATTTTCATGCGGTTTCCTTTAATAGACAGTGTAATTCTAGAGAAAGGCTTATATGTACAATACATGCTTAATATAGTAGAGGGTGCAGCGGGACCGGGATCTGACATCTGAAAACATAGGCGGTACGAAGTTCCCCGGGTCCGCTAGTTTTACATTTAAAAAACAAATTAATCACACTTTACCAAGGCCAGTTTTCAGTGAAGATTGTTGTCTTATTTTGCAATCTTCAAATCAGTTTTGCTGTTGTAACCATATATCGCTTCTCCTTGGTTGCATTAATAGATTTTGTGAGTGTCTTGAGACTCTAAAATCAGTTGAATCAGTGATGGTTATCGGTGACATTAATAATTATAAATATAGCACCAAATTTTTCAGACAATGTAATGTTCAAATATTTAAATCTGATGGTTTATCACGGAATTTAAGTGTCCATGTGTTTAAAACTCGCTAGGACCGTTGTATCGACCATGTGATGTTGAGATCAAATAGATCTTCATCAACATACGTATTTAATTATTTTATAACAGATCATGCCCCAATTATGTTTAAATTAAATTGCAACATACAAAAACAGCACTCTCAAGCTTCCTATCTAAAAATTAATTATCCATTCGCAACTCTGGACCTATCAAATACAGACTTTCATCCTGTTTTTGCTGCTGTGCTGCTGATCTCTTGTCTAACATTATTTCTAAAGCTGTCTCTGTTCACTCAAAGCAAGTAACCATTTCCCACTTATAGACGTACAATTAAACCCCAGCCATAGAGATAAATTGCAGATGAGAACTAAAAATGATTTTGTTTATTGCATACCAACACTAGTTTTAAGTTAAATTGTTACTAACCCAGATATGGATCTTGTTACCTGAAATAAATGATTTGAATTGAATTACAAGAAACCTACACGAGGTACTGTAACTTCTGCAATAATCTACTCAAAAAGTTAAAATCAGATTATGAAAAATCTGAATTGCAGAAATATGAAAAAAAATTTAATCATCATCATCATCATCCACATAAAGACGAAAAAAATATTAATGTCAATTTTAAAGAATCAGCACCTTCATCGACTTCTTTACTGAATGTGGCTGAGGATCCTCATAAGTCTCTGAACAAAATCAACGATTATTTTGCCGGAATAGGTGAAAAACTAGCCACTTCCATTGTGAACTGCAAGCGCCCTGGTGATATTGGAGCTTAATGTGAGTCTTTGAATTTCAGGGACGGATGGGTTTGTTTGTTTGACACAATTACTATTCCATTCCTCACCTAGACCTACCGGGCTAAGCCAACCTCACCTGTAAGCCGAAACACGGACTGATGGGCTGCCGAGGGTCTGGTGCAGGTAATCCCTCGGAATTGGTAGATTAAACGGCAATCGCTTTCATAAAAGTCACGTATAACTCATAATCTAAATGACGAAAAGAAAGTGATCAGCAAAAGCCTCCAATGCAACCGGGAACGCCCACAAGTTTATGCAGATCATTATTTTGAACCTGATTAGTGACTAACTAAAAAGTGATTAACTGATTATTAGTGATTTACTGATTAGTTATTAACTGAGTAATGATTAACTTATTGTTTTTAACTGATTAGTGATTAGCTGATTACTGAGAACTTTATTTTGCGGAAGTCATTTTTAACCTAATGTCACTTAATGACACCGCTCAAACTAAGCACCTATACACTTTTCACTCATTTATTAATGCAAAAATAATAATAACTTAATGTTCATATGTACCATGATTATGGGCAGTTCTAAATGATCTTTCGAAATTATAAACATTCAAAGAGAGTCTTACTCTTCCTTTTTTGAAATAGGTTAAAAATAAGTACTGCTAATTTCTATTAAAAATCTGATGCTCATATATGCAAAAATGAAGCTAATCAGAGTAATACACATAATAACTAATGTTTATACCTACTGTACTAGCTGATGTCCGCGGCAACCTATGGATTTCCCAAGCGGTTACAATATGGAGTTCTTCAAGAAAGCTAATAGAAGGTTTCTTCTAGGTCGGCAGCACGAGTGTAACACATGGTGTTGCATACGTCCATAGATCACGGTAACGACTTTCCATCAGGTGGGCCGTGTGCTTGTCTGCCCGCTAAGTGGTATAAAAAAAACCTCCACGGGATAAAGCCACCTACTCCTAGAATAATAAGCCTATAATGTTATTCCATACTATACTTGTTCTGTCACAGTTGTAATTTTTGCCCAGATAGGTAAGAGGCAGGACTCTATATAATGTATAAAAATGTATATTATAGGATATCAATACAATGCGACTAAAGTGGTGATTGTTATAGAGATTTTGTTTAATAAAACCTTCGTATAGCCGTGGGGCGTAAATAGCATCTGATGAGGTCGTTAGGCTGACGGTCACCATTGTGACATTGTTGGCAACTTTAATGGTGACCAACTTTCTTTGCCTTTAGCTTACCATCAGGCGAGGTGAATCCATATTGATATTTCCTGCATAAAACCATAAATAAAAGAACAAGTTTATCATGACATATGAAAATAAATTTTCTTACAATTTGGTTCTGTTCATCCAGCTGGAGGTCTTGAAGTTACCAGTAAGGACGGTTTATCTTAAATTCGCATTTGTATAAGATATACAGGTTCACTTAGAATCATAGGATACTGCTCTAATCGACCAAGAACTACCTGGTTTCCATATAGCTGCTCCGTGATAAAGTTTGCTGTCTTGTATGGTCTCATAATTATCAACTACCACTGACATCTGAACACTGTTTACGAACACAATAATTGAAAACTATTTCAATTACCCTCCTTTCTTCGGCAGTCGGGTAAAACGAGATTTTATCGGACACTTTTGCTAATATTTTTGACATGTTCTAATTACTACATGGAAATACACAATACCTACTGTTAAATAATTGAAATAGGCACATTTGAATTACTTGACGTTGATATCTGGTTACACTACCCGTGGTCTTGTTTCAGTGCTACACGCTCAAAAAGATCTTCATCTACCCACAAATTGTTGATATTTTTGTTTCGAACTGTCTGTCTATCCGAATGCACAGAAAAGCAATGTAGCATTTTTTATCACTAGCTGTATTCCCTAATAAAGTTCAAACACTTTTGGTAAATTACAAACAGATGTTCGTTTTTATATGGTTAGGCCAGTCTTTAAATTAGGAGTAAATGTAAGTATTTAACTAAATAAGCTAACAGTCGATAGTAAGATAATAAGTTAATGAGCAATAAAGGCGTTCCAGATGAACGAAATTTAATTAAGTAAACAATTAAGTATTGCGTTGCTTACTATGAAAGTTATAAATGCGGATACTATGTCATATTTACTAAATTTTTTTATTAAAAATAAGGGAAGTGAGAAGTGAATTTAATAAAATATATAAAGGAGTGCATGCCTAAGCTTTTTGGATGATATGGCATTTTAAAGCTAGACCCATAATTGTTGACTATCTACTACTTGATATGATGATGATATTTAAAAAAATATTATAGAATGGTTGCTTGAGGAAAGAAAATATTAGATACTAGCTGTTACCCGTGGGTCCGACCGCGTGGTTGTCGGTTATCGCAACCAAACATTATCATGTGTCTCTCAAGGTCTAACCTACCCCTATACCAAATTATATCAAAATCGGTTCAGTGATATAAGCGTGAAAGCGTAATATTCAGATAGACAGATAAAGTTACTTAATATGGAGGTGCATACTGTGTATGGACAATGTACAGCCTTCGTGGCGTAGCGGTAGTGAATACTACCGCTACGCAGGAGGCGCGGGTTCGATCCCCGCTCGGTGCAAATATTGCTATGCATGAATATGGATATTTGTATTGATCTGGTCGTGCCTTGGAGAGCAAGAGGGGCATTAAAAGGTTTCTTCAGAGTAGGCAGCGCGAGTGTAACGCCCCTGGTTTTGCATACGTCGGACGTCCATAGGCCGCGGTAACTACTTTCCATCAGGAGGGCCGTGTGCTTGTCTGCCACCCAAGTGGTATAAAAAAAACCACGTTAAGCCGTGCGTCGGTCCCGGTTGCCATACCAATATATATGGCAGTCGTTACGGGTAGTTGGAGCCCCAAAAAGTCTAACAACTGGTCTAACTGCAATGCTTCGATATCGTCTTTGGGTTGTGGAGGTCGGGTGGCAGTCACTTCACACAAAATATCAAAGTTCAGCCAAATTCGCAGTTAGACTGGTAAAAGCGGACTTCAGGCGCCAAGCTGAAAGCGCGGCTGCGACTGGGAGAAGAAGTATGGATGAATGGATTTTTTATTATGAAAGGTCAAGTACATTTGGGTTGAATATTTTCGTTCTACTTGGGTCAACTGATCCAGGTAGGCAATTCCAGCTTCGAAGACGAGGTAAATCGACGAATCCGACTCGGCTGGGCAGCGTTCGGGAAGCTACGAGATGTCTTCTCGTCCGACATACCTCAGTGCCTAAAGACGAAAGTCTTTAACCAATGTGTGTTACCAGTGATGACTTACGGATCTGAAACGTGGTCCCTCACTATAGGTCTCCTACAAAAGCTCAGAGTCGCTCAACGAGCTATGGGGAGGGCTATGCTCGGTATTTCCCTACGTGATCGCGTCAGAAATGATGATATCCGTAGGAGAACAAAAGTAACCGACGTAGCCCAGCGGATTAGCTCGTTGAAGTGGCAGTGGGCGGGACACATAGCGCGCAGAACAGATGGCCGATGGAGCAAAAAAGTTCTGGAATGGCGACCGCCTACGGGCAAACGTAGTGTGGGACGCCCAACGGCCAGGTGGAAGGACGACCTCATCAAGGTCGCCGGGAAGCGCTGGATGCGGGCTGCTTCAGATCGGTCATTCTGGAGGTCTATGGGAGAGGCCTATGTTCAGCAGTGGACTATGTGTGGCTGATATGATGATGATGATGATGATTTTCGTTCTAGGTTCTACCCTATCTGCTGGTGAGAGCAGACCGGATTTACTTCGATTTTTTTCAATGTTTTCATACAACTAGGTAGATTTTTGTTTTTTGTTCCGTAGGCCTAGCTCTTGGGAGTTAGGCCTGCGGAATATCCTTATTTCATACGATAACCCGGTCAATTTAAACATTCAAAGGTACATAAACTTCCTACAAGCTGGAAATGAGTAAAACTGTTCAAAACATAATTATAAACAATACCTGAAAGTTCCCCATCATTCTCGTGTAAGGAAAAAAAAATTCAAGGTCAAAGGTAAAAAAAAATAGTTTTTCGCGATTTTAAGCAAAACGGTAAGTTTATCACAAAAGTGCATCAGATAAAAATTGTAGATTATAAAATCATCTATAAAAATGTGTCAATAGTCTTTTCCTACGAGCCACCGTTTCTGATATATACAGATTCAAAAAGTTATAAAAATTGTTATCAATCAGCAGTTATAATCAGCAGAAGGAGTAGTGAGTAAGTTAATCGTTGGTTTAACCATTGGGTAGTGCTACTCGGACATTGTGAAAT
Organism: Eilema sororculum; assembly: GCA_914829495.1. Classification (NCBI taxonomy): domain Eukaryota; kingdom Metazoa; phylum Arthropoda; class Insecta; order Lepidoptera; family Erebidae; genus Eilema; species Eilema sororculum. The sequence continues at coordinate 16,296,409 of OU618545.1, read as the reverse complement.
GCCAATACTCAGTTACTATCTAATCGTAACTTAAAGTACCTACTCGTACTTGTAAGTTACGATTAGATAATAACTTTTATAACTTTTTGAATCGGTATATCTCAGAAACTGTGACTCGTAGTAAAAAAACTGTTGAAAAAATTTTTTATACATAATTTTATAATCTATAATTTTTGTCTGAGGTACTTTTATGATAAACTTGCCATTTTACTGAAAATCGCGAAAAACTCATTTTTTGACCTTTGACCTTGAATTTTTTTTTTCCTTACACGGGACTGATGGGGAACTTTCAGGTATTGTTTATAATTATGTTTTGATGAATTTTACTCATTTTCAGCTTGTTGGGAATTTATGTAGCTTCACTATCATTTTTTGGTAGGTGTGTTGGTGGATTAATACTAATTTAGTAAATTGATGATTAGCCCTATCGCGATATCGGTTTGTATGATTATAATTAATTTATGGCAATATCATCTGTACCTAGCGCCATCTAGAACAATGAATCTGAACTACCGAACGTAAATCGCGATATTGAAGTTTAAAATACGATTAGCCTAAATAAAACACACCAACGTCAATAATCGGGCTGCGGCCCACCAGGCGATATCTCCTTGCCTGGTCACAGGAACATAACACCCTGTTCCTAGACAAACTCATATCAATTGATTTGGGTAATATAGCTATAATTTGCCTTTGACAGGTGATATTCACGTAATATATTCTTGATTGAGAGGTATTTCGTTGCCATTGTTGAAACTGTTAGTGACATATTGTCCATTGTTGACATTGCCTACTGGTGTGGGCACTATTTTTTATGGTGATGAGTCCCATAGCAGATTTCGTGAAAAAAGAAAAAAAAAATTTTATTTAGTGTAAAACTTTTACATGTTATTGATACATATATTCACGACTGTAAATCCTCAAAGAAGTAGGCAGGGGAGAGTAGGTAGCGTAATTTGAGTGTTAAATTAATTTTTTACCAACCATGAGCTATTTCATCAGTCGTAATAGGTGATGCGGGCACATTGGTATAGACCGTAAGGGATGGCCCTGAGTCAGCCGGGGTGCGAGATATGCCGATGACAACCTCACCTCCGGCCTAGCACCACGACCCACAGTCGGCGTGCAGTTTTAGTCGGTTCAAGTCCGACATAACCTCCCCTTCCGGCTCCGGCAAGGGGGAGGGGGTAACCGAGATATTAACGCACGAAAAAAAGGTATAGCCTGTAAGTTCACTGTCGGATGGAGAACAGCCTTATCTCTCCTTATTTGCTATTAAGGGCACCCACGGTAACAGATGGAATGGCCCTACTTCACATTGAACCTACACGGCAAGTTTGCGAAATTCGTATATAGGTACTTTGTACAATACCTACATAACAAACTATCATCGACCTGCCATGAATACGCCAAATTAAATTGAATACATTAAAATTGCAATACGAAGTACCTATGTTTAAAAGAAAAATATCTGCTAATAATCTGCTATGGTATTTACCATAGCAGATTTCGTGAAAAAAGAAAAAAAAAATTTTATTTAGTGTAAAACTTTTACATATTATTGATACATATATTCACGACTGTAAATCCTCAAAGAAGTAGGCAGGGGAGAGTAGGTAGCGTAATTTGAGTGTTAAATTAATTTTTCACCAACCATGAGCTATTTCATCAGTCGTAATAGGTGATGCGGGCAAATTGGTATAGACCGTAAGGGATGGCCCTGAGTCAGCCGGGGTGCGAGATATGACGATGACAACCTCACCTCCGGCCTAGCACCACGACCCACAGTCGGCGTGCAGTTTTAGTCGGTTCAAGTCCGACATAACCTCCCCTTCCGGCTCCGGCAAGGGGGAGGGGGTAACCGAGATATTAACGCACGAAAAAAAGGTATAGCCTGTAAGTTCACTGTCGGATGGAGAACAGCCTTATCCCTCCTTATTTGCTATTAAGGGTACCCACGGTAACAGATGGAATGGCCCTACTTCACATTGAACCTACACGGCAAGTTTGCGAAATTCGTATATAGGTACTTTGTACAATACCTACATAACAAACTATCATCGACCTGCCATGAATACGCCAAATTAAATTGAATACATTAAAATTGCAATACGAAGTATGTTTAAACGAAAAATAAAAAAGCTGTTGACAAAGCGTTTCCTATTTATATATCATTATCATAATTGTTTGGTAATTCAACAATTCATTAGGTTATCACTCATGTATTGAATTGAATTGTGAGTATCCAAGAAGGCATGGTATAAACATGATAAATTTCAAATTGGATTCAAAATGAACAAGTGGTTGAAGAATTATAACGAGTCGAAGTTTCTTAAATTATTGGTCATAAGAAAATTTTACTTTACCTATAATTCATTATAGTATTGTCAATAGGACACAACCATAGACAGAACTACGGCCGGCAGCGAGAGGTCCGTCCCAACTTCGGCGATGAGAGCACGGCGCTCCCCAGCCCATGCGGGGACTCCTCTAGGGTGTGCTGCACCGTGTCATCATCGCCGCCACAGTGGTGGCACCCACTGGTCGGCTCTCGTCCCACCCGGCACAGGTAGCTTCCGAAGCATCCATGCCCCGAAAGGACCTGCGCCATGCTGAACGTTACCGACCCCCGCGATCTGTCCATCCAGTCTCTGAGGACAGGACGGATCGCCTCGACGGTCCTTCTGCCAGGACACAACCCTATTCTAAGGCACTTCTAACCGACGAAGAAGCTTTAAATTTAGAATATAATTTTGTATGAATCAAGAAACATTATTTTTTTAATTTCTGTCTAGTTTTAGAGATACATTAACTGCATAATTAACTTTGTAATCCCATATAAATAGATAGAATTACACAGTTATTTTTGCAGTTACTTAATCAATCACAAGGATCGATTTTTAAACCATTCAACCATCAAAAATCAATGTTCAAAAACCATCAAAAATCAACATTTAAAAATGGTTGAAAAATCATTCATTGGTTTCAACAGTTCGTAAGAAAGTTGGTAGATGGCTCCACCGTGGCCCTTAATGACCTTATAGGGAAAATTGAAGTGAATCAGGTATGGCTCAATAGCTCAGTTGGAAGAGCATTCTCCCTTTAAGGGAAAGGTCGTGGGTTCAAGTCCCACTTAAGCACTTCATTTTTCCCGATGTATTTGAATCTACAACATTGTTTTAAATAAATGTATTGACTTTTTTTTTCCGTGCGGAAATCCCTTCGGTTACCCCCCTGCCGGAGCCGGAAGGGGGGGTTATGTCGGACTCGAACCGACTAAAACCGCACGCCGACTGTGGGTCGTGGTGCTAGGCCGGAGGTGAGGTTGTCATCGACATATCCCTCGCACCCCGGCGGACCCAGGGCCATCACTTATGGTTTAGCCCTCCGCGGGAGAGGGGACAACGGTGTCCCCGACTCGCTCCCGGAATGGGGAGGCGCGCTTCTCAGCGCACCGTCGCCGTGGCCTGCTTCTGCTGGGGTGACAGGCGGCTTCACCCGTCACCCCCAGGCCCGCGCTCATGGGGGACGGAGGTCAGTCAGTGCCCTCCGACGCCCGAGTTGCCTGTGCGCGCGGGCAGCGCGGTTCGCGAGTCTCGCTCGCTCGCGCTGCCTCTCCCGTTCCGCCGTCTCCTTCACGACTAGTTCTCGCCTCTGTCCGGCCCATGCCGGACACTCGGTGAGCGTGTGCAGCTCTGTGTCCTCGCTCGCGTCGCAATGATGGCACTCGGACGTTGGCTCAATAAATGTATTGACTTGGCAATTGCACTAAACTTGACTAAACAATCTAATTTATATTTATAGCTGATCGCGCAAATTTCGTTTCGCCATAGAAATTAGAAACAATGATGTTATGTTACGTTGTGTTTACCTCAATTAACTTTATCAATATTAAGTTTATGTCCCAACATCAATTATAGGTCACCGGGGTCTATACACTTAAGGAGCCCATAGGTCGAAGGGGCCCATATATACCTATCGGACCCATATACCTATATGCCTTTAATGTCGAAAAACGCCTATGAGCCCTATTTAAAAAAAAATCACGCGGGCCAACACACACCATAAAGATTTTCGCGGGCCAAGCAAGTAGATAAATAGTTTCATTGAGGCAGTTCAAAATGAATCAGATCAAAATATGTAGGTAGATGAAAAAGATGATTCCACAGATAACTTGTAAGAATGTGTGAATGAGCTAGAAATAGACTATAATTGACATAAGTGCGAACGAGATAAATGTAGATCTCCCTAGTATTATTACTCTTTTGCATGTATTCTATCTAACCTGATGCACCTCCGATCACAGTACCTAATGAAGACAAGAGTTGGATTTTAGAATAATAGTGAACTGTGAAATATATAGTGCAATGGATGTAAACAGTTTTATGTAGTGCACTTTTGGTAAATAAAAAGATAGGTGCCAGCAAAAGTAAGTTGTACTTTTAAGGTTATACCTAAATATGTATGTAAAGACTGTTTAGTCTAAGACACCAACTAAGACACTAAGTAGCAACCAAATTTTTCCATGTTGAGATTTTCAACTTTGATCTTGTGAACTATTGACCTGCTAAGCTGCTAACATTCTGAAGTGTTGAGATTTTGAATCGTTGGTCTTACGGTGTTGATGTTTTAATTATCGATTTTATGATTGTTGAGATGCAGTATCAAACCCTAAAATAATAATCCTAATTGTAAGTACATAATTGTGAAAGCTTGTATAGATCAATGGATGTATGAGTGTATAGCTAGGTATATGCGTTTGTTACTTTTGGAATCTGGATGGAATTTCGCTCAGAGCAAATTATAATTTGGAATATCAAGGCTACTATTTATACTATCTATGGCAGTCGTTAAAGGTAGCTGGTGCTGGAGCTCAAAATGTTCGACTAGTCTAACCACAGAACATCAATATCAGATACCCCGGGGAAATTTTACCCAGGAATTTTTTTATACTCATCCATGAAAATTAAAAAATGAGATGAAAATGAAAAATATTTTATCGTGTGACTAACCTTATGACTCTTAGTTACTTGAAAATAAAGAAATTGATTGTCAAAAAAGCATGGTTTACAAATTTAGTACAAATGCGCGTGTTAGGAGCTTCCGATCTTTTATTGCGTAGATTATAACCATTAACAAAATACAATGTTAAATTATGGTGAGACCTACTATGTTACGGCTACACTATACTATGCGAATAATATTATCGCTGCCATAATTTCAACAACGCCTAGGTGTAGGCACGAGTTACTTACCGCCTAATTCATTGATATATCTCGGTAAACTACAGTATACTACAGTATAACTGCGTGGTGTGGCACCACTTCACGCAGTAATTTAATGCCATAATTACTCCACTAACAGCCCGGTAGACGGTAAGGCAGTGTAGTCGTAGCAATGCACCAATGAATCTGGAACTAAAGTTCTTCTTCATCCTAGTGATGACGTCCAGTTGGCGAAGCCAGTCTATTGCTGCTGGTGTGAGGTCATGAAGCTTACGCATTCCTCCAGGGAAACGATGGAGTGGACACTCCTCTGCTATATGCAGCAATAGACTGGCTTCGCCAACTGGACGTTAACATATGAGGACTCGAGCAGGGGCCATACGAAATGATGATGATGGTCCTAGTGTTAATCCCAGTCACACCCGAAGCTTTTCCAGTTTAACCGCTGATTTGCCCAAACTTCGATATTTTCTTTGAAGTGACTGGCATCTGACCTCCACACCCCAAAGGCGATAGTGAAGAATAGCAGCTAGACCAGTTGTTGGCCTTTGTAGGGCTCCCACTACCCATATCGACTGCCATAGATGTTCGTATGGCAACTGGGACCAACGGCTTAATGTTCTCTCCGAGGCACAACCAGTCCCTCTAGACCAGTTGCAATTGGTTGGCCGGTGTATCGTGAAATAAAATGACAAATGTATAGGATTTGACGTATATAACAGTCGTCAACGAATGTCATGAACGTCAACTTCCATACATTCATCATTTTAATTCTACAATTCGCTGGCCATCGAATTGCCGCTTGTCTAGGGATTATGGCAGGCAAAAGGCAATACAAATATTTGCATTGAGTGAAGTCGAACCCACACCTCTTACGTAGCGGTTGTGTTCACTAGTGCTACGCCACGGAGGCTGTCAAATCTGGAACTACAGTTGTCACTACCAAAATGTGTATCTTCAGAAACATTTAAGACATGGTGGCACCATCCTTAAGATCACAGATTTTGTTGGTTCACTATGGCAAGGGTTTGAGGCTTTTAGTGATCTATGATCATTTCTAACACTAGTAAACTGTGTGATAGAAAGTGAAAGAAGGTCTACAAAATTCAAAGAATTTTCATACTGTTTCAAGTTCAATGTCCAAGGTTGCACTTGTACATGCGAAATCATTTTGAGTACTTTGCTAGTCACGATCGATTCGATGCTGGCTATATTATATTTATTTGTTACTAGCTTTTGCCCGCGGCTCCGCCCGCGTGGATGTCGGTTATCGCGATCAAACGTAGCCTATGTCCTTCCTCGTGGTCTAATCTACCCCTATACCAAATTTCATCAAAATCGGTTCAGTGGTTTAGGCGTGAGTGCGTAACATACAGACAGACAGACAGACAGACAGAGTTACTTTCTGATTTATAATATTAGTATGGATTAGCTGATACCTGCTCTGCCTACGTGGATATCAGTTATCACGTTTTCATGATATCTCTGGGTCTATTCTATCAAATGCGGCGGCGGCGCGCTTAGGGCGCCTCCCTGTTTCCGGGGACGATTTAGGGACTCCGTGGTCCTCCTGGGCCTAAAGACGTCAGAGACGACCCTGGGTCCGCCAAGGTGTGAGGGATATGTCCTACAACCTCACCTTCGGCTTTGCACTTTGAGCCGAAGCCGTGCGTTTTAGATTTCCGCACGTAAATAAAGCCAGTCAAGAACGACTCGGACTCGCGCACTGAGGGTTAAGCTACATAAACTGCAATATATTTAGATTGCATTTACTTAGAACTTTGATTTTTGAACAGCTTCAAGACGTTACAGACGTGTGAATTTCAACTTGAGACCTTCGCGCATTCCTGAGAAAATGGTCTTGAACGACAGACGGACAGACACAGACATACAGACAGACATACAGACAACGAAGTGATCCTATAAGTGTTCCGTTTTTTTCTCTTGAGGTACGAAACCGTAAAAAAGGGTCTAGTCTACCAATTGCAATCAAATAACTTTTGCGAAAAATATTTTTGTAATCCACATAAATTATCACGTGTGTGATATAAAATTCCTTGATGTGTGTTAAAGAATTTCATTTATGTATTTCGAACTTAAAAAGTTAGCTTAATAAATTCTATAAAAATTTCATTCAAATTTCATTCTATTATGTGTATTTTTTTTTTTAACGTGCGAAAAGTCCCCACGGATACCACCCCCACGGAGCCGGTGGAGGCGGTTATGTCGGACTCAAACCGACTAAAACGCACGCCGTCTTGGGTCCTTGGTTGCCGGAGGTGAGATTGCCAAAAGCATATCTCTCGCACCCCGGCAGTTCTATTATGTGTTAAATAAATATTTTTATATATTGTTTCAGATGGATAATCAACAAAGACCTAGTCCTAAAAAATCTAGATATCGATTTACAACGTCCCAATTGGCGTATATAGAGGAAGAATATAAAAAATATCGATACGCTGACAGTGATCGACGCTTGCTAATAGCTCGTGCAATAGGTATGCCTGAAAAACAAATTAAAATATGGTTTCAAAATCGAAGAATGAAAGAGAAAAATTACTTTCAATCTTTCATCAATGACGACGAACAAAGTGACGTAATGACATCGCAGCCTGCTATAACTCTAACAAATATTATCATTAATCCACCAGGTAGCGATCAACAGCCATCAAAAGTATCATTGCAGCAGACACTGCAGTCTACTATAAATCAATCCAATAATGTCATAAATCCATCAGCTATTAATTCATTACCATTAATAAATACTTTTGATGAAGGTGATTGCAAAGAAATTTTCATGATAGGCATACAATTATGGTCCGAAAAGGAAAGGATGAGGGGGAGAAAGGAACATAGTACTGACACCGAAGAAAGTTTAAACAACGAAATTACATTGCAGGGTGCTATAAATCGACCAAGTAATATTGCGAATTTGTCATCAAATAACCCACAGCTGGCATCATCGTTATCACAGAATACTTTTGATGAAATGAGTGAGAGTAGTTACATTATCGAACAAGCAATACTTCAGTCTGGTATAAATCAATTAGGTAACGACATGGATCCATCAGCTAACGATCAACAGCCAGTATCATTACCATCATTGGAAACTATTGATGAAATGAGTGATATGTTCAACAAAGCAAAGAAAATATGGTTAGAAAATCGAATGATGAAGGAGAAAAAAGTATGTGGTAATGACAACGAACAAAATATTGAAATGGCACTGCAGTCTGCTATAATTCGATCAAGTAATGACATGGATCCATCAGTTTACGATCAACCGCCACTATCACCCCCGTCATTAAAAACTTTTGATGAAATATGTTATTTATTAGAGAAAGTAAAGAAAATATTGATAGAAAACCTAACAATGAAAGACAAAAATGAATGTAGTATTGATGACGAACGAAATATTGAAATGACATTGCAATCTGCTATAAATCGATCAAATAACGACACGGATCCATCAGTTTCCGATCAACCACCAATATCATCACCATCATTAAAAACTTTTGATAAAATATGTGATTTATTTGAGAAAGCAAAAAAAATATTGATAGAAAATCTAACGAGGAAAGAGAAAAGGGCATTTGGTATTGATGACGAACAAAACATTGAAATTGGACTGCAGTCTGCTATAAATCGATCAAGTAATGTCAAAATTCCATCAGGGAATGATCAACAACCAAAATCATTACCATTAGTAAATACTTTTGATGAAATTGATTGCAAAGAAATTTTCATGATAGGTATAAAATTATGGTCCGAATATGAGAGGATGAAAGGAAGAAAGGAACATAGTACTGACGACGAAGAAACTGACGAAATGACATTGCAGGATGCTATAAATCGATCAAGTAATATCACAAATTCGTCATTAAACGACCTACAGCTGGCATCAAAAAATAATTTTGATGAAACGACTGTGAGTAGAAATATTATCGAAGAAGCAATATTTCCGTCTGGTATGAATCAAAGTAACGACATGGATCCTTCTACTAATAATCAACAGCCATCGTCGTTACAAAATCACCAAAATACTATTGATGAAAAAATATGTGTTGTATTCGAAAAAGCAATGAAACTAATGTTAAAAAATCGAAAGACAAAAGAGAATGAGGGATGTGGTAGTGCCGATGAAAGAAGAAACATTATTACCCGACAATCTACTGCAAATGGATTAGATGATGTCCTAAATCCATCAGCTAATCAACAACCAGTATCATTACAATTATTGAATACTTTAGATGAAATAAATAATAGCGAAAATTTATATGAGGGGATGCAATGTATAGGAGGAAATAATGGACTGAAAAGGACATGTGCATGTAAAGAAACCAGCAACTACAGTCCTACTTTTACTTCTGACTATCTCACAAAACGTCGATATATTACACCAGTCATTGAACAGGAAATCATTAATAACCAGGTTATGGACGAGATGGCGCCGTGGTCATGGGAACCTGTACAACCTGTTACCACTGTTACTTCTTCTCGTAACCCAATATCAGTACCTAATGTACATAATATGCCAAGGGTATCTAGTGTATCTAATGTGCCTTGTGTACCTAATGTACCTAATATACTTTATACGCGTAATATACCTTATTCACCAAGTATATCTAATGCACCTGAATTAAATGGTGTACGTAATGTGAATTATGCACCTAATGCGCCTAGCATGCCTGGTGTGCCTAACATGCCTCGTGTTTCTAACGTTATGTATACACCTAATATGCTTAATGTTGTACCTAACACGCATTGTATACCTAACGTATCTGGTATATCTAATGTGCCTAGTGTAGCTAGTGCATGTAATGTGCCTAGTAAATCTTATGCACCTAGTGTATCTTATGCACCTATTGTACGTAATGTGCCTAATAAATCAAATGAACCTAGTCTTCGTAATGTGCGTAATAAATCTAAAACACCCAGTGTACATAATGTGCCTAGTAAAAGTAATGCACCTAGTGTGTCTGGTAAATTTAATGAACCTCGTGTGCCTAGTATATCTAATGCACCTAGTGTGTCCATGCCCAATGGGGACATTGGACATGGACACAAGGGATAGTGTGTCTCATTTACCTAGTTTAACTATTGTACCTAATGTATTTGACATACCCAATGTGCTTCATGTACCTAATATGCTTAGTATATATAATGCACCTTGTGTACCTGAAGCACATAGTGTACCTAATGTGCCTAGTTTACCTAATTTAAATATTGAACCTAGTATGCCCAATGTATCTACTGTACCTAGTGGACCTATTATGCCTAATGTATCTAACAGAAGTAGCTGACTGAAAACAGAATGTCAAAACTTCTGAATGATATTGAAAAAAATACCGATATACATAATGCTGATTGTAGTGTTGTCAATAGTTGATGATAAAATTGATAAATAATACTCTGTCAAAAGTTTCTGATAGTCTTGGAACTCTTTTTAGAATTTAAAATATTAATCTGTTCTTTGGCAGTATCTAAACTCTGGCAGTTTATCACGAGAGATCAGAAATGCCTCTATTTTTCAAATTTACTCCTTCATTTTTATTTTATTATTTAGCACAAAATGGTATATTAACGTTATTTTTAACAATGTTATTACAAGCTAGTCTTCAAACTGGGTAAGTGTTTGAAAGTTCCTGTCTCTTAAGACAGAAATTCTCTTAAAAATGGCCATGTGTTTCCCGCTCACGTGGCCGTTCTATCTAACAATATTTCTTTGGTCAGTACACTTCATAATCATCAATTTATGATTTACAAGACTATCAGATAATTTTGACAGAGTTTTAGATATTATCAACTTTTGACAACATTTACACTTTAGGAAGATTGCAACACTAGTGACGTTTAGTTTTTATTATACGTATAGTATTAGCTACATTTTAGAGGTTTGACATTCTATTTTCAGTCAGCTACTTGGTTCATATTAAGGAATTATAAATATTGTAGTACTGTCAGCGACAGTACTAGAATATTTATAATTTCATTATATGTGCCAGAACATGCCATAAGCAACCAATCTTCAAATATGATTAGGAACGTGCGAAATTCTATCTGTCTATCTATTATTTTATAATATTTAAATGCATTTTGTTTGCATTTTTTCTGTAGCATGTCTTCTGTATCGTTAATTATTAGAAAATAGCTGAAACTTATCAATGATTTATCGGTATTCTAACCTTCAACAATTTGACTTATTCTATAACAATTCGATTTGTAATTCTATTCTACGATACCGAAACGCTAACGAATTACCACTTGTCTAGAGAGGCTGCTTTTTCTTCTTCTTCTTCACCTTCTAGCGTAGTAGGTAACCAGAAGTTGGGGCCTGACGGCAGTTGTTCCCATAAAAGCCAATAGTAGGGAGGGGTAATTGGCACTCGGTTATAGACTTATAAATAATTTACATGAGTTAGACATTATTATATACAAATTATAATATTTATATTCGTAATGGTAATCTAGATTAAATAAACTAAATGCTAAAAACACAAAGTATTTTTTTTTTAATTTTTAGGAACCTTTTACCCCAGAAAAGAAAGTAATAAGTATCTACAGTACAATCAGCATCCTCAAAATGATCTTGACACAACTAGTGACGTTGATAACAAACTGTTTTATTGACTTAAATTGTATTATCGTCCGAATTAAAGATGTGTACCAAATATCAGAATAACCTGTCAACAGGAAGAGGGGCCCAATATAATATTATTAAGACCAATTGAGTACTTTCTTAGTCGAGGTCGTCTGATATCAATTTATTCATTCGAAACACGCCTTTCACTCACACTACTTACGGTGACAAACCTCACTTTGAATCAAAAGTAGACTAAAATGGAAATAGATAAATAATCATGAAATATTTACGTTTAATAACATAGTAGGTGTACATAATTATTTACGATCTCTTAAAATATATAAAATAGCGCCATCTAGTGGATAATAACACACACAAGGTTTTGAAATAAGCTGTGCCACGATTATTTTTAGGCGATTGGCACACTGCGACGCGCGACGCGGCGTCGAGCGTTGTTGCGTCGACGCGGCGTCGCGCTCGTCGCCTCTACGGAGCTCATTTTGTATAGAAAAACGCGGGGTCCCACACACTGACAACGCAGTCACGCGAGTTGCCGCAGAATACGCGCGTACAAGCAGAAAACGCGAGGTATGGCGATTGGCACACTGCGACGCGCGACGCGGCGTCGAGCGTTGTTGCGTCGACGCGGCGTCGCGCTCGTCGCCTCTACGGAGCTCATTTTGTATAGAAAAACGCGGGGTCCCACACACTGACAACGCAATCACGCGCGTTGCTGCAGAATACGCGCGTACAAGCAGAAAACGCGAGGTATGGCACACTGAAATCTGCAATCACGCGCGTGATTTTCGAGGGAGTTTTAGTCCGAGAGCTGTTAGAAATTTCTGTGTAGGTATTTGAGACGAATTTTAAATTAATATTATTGCAATGCAACATGACTATTTAACGGCAAATTTAGAGCACTTTCACATCAACTGACGACCGATATCCAATATCCGACATCCGAGATCGGAGGAAGTCAAATATCGATGCCCAATATCGGGTATTGGAGCCGACACCACTGTTTTGGCTCGTTATTGGAACACGCAGAGACTGCAAGCGACTTTCAACCTAAATGGCATTTTCTTAGTTACGTCTCTTTTCGCGTTAATAGATGACGTTGATTACGAATATAAGAAAAAAAAATAGTTACTATGTCATGTCAATAAGTCGTAAATAGCTTGCACTTCTAATCATTTTCTTTTCATCTCTAGCGTTCTTAATATAGTCTCGGCTATCGAGCTAATGGCCGGATGGCACCCTGAAATCTGCCATCACGCGCGTGTTTTTCGAGGGATTTTTAGTCCGAAAGCTGTTAGAAATTTCTGTGTAGGTAATTGAGACGAATTTTAAAATAATATTATTGCAATGCAACATGACTATTTAACGGCAAATTTAGAGCGCTTTCACATCAACTGACGTCCGATATCCAATATCCGATATCCGAGATCGGAGGAAGTCAAATATCGATGCCCAATATCGGGTATTGGAGCCGACACCACTGTTTTGGCTCGTTATCGGAACACGCAGCTAATGGTCGGATGGCTTTACTTTACTTTTCTCAAAATTTTAGATTACTTCACACACCTACCTACCAAAATAATTCTAATATCTCTCGGACTTTACTAGCTCTCTCGCGTCCACGCGCGTCGACGAACGACGCCGCGTCGAGCGTTGCAGTGTGCCAATCGCCTTAAAGTCTACTGTAGCAGTGTGAACTAGGTGATGGTTAGTGTGGTATAAATTAAACGTATGTATAGTAGAACCAACAATGCCTTGAACTGAAGGTTTTTTTTTTATACAGGACACGTCAATTTGACTTCGCCTCGCCTGATGTTAAGCTAAAGGCAAAGTCTCGGAAAGAGGGTCACCATCGTAAACATTTACCATGTTAACAGTGGTGGTACTCAGCTTGACGGCCTCATAAGATGCCTTTTCACGCCCCGCTTAAAGGACCCGGGACTGTAGGAAGAAGGAAACACGTGAGCTGGCAGGGAATTCCAGGTCTTAGTGGTGCGGCATAGGAATGAATCACTGAAACGCTTGGTTCTAGCAGGTATACTCTGCACCGTAAATGGATGGCATATTAGCCCTGCACGTGTCGTCCTGTGAAGGAAAGGGAAGGGTGGGACTAATTGGAAGAGCTCGTCAGAACATTCACCATGGTAGAGCCACAATGCTATATTATACAGCTTTTGCCCTAGGCTCCACCCGCGTGGATGTCGTTTATCGCGACCAAACATCGCCTGTCTTTTTTCAAGGTCTAATCTACTCCTATACCAAATTTCACCACAATCGATCCAGTGGTTTAGACGTAAAAGCGTAAGGTACAGACAGACAGAGTCACTTTCGTATTTATAATATTAGTATGGATTAAAGGGATGGTCCTTACAGTATTGTCAAATCGTCTTTGATTTGCAATAAAACAGTTTGCATTTGAAACGTGACAATCGTAGTTATAATTTTACCCATTTCACAGAAACGTTTGTTCATCTATAACAACATTCTCCAGCCAAGTCGACTATACATGATAAAGCCAGCTGGGGTAGACTGGATGCGAAAGAATCGGGTCGTATGGCGCACCATTACAAAAGCCTATGTCAGGCTATGTCCATCCTGCAGTAAACTAAGTTAATGGATTGAATTAATGAACTAAATATTTATTATAATCTTTATTAAATGAAATATTACATAATTTTATTCGTTTATATTAATAACAGGTTTCATAATATATTATTTTATACATTAGTTATAAATAGAAAAAGATTTTGTTGCAATAGACTTAGATGAAGAAGTAACCACCATAGAAAATTATAATATTTAAACAATAACGAATTTCAATTGCATTTTAATCAATATTTTTGTATTAAAAGACGCAGTTACGATACTGGCGCTACTCAGAACGAAATTAATTCGCCTCGCTCAAAGCATGCACGAGTTGATCAACGAGTGTCAGCAAGAACAAAGTAAATCCTACCTCTTCTGTGTATTCTACCTCTTTTAATAGAAGATTATTCACTAAAAAAAATTAGATTCGGTTTAGTATACATTTCAAATAAATTATAAACAGCATATAAAGAGAAGGAACTTATAATAAACACTGCAGTATGAAACTGTATACTTAGAGTAAAAAAAATAACATAGGTAAATTTATACATTTACCATCGACATGTCTTTGAATTGTCCAGGCTACACCGACTGTACAGAAGCTGACATGTGATCCGATTCTGGTTGCGATTGTTCCCATAAAAATAACATAAGAATAAGAAAGTTCAAAAGTTAGTACAGTTCATATTGTATAAAAACAATTTAAATTCAATCGAAGAACAATAGCAACTACAAAATGTACTGTGTTCAACTTCAAATATATATATTATACTAAAATAGTAATTTTTTATAATTTTTAACGAACTAATGGCTAACCTAAGAGTTATAATAATTTACTATATAAATTTCCTTAAATAATAATTGATATTTTATTATTTATATTATAAAAAAGAAATATTACTGTCTGAATTTATTCATAATAAATGATATTGGTGAAACAACTGCGTTATCCCAATTTTTCCTCAATATCTTACTACTCATGTATTAAAATATAAATTTTGTGGATAACATCTACAATAGAAGACAAAAAAAGATAACAAGCATAATGAGTCGTAGTTATAAGACATAATTCTTTGACTTAAAACGTAGATTTTAACTCATTTAATTTATTTAGTATTTGACATATACATTTAACATCTATATAAATTCTATAGTTATAATAATCAAAGCAAGTCGATGTTACACTTATCTAAATTAAACAGTTATAACTAAAGGGGAGTGTAATGTTCATTACTATAATCCGGCAATTCATAAAAATCTTTCAAAGCATCGGTAATTACACCTAAGGTATTCATATTATTATTTTGATCATAACGAGCATAAACTGTACGATCTTTATTAAAATTATTAGGCAGTTCCGAAGCATCATGTGATTGTTCTATGTTTACACATTGAGAACCCATATTCATAGCATAATTAGGGGGTAGCTGAAAATAATTTGCATTATTACTGTAATATTGATTTGTAATTTGAGGTGCAGTTGGTTGTAATTGTGTAGCATAATACGACGGAAGAGACACACGACTGAAACACTCGCTCGATGAATCGCTGCTTGATTCTAGATTTTCTTTCTTTTTTTTCATCCTTCTGTTCTGAAACCAAACTTTGATGCTTGTTTCGCTTAATTTCAAGGAATTTGCCAATATAGATCGTTCTAGGCGATCGACGTAGTTATTGCGGGCGAAAGCATTTTCTAACCCGAGAAGTTGATCTGTTGTGAAGGCAGTACGAAATCGCTTTCTTGATCTCCGAATAATTTTATCTGTATCTGCAATTATGATTTTACATATAAGTTAAATATATATTGTTAGTTTATTTCCAGCTATAGCACAGTGAGCGTACATAATGAATGAAAATAACCGTATTTTTATATTTCACTAGCGTGCTAGCGTGGCGTACTTTGCGAATCCTTTTACGCCAATACGCCTAAACTTTATTAGTTTTCAAATACCATACAGGAATTTACCGGATTTGTTAACATTTGTGATTAATGCTTCGCCTTTAAGCGTTCTCGATTTTGATGTCAATAGCCCGTCACTAGGCCTGTGTAGTACAGACTCAGAATTACTAGGAATGTTAATATACCGAACCATAACTGAGAAGTTAATACTTAATCTATTCAGTTCCTACAATATCTACCATACTTAGATAGTATTGTTCAATTTTATTATTTCAAAATTAAATATTATTTCAGGTGAGTAATTTCTTAAAAGTTACACATACATAACCGTGTAATTATAAAAGCAACTTACCTATACGGTTACGATCTGATGCAGCCTGTACTCGGTATTCAATATCTTCAGGCCATGCTGACTGTGCTTGGTATTGTATATTTTCAGGCCACACCCTTGCAAAAGGTCGATTTTCCCAGCTGTTCATCTGAAGCAAGATATATGAAAAAAAAAAATGTAGTCTTTTTTGGTAAATTTTTTCGTTGTCAGACGGCTGTTCCCGTTAAAGATTTTGCTGTACAAAATTACAAGGAGGAGTAAGAAAGTGAATGTTGGGCTCACGTGCAAACTTTTAATGCTACTTTAAAAGGTTGATCATACGATGAAGTTATTTGGAAGTCTTCAAGATACGGTATAGTGCTACATAAAATTCCGTCGTAAAAAATTAAGAAATTACCTCTGTTTTAGAACTCAAAGGAGCGAGTGAAGTCATTAACATGTTTTGAAACATATTAGTCAATCAATTTAAAATTCCTTTATCACCTGATTACACAACCACTTCCAACTATGAGTTAAAAATCGACTGAATAATCAATCGATGAGCAAAAATATTTCCGACTACCTGCAATATTTTTCTTTCTGGTAGTAGTGTTTTTGAGTCGAGGATTTGTTTGTCCCGCTTAGTGTAAATATTTATACGCATGAATATTTGCATTGGTCTGGTCGTATCTACCACATAAAACCGTCGGTCCCGGTTGCCATACGAACATTCAAGGCAGTCATGAGGAATAGTTAGAACTGAAATTTGTCACAGTGGCATTACGAAAAATATCGAAATTCAGTTAAGCCCGCAATTAGACTAGATGAAAGCTTTGGATGTGACCGGGATTAACGCTAGGATGAAGAAGGAAGTAAGGTTAAAAATTCCATCCTACAGCATAAGTAAAAGTATTATTTCCAGTAGCAATCTAAAGTGATAAGATATAGACATATCCATGTTTACTTACCTGGGATTTTAAAGTAGTCCCACTAAGACTGAGACTCAAGCTGGCCTCCCCAGCTGGCTATTGTAGCCGTTGCCTGATGAACGAATGTTAAGTGTGCTTTTTTCGGGATTGGAAATCTCAACAGTAATCACTGTCACATTGTATTTGTCATTGACAAATTAGTTTATTTAACCCCCTCCGGGTATAAGTTTGTTGTTTATCTGTGCTTCTGTCTGTCTGTGGCATCGTAGCTCTCAACATGAACCGATTTTGATTTAGTTTTCTTTGTTTGAAAGGTGAATTAGTCGCGAGAGATCTTTGCTATGTTGAAGAAAATCGGTCAAAAATGGCGGCTACCACTAAACTGCAGATTATATATTTTTTCATAATGCCAAATATACGGGTGAATAGCAAAAGCAAAAACAATACACGGCAATCCTGAGAACGGTAGTGCAATGTGTTGGTTTTACGATTTTGATTACTTTTCATAGTATAATAGGTACTTCTCTACCATGGCAAAAAAAATTGTTGAGTAATGTCCTCTATTACATAAAACCACTGTTAACATGGTACATGTTTACGATGGTGACCCCCTTTCTGAGACTTTGCCTTTAGCTTAACATCAGGCGAGGTGAAGTCAAATTGACGTGTCCTGTATAAAAAAAAAAAAAAAAAAAAAAAAACAAATTAATTACAAAGTGTCATTTTATCATTTCGGTGACCTGTCCTGAATCGAATTTTCTATGAATAAATTATAATATGACCCATAGAAAAAAACTAATGTTGTTTGTTTATCTTATTTCTTATACATTGTATTAAACAGTCTACTTTTGTCCTGTAAAAAGTTATCATTTTGGTGGACAGTAAGTTTTAGTAGAGTAACTTCGACAACATAGCGTTTTTGCGCCCCCCATGCCTTTCCTTACTTCGAATCAGGCCACCTCCATTCGTTGGAGCGCACGAACGCGTCACAAAATCATCGTGGATTCCCGCCGAAAAGTAAGTATATCATTTCAGTGATATGGGGACAAAAATAGTATCATATTGTGGCCGTTATACCTCGTGTTAGGTTCATTCAATTTATTTCAAAATTGTGTTTTAAATTCGCCGTAAGATATGTTTTGTTACAGCAGTGTTGACATTTTAATATTAATTCTAATATCGGAGTTAAATGTAAAACTTATTATTTTTATCACCTCGGTGTTATCATTTCAGTGGATTCGGTGGACTGTAATACCGACAACAGTCCACTTAAATGAAATTTAACTTAGAAATAATAAAATCATAAGTTTTAAAGATCCTTGAGTCTAAGATTGAATCATAAAAATTTGGTGAGATAATTCTAGATATTGTAGGTTCGATATTTGGGATTAATTTGATGTGTTAATATTTGTTCTTATTTTCTTTTATTTATCACAATACAATAAAAAAAAACAGTTTAAAATATCTTGTTAGAAAATGGATAATAGATGTACTTACTTCTAGACAATGTGTATTCTCAACGATAATGTGATGTTCAATGTTTAAAAATTATGATTTTGATTTTAGAATGCCGCGACCTAAGCTACAGACCAGTAAGGAAAGGTTAGAAAAAAGAAAGTTATATGAAAGAAGAAGAAAAGAGAGAATTAAGAGCAATGACGTTACACGCGAAGAGTTTCTTAGAAAAGACAGGGAGAGATATGCTAGAAAAGAAGAAGCAGGATCGATTCATTGAATTCATTCATTCTGTTGCAATAGTGACTAGTGATTGCGCTATTTTCATTCTTTTCGCATAAGTACATAATCGGATTATATAGCCAAACTGTTTGCAATAATTTACGATAACGTTACCTATTTTTTTTTTGTTATGATTAAGATGAAGTTTTTAGCTCTTTTGAACATACTTACATTATTTTTATAATTTTTCTTATTAAATCATTGTGTCGTAAAAATATAGGAGTTAATTTAGTACATTTTGAAGTTTTACATACAAAACACTATTATTATTACCAGTAAATAAAAAAACCCGACTGCCACTGAAAAGACCGAAATAAGTTTGATAGCAGCCGGTACCCATTAATTTTCTTTCGGTTTATTATTGGCAAATGGGTACCGCCTGCTATCAAACTTATTTCGGTATTTTCAGTGGCAGTCGGGTTTTTTTATTTTTTAATAATTTGTTTTATTTTATACTTTTTAGTTATGATATGACATGTATATCTTTTTGTAATCTCTTTTTAATTTCCTTATGGTTTATATACTTGAAATAAAAACTTATAACTTAAAATAAATAACTAAGAAAATTAGCGATTGTTTCGTTAAACAGCTTTAAATCGTTATATATCCTAAACCATTATTTTAAATGAAACCTAAAGATGATTTTAAAATACCTATTCAACGACACCCCACTTGACATAGTTCATCGACATTTTTTTTCATTTTGACAATATGGCGTCTGGTTGTCGCCGTGGTGAATTTTGATTACTGTCATGTTTCTAGTGACACTCACTAGGTTAAGACGAATCGATTGACGTAAGATATCAAAATCGGCCTACGCATTTGGTTTCTAGAACGCCACATAGAAATAAACATACAGAGACTGATAAACACAAAATCCTCCTTTGCGTCGCGCAGTCGGGTAAAAACACAACACTCATTCCGCAAAAAAATTTACTTTTTTTCTCTAATATAATAGTTTGATCTTATATTTAATAAATATCACAAATACAGTCTAGTGATATCCCTATGGAATTTATTTAGATTTGTTTCAGACAATCTACGGAATCCTCCTAAAAAATAAATGATGTCTTTGGCTGTATCATTTCAGTGGGCTAATTTCATTCCGGTGCACAGTTTAGTCATTTCGGTGGACGATTTATCATTTCAGTGGACACTTTTCATTTCTGTGGGCTCCTAAAAATTCAATCTTAAATATTTCAGTAAGTTTTGATGTTATATGATGTCCACTCACGCATATGTTACAAATAAGATTAAAGTTTATTTTCGTTACAAAATATAATAACAAGACATTGTAATAGAAAAATCTCACCGAAATGATACAAAAAAATCACTTGTTGAAAATCACCCATACATGGGTATCAAATGAAAAGGCTTGACTAGTAGAATACACCAATTTTAACAACGAGATTCCTGCCAGCAAAAAATGACGAAGTACATTATTTTTACATAAGTCTCGCAATATGGGTATTAAATGAAATGGAAGGGACTTTGGATCGTTTCGATGAAAACCTATTGGACTGCTTTACCAAATATGGATTCTCAGACACAACAAAGTTTAAATCAAAATATTAGTAGGTACGTACATCAATGTACGTACAAAAATTCATAGATTGTATTGACAGATTGATATGCGTGGGCCCGCAAAGTGGCGTGTGGGTTCCGTCTGCTAATCTATACATATAATAAATCTGTAAACGATCGATGTCTGTACATGGAAAAGAAATGAGAAAAACTGTTATAGGGGGACTTTATTAACGTAATAGAAGCCAAAACAACGTTTTTTGGAATTTTTGTCTGTTTGTCTGTTTATCTGTTTATCTGTTTCTCTGTTTGTCTGTGAGTTTGTGCACGCTAATCTCAGAATCGGCTGAACGGATTTGGTTGCGGTTTTCACTAATAGATTGTGGTAGGCTTCACTTAACATTTAATGTTTGTTTTATTGAAATCGGTTCATAAATAAAAAAGTTATATCAATAACAGCAAATCACGGCTAACAACAATTTGTGATTGTGTGAATAGATTGCACCAATAAAGAAGCAACAATGCTTACAAGAAGATATTATTTCGGTCATAGGAATCTGAAGAACTTCGAGATGCAAGAGTTACTACATCTCAGCCAAGTCAGGTCAGGATACTGCAGAATCTTCGGCACAGCAAGAGCCTCGACAGAATTCACATTGTTCTCGAACGATGTTCTATCGAATCCGACAGATTAGTGAGCAGCTGGTGCGGTAAAAAGACTCCTAAGTCTTTCATAATTAATATCATCACGCTATTAATAAGGAATGGGGCAGAATGTTTTTATGACATATTTATGTAAACGTCTATTTCACATTATGATTCCATGGTAACTGTGGCTCAATATGTCTGCGGTGGACTTACAACTTAGCTGAGTCGCGTTCGAATCCATCATATGTAATTTTCCTTTTTTTTTGGTTTTTTATTTACTTTTGTTTAACTTTTTTATTTTATTGTGTATTTGTTGTATTTTATTGTATTTATAGTTTTATTTGAAGTAAAATATAAATTCTATGCCTATTGACTACCTACAGATTGTAGGTAGTACATAAAACTAGGCTGAGTGACAGTAATAGTAAAACTTATTATGTAATATTCTTTGATCTTTACTAAATTCTTCATTTCGGATTGTGAAAAGGTGGTCCCACCAGCCTGAGAAGTCATGAAACTGAAACTGGTATCCCCCATTGATACCGATTCCACCACATCGGGGCAAGTGCAAAAAAAGTGCAAAACTGCAGACATTATACAATGTTAGTGACCTGATAACTACCAACGCACGCCGCTGCGATCTTACCGATTCCGTCTAATAAGTAGGTATCTAATAGTAAATACGTAAATCTTTCCCAGAAATGATAACAGTATGCCTGGAGAAGCCAACCTATGTATTAGGTATATAAAAGATACCGCTACTCCTATTATATAAAAGGGACCGAATGTAGGCGAGAAACACTCAGTTCCGGTAAATTTCATCAGACCAAAAAATTCCGTCGCGTGGACATCTACTCCACTGTCAATTTGGAAGTATCTACATCATCTGCTGGACACAAGCTTACCAATACAAGGAATATATAGCAAAATGAGGCTACATGACCCCATCCCAGTTGCTGTATTTTCTCTCTTGCTCACTGCGCTCCCTCTTCTCTGCCTGTGTGTAAGGCAACGAACAACGATGTGACTGTGGTCGATGGAATTTATCATAAAAATGGAACTACCCACCATTGGCTCGGCAAAGAAGAGGACCACTGCTCACTGCTCAGGGCGTGCAAGGCTCCGGGTTTTCTTGAAACTATTTTGTGTGATACTTGATGTATTTTAATTTGTTCAGTTCGTAAGTGGTGGCAGCATGTTTTAAGAATTTGGGAGGAGGAAAGAATATTTAAACCATTAAAACTGATGAACATTCATATGTCCACATTTAGCAATGTTCATCCACATACTTTATAATGATTTCGTAAGCAAAATTTTGAATTTTGCTGACGAAATGTTCTGTTTCTTTTTTAAAATAAAGGAATGTTTCCTTTGGGTAAAATTCACTATTTCCAGTATTTCGAGTACCTACTTCCGTTCCAGTTATGATGAAAATCTTCCACCATGTATTGAGTTTGAGCTATTCCGAACTTAACGCAGACGAAGTCGCGGGCAACAGCTAGTTAGTAACTAAGATCGACGTCAGACCTTTGTGGCCCAAGCCAAGCTCATCTATACGATGGTACACACCAACAGACGAGGCACCTTAGGCTATGGGACGAGGTATCTTAGGGTGGTTACCCTGTAATGGTCGTGAAGGAGATGGCGGAACGGGAGCGGCAGCGCGAGCGAGAGAGACTTGCGGATCACGCCGCCCGCGCGCGCAACCAACTCGGGCATCGGAGGGCACTGACTGACCTCCGTCCCTCATGAGCGCGGGCCTGGGGGTGACGGGTGGAGCCGCCTGTCATCCCAGCAGAAGCAGGCCAGGGCGGCCCCATTCCGGGGGCGAGTCGGGTTGTCCCCCGTCCCGAGGAGGGCCAGACCGTAAGGCATGGCCCTTGGTCAGCCGGGGTGCGAGGGATATGTTGAAGACAACCTCACCTCCAGCCTAGCACCACGACCCACAGTCAGCATGCGGTTTTAGTCGGTTCGAGTCCGTCATAACCTCCCCTTCCGGCTCCGGCGGGGGAGGTATCCGAGGGGATTTCCGCACAAAAAAAAAGAAGGGTGGTTACCCTAAGATACTGACGATTATAAGATTCTTATGTTATATACACATAAGAATCTATATGTATAAACGTACACTATTTACAAAAATAAAGCATAATATTATAAAATAAAATTCAACAATTACCCGGTTAATGGCAATAGGCTCGCCACCTATTACATTGGGACCGAAACATAAACTGGCGAAATGTAGGTGCTAGCACCTCAGCCTACCCCTTCGGGGAATACAGGCGTGAGTTTATGTTATGTAGATATATATAAATTTCTATAATTAGGTGAAAAACTATTTTTTTATTTAGGGGAAACAGGGATCTGAATAGTTCATAACATAGGTCTCTTTAATTCTTTCAATGAAAAAAAAAATGTTAGTGGTATTTTTCTTTTATTAAAAATGTCAATTGTTAAAAAAATATTATTACTATTCTTTTTTTTCCACTTTCAGTTTTCTTAAGATTACTCTATGAAAGCTCAGCAAAAAATCGTGCCCAAAAATAAAATGGGACTACTACTACTACTAAAACTATTTGGAGCTACAGCCTTTTTTTGTTACACCTTCGATGCAACTTCTTTGACTGAACCTAACCTAATGGTAAGGAATATTACTTAATTAGGAACTTACATAATTAATTTTAATTAAAATCTGATTAAAAATACAATTGTCATGATACTTACGAAACTACACATTGTAATATTATGGATGAATAACCAACAGTTCAATGTTGCATAATTATTCTTAAAAAGATCGAATATATTTCGAATGTATCTATAAAATTACAGTTAATAATAAATTTACAAAATACAAATTAATTTACAAAAATAAATTTCGGTACAGGCAGATACAAAGTACATTTTACAAAGCAATGTATGAAGGATACTTGCTACCTGAAGAATGTTGAGCAGTAGGTTCCGTGGCTGGTAGGTATGAATAATAGGGGTCCTGTGGTAATCCTAACGCAGAATTTCTGGCAAGATTACTATCTTCATATGTAGGTAATGTTGCTGGTGGTACTGACACAGATGAAGAAAATCCATAGTTATCGGCTGTGATAGGTGGCATTCCACTCACCATTGGATTATAATAAGATGAACTCGAATTGAACCTGACTAAGTCATCATTCAACTTTAAATTAGTCCCGTTGGGCACGTAGCTGTCAGATGTCAACGAAGGCAGAGTATTAATATTAGTAGGTAGTGACTCATCGATGTTGCATCGATAAACCTCGGTCATCGGTGAGTAAGTTGGCTTGCTTGTCCCGACTGAGTAGTACGATGAATAAGATAAGTTCGGTGTATACGATGGCAGTTCCATAGTATTTTGAGGTGCTTTTGGCACAGATTTTAGTGGATTTATTGAAGAGTATTCTGGTGGTCTTGTAAGGCTATCGTTTGTCGGCAGGAAAAGTTTATGGTGTGAAGCGTGGCTGTCAGTCATGAGGCGTCGATGTCGATCATGTCCACCACAGCTTCTGCCATGGTTCATTTTGTGATCTTGACTGGGAGACATGTCTTTTGAACTTGAAGGACTGTTGTCATCTACAGATGAAGATGGTTTGTTGTGTTTATTGTCTTTCTTGTATTTCATTCTTCTATTCTGAAACCATATTTTTATTTGCCTCTCTGATAGTTGTAAATAGTTGGCAAGTTCAATGCGTCTTGGACGACAGAGATAACGGTTTTGATGGAACTCACTTTCCAATTCGACAAGTTGGGCGCTAGTGTAAGCTGTTCGAGCTCGCTTTGTAAATGTTTTTTGGTAAGATGAGTCATTTGCCATATCTGAAAAATAAAATAAATATAATATTAGAATTATGTATCTATGCCGCTAATATTGAAGAATCTGTTTGTGTGCTGTGCTGTGGATACATTAATTTATATTGTTTTATTAAAAACAATATAAATGAATGTATCCACAGCACAGTTTTTTAATTCTTGCCTGTTTGTCTGGGTGTCTGAAGGAATATTTATTGTAATTAAATAAAATATTGAAAACATTTGTAAGTTTAAATATTTAAAATTGAATAAAAATGATCATAAACTGATACAACTGTTGAAATTATTACACTGTAATTGGCTGTATGTAACTAATTTTAGTCACTATACCTGTGTTATGGCTGTTGGTCCTCCGAACAAATAAATAAATAAAATATTTTTATTAGTTATATAATAAATGTGAACTTACCTGTAGCTGATACAGTTGAAGTGCTCAATGATGGTTTGTTACTCCAGGTAGAATTCTGAAATAATATAATAAAATATTATTAAACGTCTTGTTTATGCTGCGAGCACAAGTGCAATAAGGTGGTTGAGGTGGGTGGTCGGACGACCTATTTCTTAATTGCCACTATCTACTAAAAATTAAAATGTCGTTAAGAATCCAGTTGTTCTATGGTAAACCACAACGTGCATATTATTTAGTTGATGTGGAAGTGTCGGTCTTGTTGCCAAACCAATAAAGTGTATATCTCTGTAGCATTTACCTGATTGGGAAAGCCAGTAACGTGCAAGTCGTTGGGTTCAGGTGCTGGAACTTTTATGATTTCATTGTTGAGACCACTCCGATCATGATACCGAACAAGTTCATTAGCAGAGTAAGTACTTGGATAAGAAACTTGGTTTCCAGCATGAGTTGTAGTGGAAATATACATATTGTCACTTTTAGCGATATAATCTTCTGTAATCATTTCTTCTGCTCCCGAACCGTAATTGTTAGAGTTGTTACTTATATTTTCATATTGAGGAATTTCGCCATATCTTGGCTCTATGTCTTCTTGACTATTTAGAGAATTGTAGGATTGATGTAATCCGAGAATATCATGTATACTAAATCCTGTTGAGTCTGTAGAATTGTAGTCTTGTACAAAAGTGTTAGGTATTGATGACAGACCTTCAGGTTTACACGCGGAGAATAAGTTGTCATTTACATTGTACGTTGAACCTTCAGAGAGTATATCTTCAACACCATGTGAAGTCACGGCACTTAATCTGCAATCATTCTTCTGGGATACCTCACTTGTACCACACTCCGAAATAACTGTAGTAGAAAACTCGGAAGACGTATCTCGAGAGTCATCGTTATCAGAATGTAAACTGGGTGGTGATGAGTTTGTTGTGGACATTATCTTAACTACTAAGTAATTTTTAACATTCGTATTTTTTTTTTCACAATATTGGCGCACAAATTGTTTAATCACTAACCACTGCACAAAGACGACTGCACATAATGACTCTGGTTGACAAAATGCTTTTTCGTCACCTGAATGTCATTAATTTGGTAATGACTTTACTTGTTTGTGTGCGTAGTTTTTAAAGGGATCTGTATGCGGCCGATAAGCTGGACATACCGGGCCTCCGATAGTGCATACAATAGATAATTGTTTAAAATCTGTTTCGGTAGCTACGTCTGTCAGAACAATTTATTCCACATACTTGTCTTTGTTATTGTTTTTATCTTACCCGACTGCACCAACGAGGGTTATGTTCTACACGCGAATGCTTGTAATTATGTAGTTTTATTTGTTCCCCTCAAGTAGGATTTTTGTTTATATGGATTTCGACGATCGAAGTCTGAAAATTAAGATATTCATCTTGCGAGTATTATAGTATTGAGGGGCTCGTTGATCGACCTCCGTCCTCCACGATAGCGGGCTTGGGATGATAGGTAAAGTCGCCTGTAGTGTACCGTGTACACGCCCGTGTGAGAAATGATGGGAACACCGTGGCTGACCGAGACGGCCTAAGATGGCCCTGGCCTAGTCCAGATGTGTGAGGCATATGCCAGATGCCACCTTACTCCCGGCACTGATGGCCTGAGACGCTCGTGTGGTTTTAGCTCGTTTGAGTACGCTAGCGGGACCTCCGCACGTTACAAAAGGGGCTCGTGGCAAATAAGTACGTTATAATATTTGAAATGTAAGAGCAACACTAGCCTAATCAGTCTGATTCGTGACCATTGTGGGGGAGGTCTTGGGAGGTGTCGGTTGCCATGTATGACGTACATGGAAAAACACCTATAGCCATGTTATTTCCGGTATTTTAATGTACGTTAGGATTATGCTAAGCACGCACTGTGAGATTTAATGGTTGCAAATAATCGTAAATATAAATCATACCAATATACATACGACAGTCTCTAATGGCGTGGCGGTAGTGAACGTGTCCACCACGCAGGAGGTGCGGCGCGTGGTTTCGATACTAACTCAGTGCAAATATTTGTTTATAATTATGCATGGGTATACATATGCATTGGTCTGGTCGTGCCTCGGAGAGCACGTTAAACCTTTGGTCCCGGTTGTCATAGAAACATAAATAGCAGTCATTACGGGTAGTTGGAGCCCTAAAAAGTCTAATAACTGGTCTAACTGCAATGTTTCTATAGCGCCAATAGGTTGTGTACGTGTCACGGAAACTATCGATGTTCAGGCAAATTGGCTGTTAGACCGGAAAAAGCGGACCCCAGACTCCGATGTAATAGCTTCGGATGCGTCTGGGATTAACGGTAGCATGAAGAAAAATATTTCAATACACTTACGATTACTTTTATTTATAACTATCTATACTATTGATTGATGGCACTCGGAATTTATTGTTACACGTATTGAGAACACTTGTACTTTTTCCACAGAATTTATTTTATTAAAAGTGACCGGTTTCACCTTACGGTATTTACCTTTGAGAATGCCGTAAAGCGAAACCAGTCAGGTTCAATAAAATAAATACTGTGGAAAAAGTACGAGTGTTCTCAATATGTGTTGATTTGTAACCTTACAACATTCACTGTGATAAAAAACCGTGAATGGAAGAAACACTTCATTAAAATCTTTAATAATCCAAATATTGTTCCTTTTCAAACTCAATTTCCACTCTGCCCTCCATCATTATAAATCTTTTGACGCCGCTATTTTCAAAGCAATTATAAATCGAAGTATGCAAGAAAATATTTACGATTTTATTCCGCATTTTAAATAGAACAACACCGATTAGTATTGTAGTGCGCCCCTAAGAAGCGGGATAACACCCGAAAACCCCCCCATAGACGCGGGATAGCACCCGAACCACCCCCAAGGCGAGGCCGCAATTGTAGCCGTAGGTCTGATGGGAGTCCTGGGAGATCCTTCCGAGGGCTTACTCGGGGCTCCCATCCATAGGCTTCTGGGCGTTACCGTGGGGGTTTTTAGTCGGTAGGAGTCCGGCATAACATCCATGAAGGATTTTCCTCCACAGTTATAAAAAAGAAAAAAAAAAGTATTGTAGTGCGCTCTTAGCCTAATTCAATTAGTCTTCTACTGGATGTTACAATAGATAAATAAACCACAAACTCATACGTAGAAAATGTAGGCTACCTACTGATACTGATGTCATTAAGATATAGTACCTACCTACCTACCTACACCTATTTTTCCTACCAACAGTTACAAAATAGGCGAATTGGATTTCGTTTTTAAGGTGTTACAATACAGGGTTTCGCTAATCCAATAATTGTTTTACAAATTAAAATTGATTATAATGGTTAGAACAATTACCATAACGTGCTAAGTAATATACTCACTCAGTGAAACAATCAGAAACCTATTGGGTTTGTATTAGATACTTAACGCTTGATGGCACGTGTTAAAGATGTATTATCGTCAATTTTTTTTCTTCTGTAAAAAAATAAGTAGGTAACCGAAATTACTAATTTGCTCTCTAACCCCTCCAGATAAGCTAAGTTACCTACTCGTGTTAGGAGTTCACGTCGGAAGTTTAATGGCCAGGATTTGAACTTGGGACCTGTCGATCGTAAGGCCAAGGCCAACTCCTTAATCACTAAGGTACACTTCTGTTCTTTACCTAATATAGGTACAAATGTCCTTCAATTATAATTTAATAGTTCGTTTCGTTTTTGTTAAAATATCCTCTAAGGGTCAATTTCCGCTGAAAAAGTAGCGACCGCCAGTGGATTTTTGAGGCAAAATGTTAGAAGCAATTTTGAATAGAAGTATCATCATAGTCACTAGAAGGTAAAAGAGAAGCAAGCCAGTGTCACGAGGCTTCGTGAGCCTTCTCCGTCTCGTAACTATATTAATAACTAGATATTGCCCTATAGTGGATGTCGGTTATCGCGACCAAACAGAGCCTATGTCCTTTCTCTATAGTGCAGTGCAGTCAGCATCAGATCTATTTCGACTAGGTACAAAATCTCAAAATGATCTTAGTCAGACTGTTGTTTTTGATTTAAATTGTATTAAGGTGTGTACCAAATATCAGAACAACCAGTCAACAGGCAAGAGGAAATACGCAAGGTATCCATATCCATACTAATATTATAAATGCGAAAGTATCTCTGTCTGTCTGTCTGTCTATCTGTCTATCTGTCTATCTGTTTGTATGTTACTTACGCTTTCACGCCTAAACCACGGAACTGATTTGATGAAATTTTGGGATAGATTAGACCTTGAGAAAGGACATAGGCTATGTTTGGTCGCGATAACCGACATCCACGAGGGCAAAACCTAGTTAAGAATTTATTGAGCACTTTGTTCATTAAGATTGATCTGATGCTGTCTGAATAATCGATTCTTTTTATTAAGACACGTCAATTTGACTTTACTTCACCTGATGGTAAGCTGAAGACAAAGTCTCAGAAAAGAGAGACATATTATTTATTATTTATCTAGGGGTACGTTGGATACATAAAAGTTTCGTGAAGGAGACGGCGGACATTGATAATTAATTTTGTGGCGAAAGACGAATACAACAAAAGGGCGAATAAGGAATTATGTCTGCGAGGAGAAACTCATAGAGCAACTATGGAATAAACTGACGCAAATAATGTACTAGTAATATTATCTGAATTTTAAACAATATAGTTCAAAAATAAATGACACTATCCTACTTTATGACCTTCCCAACAATGCGGTATAGCTCACTAAATGTTTGATTGTGCGAAATCAGCTGCTACGGCGGCATTGAACCGTCGACCCTGGCCATTGTTTGACATGATGGATGAGCTCCGTCCGTGAGGGTAGGGAGCTTTCGTAGCTTACGTCCGTTCCGCTCCAAACAAGTTTCAAGAAGATTATGACGTCATATATGCGTATTATAATATCTGCTGTCAAGCGTATTTGAGTCTTCTTTTTACAAAAGGATTTAAAAAAATTAGGTGCCTATTTATTAAAAGGAAGCTGATGAACTGACATGCCTACATAGTAATGAAGTGATGTGTGATTTACCGTAAATGTAGGTAATTATCTAAATAGGTATAAATCACACGTCAGGTGTACACCCGTACACCGTGATTATGGCGCTTGAAACAGCGCCGAAATATCGGTTACTCATAACACATGAACAACATGGTAAATATCCCGGTGAGTGTTACAAATATCCGAGTTACTACACTAGCATTGCGTTAGTTACATTGATGTTGTGATTCCACATTGTATCAAAGCGCAAACTCCTAGACTTGTTGAAATTGGAGAAAGGGATACTTATTATAAAGTTAAAATAACCAAGTCATTCAATTCACCCAAAATCATTAATAAGTAAGTTTTATATGTTTATGTTTCTAGCAAATAAAGATTTATTATTATTGCCTCTTTATTCATTGTAATAAAACATAAAAATTATATTTTTAAATACATACAAAAAAACATCTATTTAAAAATATAAAAAATAGTACCCCACCGGCATCGGGCACAGGGACCAAGCTACCCGTGGTTAGGGCTCCAGAGAAAGGAACTTCCTCACGATGCGCGCCGTATCAAGGAGCACTATTATTATTATTATTGTCTGAGTTAAGTTGTTTGTGTCGCTTTAAGTGAGTTTCCATCTATAGTTTAGGTACTCCTAGTGGGCAGTGTTGAAACCGTGACTTCCCATTGTCTTAAATATAAATCAGCTGAAATTTTAGGTCTAATTTCTGAGAAAAACCTACAAATATTTCTGCAGTTTCATGCTTAGACGTGTTATATTCGATCTGAACGAACTCAACTAAGGTCATAGATCATGGTACAAAAGTATTATTTTGCAAGTCACTATCTGTTTCAAAACGTGCAATATATCCGTTCGTTCCGCTCAAAAACCGTTAACTCTAATAAAATTTACTGCTTCTGGACAAAGCAGACTGCCCCGAAGACCCTAAGCTCGTAACGTCAAAGCGATGATATATTACGATTTGTTCAAAGGGGACCCTTTTTTGTTCTCGCCGTAATGGTTTACTTTAATCGGCACTGGTAGGAGACCGAGCATAATGCTGTAGGTAAGTGCAAGGGAGATAGAATGCAGAGTGTATCTGTTCCCGCCAAAGACGAAAGTGATTCATGCTGAGCTGGTGTTAGGTTCACTATCAACAGTTTGCCGTAGACTCCTGCGTGTGCTGTTTGTGACTCCTCATTTTATTATTTTGAATTACTTTTGTGACAATTTTATACAAGATATGAATTATTATGCAATGTAAAACAGTGCTTGTGATTGGAAAATGTACAAGTAAAATCCATGAACACCCACAGTTTTGGTAAAAAAATGGTGAAATAAGGGTTTGCGATGGATACTTGGGTATGTATTTATTTTGTATTGTTTTTACGTTTTGTTATTGTCTGCTTAGGAACGCAGTGCTTTCTATCAATGCCATCTGGATAGAGTACTGAAAATGTGAAGGCTTTTCGGAGGACATACGGAGGAGGCTTGTGCAGGTTTTGGCGTCGCCGTATTGTTAGTGAAGATGGCGCTACTAGTCTTTTTTTATAATTCACCGCCTTTACCATAATTCTAAAATCTTATAAGATTCGGGTTGTCAATAACATATAATGAAAATAAATTAATAAGTCGATTGGAACGATAAATTATGGCATGATATAATTAGTTAGTAAAATATTTTAACATTTTATGTATTTGTGGCGCCATCTGCCAATGGTAGATGGTAATTGAGGTACGCTTGTATCTTCGTTCTACGTAAGCTTCATGTTTAGGTTGTTGTTTGTGATTTGTATAGTCTGTCGCCATTGGTAAATTTTAACATAACACACTCCAAGTTACAATTAAAAAGTATTTTAGCTTTAAAACTTTACAAATAATCAGTTAATTAGCCTATCGCAATCCACTAACAACATTCCTATTAAGAACTCGTTCCATGTGCGAAAAAAAAAGAAATAACTTATTGTACCTACTTATTATTTTAAAGTGCTTCAAAGATTACAAATATAACTTAAACTCAGAATTATTTAATGATTTACTGCAACTAAGTTTACTAGTAATCTGAAGGCGACTGAAATTACCAACACGTTCCAAAAATAAGTTATTTTAATATTTTTGTAGGTGTAGGTAAGTACCTAACCACATTTTATTTTTATTCCGAAATGTTCTTCTAGTTTAAACAAGCCAATCGATAAACAACCTTCTGTGTATTGTGATTTGACAGCTTTCATATTTCGCTGAGATGGTCATGTTAAAAGGTTTCATCCAACAAAAGCCACTGATATATATTGTTCAAAAGAAAAGTGTACAAGTGTAGGTAAATGGTGACTTTTCATAAATTAAACTAAATACTAATGTTAAAACAAAATAATAATAACTATGACAAGATTGTTACTTTTTTGCCAAGTACCTAGGTAATATTGCCTGAATGCCGCGGCGGGAAGGGTAGCGAAATCAACAGTAACAGTTGTGCATGGGGTTCCAGGCCCAACTGTTTAATTCATTAATTTAATATCCTTTATGTAAGCATTGTATACATCGATCTTCTTCATCATCACCAACCCCTTTCTACAAATTTGGCTCATCTTGGTTCACACTTGGACACGATCTCAACATCGAACAGAAAAAAGGACAGAAGCTTCGAATAATATTTACATAGATTACAGTTAAAATTTCACTCTAAACCTTCGAAAAGGAAATGAGCCGTGAATTTACTTAAAATCTTATTAGCATGTAAAAGGATTAAGTGCATCGCTCGCTGCGGACGACACGAATCGTTGCACATTGCTGTTGTTTGTATAACGTTAAGCCGAGGATACACTGGTCGATATTCTGGATCGCTTCTGTTTTTGTACCACTTTATATTCAAGTGGTGTCTACACATTCATCATTTGATTCGTAGCTGAGTTCTCGCGCATTTGTTCAAATGTCGTAATGCACTTTAGTTAGCCTCAATGGCAATTCCTAGTTTTGGTGAAATCTAGCCTACGTCACCGTCGTTAAAATTTACCTACTATATCTATTATATTATATAGTAGGTAAATTTGTAGTTAAATTTCCATGTTTCTATTATATATAGTACTGTGAGTTTGAGTCCGTAAAATTTAATGTATGTAACGTGACTTATGCGCACTGTCCATACGATCTCATGTTCGGAATAACTTGGTTAGATGAATTTATTTACACTAGAAATTGTGTTTCATTGACGTTCCAAGTTAATACACTGCGGAGGAGATTGCATGACTTAAAATATTATTCATGAATGGTTAAAAAGAGGCTGAAAGGACTATTTTTATTACATTTTTTATAACCTGATTGCATACGAGGCCCTCTCCCTTTACTCCCCCACGTTACACAAACTTGGACATTCATGGCATTCATAACAATTGGCACCTATGTCATCGCTAAAGACAACAAACCGACAGTCCAAGGCCAAGTGGAAGTGGTGTGGCCACTTGTCACTCACATAACCAAATAGCTGCCGCAAAGCGGAACTGCGCAGGAGAAGGCGACTTTCTTGCATTTTAACTCAAGCGTTCCTCACGTATTACATTACTAAACCTATCAATTTCAGGTAACTTCCACTATAATTTCAGAAGTAAAAAGATGATGATCCATCATTTATTTCGCTGTCACAAATCTTCACGGTACGTTTACTTTTTCGGGCGAATTTTACTGAGAGCAATTTTTTAGCGCCTTGCCGGATTTCAAGGTCATACTTGATACCAACATTACTGGGTGCCACTCCAGAAAATATGTCGAAATTTGCTGTCCAAAACACACCAACTGTAATATTTTTTCCACGACTGCAGAGGAAAAGATTTGCGAGTTGCCGCTATAATTGTACAAGTTGGTCCGTCGCCGACGATACATAAATCGTGAAAGAAATTTTCAAGTGCTGATTGTAAAATCCCCTACTCATGTTTCGATTTGTCATTCCTAACTCGATTGGTAAAACTCGACGGAATGAAGTCAGTGTCAGTGTTGTTATTCACTATAGATATTGAAAAGCGGTTTTAGAGCTAAAAAAGTAAGGGTAGCTTTACATTATAGTTTTTCTACTTCAATGTACAGTTGTCAAATGCTCCTTTGTTGATTGTACCTATAAAGTCAAGTTATAATCAACTTCAATATTGTCAAGTTTTAGAATCAATCAATCAGTATGATTGATTTTAAGACTACAATTTTACAATACAATACACCCAAAATTAACTCGTCTTATCAAAACAGGTTAATTGTGTCCTTTAATATTTAAAAATAAAATGTTTTTGAATACCAATAAGGAACTGCTAAAAAATAAGTAAAACTATGACAGATAATTACTACATTCAATTCAAACAATGCAACTTGGGAACAGAATATTAACATGTGGTAGTGGACATAAGAAATTTTCAAGTGCTGCTAAAACCCGCAGGTCTGAATTAATTTTGTTCTTAGAAATTTACGATTCACGTACGTCGTCGTACGTACGTACAAATAGTTAATACCGTTTCACAGATTTTATCAAGTAAACCACAGAATAAAATAATAGGTATAGGCACTTATGACACCGTAACATTGGATATAGGCTTTTTTAAATTTACAATTTCTTTGAGTTCACATTGTCGTTGAGAAATATATGTGATATCGTTATAAGGTTAGACGATTGTCATACAATAAATTACTAAAACTATTATAACAGATTTAATTGCGATTTATTTAGCGTTGTTTTGTTATTTAAATTTATTCCAACATTTCCGTCTCTCCTGTGAAGTAATCGAAATGATAAAATCCGTAAAAATAGTTTTGTGTCTTGAAAATATAAAGGTGGCCATCCATTTACAAATGGTAATTGATCCCTATAAAGTTCCTATCACGTAGCAGACTTTAATTATCTTTCTACTACAGAGGAACGTAAACACAGTGGACGATTTTGCGAATTTAAATAAAGCTTTCACTTCTATATTTCTAAAACAACGTCGAGATTTTGAATTTTTAAACCAACGAACGAGGCTTGGTTATTTATACTGAATATCGTGTCGTGTTTCCATTTAAGTTTACTTTTTCCTCTCTCACAAACCGTGTAAAAAACAGTATTCTGCTAAACAAAAGGTCTATATAAAGTAAGAGGGTAATACTTTCTCAGATAAAGCAGTGTTAGAAGAAACATGATTCTGCTGTCTACATATTTTGTGATGCCACAATATTTTTCTCATAGTATTTCATACACCAGTGGTTTTTAGTTAATTGAAACTTTTTGTATTTCTAAGTTACTCACAAGAAACAAGTAGGTAACACAAACATAAACCAGCTACTTCTTAGCATTGAATTAAAAGAAAAGTAAATGTAAATTCTATTCCTTCCAAACTTGGGGTATCATCAGTAATTGCCCCTAAACCTACCTACTTTAAATCTCAAACACACTCCTGCTATGCGATAAGGATGCTATAAGGCATCCAAGCAAAAACGATGTTATCGACGCTGATTGGTAGAATTACGTGTCCGACGACTAACGAGACATGTGAGAGATAGCGAACGATTATTGATTAATTTTTGGCTACCCTTTTTAGGCGTTTTACATGTTCATTTTAAGACGTTTCAAATGATATGACATCTACAAAAATTTAAAAAGGATACATGGAAAAGCATAAGCGTTATTTTTCAATTAACGATATCTGATTCTCTTGTTATCGGTACGATATTTTTCTCTTTTGTCTGCCTCTGAATTTTCAAGTTGAGAAAGTACGTAAGTGTGTATTTAAGAGGAGTATGTAAATGAACCCGTTGCATAGCAAGTACATTACCTAGGTGCTCCAAGTGAATGAGATATTAGCCCCAATTTACACAGTTCTACCACTAGTACTAAGGTAGCTCGAGGGGTGAGTAAAATGATAGTAATCTGCAATGTTTACATTGTTATTTATATTAGTGCTTGGACTTGTAAGACTAAAAAAACTAAGTAAGACAATTAAAGAACCTACACTAAAACTTATAAATTTTTGAGAACTCAAAAATAATTCTAATTAATTGATATTATTTAATCAAAAAACAATTTTAAAGTAAAATAAAATCGTATTAGAGACGTAATTAATGGTTATACAAATTATAATTACAAAGTATACAAAAGGATCATACAAATAAGATAAGAAGTAAATGGTCCTTTTTCCTTACAAGGTATCCAAAATTCCGAAACGAAAATACGAAAATCCACCTAGCACTTCTGAGAGTTGGTGCCTAGATAATGTAGGTATCTAATTAAGGAAATCTAATTACAGCTAACAGTGTGTGGACAGTTTTTTTTAAAATATTTTATGTACCAATGAATCTTTTCAGGAAATATACCTGCGAACTGATGGTGAACAACGAAGATACTGAAAATGGGTACGAGTGGTGCGGAACTCGTCGAGAGGATTGCGCACGAAGGTTGGCAAAACAATGAACTGATGTTGCTTAGAATGTACGTATTTTTTTAAGTAATGACTAATTGGTCACTTTCATGTCCTCGGTGAATAAGGTCCTACCAAGATCCTTGAGGCCCTCTAAAAATGAACGAGGCTCTGGCGTAGGCTTTGGCAAATAGCAGTCGCGATTGGCGCGGACTATTAAAATATTAAAAGTCAACCTTAGGCTCAGAAGTACAAAACTTGGACGCAATTAGGAAATGGCAATGAAAATGGTAAAATCCATGCTTTATTATGAAAGACGTCTCATAAAGGTAGCTTCATATCCATTTGCAAAAAGCAACAAAGCCTTGAGTAGGAAAATATATGGTGAGTGCGCCCTGGTAAATTTATGTCATCAGTCACATACGTTTGTGTTCATTTTGTATGTTATACTTAGGAAATGTGCTTTACATATTCTGGCAGCTTACAAAACAAGTACTGTAAGCAATGAAGATACATCAGAATGGAATCAAAGTAAAGAAAGTTTTTGTGAAATAATATTTTATTTCTGTATCATCATCTTCTGGGGTTCGGAGTGGAAGCAATTGAGACGCAACCCGTCCCAATTGCTTCCACTCCCTTTGAATTCCAGTGCAATGAAATGAGTTTATTATTTTATTTGTTGTATTGGAGATACTCGTAGTAAAGTTGATCCGTGTACTATACTATATATTTAAAGAAGAATGAAATATGGGAAATGATATAACATTTATTTTGTGTCAATAGTTATTATTATATCTGATTGGTTTACATTTTTACCAAAAGGTTTCGATACCCCAGATTTACTGTTTAGCTACTGACAATATCCTTGTTTACCGGACAACTACCCTCAAGGATCTAATGCACACTTCAAGGTGCCGAAGGTCTCCATAGGTAAACAGTGATCACTCACTCGAAATTGACCGACCGTACCGTTACTTAACTGCCGAGATAGATCGATTGTCACAGTAGGCATTTGCTAATAAACTGGTCAATTTATAAGGAATGTGAGCAATATTTGTAGCTTTTAATCGTCACTGTTAGTGATCATTGGTGATGTACCCAGTTGCATTCAAGTCTTGCCTTTTGGGGTTCGGAATAGTATGTTATTCCTGATGTAGCTTACCTTGGCTTTTGCTGTAACTTTTAACTCCTAACTCCGAGAGCGTGCGCCAGAGAATCGTTCGTTAATAAGTGCGTATACCACGGAGGAAAAGAATATGATGCGTAGGACTAGTGCCTAGGTGAGGTTGTCTTGGGCTTAAAACATCTTTGAAGCAATTTTACAGCATTAAGTAAGCTAACTACACAAATCAAATGCATAGGGAAAAATAATCTTTTCGGGTGGGACTCTAACCCGTGATCTTTCCCTTGCAGCCGAGTTGGTCAAGGCGTTCCCCCTGTAAGGGAAAGATCGCGGGTTCGAGTCCCGCCCGAGAAGATTCTTTTTCCCTATGTATTCGATTAAAACATCTTGTTAGGACTTATAGAAGTCCTATATATATTTTTGGAAGTTGTTTAGAATGGGTGCAGGCTTATAATTAAAAATTCACCTGTTTCTTCACTCTTATTTCCTCTCAATAGATTTTTCAATCTGTCAGTATTCATAATCTAATTATTTTAACCATTCGTAGTAGAACCCACCGAATATCTATAGCGAACCATAGGCAGAATAATAATAATATTATATAATATTTTTCCATATGACATATTATATAATGTAGATATTATATTATGTAATCCGGTGCATGTGTATACAGTATAAAGTATTTGTGTACGTACGTATGTATGTATGTATATAGTATGTATGGATATGTATATGTGTGTGTATGTGTGTGTATATGTAAAGTATATTATCATATTTGCTGTTTGTGTGTTTCCTAATTACTACGTACTAGATCGATACTTCAAGCACCTACCTAGACAAATCTCTGCATCACCCTAAGGTTGACTGGTAGAAAATGACTATGGCATTAAGTCCGCCTTTATACACATATTTTATATTTGTGCATAAACAATACATAAATTTAAAAAAATGTAACTTGTAAGTACTTAACCGCACACTGCTCGCCCCCGTAGAAGTCTCGCTCAAGAGAAACGCTCATAGATATTCTCGTACGGTGTACCTTATGCTTATATTATCATAGAAATGTGACATATACACAACAAAACGAACTATAATCCAAAAGTCAAACCTTTTTTGTTTAGTATAATATATTCGTACCTTTCGTACACCCTGTCTCAGACTAAATATATTATATTATGAAAGCTCCCAGCTACTCAAGGCAGACAGATGCTGCAAATGTGGCTGTTAACGCCCTAGTTCTGAACTCATGCCAGAACTTGATACGCAGTGAACGTCGTCGTACAGTTTTATTAATAAATTTAAAGGCAAGAGACAATTTGCAAGCGGCAATCTCACTGTACTCAAACTGTCTACCAAATGTGTGGTACGTCAATGGGAAGAATAGCTATTATCTTTGAGGCAGTATTTGAACTCGATGAAGTTAGGAATTGAACTTGCTGGAAACTATTTGCGTCATTATAAATAAACTATCCGTTTTTAATTATTTCACTAGCATAAATATACTTCTTACACTTCAGTCAGAAGATTCTCGTAGGTAATTTATGAAAACAAAATTATTTAGGCCACGGTAACCGCTTACCATCAAGTGTGCAATGTGCTTGTCTGCCACATATGTGGTGTAAAAAATTGATTTTCTGATATAATGGGAAACATATTAAAACAGTTTTGACTATAAAACTGACTAGACTTTCCCCGTAAATCTGCACGCTACCGGGGCGAGTGAGACAACATACCTACTAAATACTGCAGTGTGCAAGAAGTTAAAATAAATAAAAAATACTAGGTGACTTCGTTTAGATCGAGAGTAAACGAATTTTATATGGTGTAGCCACGTAAATCAAAGTTTACTGCAATCTTTAACTTTTCAACAAATACTTGCTTTGGAAAGGCTCTTGGCAGTTCTTTATGGTAATTTTACGACAGCTTTAAAACTTAGCATCCAATTATAGAGAGTATAATTTCTTTTTTATGTACCAAGTAGGCACTCATACTAGCTGCTAATCGGAAAAACAAATTTATGGTTTCATTCGATTCATATGAATGCGACAAATTCATATGAAGAAGTATAGTAATATTTTACAGATTTGTTGATTTGTTGAGAACCCAGATTTGTTGTTTACTTAAGTTGAACTGAGGCTTGGATCTAAAAATATTTGAGGATGAAAATGCCAGTAAATTTGAATTAGGACCAGTCATGTGAAGTGTGTGATGTCAAGTGAAGATTTTCTACATGAGATCTATTTTATAAATTTTTTTAATGGATATAATATATCTTAAGGAGTGCTATTGAGCCTATTGAGATTATTTACAAAGAACAGATTTCAAATCTCATAAA
This sequence comes from Eilema sororculum, assembly GCA_914829495.1. Classification (NCBI taxonomy): domain Eukaryota; kingdom Metazoa; phylum Arthropoda; class Insecta; order Lepidoptera; family Erebidae; genus Eilema; species Eilema sororculum. Next base: position 16,255,910 of record OU618545.1, on the reverse strand, counting down.
AATATTCCTACTAACCATTCATAACAGTTTGGCCTAATGTTTAAATTACAGATACCTACTATCATTTTCACAAGAGGTAAAATTGAAAATGAATAATCCTGAAAACAATAGATCGAAAAAAAAAATATAATGCGCAGTGAAACACACACTGGAAACTATATCGGAATATTGGAAGTAACGCTAATGAATATTATTAAATTGTGTACAGCAGTACGAAGTAGGTACACAAACTGCAAACAATCCAACATAACACGAGGTGGCGTTAAACACCCTTGCCATATTCTCGGGTCATTGTTCCCATTGCCGCCGATGACAATTATCCTTGGGGCTCATCCCCATGCTAGCCAATGCGAACTGTGCCTCACTATTTGAACAAGACCTCCTCTTCCCCCTTTGACAATAAGCTCAATACGCAGATCAGGGGTAAGTCAACGGATTGGTAGCTCTCATTAAAATGGCTGGTTTGCTAGGACAATGCTCAACCTTTATAACTTTTTTACTGTTTGTACTCAACGATCTGAAACTAAACTTCCAAAAATAATGTTAGTTTCGCTTGTTTTAAGTTGTTGAGTAATTATTATAATGTTTTTGGTTGTAAAATATGTGCGTGTAATAAAACATGGCTCTCCTCAGCGGGCGGCAGTATTAATAAAGGAGACTTTATTACAAACGTCAGGTCTATATCAGACCGTACTTATGCTTAATTTTCAAAATATTAAATGTACCTACTTAAAAGTACTTCTGCTAAACTAAATGATCGCGATTAAGAAGTTAAATAAGTTTATAGCTCTGCTTAACTTGTAGTTAGTCATTACTATAGGATAGGATATAGAAAGTTTTCAACTCACGGTGAACCAGAGGGTTATAAACGAAATGCCAATAAGCTCTGAAAGTTGCTAACAAATTTGACAGTAAAACGTAGAGCAGCATCCATAAAGATAGATGTGCGCAGACAGTAGCTGTACACAGTGGTAGCTCTTAGTAGAACATTTAAAGCAGCGTAGAATGCTGTAAGTATAGGAACGAGAATAGTATTTGAGGTATCATTGAGTTGCTAACTCGAAAACTCAAATCCTACCCAATAGTCAAAATCACACTAAAGAGAGCTCAATTCATGTATTGGTAAGCGATTACTGATACGCTTAAAGCCAGAAAAAATATGCCAGGGTTAGCTCAAATTTTCTGCAGAAATAAGCACTTACTCCAAATACGTACTCAGTAGTCACCTGTCTCAATCTTAATCAATCTCAATTGTTATACCTTGAACTATTAACAGAATATTAATCACATCCATTATCACTACTATCAAACACAGCAATAAACATTGAATTATGTGATTCATTAACGGTGTACTTAGCTAGATAGCGTGTTCGGTATTTACTTCACGTGTGTGTACCGTTGTTATGTTTATTAGTAGTGCTAAATCACGTCTAATTGTCACAGCGGCTGGGTTCGATGCTTCCACAAATTGGAAACTGCCTATCGCTGGGTCATAATATTGTGTAATAGGATTTTGGTTATCTGACTTTACTGCGATGGTGTGTCGGATAGCTGCATGCAAATATCTAACATACAAAGATTTATTAGAAACAGGGCTGCACGTAGTTTCCTGTTGATTATGATATTTTGGAAAGTTTAAGTGAATAATTAAAATAGTGTACAACATTTATATTTAATATCAATATTCATTTGTATAATGCTTACTATACAATTCGATTACATCAGTGGACAGTAACCTATCAATTCTTTTTGATAATTCTTTTGGGTGGTATTAGAATCCAAATTCAAAATTAACAGTATACCTACAGTGTTCTAACCTGTTACAGCTCAATTACTGAAGTTAATAAAAATATTATTTACAGCATTCTATGTTCAACGTTACTGACCTATTATTTTACATTCATTTGCTATTATTGCAAATATAATGTAGATGTAGGTGCATCATCGTACTCGCACCTATACAGCGCGCACAATTTTCGTAATTCTATAAAAATTGATTAAAATGACAAGGCAGTATTGATGACAGCTGAGAATAAATTGAAGACTGCATTATTATGCCAAAGAGCAAGTTAAACACATCATCAATAACTCTAAACCAAAATATTATAAACCCTAGATGAACAGTGGTGTAGCTATATCTGTTAATAAATGGATAGATTTTTTTAAAATGTTATAATAGGAGACCAAAGGACAACAATTTATTTTTCCAACCAATTTAGAATCGCCCTTTCGAAGCTAACAAACAAAAGGCGGAGGTGCAGTCAGTATATTTTGCCGTAACACTTTCAAAACATCGACGTAAATTCCCATTGTATTAAATTAAAAGTTGCATAGAACTTTCATAAATTGTAACACTCTAGGAACCTTTTCAGTTAAAGAGTATGAAATTGCTTGGGTAAATCCGTACATCGAGACTCCCACGGGACGAGATCCGATCCAATTTTAATATTGGCAATATTTTTTACTAACCCGAGTTTGTTCAGTATTCCCATATCAGTATTAAAAGTCATATAACTCATAATATGTGTGATAATGAATGTAATTAACTTTCATTATTATATAAAAACTTTTTGGTTGGTAGGCAAAATATACTTTCTGAAAATGAGATTTTAAAATCGTACTGACAAGTTATGCTTTAAGTTTAAAGGGATAATTTTTTTACTTTAACTGATGTTTTTATATACGATGTTAAATTGAATAATATGCAAATATCGGCAAAAACCAGGCAAGACTTCATTTTCACAACATCAAAAATGCTAATTTTTGTAAATCAAATTCTACCTTCATCCTCATTTTTGTGGAATATTTCATTAAAACTCGAAATGACAGGCGAATAAAAGGTTTTCTCTTTTTTTCAGCGTGCCGAGCCCTGGTATACATGTGACGCCCGAAGCGAAAATGGCCCAGTCTAAAATGGCGGGTGAAAGATCAATATGACCTACCAAAAGGTAAGCCCGTCCCTTTTTCACTCGTCGGTTTTATCCTCCCATCTCTATCCCGCGAAGTTCTGTGTTGCAGTTTCGATATGTCGTATGAGGGCACAGATTTTACTTGCGAAAATTCCTTGATATCTGCAATATGTGAATGTTTTAGAGTTCTAGGCTTGCCAGTTAGGTTTGTAAAGCGATTAGCGATTTGCGGTGAATGTCATTACGTCGGGTCTAGAGATAATGCTTGATTATGAAAATTCGAGCGGTTAAAATTATTTTACGGAGTGTAAACATTTAATTGGCAATTTCGTTAATTGAACTTCTGCTACGTTCTCTCAGGAATTATAATAACAAAATAGACAATTTAACCAGAGCTATCAAAAATAAAGGTAAACTCGTTTCTGGTTATCCTTTTAATACAGCCAGAGTCGAGGAAAAACATTCTTTATTAAAGCTTCTTAAACCTTATTTAGACATGGCCTGCGTAAAAATTGTGTTATAAAATTTTCAGGAAATATTAACGTTGATTTATAGGTATACCGAAACTTTTTGTTGCCATGTCGGCGACATTTTGGAACTGAGGTTTAAGCAAAGATTACGCGATTTAGCTTAAGATGTTCGCATGGAAAGTTAGGTAGGTATATTGCAGGAGAAAGAAAATTTGAATGAGAATATCAGATTTATTCTAGCAAATGAGAATAGCTTAAAACAGGGTAGTAAGATGGTATATTTGTTCATTGAAATTTGTTCAATTTAATACGTGACGTTCCATCAGCTCAAGAAAACATTATTATCTGTATTATATGTAAGAAAAGTTAGGAAAACATTGCCGAGCTTTGTACAAACACGATGCAAAGGAACGTTTTATTATGTAAGTAAACCTTTTGTCCCTCGCAAGAATAAACATGAGGCGTATTTTGTAGGGATGTGTTGTAAAATGTGGAGAGTTTTTAATGGCAATGGCTCAAGTATATATAGCCTTGTACTTATTTCTATGGGATGTGCTTGTATTTTTACGTTGGAATATATCGACTGCCACGATATATTTCAGCTACGGTACATTAGTACCATTTTCACTACCATACATTAGTAATTTCACTATATCATTCATACAAGTGTACAGTTAATCTGATGACTGAGCAATCACTAGGTACGATTTTGAACACTACTAGTAATTTAGGTGAGGAAGAAAATAGGGAAATAGAAAGTGAGAGAGGTAAGCAGTGTCATTTGCTGTTTCTTCAGAGAAGTTTATCTAAAGTACATATAAAACTTCAATATATAAGGACGATGACGACTGTTGACTGAAGATGAACAAACTTGCCTCAATTAACCCTTCGCAGGTTTCTCTCAATATGTATCATATCACTCGATAGGAAAATTATCTGCATTTTGAATGTATTGTTTCAGAGAGACTAAGGTAATCTAGTTTACAAACCTACCTACGTAAAACGCCAGGACCTCTTTTTCATCATGTTAAAGTTATCCGCCTAAATAACGATGGCATGCTTTACATTTTTACATCGGAAATATAGCCGATAGACTTTAATTGTATCTTTCATTGTCATTGATATTTATTTGAAAGTGTTAAATATAATCTCATCCATATATTCTGATAGTATATGATGTCCTGATCCGCGAGTCTCGGCCTGAGGATTGGATCAATTTTATATCTTCATTAAAGCTTTACATTAGGGTCGCTCGCGGGTCGCTGGTAATCGAAGAGTTAGTGCGGGCACGAAGCTGTCCGATTTATTGCCTGCCCTCTTCGAATCTGATCCATTCTGAAAAAATACAACATATAAATAAAACTAAAAGCAATGTAGATCTCCTCTGGAAATGTTATGTTACATTTTTCAGTTACTGAGAGTAAATTACTGAATGAAGTCGATAAATCGAATAAAGCAAAATGCTAAATAATTTGAAATGGAACACCGAATTCTCTTCGAGCTCGGAGTTTTTTCTTTTCCATCATTTCTAACAGGCTCAACACTTAACAAAAGCTCCTTGAATCCCACCGCAAAAGTAAAAACAAGGAATCCGCACGCTCCACTAATGTATCAAACATATGTATCTTCTGAATCATTAGCAGACGAATTTCCCTTCTAGCTCTTAGCGTTAAAGTTTATTTTTCAATATTACGATCACTTTGTTACGTCAATTGAAATGTGACACGGATCATCCCTTGAGGAGGTAAAAAACTGAATAATTCGCGTACACGTTTCGCGACATGGTACGCGTCTTGGGAGTGGCTACAATTTCCTATTTCGTCGAGAGTATCGCCATAAAAATCTGCTATTTTCAAGTAGAATATGTTGACATCTGAGAACATGGGGTTATAGTACCAATGATAACTGACTGTTATGTGTCTCGATATATTTGTTATGTAAATATGCAAATATCATTCGTGAATGAAATCGTTTGAAAGATGTACCCAAAGTTATCGACCTGCTCGTAAATACTTTATGAAAACCGTTAGACTAAAAGAGAGAGCGATATTTTATTTGCATTAGAATGTATTGCATATTTGATAGAACGGATTACGCCAAGCTCGTGTTCGTACGCTGAAAGATTTGTGATTTCATACGAAGGAATAATGTTAGTTACACACTTTATGAAATCTAGAAAGGTTAACGTTTTTGTAAACGAAGCCATCGTTTACAAAAACGTATTAAGTATAAAATAGACATATTTGATGAGTAAATAGATTAGAAAAACAAGGGTTCAGGTTTATTGATCATCATTCGGTCTGTTGATCTGGGTATATTCATAAATCGCGTCGATACGGGTTTATCTTAAAAATATTATGTAACAATGTTAAAGGGTGGGATTGAAACGATGATTCCTGAGAAGGTTTGTGAGGGTCGGGTCCAGATAAAAAGGGTGAGTAAAGTGGGGTAATATTAAGGGGTCGGTGACGCCGCACCGTTCCGTGATGCCAATTTGACTGCCTTTTAACTAAGTGCGTATTTAGGTACAACATGAATTATACTACATGGTGTGAAATACAGAGATAACATAGGTACATACTATATCGTATGGGTATTTTGGATATATACTTTGAAAATAACGATATTTTAGATAACTATATTATTTTGCTGAAAGAGATCAGTGTCGTTATTCTATCTGCGTGCTTCAATGTATATTAATGTTTACTTGTACTACTGCCTAATTGAAAAACGTAATAATTACAAGTAATTATGTATTCTATTTTTGTCAAAACATTTGCTCCTTTTGCTGAATGCCGTCTGAAGTATTTGGTGGCGAAGTGAAGTTCTACATGCATACCTTCAAAAACCAAATTTTCCTATAATATAAGAAATTACGAATATCCAGGACACAGGGACCATGAAGAAGTATTATAAAATATAGATACGGAGTAAGACGCAGACGGTTGTTATGATCTGGAAGTCCTATGAGACTAAACATCTTTACTTCAAACAATACGAACACGGAGGAGGAAAATACTGGATACTGAAAACTGGAGGCTAGACTTGCCTCCATTGCCTCCACATTGTGGGTACTTTGTTCCTAATATTCGCTTGCAACAAGCGCCAAGGGTATGCTTAAGGTTTCAGTTGTGATACTAAAACCAACTTAATAATATTTGTTCTGTTTGTACAAGCAGTATAGATTATTAACAGTGACCCACAGAGAGTTCTTAGTTGAGTTGTAGATACAACAACAAAAATAACGTTATTCTTTATGTGTTGGTAAGATACTGCAGCAGAATTCAAAAGCAGATTGAAAAAGTTTGATTCAATACCTTTGCTAATTGTAAACCTTTGAGAATGCCGTAAGGCGAAACCGGTCAGGTTCAATAAAATAAACATTGTGGAAAAAGTACAAGTGTTCTCAATATGTGGAAAAAGAATGTACTCACGAATCCAAAACAGTACATATAGAAGATAGAGATTGAGAAAATTTTAGATGTGGCCGGGGCAGAAATGTATATCTACGATTCAATGCATTTTGAAACAATATATCAACTATAGAGTAAATGGTCGTTAAGTTAAGAGCATTGCATTTTGGATCTAAAAAATATAGGCAGTATGGATATACCCTTCTCTGTATCATGTCTTAAATAGTGCAATAGCGTAGGGCCGAAGTTGGCACCTTGCCAAATTTTGGAACATCCCTAGGACAGTGGCAAATATTTTAACTTGGGCTCTTTGCTAGAAAAGTTAAGTTTCATGAAATTATTATATAGTACCTACTGCTAAATTAACTAATGATAAGACTTGTACAAAATGTTCTGTAATTAGGTGGTTTTATACCAGATGTTTTAATTCTAATAGTTCTCTTTTATTGGGTTACTTTACAAATATCGAGTACTTAGCAAGTACCGAGCCTTCTAAGTTAAATAAACATTTTAATATCTCGTCAATTCTACATATATTGACCAACAGATAATATTAAAAGATATTAAAGCGATATTAATAGCACATTGCGATTTTATTGCTTAAAATTTGAATTGAAATGAAAGAGAATGCACACTAGTCACGTCTCATAGATAGCGTTGCATTCAAATGAAAATACATTTGCGGAATGGGGAAAGACGCAAAATGAAAGAAAGAAAGATATAGGTCGATGTAACTCAGATCATAAGAATATTCATCTTAAAGGCAAACTCATTGTCTAAGAAGATAAATGTTGAGGCACGATAAATTAATATTTTAAATCGTATACAAACGATTAATCGACTTGCATTTTACAGAATTAATAGTTGAAATTCCCTGGCCAAGTTTATTATATGAAATATAAAAGTCTATGTCTCATGAAGGGACGTGACAAAAGTGTTATTAAAATATATTCCTAGATAAAATATTATTAAGCTTCGAGATCTGATCCACCAACCATCTCGGTAAACTAAAACAGAATTATTTACAATACGATAAGTTTCATACTTCACAGGAAATATGAAAGGACACGAATCCTCGATCCCGTTATTTACATGAGTATTCCGATAAATGTAAGGAGGGTAGATCACTCAGCTATTTACCCTGCCTCGGCCATGATACGCGTAATCTCCTGGAAAAGGGTTCTGTGCCCAACATGGCCCGATCTGACGTCACGAATCCTGATACTACACGAATCGTAATTGATGCTGTCTCTTTTACTATTAATGGATAGGATAGAGATGGGAAAGAAATTTGAATTTTGGTTGTGGTTCTGTTTGAGACTTTTGGTGTAGTGCTTTGTTGGATGTTTAGTTTTTCTTTAGCGTTATTTAGAAATTTAGGGCTTCACAGTATCTTAAAAAAATATGAAAGTATTATTAATTACTTCAAACTTATTTTAATTCTAAGTTGAACCGTAAGTACTATGTAAACATTATTAGATATACAAAACATCTTCACAGTATCTAGTTTTTTTTTCACTATAGTTCGGCTACTGCAGTGAAAAAATTGAAACAAAGACAAGAACATTCGTATTGCAGATCACTTTTATGTATGATATTTTGCAAAAGTTTTTTTTGTACATTTTGATACAAAAACAACTAATTATATTCCATAAAGTATTACATTAATATTATATTAATTTACTTAAAATCAATATCTATTAATCAAATTCAATAAACTACTCAGGGACGCATGTGACCCTACCTCCCATACTTGCAAAACCTCAGAACGTCTTAGTCATTAGTGTAGGTATACAGAATGTGTCTGTAAATATAAATTATAACACATAATAAATCCAAATATTAATGTTGTCAACACATCAATCTAAATTATTAGTATTCGCACGACTTGCACGCCGAATATTATCAGGCACCTCCGATGTAACCCTTATGGCTACAAATGGTCCGCGTATAATTATTATCGCACTGATTTATGGCGAAGGTACCGTTAGCAGAATATAAACGGTAACATTACGAGCTCCTTCCGTATCAAATCCGTTGATTATGGTCCCCACAATTGCCTTATAGCTGTCACTTAAACGTTGCTTGTGACAAAGGTGGGTAGGTGTTTTGTTGTCAGTATTAGCAGTGACATTATGGAAAACTTAAGGAAAAGGCGGTCAGGACAAAGGACGCTACGAGGATGGATGAACAAGGTAATCAATATGTTTCTTTGATATCCATAAATTGATTAAGACCAAACCAACCGTGATGAATATCAAATTATTCAGGTTTATTTTCAAACCATTCTTCCTAATGTATTATTAGACAGTAAAACTTAGATTTTAGTTCCTGTAAGTCATGGTCTTTTGGACTAATCATAGAGAAGCTGATGAAAAATTTAAACACATAATATTTTATTTAAAAGTGAATAATAACAAATATATCGCAATAGAATCCGCAAAAAGTGGTTTTATTTCAACATAATATTTTCGTCTTTTTAACCGAAACCTATACATATAACCTATTCAAAAATATGTATAAAACTATACATATTTTTGACAATGACGATTCGCACACCAATAAATGGCCTTAGTGCGAATCGCCTACAGAAAAAAATGTTTAAACGAATCGATTCGAATGTGCGTGTTCAATTGGTGCGAATCGTCCAATAAGCCAAACAATCCAGTATCCCTCTTGGTAATCAAAATAATAAACTATTGTAATTCGGTTATGTATTCGGTCCGGCCTTTGAATCCCCGAAGGGGTAGGCAGAGGTGTGTTAACATCCACATTTCACCATCTATTTCGGTCTACGTAATGTGTACTACAACATTATTTCCGCATCAAATTGATACCAATTTTGTATTCTGTCGTAGCAAACATATGTCTTACTAGCTTTTGCCCGCGGCTCCACCCGCGTGGTTGTCGGTTATCGCAAACAAACATAGCCTATATCCTTTCTCATGGTCTAATCTAACTCTATACCTAATTTTATCAAAATCGGTTTAGGCGTGAAAGCGTAACATACAGACAGACCGACAGACAGACAGACAGAATTACTTTCGTATTTATAATATTAGTATGGATTGTTTTAAATGTAATTTAAATATTCAGACCATATTGCAATGCTGACCGTCCCTGATGCTTGCCGGTGCACTATTTCTGCATCAGTTTAATGACATCATAAATTCCCAATTAAATTCAGCTTACAAATACCTTCGCCAGATATGGTGCTCTATAACGACATAAAACTAATTAGCTGAATATTTATTAGCTTCTTTTCCTTCTGTGATTTATTCCCCATTTCAACTTTTATTGTTAGGACTTACATGTACTTTGGAGTAATTAATACAATTGATTATTAATATAGATGAACTGACTCAGCAGTTACCACCAGTTCTAACAGTAATGGCTTATTGAACAATTCACAATCTTTTAAAAATATTAAATTGTACGTACATTTGGAATATGTCTTATTGTCTCTATACATCAAATTATTTCCTTTTATTACTCCAAAATTCTGAGCTATAACTAAAATTCATATCGTAAACTTTAATATTTTTGATATATTTTGTTCCATTTCTTTATGATATCAGACACCGCAAAGATAATAAAATAACCAAGAAGTTTTAGTACTTTTAAATTCAGCAAATCATTCCAAATCTAATAAATTTGAACTCGTAACGGTTGCATCAACATTTGGCAGCGTTTCCGTAGCGCCACTCTCACAACAGCTGCGCATGGTGATTGCTTTAAACATAAAACTTTAGCCAGCTCCAACTGATCGTGCTGCGATGTCACGTCAATATTTTCGAATGGGATTAAATATGGCTACAAGATAAAACTATTTCATGTTATTTGTTTCATAAAGAATTTCACAAGAAAATAGCTGTACTCAAGGAAAGATTTGACTTGGAGTGGAAGAAATAATGGTCTTATATAGTAGTATTACGATTACTTAAAAGGCATCTATTTGATCTATATAACCACACGTAAAACTAATAGAACCCCTTATGTAATTTTAGCCAATACGCGTGAATAAGAGGAGAAGAGAACAAAAAAATTATTCATTTTTGATATAAAACTTTTTTAGGTGTTCTATCCATACTTCCATACTAATATTATAAATGCGAAAGTAACTACGTGAAAGCGTAACATACAGACAGACAGTCGTCTGTCTGTCTGTATGTTACGCTTTCACGCCTAAACCACTGAACTGATTTTGATGAAATTTGGTATAGGGATAGATTAGACTTTGACATAGGCTATGTTTGTTCGCGATAACCGACATCCACGCGGGCGGAGCCGCGGACAAAAGTTAGTTTATATATATATCAAGGGTTTGACATCCTTGGATCTTATCTATAGCATCTATTTTCAGGATAAATTTAAATTCAAATTGTTCATAAAACATTTTCTGAGTGACATACTTATATCTTTTCAATAAACCAATTTGTATTGCAGAACACTGCAGCTGGTCATAGGTCACTCTCTGGTATTCTATTCAAATTTACAAAATATTCAATCACTTTTCAGTCAATCACAGTATGTAAAACTCTACTTACCACAGCATTTAAGAACAACATGTAGTGCAATATAAAAGCAAATGAATAGGTACAAGTCGTTGGCACGGCATGTTTCGTTTGCAAGTAACATCGAAAGTTTCGAGCGTGTCCATAATAACTTTGCCATTGGCAAGATTTGGCCGTAAAATGTGTGGCACATTACTAGTAATGTGTCACACATTATATCTAGATACTTAGTGCCTCTAGTATACTAGCTGGTCACTAGTAAAAATAAGTTTTTATTAGCTTATATTATTTAAAGCGGTTTTGTAAATGAATTCGGTATCTATCTACTTCTTAAAACTTTTCAATATATTTTCTCACAATATCAATCAATATAAGACTTTGGTTGTAAACACGCTGAAGCATCCACTTAATATTTTCCTTTATACGATCATTTACTTTCATGATTAACTATTTTCAAGTCGCAGTTAAAAAATGAAGTATGTAATTATGAAAAATGAAATTTTGTTAAAGTTTTATTTTATTTAAACTGTTTCACTATACCTACCTAAAAGAAAGATTTTCACAACGATAGGCGGAGGGTAATGGTAATATCTGCTGAGTTTTGTGAAGATGAATGACAAGGAGAAAAAAAAAAGTATACACATAGATATACTCACGCATGTAAATCCCCGAAGTGGTAGGCAGGGGAAAACATTCTTTCGAAAAGAACAAAATGACTACCTATAGCACCAAAAGAGTCTATGAAGGCCTCAAAAGTTCTTCAGCTATAGTCACTAAGTACTTTCCACTGAAATCAGGATGACAGAACGAAGCTTTACCCCGAACAGCAGATTGAAATACGACTGCCAACCCTTTTAAAGATAAACAACCGTGATATAAAAAGGCAATAGTATAATGTAGGTATGTCACACTAATGGCATGGTTCTCATAAACCACAAATAAATTATGAATATCGTCAATATTAATATCGCACTTTTCCCCCAAAGATGTGATATTATCTCCTGTCACCCACGTTGATAATAATTATAGTGTTTTAATTACAGTGGTATTAGGCTAAAGAAGCTGTAGGGGGCTATTTAATGAAGTTAAAACACGATGATTTTAGTTAAATTAGAACTATAAATTTTGCTATTACATTTATTCCATTAGGAAATGAGTGAAGAAATAAATTGTTATCTTAGATTTATTAGCTTTTCAACTGCTCCGTTTTATTTTTCCTTAATGTTGTTTTGGTTAATCAGTTTCTGTTTTCCTTTTAAGTAAAACCTTAGATATTTATAAGGGGAATTTTATGGGTGGAAGGATTCTTTATTTTTAAGGAATTTTATTTTCTAGCGATTATATAGGTAGGTATGCTCAACATGTATTATTCGTGTAAGTACTGATTTAATTACCTAATTCTCAGTTTGGTTAGTCGTTAAAACTTATCCAATTATCATAAAATCGCTAGAGTAAAAAAATAATCGATCAACATCCAAAAAAAGTGGAATTATTAATTCATCAGAAGATTTTTGTAGATAATGTCTTCAGTCCTACGTAATAGGGGGTAAGCTCATTGCAGTTAACAGGATACCTACTTTTTCGAAACCCGTTCTTAATTCACACTTGCATTGCGTTACACCACTGCATAGCCAGAAGCCTGAAAAAAATCACATTTCGTGTTTACGTTATTATTTCGGGTACATTTTTGGGTTGAAGGGATAAGTAACAGTCAATCCATTGAACCATAATGGACAACTGGTACATAAACAATGCCCTACAATTTAAATAAAAGACCTTTCTTTAGAGATAATACAATATGAACAGAAACTGTTCTATTTTCAAGGAAAACAAAAGAGAATCTCTCCGGAGTTCCGAACTCTTCGTTAGAATCGGACGCTGATAGTCAGCAAGTTTGTTACAAGTATGAACGTTCAAGGAAAATCTGCGCCCCACTGGTATTACTTTGTAAGTAGCCGTTTATGCTTCAACCAACTGTTAGCAACTTGTTATGAGACAAAACCACTATTGCTTTAGACATCGCCACTAGTTACAACAAAAAATGTCGATAAGTTTCCGTGAACATTATAATCTTAAAAATATGGAGTTTCAACAAAGTTTTAACATTGTAAAACAAAAAACAAAACAAGAAAGAGAAACATACGCAAGCTATTTATTAGCGGATATTATTTTAATATTCGAATCCACAAGTTATCGATTTCATATCTGTCACTTTGGTAATTATTTCATTTGTTTATTTAGTGCCAGATTTACAAGTCAATTAGTGGTGTCAACGAAATAAGAACCAGGCAATAAAAGCTTACTGCAACTCTATTTTAATTTCCAACAATAAACTTACAACAAGAGATTTAATCCCGATATGGCTCGTCGTGCCGGTTGGCGACCGGACGGGAGCCCGGCGACCATATTCGGGAGGGTACGGGGGCCCTTCCGTTCGGCGCGTCGGCTCTCGTCACGCCTCACATTCATAGATGAAACCAATCTCCCATGTTTTGTCACGCGGTGCTGCGGTGACAATCACCTCTTTTTCACGCCTTCCCTTACCCTTCACCTCATGGCAGCGCACAAAACAAAAATTGTTGAAACAGCGGCTAGGGACTCTCCCACAAAAACTCTATTTGAGGTGGAGTCCACGAACATCTGTGGGCTCCATAAGAACCTCAACGCCGTCCACCAACACCTGGAGACGGCGAAACCAGCTATGCTGTTTCTAACGGAGACACAAATACGCCGCCCTGACGACACGACCTACCTGCTTTACCCCGGCTATGTTATAGAGGAAAATTTCCGAGCAAAAGCCGGGGTGTGCGTGTTTGTTAGGGCGGATATTTGTTGTCGCCGTTTGCGCTGTCTAGAGGACCCATCCTTTTTCATCCTTTGGGTACACGTAGACCATGGCTCCACGAGTCAGGTCTATGTGTGCCTTTACCGTTCCCATACAGGAGATGCAGAGATAACTCGACTATTTGAATACCTGAGTCAGGCGGCAGATGATGCGCAGGAGCGGTTTCCGAACGCCGAATTGGTGTTTTTGGGGGATTTTAACGCCCACCACAAGATCTGGTTGGGCTCCGCCATAACAAACCATGCGGGAAGAGCCACTCACGCATTTGCCCTGGCGCATGACTTGACTCAATTGGTGCACAAGGTCACGAGGATACCAAGAGAGTCCGGTCTAGAGCCCTCTCTGCTTGACCTTCTGTTGACGAGTCACCCGGACCAGTACAGTGTCTCGGTGATTGCTGCTTTAGGTAACTCCGACCACTGTCTGGTCCGCTCCACCGTGCCCATTGTAGCGCCCCCACGACCCGTGCAGGGGAAGAGGCGGCTATGGCACTACTCGTCAGCGGACTGGGATGGATTGCGCGACTATTATGCGTCCATCCCGTGGGTTGAACGCTGCTTTGAGGGTAAGAACCCATCTGAGAGCGCTACTGCCGTCGCCGGTGAGATCGGTCTAGGTATGGAATACTATATCCCATACACCGATGTCACCGGAGTCCGCGGAGCGCGTCCGTGGTTCGGGCGCGGAGGCTGTTGAACATAAACAGTCTGCGTACCGCGCCTGGGTGCGGGCGCGCGCCACACGCGATCCCAACGTGGGTCACTTCAAGGCGGCGTACAACAGAGCCACAAAGGTCTGCAAGAGGGCATGCGTCAGGGCGGATGCCCAGCGCATAGCGCGGCTGGGCCAAGAGCTAGTGGCGCATCCCACGGGTAGCCGTGGCTACTGGCAACTGGCCAAAGCCGTGCAAGCCAACTTCTGCCAGCCCTCGCTGCCCCCACTGAGCAATCCCGATGGATCTCTGGCCCATGAGCCGCAAGAGAAAGCAAATTTGCTGGTCAATCTCTTCGCGGCCAACTCCCGAGTCGATGATTGTGGTATGCAACCACGGACAGTGCCCACTGGTGACCACGCAATGCCTGATATACGTATCAGGCAACGCGATGTCCGTGCAGTACTGCAATCACTCGATGTCCGGAAAGCCAGTGGTCCTGATGGTATTCCAGCGGTTGTACTTAAAAAATGTGCAGCGGAGTTATCTCCTATGCTAACGCGGCTGTACCGACTGTCGTACAGTTCGGGTACAGTGCCTTCGGCTTGGAAGGAGGCGAATGTCCAGCCGATCCCCAAGAAGGGGGATCGCTCGGACCCAGCCAACTATCGACCCATAGCCGTCACCTCAGTGCTGTGTAAGGTGTTCGAGCACATAATTAACACACAGCTCATGCGCCACCTAGAGGATCACTCCTTGCTTAGTGACCGGCAATACGGTTTCAGACCGAAACGGTCAACGGGTGATCTTCTGGCGTACATGACCCACCTTTGGGGTGAGGCTATGGAGAAGCACGGTGAGTCACTGGCAATTAGTCTTGACATCGCCAAAGCTTTCGATAGGGTATGGCACAAATCGCTTCTTTCCAAGCTACCAGCCTTCGGCCTGCCTCCTAGACTGTGTAACTGGGTTGCAAGCTTCCTGCAGGGGCGCCGTATTCGCGTCCTTTGTGATGGACGAGCTTCGGAGTTCTTGCAGGTAAATGCTGGCGTGCCGCAGGGTTCCGTTTTATCTCCCACTCTCTTTCTTCTGCATATCAATGACATGCTCTGTGACGGAAACATTCACTGCTATGCAGACGACAGCACCTTACATGGGAGTTATCACGCACATCCTGCGGCCAAGCAGTCTGATATCGCGGAAAAAAGGCAGCTTCTTGTCACAGAGCTGGACCGGATCCTGGACCACATTTCTCAATGGGGCGCTAGGAACCTGGTCGAGTTCAATGCCAAGAAGACCCAGGCATGTGCGTTTACAGCTAAGGTATCTCCTTTCCTTCCCCTTCCCACTCTTCAGAGCACACCACTGCCACTGCAGGATCACCTCACTATCCTCGGTATGGATGTTCGCTGCAAACTGAATAACAAAAACTATATCGAGAGTATCATCAAATCAGCCTCGCGTAAACTCGGAGTCCTGAACAGAGTGAGACGTTTTTTCACGCCGGAGCAGCGGTGTCTTCTATACAAGACCCAAATTCGTTCCTGCGTGGAATACTGCTCACATCTCTGGGACGGCTCCGCAAAGTACTTATTAGATGCTCTCGACAGGTTGCAGCGACGTGCGGTCCGCATTATTGGGGATCCTAAGGTCACGAACACCCTCGAGCCTTTGCAGATGCGTAGAGATGTTGCGTCTTTGGCAGTTTTCTACCGTCTCTACCATGGTGAATGTTCTGACGAGCTCTTCCAATTAGTCCCACCCTCCCCTTTCCTTCACAGGACGACACGTGCAGGGCTAAGATGTCATCCATTTACGGTGCAGAGTATACCTGCTAGAACCAAGCGTTTCAGTGATTCATTCCTATGCCGCACCACTAAGACCTGGAATTCCCTGCCAGCTCACGTGTTTCCTTCTTCCTACAGTCCCGGGTCCTTTAAGCGGGGCGTGAAAAGGCATCTAATGAGGCCGTCAAGCTGAGTGCCACCACTGTTAACATGGTAAATGTTTACGATGGTGACCCTCTTTCCGAGACTTTGCCTTTAGCTTAACATCAGGCGAGGTGAAGTCAAATTGACGTGTCCTATATAAAAAAAAAAAAAAAAAAAAGAGAATGAAACGAGAATTAAAAAGGTTTTTATGTAATTAGTCAAAGCTATGGTAATTTTATAATAAGAACTCATATCAAGCATAAGTCACCTAGTAAAGAGAGTCTTAAGCTTTGACCTAATTTAAAATATAATATAAGAGGCAGTAATGTATGTAACATACGCTGCATAAAATTAAAGCATTGAAGCCACGGAAACTACTCCAAGTTCCATAGACAGCAATGACCCCATTCAGTACTGTGGCCTTATTCTGTGTTGTATATTTATATAATTGTATGTATGTGTGAATGTATAAACATTCACACATACATACAAATAATAAGCGCAAGAAACATAAGACTTTCTTGATAGTCAGGCAAGAAAGCCTGCCAATTAATTCAGTATAAACACCTGTAAGGTTTTCAAACTACCTGTGTAAAGTTACAGGTAAAAGTTTGACAGCTAAAATCTTGACAGTGTGTAAGTACCCATATTATGTGTGTTGCTACAAAAATACGTACTGTTATAACGGCACTGTTCTTTCCTTTACAAAAGTATTTAAAAAGCAGCCCTAATTATCCTATCTTTGCTAAATCGATCTCGTTACAAAACCTATTAGAAGTAACAAAATCTAAAAAAGTTCTCTGGATATTCAATCACAAGAACGGTACATCACACCTTATCTCTAAGTACGGCCTCAAATGATATCATGGCTCTATCTTAACTACATCTTTGGCACATCATAGAATAGGTCCGTCCATTTGGCTGGGCACCAAGCGAGCGCCTCCGGGCCCAATTAACATGTTGATAATAAAAGTAACGACCGTTTTTGTACATCGAGTTTAGTCTATACTGAACACTTCCAGCACTAAGGGTGCATTGTTCGTGTGTAATTAGACTGTTCTAGAATATTTTAAAATCTTTTGTAGTATAATGAGAAATTCGCAGCATTTTCTCATCTTTTGGCAAATATAGTTACGTCTTTGCTGTCGAGTAAGTTTGTTAATATCTCTCTCCCTCTCTAACTTAAGAGCTACGCTCTTGTCGGTGGAGTAATCGCCACTCTTCTCGCTACTCCGCCAATACTTTCACCTCCTGATACGATGTGACTTGTATCTTTTTCTTTATATATGTGCATTTTATTATTACTACTACTGGGAAAATTCGTACCTGATTTTATTATTACCACTACAGGGAAAATTCGTACCTCGTATGGTATCGAACTCTCTCCATCTCTCCTGTATGGGCAGGTGATATTATCAGATTGACATAATGTTCAGCATCTGATAACCAAACGTAACAAAATGGATACAACTTTAACAGCTTTTGGCACATTACTTGGTAGTTTCGAACACTTGATCCACTTTAGTAGATAGACATAGTATAAACAAACAAAATTTATTGACAAGCCAAAAAATGTGATCAACTTAATAAAAGACATATGAAAAAGCATACAACTATTTAGCTACTCATGTACATAATACAAGACAGAGATTTTTTAGCTTGAAATGAACATTTTTCCTCAAAAGGCTCTCTTCATAAACCCAAGGACGGAACCAAATACTAAGATAAGATAGCATAGATATTTCATACGCTAACAGCATACACTACTGGTTACGAAGAATACCAATACTGAAATTATTTAGGTATTCTAAGCTTGTATAACCAAATATTAATTTGCCTACCAATTGTCGTTCATTTACATAATTCGGTCCAACATCCCCAGGAACACTGTACGAAACATTCAAACTACAGTTTCCAATACATTGTTAGTGCACAACCATAATTTCTATTCAACATTGGATTACGGAGCGCATTCGTGCCAAGCAATACATTAAATTGGCTGAAGCCCAAGCGTATTGCCTTTCTGTCCCATTAACGGGCTTTTATAGAACAGGCTTAGTTTGTTGTGTCCTGGTTATTTGGACGCTATCTTGAAGCATGTTTTACATAATATTAATTATATGAATGTACAGGACATTATATCTTACTCTAGATACCGTATCATCCATGACGTATAAACAATTATTTCTTAGCGATCTCGAATATGTGGCTTATAGTACGCGTAGAAAGAAATTCAGTTGTAACTTGAGCGCGTCAGATTAAGCTAGGGGAGGCTAATTACATATTGACAAATTCCTCCAGTCAGTGCAGACTTCAATATGGGTGGTTGCGCAAAAAAAAAAATTGTTCTACGAATTTACACCTACGCGTCAGTATAAGATAAGGTGTATTATTATTATTATTATATTTATATAGATAGTTAGTAGCTAACAAGTGTCCATTTTGAAAATCTCGCTATTTAAGCGTAAAAAGGCGTGGAAAGCTTGAAAAGATATGTCTGTATTTTACTTAAACGCGGTCTTTTATATGTTTATTTTAGAGTTTAACAAGATAAGATAACTGAAAAACATTAGGTAAATAAGACCAAAGTAATATAAAACTTTAATTGATATATTATATCTAATCTACCAATTCTAATAGGATATCGCGACGCTCGAGTGACTACAAATTTAGCAGTAAAATTTGTAGAATTATTGTAGAACAAAAATTCTTAAAAAAAAAAAACAATGCTTGCCAAGACTACTTAAAACAAGAAGTGTAAAACATGGACGAAGTAGATTTTTCGATTGAATATTTTTGAGCTTTCTAAAAAGACTTATAAGATGAAAGAAAAGAAGATCACCAAATAATTTGAGAAATTGATTTTATAACCGAAAACCTTCAATATCTTTGTAAGCCAATGTACCTAAATTAGATTGTCATAAAACAAAATCCAAATCCAAAGCATTCGCCCTGTGCAGTTGGCTTGCAAGGTGTTGTGTTATATCATGAGATTCCGCACGACCAAGCCGTCTGTCTGGACAATACAACCATTTACTTCATCCGATAATGGACGCGGCAAATCTCAAACATCCATAATTGTAGACACATAGGTACACATGTGTGAGAAAGGACATTTCGAGAAAAGGACATAATGTGATGAGACGTTTTAAACCGTATATTGCTAAGCCGCGCTAGTCACGTTTCTGTTCGATTTAGAATTGCATGTGCAATAGCAGTGTTCCTGCATGGGATCTTAAACAATAATAATTATAATAAGAACAAGGGATATTATTAAGGGATAGAAATGGCGGACTACCTCACTTAAAATTTAAACAGAAGAAGTAAGCCACACGTTTACTTTTAATTACTGTTAAGTTAGACGATTTAAAGAAATGATAGTTTAAAATTGTAATCTGTTCCTTTTGTAAAAGATTGCACAAATAATTCACTAGTAAGTAGTTCATAAAACTACTGGAATATGTTGACTGTTGGTATTTGTAGCTAGCTCTGACATTTTTATGACTTGTGTAGATTCGAATATGGCACCATGATCGATAAGTCTATAAAGTGTCAATTTTATTAAAGTAAGTGATGAAATATGAGAGGTAGTCATGTGTTGAAGATAAGACCCCTAAGGCCAATTTTTATCCGAAATTCTCATTATTAAAGTTATTTATTATTATTGGAGAATATTGTTGGAGTTGAAGTATTAATTTTGTGTAATGGCATAATCTTTACATGTAACGGATTATTCTATTTAAATGTCGCCTCTTTTTATGTATTCAATAAAAATAATTCAGAAACGCGAGTGTTCATTGCTTGGCAGGAAATACTTGAATATTTTTCCTGCAAACAATGTTACTACTCAGTAGGTAGTAATGAAAGGGAATTCAATTACCGTCTCGCTTTATTTTTTCCTTTTCAAACCAAGGGCTTAGTAAAAACTGATAGAAGTGCACATTCGTTACTAACTGTACATTGGCGATTTGTACCACGGAGCGTGCTTCCGACACAACAGCGGCGGTCCTCCCTTCGCCTCGCCGCAGCGTCATCCCCGCCATCGCCCGGGAAAGAGCCGGCGAGGTCTATTCAAATATCCCCTGTCTGTTCACACCCCTCCCCACCCGCCAGCGCCTCGCAGTCTCGTTCATATTTCGTGTTCCTATTTTGCGCAGCATCCCCGGGTACCCAAACGTAGTGCGCAGACTCCGTAATAGCTTAAATTCGAGAAATCGCATGCCAAATGCAACTCTATTTCATAAAGTTAAGGTTGAAATTTCACTGCAGACCTTCTATTAATTTACGACCTAATGCACAAAAGCTGCCTCTCGCCTCCCGAAGCCCGGAATAGGGGTACAGATTCAGTACAAGTAGCGTGTAGGGGCGCGGCTCGCCGCAAAGTTAGACGCAACTGAGCTCCTGCCGATAACGATACTTCATGTTACATTTAGTTTAGAATTTTAAATGTTTTATTTGATGAAAATATCGGGTTCGGCGTAGAAATCAGAGAGGTATGTACCTTGTTTTTTTATTCTGTAGGATTAATGTGTTTCTCGTAGTGTAAAGTTCCCGTATAATTTGATTGCGTCAAACGTTCCCTAATGCGATTATTGGTGCCCTCACCTTTCCCCCGCTTGAGACGTGACGCGCACAAGTGTTGTTGACTTGTTGTTTCTATTATGTTTTGACTTGGATTCTAACTGACATCTATCTTAACCTTTTTTATTCGAACAGTTATTCGTTCAATTTAGGACCCATGTTAACTCGATATCTTCTTTTTCAGACCTGGGGTGGTGCGTTTTCTTCGAGGTGAAGATTTCAGAAGATAGGTAACGTATGCTTTTAGTTCTTGTTATATTATTGTTATGTTTTCAAAAGTATTCATTTTCAAATTTGCCACTATTTATTTATTTTGTTATTCATGTTTAACTTTTTGGTTATTTATTTTCCATCCAAAGTTAAGTTATATCTTTTCGAGCATTTCGTTATCATAACATTTTTAATTTCTGGAAATTAAATCTCTTGTTGAAATTAAAACATTGTATACCTACATACTTACCTATTTTACTTTTTTCACTTCTATTGAATACATATATGTATACGTAAATAGGTATATTTGGCTACATGAATTTAATTTTGTAAGAGTCAGAGAGAGCAAACATTATTTTTTACTTCTTACTTTATTACTTTAATTGGGTTTTTAATACATATGCATGTATATTATACATACATACATATAACCACGTTATTATCCCCGAAGGGTTAGTCAGAGGTGAATTAACACCTACATTTCACCACTGATTGTACTAGGTTCCACATAATAGGGGATGAGAGTATTACTATATTCCGGGCACTATTTTTGATTTGCGGTCTTTGATAACTAATTTTTTATGGTAAATTCATATTAATCTATAACTATTCAAAAGTCCGCGGAAGACTCAAGACTTGAAATTAAACATCAAGAATAAATAAATAAATAATAAATGAATATTCCACAACATTCTGCTACGCTATCTAGACCCATGGTAAGCTTAATTAGCTTGTGTTATGGAATCTACAATGTGGATAAACATACTTAGATACTTTTTTTTTGTAAATATATACATATTATACTTAGAAACACCCAGACCAATGCAAATAGCCATATTCATGCATACAAATATTTGCACTGAGCGGAAATCGAACCCGCGCCTCCCCCGTGGCAGTCGCGTGCACTACCGGCACGCCACAGAGGCTGTCAGAGAAACGTCCCTTTATTACCTTAATAAGGCTTGTTCGCCCAAACTGGGTCTCTTTCAATATTCCACACGCTTATCTTCATTTTGTTACGCCAAATTTAAACTAAAACTATTATATGTTTCTTTTATACTCGATAATCTCGAGTTTTGTCAGCAAAGATTTTAAAAAATCTAACAAACAAAAAAATAAACTTGTTAAGAGAAAAGCGCTGTTTCAAATATCGTATGATATAAAAAAAATGCAAAGGCAATGAGTTTTGTAATTTTTAGGTAATAAACTAAATTACCTAAAAATTACAAAACTCATTGCCCATGAACAAATAAATACAAAATATACAGCTTTAAACAAATATCTATCTTAATATCGTATTTGTATCGCAAAGCTCATTTTCATTCCTTAATTCCAAATTAGAAATACCTTTCAAAACAGAATCAGTTAGTTATGGGTAATTGGGGACACAAAGCCTCCTTGTATCAAATGACCAAAATAAATATGAGCAGAGCTTAAATAGGTATTTGCCCGTTTTCATATCATAGCAACTGTACCAAACGATCCCAGGAGAGCCATATTTATGAAGGTGGAGCAGAACGTAATAATAAAAGTAAATAAGAATTTTGCGTTACGCGAACCTCCTATTATGAGTCTTCATAGAATTATTTTCCCTATCGGGTATTTAGTTTTAATTAGGTAGCTTTTTTGTTATTTGAATATACATGAAAAGCACTCAGGACTTATGACGTAACTTGATTTACTACGTGATAAATCAAGGAATGGATTAATTTGATTGGATGTATTACTACGTAACAAGGGATTCAATTTCAGTTTTATCAATCGGAACGGCAAATTCATTTCTTCGTTTTTAAGGTTTACTACCATGAGACCTAAAATCGAAACGTGATCCATTGTCATAAATAAAATCGTACCTATACCTAATATGCTACTAACAAAGTTGATGATGAGAGAAACGTTATAGATACCAAACTGTCTGATATTAATATGGTAAAGTAAATTGGCAGCACTTGGGATGAGGTTTTACTTTTTGGATTCTCTCTTCGACGATATACATAAACTACCTACATACTGATGTAAGTTAGGGGATAACGAATGAGCTTATACCAAATAGTTTTCAACGGTACAAAGAGGTTGTTTGGTGGGATCGTAGAACCATTCATTATAGTGCCCCGCCGGGAAGGGCTGAGATTAATAGGAACTCGTTTTCAAGATTGCAACGAATCCAGTACAAAATACCGGATAACAGTAGATTGACTTGCTCTAAAAAATTGATCTTGAACGTGTGAAATAAAAATGTTTCAAGTAAAATATTTGGTCTGTATTCTAGTTCTATTTGTTATAGTTTGCTCTTTGAGATAAGGACCTACTTATATATCTTATATATATATGAGCTAGGAGAATTTAGGTTATACTGTCTTTTTCAATTCACGTATTCATTTACAGTACAAATCAATTCATCGATCAAAGTTTCAACTCGGACTTATGTGATTTATTTTATTCTTACTCATATACAATATGAAAAACATTTGCAGCTGTAGCGACTATGCTTACTACCAGAGCTAAACATAATCCTCGAGTGGCGGGTAATATGGCTGAAACAATTTGGTATCTGTACCGCATTTTATAAGACTCTGTGGATTCCTTTTGTTTACCAGCAGAAGTATGAGGTAAATTTACAATAATAACGAGGTTTTATGTCCCTCTTGGTGAAGCTTAACAATTCTAGACAATAATTTTAGGAATAAGCCGACCGCTTATTCTATCATTCTGAACGCTAGGGAGACATCATAGTGGTTTTGTTTCCAAGAGTACGTTATAATTTAGATGAATAATTGAAGCAGTTTTAACAAGTTCATAGTTGGGATATATCTTTTGAGAAATTTTAGATGGATATCAACAAAATTTAAGGGGCTAAAGTTTATTAGTTTCATTTCCCGACCAAAAGATCTGCTGCTCTCGCTGAGTAGTTCACATGGTGCTATCTTTATAATAATACTAAAATTTCATCACTTCTCAGCGTAAAATACAAGACGTACAAAATTACAGTCATAACTAAGAAAATGAAAATGAATAACTAATGAGTATGCTCAACAAGTCTTATAAAGGGATCTTTTATTACGGACCAGCGTAAATTCGCTTTATCTTGCTCTCATCCCATTCCAAGCATTTCCAGACTTTTATTTTAATCTGACGCATCTAAACGAATTCGCTCTTTGCGGAATTTTAATACTAATTGTATCATTTGTTCGGACGATATACATTAAAATAACATAAAATAGTATCACGAAGGTCCCCAAACGATATAATGGTAAGTTTTAGGTCTTTTTCACTTGACCTTTCAACTTTGAACAATAAAACAGTTATTCCAGAAGAGGCATTTATCTGCAAGTTATGGAATAGCTGACAGGAGAGTTTGGTCTGGCTATATCGATCATATATGAGACGATGTATTATGTAGGAGTCTGTAGTCTTCCTTGAATTTAACTATTGGTTTGCTTGATTATTTAGTTCTTGTTAATGTTTATTAAATTGGAACGTATACCTAATGTTTGTTCGATAACTTTCTTGACTGTAACTCGAAATATACTTTACTATTTATAAGCTTAACTATTATTTGAATGACACTCAATAACCTATATAGCGAACCACTATATTGTGGAAAGGAAATTATATTTGAGAAAATATTTTTGATAAAACCAATAAAATGCTTAACGCAGGTAAATTAGCGTAACAGGAATTTGAAAGCAGTCGTAAATTTATATACAACAGATCACCAGTAGGTATGTTCTATCGTAATTCTATTAGTGGATAGAACTTCGGAATTAAAACGGCGTTCCTCTGTAGTGTAACATCATCAATTTAATACATAATATCTACTATAAGTCCTACTTCGCTGTTGTCCTCATTTTCTTTGCTTCCGTTTTCGCTCCATCTCAGATTATTTTTCTGGCGACGTGGTTTAATTTACTCGATCACTTGGATTTCTGTCCGTGTACAATCGTGCACAGAATTTGTCCTTGCCGCGCAATCTAATACGTATGCTAATTTATGATAGCTCTCACGAATTATAGATGTCGCCCCCGGCGCGAAATTACGATCCCCTTTCTCCCTAACGCCATTCGGTGTCCGCCCATCTTGCCATTTGATTCGACGCGCGGGCACAATTAAATTGCAGTAAAACCACCAACACTATCTTGCTAATGTTCTTTTTTAGTGTCTAGAAGTTGCATCACGTTATAATAGATAGCGTTTGTTTTATCTTAAATATTTTAGTTTCAATTGTCCTCGTGTCTTCTTTTTAATGACATTGTTTTAAACTTGTGGTTTGCTTTTTTTGCATGGATTTCTATCATTTCGATTTGATGCAAAATTTGCCTAAATCCTTATCAGTTTATCAGGTGTGTGCTAAAAATGCTTTCGCTTAAAAAATATCTTTCAGTGATTAGATTTAAAGTAAAATTTATTTCGACTTCCCACCTAATTTTTAATGTCAGTTACACATTTTTATTATGTAATCTCCTTTTCATATTGAATTGAGATTAAATTCTGGGCAAAGTCTATATTATTCAAGGTTTCCTGGTAACGTTGGAAGAAGGTATGGGACTCGTGGGGAACATAGAAGGGCTGGTACAGTGAATTTTTTATATTGGTCGCAGGGTCGCTTCAGCCAACGTCATATATTTTTGAGTATCTACCTATACTCCCTATATGGTAGTATTGTTTTAGGTACATTTAGTAATTCTTTTTTGAAATGTGACAATTTTACGTAGCTCAATTTTATAACTACTGTAATATATTACACATAGGGATAAATTATTACAATTGTGTTCTGGAAGCGGGATAAATTGACGGAATAAGTTTATTTCTTCGAGAAATACAATCATACCAGGAGAGATATATGTTATGTTCGTAAAGTATCTAAGCCATGCCCCGAAGGGAGGGACAGTATTTCGCTACGCTTCTTCTTTAAAGTGAAGTAATATTGACCGTCCGAAATATTAAGATATCTTCAGAACTTTAGTTAATTATTTCACTTGTAAGTATTATTTTAATTTTATATGGGGTTCGTCGCGCATTAATTTTGTCGGGCGTTCCAAGAACTTGCATAAATATGAATAACGACTTTCGCAACTCGACTACTAATGTAAAGTAATATCTCGCTTCGAATTTATTTTAGAAGTAAGGGGAATATTTAAGTTGATCTACAACCTGTGTAAGATTTGATAAAACATAAATTTGAGTCTTCTTCTATCAAATATATAACTTATATATGTTCATTGCTATCTTGCTTTTGGAGTCGACATCGATGGGATGAAATTCTATGACACCTAGACTTTTTACTTTAGTTTTAATTAATTACTTCCAGTAATTAAAGTACTACATGGTTTACGTATTTACTTACGTATTTTGTGTAATTAATATTGTGTCTGATAAAGTTATAACTTAAAAATGACCTAAGTATTTACGGAAATTACTTTTAAAGGGTGAAATCTTATAAGTACGCCAATATATGTAGATTAGCTGAGCTGTAGATTAAGAAGAGCGAAACAAAATAATACGATAACAAGCAGTAAATCAGTCTTCAAATATGTAGTACATAGAATAGGATTAGCTACCACCTTCAAGGATTAATCCTCACAATATTTTCAAACTAATACTACGAGTACGTTATGCAAATGCAATTTGAAATAACAGCACTTTAGTGCGCATAGTGAACGTACTTTCTACTCTTTTGAACTAATCTAAAGTGCACTAGATCATGAGCGGAAAGTTCGTTGTTCTTTTCTTTTGCTGTAAATTCGCTTGCAGTAATTTGTTTCCTTTTTGTGCAGTTTCATTATTTCCTTGTAAAGTAGATAGTTTTTGCGGTTGGTGACTTGTTACTGATAAATTAAATTTTTCATTTCTTTTAGAAAACAGATAGAACATGCTTAGACAGAGATATTGGATTTTGTTTTCACGTAATGAAAATATTAGCTTTCATGTCAACTATTAAGGGCTAATATTAAGTATAGCCTCACTCTTTATAAGTAGGTCGGTATTTCAGTTGTTGTTTTATATCTAGATAGTGTTACAGATATGAATGTTTTTATTGAAACACTTTATCACCTAAATCTGAAGTTGTTCTACGGAAAAATCACAACTTAGAACTTTAATCTTGTGGTGTGTTGCGTTGATAACCCCCTTTAGCACCAACACATGAAACACATTTGATACAAGCTTCCAAGGACACCTTAAAATTATAGTAACATCAGTTTAACATTATAATAACAACTGGAAATGGCAAGCATAATTTTCTTTCCCATATATGAATATACTTCATTCTTTATTTTGAATGCTCGATCCGAATTCGAAGTCAAACTAGTGATAATATTTTTTACAGTTATTTCACAATCCAACATTGTTACCAAAAACTTAGCTTGTTAGTAAAGTAATGTCTGAGTGCCAAGTTAAAGGACGATTAGTTTTCTCAATTACACAACGGCTACACCTCGTAGTACCTTACTGTTAACAAAGTTTGTTTCAAGTTACGATATGTTATGTTTAAAACAAAGCTGAATAGCTAATAAAATACAAAGGTCTTATTGCTATTCATTCATAAGAAAGTTTTAGAAGTATGGGTGGAACTTTGATTAGTTTTCGGGAGTTTTGTAAGGGTTTCATAATGTCAAACAATATGCGTCCACAGAATTGCTATTGTTGCAGAAAATTGTAGAACATAGTAGGCTTTTACGCGCCTCCATTGTTTTTACGCAAGCCAAACTTGCTGCACATTCCTATGGCAAGAACCACCTATAGGCAAAATTCCTATCTACTGCGAGCCTGCCGTGCATACAATGTGGCATGTCGGGATGTTGATATAGACTTATTTTTTACTGGTATCTCTAAAGTAAAGAAATTATTATGCGATCACTACTTTATGGATTAGGAATTTACTTTTGGTGTTGCTTACTATTGCTAGATGGCAATGGTTAGCAATTCTAAGGGTGAACATCATTCTGAATGTAACAAATTAATGTAAACCGTCCGTAGAATTGTGTTGCCGTAAAATCTTTTAAAAACTTTATACCAAATTTATATCGGTGAAAACTTGTAAATGGCCCTCACTTTGTTATATGAATTTACCTATTGTTATCTTTTAGCTGTAAGTTTTCCTAAAATGATAAAATAAAATAAAATAAAAATAAAATATTTGGTTGTAAATTCTAAGCAAAGGTGAGTTGCATACTACATTATAATTTTTAGTTTTATTTTTAAATTATTTTGTAGCTGCTTTAAATGACTAGGTACTATTTTTATATGACTAATTCTATAGAAGCTGTTCAGCACGGCTTCGCCCGCGTGATGTAGGTTATTACGACCAAAAATATAAACTATGTCCTTGCCCAAGTTCTAGTAGGTATATCTCTGCACCAAATTTCAAAATTGATTCAGTTGAAGTAGAGATTACCCGCTTCAGCCTAATAAATTCATAATCTACCTCTTTATAATATGTATTAGTAAAGATCTTCTACAAAGTAAAATCTTAAAATATGTAGGATAAATTAAATCGGTAAATAAACTCATTCTCAAGTTATGACGAGACCAAGGGAAACGGGATTCATTTTGTATAAAAGGTTATAGTAATAATTAAGTAGGTACCTAAGTTGATATTTATGTATTAGTGCAATAATTTAGTCAATTTATACACTACAGAATAAACACCACAAACGGCTAAGCTGAGAATATATCTTCTCAGCTTAACCGTGTTAGCTCAGTGTTCTGTTATACGGATAAAGCAAATGCAGTTTGGGACTAAATTAAGTTTCAGCTGCAGTAATTGTCTCATATGCATACACAACCAACTCTATACAAATATATGTACCTACGTATATCTGTATAGAGTTGGTTATTCGTATAGTGCGAGACTGTTCTCGAAAGTTCTGCATAGTGCGCTATGTTGCCATTGTTCTGGCTTAAGTGTGAATAATAGCTTGTTCCATTTATTGCAACGGATGATGTTCTTCGGTATTGTTTGTAATTTGTGAGTTTGTTGCTTCATCGTTGCATTGCTTTTATGCAATTATTGTACTTGTTGAACTACTATTATGTACTTACTTTGGATAAATTAACAAGCCTCGGCTTAGTTTGGGAACCAGCGTAGTACTTAAGCGTGAAAATCAATCTATGCCTTAGTTTTAAGACCACTAAATGTAATCCGGATTTCTTGTGTCAATAAACAATTTTTATTATATTTATTTATAATGACTGACACATTATATGTATATGGAAAAGCTCAGCCTAAAATATGTTCCAGCTATACAAATATTTGCGGAAATCTAACCAACAGCCACGGACGTAGTAGTCGAACTATATATAACTACCATGATAATTATCAGATTACTGTAACCTCTTAACATAAAGTGGGACATGTGATAATTTGAAACCATCAATGTAATTCTCGAATCCATTTACATCATTCTCATGTACACAAAACATATCACAAATATTCGAAATTAAATACCAATTTGGACCAAATGTTTGCACCAATTTAACATTTCGTTGTAGCAATTGCAATATAAACAAGTTCTTTGCAGCAGTGTATTCAGTCAGATAGGCACCAGTTCTGTTTGGTTTAATTTGCATTTATTTTTCATCTTCACCCTTTGTTTAAGTTTAAAAGAAAAACAATTTCGAAACTTTAGTTGCTGTCGCATTTTTCAGGATTGAATTTTGCTCTTCATTTCTTGCCTGTAAAAGACGTTAAGAAGTCGTTCGCAGAAGTTCAGTGTCATCTTGGTTTTTAAGGAAGTCGGAACAGAAAAGTTGAAACATACTTTTCGATTTTTATTAGTTTCATCGTGCAGTGGTTCTTACGATACACTTGTAAAGCTATTGATTAATAGATTTTTTGATTTAAACATTATTATTTTTATAACTAATATTTCTGTTTACTAAGCTAGTAAAGAAACAATTGTGTTACTGGAGTTAGACATAATTGTCTGAAGTCACGAAAATGACTATATCTTATGAGTCATTTTAACTTCTGTAGCCATATACTCATCTCTAGGTCTCAAATATTAAACCATAATAACAATCACAATAAAAGTTCACTAGGATCCCCAATTACCTAAGATCCTCAGGGAGTCAAAAAGCACTTGCTATTCCACTATGATTTCCTAAACAAGGGTGTCTAACAATACTAAAATTATCCTTTCCAACTGGCAAATAAAACTTTGCACCAACCCAATATAACATTTATTTTAATTCTCAATGATCATTCCTAAAACCACAATATACCTATACCTTTATTCTAAAGAATTAAGATTAGGCTGACAATTAAAAGGTCGTAAGTGTCAGTGGTTATAAGATTTAGATGTCAATTTAGCTGCTTCTGTTGTCTTGGGGTAATCGCTGTTTACATTTTAAACCCTTCTGCGCGTGGAAGGACACGATAAGCCGACTGTCTGTTTCTATGACGATCATTTACATGTTACAAGCTGACAGTATTTTAAACCACTCAAAATAGGAGACGAATTTATGGATAGATTTTGCTTTAAGGTTGAATATTATCAAATTCCAATACGATTGATTTTATGTTTTTGACACTGCTGTGTTTTAGTTAAAAGAATACGAATGGTAAAACCCGTACGTTTATGTAAAGTTTTAGATTATTTTTGCTTTTAGATTAAGAAAGAACAAATATGGTTTTTATAACTAAGTACAATCAGCATAGAAAAATGTTACTAACAAAGTGCTCAAAATGATTTAAATTCCTTTATTTTCCTCCCTTCCTGTTGACCGATTGTTTTGATATTTGGTACACACCTATAGTTTGGACAATAATATAATTTTAATGAATAAAACATAATTATTTTCTCATATTACTTTAGTTTTTAAGATCATTTAGAGTTAGTTGTCACTTACAAACTAGTAGCGCACACTTGATAATCATCTTTGTACCCAATTGCGTACAAGGCTTTAATTTCTTCAGCATCCTTGACAGCGAAATCAACATCTCTATAGTATTTAAATTGGATGAAATTTTAAAGCATTTAGTATGCTAACTATTCAAATCGGTTAATATAGAAATAGAAAAAAAATCGGTTCAGGCCCGATTCGAACAAGCAAATGAAGTTAATCGCTCCAAATTTAACGAACAGAATAAAGCGATACTTAAAATATCGCAACTGCAGTAGTCTAAATTATTATAGCACTATAGGGATGTGTCTCTATTATGATATAGGCGGTATTGATCGCAACTGTCTGGTGTATAGTCGTATGTAAATATGCTCCCGAATATAAATCGCTAGCGGTCCCTGGCTCATCGCCAACTATTGCCCTCTGCTCCCTGATTTAAGTGATAGTTAATCAGGGTCTGGATGGTTACGTTTGAATTTTTGGTAGGTATTATGTTTAAGCTGTGATAAGTGTTCGAAATTTTAGCTTTAGAAGTATACATTATACATACTTAGAGCGCGCCTTACTGAGTATGAACCGTAGGCACGAGTATGGACAGCACCGATTATATCTGCTAAACCTCAATCAGTAGCAAAATTATACCTACGAAGTGAAGAGGCAAATAATATTTAATTCGATATTTTACATTACCTACATTGTATATTAATTGTTGTATTTATCGTTTTCGTAATC
Organism: Eilema sororculum; assembly: GCA_914829495.1. Classification (NCBI taxonomy): domain Eukaryota; kingdom Metazoa; phylum Arthropoda; class Insecta; order Lepidoptera; family Erebidae; genus Eilema; species Eilema sororculum. The sequence continues at coordinate 16,223,810 of OU618545.1, read as the reverse complement.
CTTTTTTTTCGTGTGGAAGTCCCCACGGATACCTCCCCTGCCGGAGGTGAGTCTTCGGCATATCTCTCGCACCTCGACTGGGTTGTCGTAACCCTTAAAAAGATTCCTTTTTTTCTTATAACTATTTACAAACATGGCAAATTGAACAACAAAATCATTAGTCTACCTATTGATATAATATGCGGTAATGCTTGAAACATCACTATGGGTGCGGTTTAGTAAAGGCACATTTGGAGTGGCCATCGTTATAATTTTATTTCGTAGTTATTAATGTAATGTTGATTACGCACTAAATACTAAAATTTACTTAAAATCGATAAGCGTAATGAGTAAAAGTGATGATGAGTAAAATTAGTTCTATAATTTTTACAAAAATATGTATTCCAATATGTATATGAAAACTGTAACCTAATAGAATATAGTTTTATTTTTTCATAGGAAAACTATCACAAATTGCACATAGGAAAATCGATTGGTATGTACAAATGCATCAATTTCAACAAAATTTATGCATTGCGTAGTATAGCTTATATATTATTGTAACTATATATTCGCCGCAGTACTATATTGTGCACACATTTATCTCCATTGTGATGGCCATTTTTTTTTTTGGGCACAGTTCCAATAGGAGTTATAATTGAACGGTTATAGATGCAAAACTTTGATCAATAGAGATCGTTACGAATAGAGGTAAAGTGACTAATTTCATTTATAGCTGATCTATATCTGATATATCGATATCTAAATAGGTAATAGGTGCAATATTACGTATCGATTTCCAATACTGTATACATAATCTAAGTACGTACCTATACAAAACTTGCCTCTAAAAACCTAAGTCCTCTTGCGTTTTCGCGTTTCTCACATTCCTGTCAGACGTCAGTTCCTCAGTCACTTCCTTACTTTTTATCATTTCTTGAGTTAACCTATTGTTAATCTATCTATACAAGGTGTATTTTTGAAATATGGCGGTAAGGGCAAGTACCTACCTTAACCGTTGCAGTTACAGCAAAACGTTCTTATGAGACCTTCCCTAACTTTTTGAACTACATTTACAGATTTTGGCAAAATCGTACAGTTAGCAAGAAAAAGGCTAAAAGTTCTAATTTTTTTTTTTGGTATCAATCGATCCTATTTCATGTGTCCCTTTTCAAAAATACATCCTGTATAGCGAAAAATGAATCGCTAAGACCAAAACTTCAAAAATACTCCACCGATTTGAATAATTTTTTTGTTTAACCTAATAAAAGACCATTTTGTAAAATTCTCTTCTAAAGTTGCAACGCGAATGACACCAGTACACCCAGCTGATAGAAAATACTAAATAGTGATGTGATACCTCAACGTTACTGTAGGTCTGTACAGAAGGCGGCTTATAAGTGAACTCGTTACGTAAAATATTAAGAGCAAAGTTTTCGTTTAATGGTGCTAAGCTTAATGGGAGAACACATTGTGGGTCACACGCACTCCACGCGATAATGAATTATCCATTTTAACTTATTTCATTTGTAATTTAATTAGGTATTACGACGACAGACGGTGGTTTATTTGTCATTTGGTTCGCTGCCGGTGAAAATTCAGAAAACAGACCTTGAAGATTTTTGTCTTATTATTATATGATTATTTAGATTTTATTTTATTTATATTTAAAAGAAGGACACCTCAGTTTAAGATGATGAAGGGTTTCCACCGTTCGAAACTGAAAAAAGTAGGAACCCGTAGCCGTAGGTAGCCGTAGTGTCGACAGACTCACCTACTATGACATACAGTTTCAATCAAAGAAAAAGTATTTGCCAATTAAAAACGCAAAAGGTAATTGCGTTGTAATTTTTTTGAAAGTTGAATTTTTTGAAGGCATGCAAGCATGGTATGCTTACTTTTCTCATAATTTAGATCGGATAAAGTCCATACAATGGGTTTTGAACCAGCAACCGTTCTATACAGGGTGGTTGCGTCTCGGATTTAAGATTAATAAACGAAAGTCGACCTTGAATACAACGACACGCGCCTAGTCCAGCTTAGTTTTATCTTTATTTAAACAATTTTACCCACACTGTAGAGATAATTCGGGTTTTGAGTTTTTCCGATCAAAATGTATGTTAAGAATTTGTTCAGCTTTGTGGCACGCAAGCTATAGTTTTTCTCTTAGATACTCTTTTTTATTTGGTATCCGTGGTTAGGATTATGTGTGATATTTTTTTATACTTACTTATAGTACCTATAAGGGTGACCATAAAAATCTTTTACATGTTGATGTGCTTTGGGCCATATCGACTTATCCTTCAGATTTAATATTTTTATCATAAAATAGCACGAGAAGTTGGTTTTGGATATATTTATATGGCTAGAAGTTATAGATTGCCATCACTCTTTATGATTTCAAGGACAGAATATTTATTTACGATGTACCAAAAATTTATGGTTTTGCTTCTTTCTTTTTTATGCTATAGCACAAAACCTTATGGTGTATTTGATGGTAGGCTATGAATATGAGCACATGGTAGTAAAGTAGTAGGGAGTATTGAAATATGATAATACTTATAGGATATCTATCAGTGGTATGTTATATTATTGTTCTCATACCCTCTCCCTATGATATCTCTTGGGTCATGTTTCTAATTATTTAGATCCAAGAAGTTCAGGTCAGCTTAGCACTATTTTTACAACACTTATTCTCCAGCTTAGATAATAAATAAAACACAGTTTAGATAACCCACGCAAACTTAGTACCATATAACAAACTATTTCAGTAAGTACAATCAGTATCAGTTTAAAACGTTCCAAGTAATTGACCGCCATCAATTTTTTTTTTCAATTTTTAATTCATCATCACCCTCGTGAATGCAGGTCGCAAGCTCTCACCTTGGAGTCTGGGAAACGCTTCAGAATCACGAAACAAATGGCATTCAATCAAAATGTTTTGTCCTCATAAGTGAACACCCCGTATTTTTAATAATTGTACAAAACTCGTTAAACTATTGTTTGATTTACACTGAAATGTTTCACTCAAATATTTCCTGCATATTATGATTTCGACAGTCAGCAATCACAAACATCGTAAAACATATCAATCTCTATAACGCCCGAGTATCAAAAATGTTTTTATTCTCAAATTAAATCATGCCGTCAACTTTAGTACCAACGCAATCGTAACAAAAACTTTATCTGTCCCCAAATATAAAAATATGTATTCGGTACGTGGAAACATATTGCTTTCAAATAAAACACGTCGAATGGCTAAAGTAAAAGTTACCTCCGTAGTCAGCATATTGAAATGTAACATTTGGTACTGAATGTTTCAGAGTTCGACCTCGAGGGAAAACACGCTGATATGAAAAAACGACCCAAACATTGCATTGTGTAAATGTTAAATTGTATTTTTCATCACGTACAATTCTGGGGTTGATTGCTACGTATGTGTTTTGTTTTGAACTCCATTGCAAATGTAGATTAGATTTGAACCGTACGTCATTTTTATTTGAATAAAGAATAACGATTAGCTATGTGAATTGCAATGCATTTATTACCTTTGTCTATACTTTCAATCCGATCTATAATTCTCCGTGTTAGGAGTTAGATTCACATCTGTAGAGAACTATATTTCAGACTTTGAAATTCAAATAGGCTCTGATGTAGAACCATAATCGTTTAGTCTGTGCTATGTTAATATTTTCGAAACTACTATACTAGTTGGTATGATTATTTCATTACAATCATCTAAAACATAGTAGGTAGATTATGCGCAATTTTTATTATTATCAAGTTGATTATATTTCACAAGTTTTGCTTGTAAGAGTACTACTCCAATTTGGACGCTACATCGGATACTTGTGAATGTGTGTGTGTACATTTATAACGTAAACTGTAAAATAGTAAACTACGATGTAAACTTCCTTTTTTGTTTATAATATTCTCACATAAAGTTTATTCACAAAGGCGTAGGCAGTGGAGTAAAACACCCACGTTATTAAGTTTCAAGGGAAGAGGGCGAGCCTATTGCCGATAATTTAATCATTATTTATGCGAAGTAATGGTATTACTTTATAGAAACAGATGGTGATTCTCATGGGTACTGTTTAGGTAGGCAAACAAAGGTACTGGCGAAAGTTTATGGGGAAATTACACAATTTATACATTGAAATAAAAATCTTTTTATTGGAATTTATTACGATTATATATGTTATATATTTGTTAGTGTTAGTTGATTATATATATTGTTATTTCATTATGTTTCACAGTGTTTACTAAAAAAAAATAACCTATATATGGTATAAATATTTTCTAATATATTTCTTCTTTAATAATATGTTATTCATTCGTCATTATTCAATCGAAGTACAGCTCTAAGTTTGTGACGAATTTCATTCAAAAGATAGAAAACCACACATCAATAAAAATAAAACGTTTTAGTCGAATTCCCGAGAAAAAAGGTTTGTAAGTTTCTGTAAATAGGAGAGTACATAGCACCGTAATAAATTTCTTCGCTACGTTTCGGAATAAATTGAAGAAGAAATCTTGAATCTTCGAGTTTTACGGCCATTTGATACGAATTTGAACGAATTTTATATCTATTGATAGACTAATATATCTAGTGATATTTGAGTCGCTTTACAGATAGGTTAAAATAATCGAAAATTATTGGCTAAAATTTATTTTGACGCAATTCTCCACTCGACATTTAGAAAGTTATAAAGTAAGGTATCAATATCTATCATTGTAGCTAATGGGATGTCTGATGGGAGTCCTGGGACATCCTTCCGAGGGCTTACCTGGGGCTCCCATCCATAGGCTTCTGGGCGTTACCGTGGGGGTTTTTAGTCGGTAGGAGTCCGGCATAACGTCCATGAAGGATTTTCCCCCAAGGTTAAAAAAAAAATAAAAAAAAACCTAATAACGAATGTAAAATGTAATTTTCAGAAAAGTGATATACCAAATAGGAGAATTTCCATTTGATATATAAGTGGAATTTGAATATTTAAAGTCCCCTTGTTGTTTGTACAAAGATTCCTTTTGCTTGCTGGCCCTATAGAATAAAGCTTTTGTTTAGAATCACTAATTGTTAACGATCGTCAATTCATCAGTTTCCTAAGTACTTACCTCGATCTTTTTGTTTCCTATTAATACACAAATCTCTATTCAAAACAGACCTAATCATGAAGCAGTATTAGCCTTAATTAATAAATTAATAAATATTTTATTACTCAGCTTTATTGTACAAATCAAAATTAATTGCCATTAAATTTTGGTGAAGGCGGAATTTTCTCGGGTCGCTGTCTAAAATCCAATTAATTAAGTACCGTCAGAGTAGAAACGCAAGGGGACCTGGCAGTTACCGTTCATATCTGCGATAGTTTACTCATATTATCGACATGGAACAGCTCTAAACTTGTTCTTGTGGAGAACTGTTTGCTCAGCGTAAGATTAATGATGGTAGTACGACACTACGTAGAGATGGGGGAAGTTATGGAGGCATGCGGGGCTTTCAGTTCAATCCCCCGAACACTGTAATATGCTGCTTCTATTTGGGCTAATTGCTTGTTGAAATTTACGTGAACGGCACCTATACGGGCTCTTGTTAGATTTATAAGTGAGGCTCCATTAAGACTAAGTCGTGTTTTCCTCTTATTGGTACAGTTAAGGTCTCTAAGTATAGGTACTGTTGGTAGTGTATCATTAGTTTTTAATGCGTTTAGGGAATTTGATGTTTAAGTTTGTCATAGGGGTTCTCGGTTTGCTCTCGTATAAAGGAAACGTTTTTAAATACATATTTCTTGTATAATTATAATTTCTTCAGGCATTTTTCTTGCTATACTTTAGGTAGTCGTGGCTCAGTGAAACAATCTTATGCGTTTTATGCCATTCGACTAGTTTTTATAGAATACCCTTAAGTAATACTCATTTCACTGATGAAGACCTGATGAAAGCATATCAAAAAATATAATCAAAATAATCACTTATTGCATACATTTTCATCCTACACTATTCGCTAACCCACTTATACGCCAACTCATACATGTTATATCTCACCTTTTAAATTTAGTATATTCAAAAAACAGCTGCAACTACTTACTAGTAACCATTAGCAATAAAGTTTTTGTAGGAATTAGCGATACAGCATATTGCAGTGCGGATTCTTTCAAATTTGCAGCCATTCCAGAAGTTTATAATGTAATTTTCTTATAGATATGTATTTTTATTCCACATAAAACCAAATCAAATAGTAAGACATGTTATCTAAACATCCAATAAGATATCTCGCCGACGCGACGTGAGCGTCTTACACATCGTACGTCAGCCCGGATTAGCGCAATCTAAGTCTCAAACGTTTTCCGTCAATCTTAGAAAATTGATGAGTCAGGCGATCGGGTGAGCTCGTACAAAGGCCTCGCGGGGAAACAATGCCGCTCGCCTTTCAGCGTTCTTCCCCCGTGCAATTAAGTGAACCTTTTTGTTAGACTCGCTTTCCTCAACTACATTATCGAGTATACAATGGTCACAATGATTTGCGGAAATGCGACGAGATTATTTTTTTTCTGCGGATCCCGTGAGGCTCCAATGCCGATTTCACTGATTTGTGATCCTTCGTCATGCTATCTAGCTGGGGTTACTGTTGTATTGTTGCGTGTAAATTGAATTTCGGAAATTGCTGATTCGTAAAAAAAGTCTGTTGAAATGGTTAAAGGTTTCCTTATTTCATTATTTTTGTGTGTTATTACTGAATTGTATTATGAAGTTAATTACCTTACCTACCTAATTGATTTAACGAGGTTACACTACATATTTTACTACTACACTATACACTTATACCTACATCTTGTGACATTTTACTTTACCCTACGTTTTATAAACTCAGTTCTTCTTGGGGTTTACAAGAAGAACTGTGAAGATTTTGGAAATATATGGCCGAAAACAAATCAAAAACACTTTAGTTTGTAGAAATTGGTTCTTTTGTTATTGGTAAATTTAATATATTATGCACTCCATAACACACAGTCAAGTCAAACGGAAAACTTTATGTAAATATCACAAGAGCGGAACTTGTTAACTCCAACTCAAAGCGCCTTCAGTTTTCCTCGTAAAAACAAAATTCTATTCATAACAACTTTACAACGTAGACAAGAAAAGTATATAATGAAGGAAAAACTCTTTCAGTTTCAGGCCATATTCCCGGGGCAACGATAACAGCTGTAGCGGTAAACTTCGCAAAGCTCCACCATCGAAACTCGAAGACTCCTAAAACTCGAATATTTAAGATTATAATGGCACATTCGTGATCTACCCTGTAGATCCGGGCTTTTGTAGTTTAGTTCACATCAGAAGCTCGTCTCTACAGGTATCTCACGGCTGGAAGACCTCGCTACTTTGTTATCATTCGAGTTTTGAAGAAAGAAGACCAATGGTAGCAGCTTGTGTCGGCAAGAAGCTATGAAGATGAATGCTATTTTTTTTACTGATATCGAGTTATCGAGGTCAAGGAACAACTGTTTAAGATATTTTGTTAAAGATTAAGATTAATTAGTTTAAATATAAATACTAATTTACTTAATACGATAATAAAGTTCCTTAATCTCGATTTATTATCTACGACTAAACTTTTTGAAATTAATTTTGTCATGAAGTGTTGTTGTCACGAAACTATCAAGAAATATAATTATTTATTAAAGCTTGGTCAACTTAACAGCAATTAACATGTCTGTAACTTAGAGTAATCAGTACCAGTTTAGTTTCAACAATGCAGTATTCCGATTTCCGAGTTTAAATATTAAGGCAATTAATAAGTTTATACAAACAAAAGTGATAAATCTGGTTCATAACTTAGTGTAATCAGTACCTGACCATAGTTTCAACAATCTAGTATTCCGCATTCCGAGTTTAAATATTATGGCTATTAATAAGTTTATACAAACAAAAGTGATAGATCTGGTTCATAACAATCAGTATCTGACGCTGACCATAGCTTCAACAATCTAGTATTCCGCATTCCGAGTTTAAATATTATGGCTATTAATAAGTTTATACAAACAAAAGTGATAAATCTGGTTCATTACAGCAATTAACATGTCTATAACTTAACTAATCAGTACCTGACCATAGTTTCAACAATCTATACTCCATTTGTTTAGGTATTTAAAAAAAGGTAAACAAATCGTAAAAAGGGTTCTTTTGTAGGGGCATTTTTCGTTCCGAAATAAAAAGAGACCAATATAAAATCATTTTAGAACTTAAAATCCATTTCTTCTCTTATATTTTTCTATATTTAACTACTTTGTTTAATATTAAGTTGCAATTATTATTCCCTAAGCTGAAAAACTATAATAATTATATTATTTAGAATGATTTTTAAAACTATTGCACTGTGCCTACCATAAAGAAACTAAAAAGACAGATATTCAAAACAGTTTTCTCCAGATCGCGCCATAATACGTGCGCGCGTGCGTGACTGTCAAAGTCTATTCGCAGTTTGTACATATATTGTTATTGTTCGGTACCTTATTGAGCCGCGAAGAGCATGTACTGAAAGAAGTGGAGCCCTAGATAAGATTATTGACGAAACCTATGATCTTTTTGTAATTAGTGTTGGTGATAGTTCTTCGGACTCAGACTAAAATTTTATTCAGTGATTGAATTTGAAATCACTTTGATTGTTATTATAATTTGTGAATGTGTTAAACGTGTCAGTTTAATATTATAAATTTTAAAATTATTTAATAAGGTAAATATAGTCTTTATGTTGCCCATAATCATGCACAAAAATACTTTTGTCATTGAAGGTTGACAATCTCTGAAATCCACCATTTTTCTTGTTTACCTTTTTTTAATTACCTAAACAAATGGAGTATAGTTTCCGATTTCCGAGTTTAAATATTATGGCAACCAATAAGTTTATATAAACAATAATAAATCTGTTCTCAACAATATGTTAATATCACTCGTGTACCATAATATTGCCTTCATAATTTTATTCATATAAACTACTGCGTGTTTAAACGATAATATTTTATTAGTACCTTTTCTCAGTACTCTCTAAATTACATCAAATAGTTCACGACTTCAAACATAAAAAGTTACTCGTAGCTACTGAAATCTCATCTTTGCCCATTACATTTTATTTTCCAATCCACTATCGTTACTCGGTTATGATGTACTATAAAGAGAGTAGAGACAATGTGCTTGTAACGTACCAATGCTTTATTGCCCATGTATTGCCATAGTAAAGCCGTTACAGACTTTATTCAGAGGCTTTAGTGGAATTTATGGCTTTAGGCTTACGTTAATGGTTGCTTTTCTGAAGATTTGTGTCGAAAATATGTCGATTTTCAAGTGCTGGCTCATATTGAAAGAGACTTATCTAATATAGTGGATACGAAAAGTAGATTCTTTGACAGATATAGATCTAATCAATGACCAATCATGCAGAGAATAGATAATATGTTAGTAAATTGGTAAAATATATTATTCCGTGAAAACGCTTTTGCATGATCTGCGGCGAAATTAATTTTATAAATCGGTGCGAATATAAGCAGATCAAAGTAAATATTATTTTCATTTACATACTAGTATTTACTTTTGAATATTCTCTTATAAACACACTTTCAAAATAACAGTTTTGACACAGTAAAATATACAAAAAGGTTCTTTTGCATTATATTGACAAAACCATTTTGGTAAACTTAACTTGATTTTTCTAAAATTGTATCTTTAACTTGTGTCTTTAGTTTGATCACGTTTGGTCATTATTTTCTATTCCATAGATATGTGTGTGCGTATGTTTTCTGTTACAGTTTGTGATAAGAACAGGTTGCGGGAATGCAGGGTGGACACGATTTTATGCAACTTCTCAAGAGTTATTCAACATTGTTCAAATAAATAAAAATAGCGCCTAATTCTCATTATATCCCTACTTCTACAATTAATAAATGCTTGCCTCAGAGCTTCTTCCGTCAAACAGCAGGTGTACTGGCTTACAGGTGAGGATAACTTGGACCCCGAAGATCTTGTATATCTTAGGAATCATATATCTTGGACCTAAAATGTTCTCAAAATGTGCCATATCCGCGCAGTGAACATGTCTTGGATGTATTTTGAAGCTGGCACGGGGTGCTACTGCGGTGAAAGCGCTCCAATTTACTAAGTATAGCATAACATAACATAACATAAACTCACGCCTGTATTCCCCGAAGGGGTAGGCAGAGGTGCTAGCACCCACATTTCGCCAGTTTATGTTTAGGTCCCAATGTAATAGGTGGCGAGCCTATTGCCACTAACCGGGCACTTATAAAATATACTAAGTATAGATAATTTATAAAACAATCCGCGCGCGCCAGGGCATTTTATATCTTGCGATTTACGTCCAAGATATATGGTTCAAGCCATACACATTACGGTAACCGCTCATCAAGTCATCAAATTAAGGTGTGTGCCGTAAAGGTATTTGCTTAATAGTTTCATGAAAAACAGATGATATAACGAAGTTGTAACTATTTGTTAACTTCACTAAAACCTTGGAATCATAAGTTTTATCTACAAATAAATAGTCTTACAGTATGTACAATCGCTGACAAAAGTTGATAAACACTAAAATATCTACTAATGTTTTTTTACATCTGTTGAAGAAATAATTTTATAATCCCTAGACGACGAAGTTGAGATAATTCATGTTTTGTTAATTAATTTCAAAAAAAAATAAGAGCAAACATAATCAAAAAAATTGATCTACTACGCTACTTTTGTCATTGACTGTATTAGTTGAGGCGTAGTTTACGCATTGTCAAATTACATAACTGCTCCCAAAGGATCTTGAGCATCATTACTCAACTGTAGGAACTTAGGCCGCAGTTAGAAGGTATTCTCTACAAATACAATTTCATTTAGTGATAATAAATATTTAAACATCCCAGATGTAATAATCTAGTAAAACATCAGATCCATACAATAAACTTGACAAACGTAGCAGGTAAGTCGTCTTTATAAATTACTGATTCATATGATGGACGAAATTTCTCTTCTTTTAATCATTGGAGAATCAAATAGGTAAGTCTCATATAGGTAAAGTTTCCATCTTATCAATATAACAGTATCAGAATAGGCCAAGACTTAGGACAGATTGATGTGAGGGGCGACTAATCATTGTATAAAATGTGCAGAGCGGTGCAACTCCACAATTTAAGTAGGTACAATTTTTTTAAGAAGTAGGTAAGTACATCTATTTGGGACCGCTTTCATGGATCCAGTCAACCTTGTCTCCAATACAAAAAACGCCTCAGATGGAGACTCTTTCCTGGGTATAGCTAATAGATGACATCCGAACTAACCAGTGAAGGAGATAGAATTTTCCTGACTAATTCTTCAGTGCCATAGACCGAGGACAGAAATGCTGGCATACTTACATCTGCAATTTTGCGAACGCCGAGGCCGCCTAGGCGAACTGGAAGGGACGCCTGAAGCCACACTCGGTCGTTCAAATTTATATTTAAAATTTTGCATAGGGTGTCTTGCAACACCCTATCCACACGACCTAAAAGAGACAAACATTTAAAAAGATGAGTTGAACGCAGAGCATGTGTAAATTTTGGTACGAAAAGACAAAACCGAATAATGGTGAAGGCTGAATGAATATTAATTTGGAATAGTCGGTCCGAAATTTCACAAAAATTTTGTATTTTCTCTTCAACAAAAGACTCGTAAGCATCTTCTAAGATTGGCGACCCAAGGAGGCGGAGAGAACTTTTTTGTAAAACTTTTAAATTTGGAGCCAAAGCATTGAATTTTGGAAGTACCGAAAGATTGTCAATTTGATCACTAAAGAAAATTTCACATTTGGAGGGATTTAGTTCTAGGCCGATTGAACTAAATTCTTCTTTTAGGAAAGCCAAATCTTTTAATACAGTCTCCACGTCACCACCAAGAGAGCCGTCATCCAAATACCAAATGTTGAATTTAGAATTTAGTCGCTGAATTATGGGGTGAATAGCCAGGCTGAAAATGACTGGTCCGAGGGGATCACCTTGTTGACATCCTACCGCTGAATTTAAAATATTGTCCTTATAAAGCAATTTTGAAGGGTGCCTATAGCATTGCCAAAGAAACTTAAAAATTTTGGGGGTTTCCAATTTGGCCTGTGTCAACAAAGTGTCCCTATTAACCGAGTTAAAGGCATTCCTCAAGTCAACTTTGAGGATAACCTCCCCTCCACTGCAGCCAAGGAACGTGGAAAGGGCATGTACAGCAGCCTCACAGCCCCCTTTGGAGCCGAAGCCGAGTTGCAGGGGCTGGAATTTGTTGGTGAGAGTTTCATTTATAGTAAGTATTTTTCACCTTCAAGTTGTTAAAAATACCTAAAATGTGTAGTGGTCGTGCCAGAAAGGTACTACAGGGCACATACGTTATATCAGCGAAAATATCAGAGTACATATATTGTATTCTATAGTACAATAAAGTACACTTTTTTTCATGAATTTGTACCACATGAAAATTAAGATAATCATCCGTGGTCGTGCTACGGAGAATCACACGTGCAAATCTGCTGAGAGTCGTTATTTCAGTTTACACCTATATTAATTGACCGGGGTTTTTATGTTGTAAGTATCGTTATTGGCTAACGAGATCCTCTCCGAATTTCAGTTCAGGCAATACCTAATGGTTTCCCTTCCAAACATCTTTACTAGCCCCGAGGGATCATGTCTATCTCGGCCCAGTACTGCAAACACTGAAAATTGAATCAGACAATGTTATTATTTTTGCACATTAACGATCAATATTACTCATCACTCAATATTATCCACATAAAGACTTTAGTCCTGATTGTATCCGAGGCCACGGGTGTCCTCGGAGCTCAGGGCCCGCCTTCCGGCTCTTCGTCCTCCACTTCACACGATCTTGGGCGTCCAAGGTAGTGAGACCGTTTGCACGCATGTCATCCTCCACGACGCCAAACCAGCACTTCTTGGGCCTACCCCTTCTTCCTGGACCCGGTGGGGGTGCCATTGCATCTACCACTGTATCTCATATCTGAACTCACAGCCCAAAAGTTATAAATTTTAATACTAGACGTAATATAATTTATTAATTATATCACACTCTTAAGAAAACCTATAAATACGAATCGATTTAGGGAAAATATTGTGATCGGTCCAGGCGGGATTTGAACCCGCGATCCTTCTCTTACAGGGTGAATGCTTTTGATCGCTAAGCTACCCGACCTGCCCCTATATAGCTACAAGTGGGAATTCACTGGCCAGCGTTTAGTAGAATAGAATAGATAGAAGAAGAAGAAAGAAGTAGAATAGAATGACGAATGTATGGGATTTGACGTTTATGACATGATATGAAAGTCGATAATGTCATTAATGTCAAATCCCATACATTTCTCATTCTATTCTACCAAACGCCGGCCAGCGAACTACCACTTTTCTAGAGGGGCTGGTCTGGTAGCTTAGTGATCAAAAGCTTGGACCGTGCAGAAATTTTTTCCTTACTATATCGATTTGAACTAATTAGCATACTAAATGCTTAAAAGATCATTCAAAGCTATAGGCACTAAAATTATGAAGCCGTTTTGGTTACTGGTGGAGCAGAATAGAACCACTCCATCTTCCTGTGGGTGCTTTAAATGGCGACTAAGGGATATAGCTGGTCTCCATCCGACAGTTCAAAACAAAGTGCACGCTAGACGGCAATAGGCTCGCCCCCTATAACGTGGGGAATGTTAATACCTCACTGCCTACCCCTTTGGGATTTACAGGCGTAAGTATAATTTATGTATGTAGGTATCCTATGATCAATGATCACTGATGTTAAGTTCATGCTGCGTAACGAGTGTTGTACTTACCTACAATGAATACAACACAAGGTTTTATATAATGAACTAGCTTTTGTTGATGATGATGTTGGTTACCGCAACAAAACATAGCCTATGTCCTTTCTCAAGGTCCAATCTATCCCTATACTAAATTTTATCAAAATCGGTTCAATGGTTTGGGCGTGAAGGCGTAACATACAGACAGATAGACAGACAGAGTTACTTTTATTTATAACTAACTTTTGCACGCGGTTCCGCCCGCGTGAATGTCGATTATCGCGACCAAACTGACCAAACATAGTCTATGTCCTTTTTCATGGTCTAATCTGTCCCTATACCAAATTTCATCACAATCGGTTCTGTGGTTTAGGCGTGAAAGCGTAACATACAGACCGACAGACAGAGTTACTTTCGCATTTATAATATTAGTATGGAAGTTGATGAACTACGAGTATACTTACTATATACATAAATACTCGTACAAGTTACATAGGTAGATAGGTATAATTATATCAATGCATAAATAGGTACAAACTTCAGTTACAAGCGCTACTCGACAATAGATGGCAGTAACAACTTAACACTTACGGCAATTGTTTTGAACACATAGCCCGTAAGTTTCGTTCACGATTAGCTTAAGACCGTAAGGTGGCGCCACTATGATATTTTCTGGCGATAATGGTACAACGAGAATAGCATAGTTAACTCTACTGCAAGTTTCACTTGTACAAAATTAAAATACTTCTGGATACCATATCAAAGCAATATAGTATCAATTACCTACTTAAATTGCCTACCTTACATACCTTAGTTCATTATAAGAGATTCTGAGTAAACGTAAAATTAATGAGTTACCTATGTACCTATAAATTTCTTTTATTTTTCCTGATGTAATCGAGAAGCTTCATTTCTAAGACTTTAATAATTAATTTAAATTATAAAGTAAGAACTTCACAAGGGGGTAAATAGTTAAAAAAGTCTATAACGTGATGGCAGCGCCACTGTTTTATTATATCACATAGGTAGCAGATAAGTACACGCTGTACATGATGCGAAGTGGTCATCTTGTCCTAGGGATATGTGCAATACCAGAAGCATCACACTCGTGCTGCCAACCCTACAAGAACCGTACTTACTGGGGCCTGTTGTATATTATGTAAATATCCTTTCTAGGATCCAATAGATGAAAGCTACTACAAACCACGCGGTACAAACAAAGTCTGGTTCAAATAGCTTGCACTGTCCTATAGTTTTTAATATTTTATAATGCAATGTTATTACAAATTTTGTCAGTTATACAGGTTGTCCCAAAACTTCAACTTGAGATCGGAATAATAAAACGAGTGCAAGTTATGCATTTTTATTAAGAAAATCTTAGCTCTTCTGTAAACTGTCACCAATCATTTTACAATCTACTGGTTCGAATTGAAGACAATTTCTTTCAAGTCAGACCAGTTTCAATAGAATATCACTGTCGATCCGTATCAAGTTTTTCATTTAACACTTATGAAACACCTATTTAATTTAAAACGAAAAAGGTTTTAAGTTTATTGAAGTTAAGTTCAGAGAAACTTAGTCTGTTTCTGATCCGTTTTACGTCCACACCCTGTATATAGCGTCCAGTGTAGGTAGGTATCTCTAAATCAATATCGTCTTTAAGTTTGTACTGATTGACTTTATTTGATGGTACACACAAAATGATGCTCTGATAAATGTATTGCCCATTGTCCATGCAACGTTGTCAATACACCGGTTACTATCACCCATCGGTAATATAAAATGACCAGTTTCAATGACCCTTTCCACCCCTTTCATTCATACATCATTACGAAACAAACGGGGGATAGTATGTCAATACAGAGGTCTAGCTTCACTGGTTCAGTTAGTCTTTCAATCGCATTTGGACGTATAAAATAAATCACCTTACAACACAGACCGCCCATTTTGAGTTGTCTTATCGAACTTTGATTTATAGCATGTGACAGGGTTATTTTTTAATAGTTACCTAAAACTGTCCCCGATCACCTACATGAGACACGTCACATGAAATGTAATAAGTTGATGTGACATTTGATAGAATGGTTTATTCATCAATATCGGTAGTACCGGTCTTTAAAAACGTATCTTCAGTATTTATATGAGTTAGTAGTCAATTCGCACGAATTAAACTAGTACGAAGTGTACTAATCGTGACTTTAAAAAAATATAGGTTCTCCGCAAAGTGGGTAGATTTCGAAACTAGATTCAACTGTTTCTATAGGTTATTTACGTTAAGGTTTATTAACTAATGAATAATTATGCCAGTTCTCGTCTGCCCATGGTTATACACCATAAAACGTGGAGTTCTTCACAACACACATATTGTTTCCTTCTTCCTAGAATACTGGGTACTTTAAGTGGAGTGCGAAAAAGCAAGTGATGAGGCTGTCGAACCACTGTCGTAGGATTGTATCTGAAATGGTATTAGGTAATACTTAGATAACTTTTAAATCATGATTAAAAAGAAAATGTTCAGTATTTAACTTAGAGTAGCATCATTTACTTGTCCTTGGCCCAAATATTTGAGGTCATGCTTATGTGACACTATCTCAGCAATCACTTACGTTTTTGCGACGTTATTTTTTACACGATCCATCAATCTTATTTTCCTCTTCTCTAAATACTTTCCTTAATCTAGACCTAGTTCAGCCTAAAGGCTGTCTGCTGAATAATATAATAAATAATGTTAATCCTTTGCAAGATACCTTCTTAAACATAAATGGTTTCCAGTTACATAAGAAAGAGGCTTTCACTTTAAGGCCTGGGGTTCGCTTACACCTTCTAATCCTTTAGATCTGACTTATGCTGCTCTTCGCTGCCCACCTCACCTCCTAACTTTGAGAGAAAAGCCTATGCTAGAGCCTCAACCATCTGGGTCTTAGTGTTCTATTGAGATTGTTTTGGCCCCGAAAGACTTGATATATTGACATATTACACCAATTAAATTTGTTAACTACGTCACAAAAAAACCACACCTATTCTAGACGAACTGGTATTTATTAAAAGTAGTGATAAAACATCTCTATAAATAGCTACTGGACTGGTGAGTGGTGACAATGGTAGTGTCCACAGTAGCCGAACGTCGGCCGTAAGCGATAACGGATTATTGATGGGGACACCTTCCGTAGTTGGCGGTTAACACGAGATGGATATCTTTGCTTAATTCGTTTTATCTTACCTTACAACTATTTGATAAAAGAAAAAAAAAGAGTAGAATATTGCGTCGAGTGTGTTTGTCTAAAGGAGAATGCCCATTGTTGGTTGCGCTTTTAGTCGTACGCGTCAATATTTCAAATGTTAAAAAATAATATTGATTAAAACATGCCTTTTCGACCCTGAATCGCTTCTGTAGAACTTGGGGTTTGAAAATTGAATCTTAACAATGCGTAAAGTTAAAGATGCATCTTTGCAAAACGATCGCCATTTTTTGCCAATGTTGCCATTATATTAAATATAAAATAAACTATTGATGGTTATATTAATATAAAAATCTTTATAAAATAAAACGGTTAAATAATAATAAACGTGATAATAATTCGTAATTTAATATTAATATACATATTCGTGTATGTAGCGGTAGTTTAATTAGGATAAGTAAGTACCTAATCAATTTAAGTTGTAGAAAATGATTTTTGTTTCACTGGTAGTTTTATATGGTATCCCTCACAAATGACATTGACAATAACTAACTCGGTAACCTACATTACCTATTTATTTTACATTGGTGTGAGTGTCACCGTGAATCGGTGAGCACATAGGAAGTAGGCGAAATGGGCAACACAGAGCAGCTGATCACCCGTCCGGTCAACGATGTGCGTCCCCACTGGCAGTAGTAGACGAGGTCCACCATCTCAACATTACATGGTAATATTTTGTACATGGTACATTAAAATGGGATATATCTATAGTATTTGTCCATAACAAAGTCGACATCAGTCGCTCGATCCTACATTTTGGCGGCAGAACTACTATTTTACGGACAAACCCTATTATTTTGGCGACAGATCAATCCCACCTAAATCTCATTTAAATATATTCAAATTAGTAATCTCATATATTCATGAACGTATACTTTAGTGTCACAAAGATGCCAACATTAAAAAAACGAAACTCAAATTTTTTTTTTTTTATTTTTTTTTTTACACAGGACACGTCAATTTGACTTCACCTCGCCTGATGTTAAGCTAAAGGCAAAGTCTCGGAAAGAGGGTCACCATCGTAAACTTTTACCATGTTAACAGTGGTGGCACTCAGCTTAACGGCCTCATTAGATGCCTTTTCACGCCCCGCTTAAAGGACCCGGGACTGTAGGAAGAAGGAAACACGTGAGCTGGCAGGGAATTCCAGGTCTTAGTGGTGCGGCATAGGAATGAATCACTGAAACGCTTGGTTCTAGCAGGTATACTCTGCACCGTAAATGGATGACATCTTAGCCCTGCACGTGTCGTCCTGTGAAGGAAAGGGGAGGGTGGGACTAATTGGAAGAGCTCGTCAGAACATTCACCATGGTAGAGACGGTAGAAAACTGCCAAAGACGCAACATCTCTACGCATCTGCAAAGGCTCGAGGGTGTTCGTGACCTTAGGATCCCCAATAATGCGGACCGCACGTCGCTGCAACCTGTCAAGAGCATCTAATAAGTACTTTGCGGAGCCGTCCCAGAGATGTGAGCAGTATTCCACGCAGGAACGAATTTGGGTCTTGTATAGAAGACACCACTGCTCCGGCGTGAAAAAACGTCTCACTCTGTTCAGGACTCCGAGTTTACGCGAGGCTGATTTGATGATACTCTCGATATAGTTTTTGTTATTCAGTTTGCAGCGAACATCCATACCGAGGATAGTGAGGTGATCCTGCAGTGGCAGTGGTGTGCTCTGAAGAGTGGGAAGGGGAAGGAAAGGAGATACCTTTGCTGTAAACGCACATGCCTGGGTCTTCTTGGCATTGAACTCGACCAGGTTCCTAGCGCCCCATTGAGAAATGTGGTCCAGGATCCGGTCCTGCTCAGTGACAAGAAGCTGCCTTTTTTCCGCGATATCAGACTGCTTGGCCGCAGGATGTGCGTAATAACTCCCGTGTAAGGTGCTGTCGTCTGCATAGCAGTGAATGTTTCCGTTACAGAGCATGTCATTGATATGCAGAAGAAAGAGAGTGGGAGATAAAACGGAACCCTGCGGCACGCCAGCATTTACCTGCAAGAACTCCGAAGCTCGTCCATCACAAAGGACGCGAATACGGCGCCCCTGCAGGAAGCTTGCAACCCAGTTACACAGTCTAGGAGGCAAGCCGAAGGCTGGTAGCTTGGAAAGAAGCGATTTGTGCCATACCCTATCGAAAGCTTTGGCGATGTCAAGACTAATTGCCAGTGACTCACCGTGCTTCTCCATAGCCTCACCCCAAAGGTGGGTCATGTACGCCAGAAGATCACCCGTTGACCGTTTCGGTCTGAAACCGTATTGCCGGTCACTAAGCAAGGAGTGATCCTCTAGGTGGCGCATGAGCTGTGTGTTAATTATGTGCTCGAACACCTTGCACAGCACTGAGGTGACGGCTATGGGTCGATAGTTGGCTGGGTCCGAGCGATCCCCCTTCTTGGGGATCGGCTGGACATTCGCCTCCTTCCAAGCCGAGGGCACTGTACCCGAACTGTAGGACAGTCGGTACAGCCGCGTTAGCATAGGAGATAACTCCGCTGCACATTTTTTAAGTACAACCGCTGGAATACCATCAGGACCACTGGCTTTCCGGACATCGAGTGATTGCAGTACTGCACGGACATCGCGTTGCCTGATACGTATATCAGGCATTGCGTGGTCACCAGTGGGCATTGTCCGTGGCTGCATACCACAATCATCGACTCGAAATTGACCAGCAAATTTGCTTTCTCTTGCGGCTCATGGGCCAGAGATCCATCGGGATTGCTCAGCGGGGGCAGCGAGGGCTGGCAGAAGTTGGCTTGCACGGCTTTGGCCAGTTGCCAGTAGCCACGGCTACCCGTGGGATGCGCCACTAGCTCTTGGCCCAGCCGTGCTATGCGCTGGGCATCCGCCCTGATGCATGCCCTCTTGCAGACCTTTGTGGCTCTGTTGTACGCCGCCTTGAAGTGACCCACGTTGGGATCGCGCGTGGCGCGCGCCCGCACCCAGGCGCTGTACGCAAACTGTTTATGCTCAACAGACTCCGCGCACTCGCGCCCGAACCACGGACGCGCTCCGCGGACTCCGGTGACATCGGTGTATGGGATATAATATTCCATACCTAGACCGATCTCACCGGCGACGGCAGTAGCGCTCTCAGATGGGTTCTTACCCTCAAAGCAGCGTTCAACCCACGGGATGGACGCATAATAATCGCGCAATCCATCCCAGTCCGCTGACGAGTAGTGCCATAGCCGCCTCTTCCCCTGCACGGGTCGTGGGGGCGCTACAATGGGCACGGTGGAGCGGACCAGACAGTGGTCGGAGTTACCTAAAGCAGCAATCACCGAGACACTGTACTGGTCCGGGTGACTCGTCAACAGAAGGTCTAGCAGAGAGGGCTCTAGGCCGGACTCTCTTGGTATCCTCGTGACCTTGTGCACCAATTGAGTCAAGTCATGCGCCAGGGCAAATGCGTGAGTGGCTCTTCCCGCATGGTTTGTTATGGCGGAGCCCAACCAGATCTTGTGGTGGGCGTTAAAGTCCCCCAAAAACACCAATTCGGCGTTCGGAAACCGCTCCTGCGCATCATCTGCCGCCTGACTCAGGTATTCGAATAGTCGAGTTATCTCCGCATCTCCTGTATGGGAACGGTAAAGGCACACATAGATCTGACTCGTGGAGCCATGGTCTACGTGTACCCAAAGGATGGAAAAGGATGGGTCCTCTAGACAGCGCAAACGGCGACAACAAATATCCGCCCTAACAAACACGCACACCCCGGCTTTTGCTCGGAAATGTTCCTCGATAACATAGCCGGGGTAAAGTAGGTAGGTCGTGTCGTCAGGGCGGCGTATTTGTGTCTCCGTTAGAAACAGCATAGCTGGTTTCGCCGTCTCCAGGTGTTGGTGGACGGCGTTGAGGTTTTTATGGAGCCCACAGATGTTCGTGGACTCCACCTCAAATAGAGTTTTTGTGGGAGAGTCCCTAGCCGCTGTTTCAACAGATACTGTATTGTGCGCTGCCATGAGGTGAAGGGTAAGGGAAGGCGTGAAAAAGAGGTGATTGTCGCCGCAGCACCGCGTGGCAAAACATGGGAGATTGGTTTTATCTATGAATGTGAGGCGTGACGAGAGCCGACGCGCCGAACGGAGTAAGTGTCACAATATTTTTGTCTCAATGTTATTGGTTTTCTAGTTTTTATCATTTAATTTCTCAATAACCCCAAGTTCTGTTACAATATACGTTTATATATCAGATAATACTTAATACAGGCTGTACAACGCAGTTTATACATATGTGACATTGCAAACAAAAGTGTGAAACCATCCTCCATACTGATATGGGCATTCTCCTTTGTAAATATCAATAAAATTACTTCTTAATTCTATGAAGCTTTTTTTAGAACAGAAATGGTGTTTTTTTATGAAGCAGACAAGCACACGGCCCACCTGGTGCGCACAGTGCGGTACGAAAGGAACTTCATCCGACGCCTGCTCAAGCTGTGGAATAAACTCCCTGCGGTGGTTTTCCCAAGCGACTACAATATGGGGTTCTTCAAGAAAGGCATTTGAAGGTTTCTTCAGGGTAGGCAGCACGAGTGTAACATACGGTGTGGCATACGTCCATAGGCCGCGACAACCAGAGCGAGGCAGTATTGTATTTTGTATTTCAAATTTGATACAAGACGTTGAAGCCAGACAAGAGATAATGAATATTGACACCTATCTGCATAGGCGTAGCGTGCTTTTTTGTAGTGTTATCAGTTAGTTTTTTTAGCGCTCCCACAATAAGTTGCTACTGGTCTATTAGTGGTATTTTGCGTTACCAAATTAATTGTTCCCTACAGTCATACATACAATTTCTCAGTTATACTAAACATTATCTACTTCAAAAATATTTATTAAGTCCTCATTATTGCAACACTCACAAATGAAATGCACAACATCATTGCATTTCGACACAGATCGATTATTAAAAAACGAACAACACAGAATTGTCTCTGATTCAAAATAAAATTAGCCTCCTCACCTACCATCATCGCGAACACATCAGCAATGGGTACCCACTCCATCATTTTTATCGTTTAAAACAAACCGGACTCAAAGAGAGGCGCGATAACTCGGTGCCGGGTGAAAATTTGCAACACTTATTCTTCTGATTGATGTTATTCATTTATCATTCCCCTTGTTGCCTTACGTATAAAACTTTTAAAATGGGTCACAGGGTCTCTGCCTGATTGCTTTACTCACTGCTTGAGTAATTAAAATTTGAAAATCGATATACCATTCCGTGGGGTTCGTTTGATTGAAGAACGAACGAAAATAAGACAGATTTTTGGTGGAATATTTTGGTGGCTTGAATTGATTCGTTATGAAATATTGAAAATGGTGTAAATTAAGACTTTATTATTAGTTTAACTAGTATTATTTGTATTGTTTATATGAAACAAGAATACCTACACCTAAAAATATCAATTATGGACATGAAATAGAATAAAAATTACTTTTTTAAGTAACTGTAATTATGTTAGTTTTAATTTAATTATTATTTTAGTTTTAATTTAGAAATAATTGTATAATGTTCCTTAATAAAATTTATATTAATTATAACAAAAAAAAGTAAATAAATAAATATTCCACAACATTCTACACAACGCTACCTAGACCCATGGTAAGCTTAATTATTGTGTTATGGAATCTAGAATGCGGATAAACATACTTAGATACTTTTTTTGTAAATACTTACTTACATATTACCTATACATAGACACACCCAGACCAATGCAAATAGCCATATTTATGCATACAAATATTTGCACTGAGCGGGGATCGAACCCGCGCCTCCTGCTTGGCAGTCGCGTGCACTACCGCCACGCCACAGACTGTCAAGTGTTGATAGCTTAGTGGTTAAGGAGTCCGCCCTACGTTCGAGAGGTCCCGGCTTGGAATTATGATCCCACTTACGTTAATATAATTTCAACACAAGCAATTAAGCATCGCTAAAGGGGTTACAATGAAGTACTCACTAAAAAGATAACGGTTGGATAAATACCTAATAGAGAGTACCTACCTACCTTTTTATATTATCTATAAGGCAGGCAAGAGTCATACACACTTGATGGTAACGCCATTATTCATGTCTTATGGGAAGGTGAGGAACAAAGGAAAAGAAGGAAAGAAAGAACCGTAATGCTAAGAAACAGCTGTTATTACGTATACGTTTATTTAAATATATCATATAATATGTTTAAATAATACTAGTATGTTGCTCTAAGCGGAACTTGGAACTTTAAAAAGAACCGTTGAACTTACTTACATTGTTCAGTATACACTTAGGTATCAAAGCCCACGTCAAAACATTGACGGAAGATCAAGTCGACGTCACACAGTCTGGAGATAGTATCGCCTGATGATGCAGAGGCAAGGCGCCCCCGCGTAAACTCGACAGAAATTCCACCACCATGATATTCATCAATACTTATCAAGCTTAATTCTTGCATCATACATTGCATCTTTCTTTGAATGATTCTCTTCTGAACGTTTTATAGACGACGTAATGAATATCAAAGTTAAGATTGATGCGATATGGTTGAATGAGTTGTCTTTCAAATTGTTATAATACTTGGTAAGATTGAAACGATAAGTCAATCAAGGTGCTATCCGAGTAGCTTGCTATATAATTGAGAAGACTACTGCAGATTGTATTGGACAAACTTAATTTACTCCTTCATTGTTCTTTTATTTTTGATCCAAATTCAAAAGGTAGCTAAGAACAATCGGCCATTTTTTTTCTTTTCTATGCTTGCGGATTTCCCCTCAGCCCTCTCACGATTCACGTTACCAGACCCAATGAAATCTTCAATACGAGTACCACTGGAATTCTGCTTAAAGCAAATGGTTGCAAGCAATTCCTAGAGTGGAGAGTGTAGAGATACCGCACCAAAATGTCTAGGGTTTAAGCCAATCTCACCTCCAAACCTGTATACCTGCTGACAAAAGAATGAGAAACTAGCGCCGGTCTTGCTCCCGATATTGGGAGTTAAGATAAGTAAATCCAGAGAAATAGTTGGAAAACGATGTGATCTGGACTAACTCTGGATGATGATGCTTGCAAAACACAACGTTTTTTTTCGTCCACGTTTTGTAATAGGTATTGGGAAGGTGAACAAGTTGGAACGCATCGCCATACATAAATTTAATATGAATATATTCTTACTGAAGTTAAACATTTGTCAAGCTGATATTTTAATTGCTGTGTTACCTAACTACGACCTTGTATAAACCATTAGCCATTTGTGAATACAGCTTTTTCTACTGATTACGTAGTTTTTAGGAAAAAAGTCGCTAGGACAAGAAAATCACAAAATGTACGGACTGAGGTAGAAATATGAAAGAGTGTATTCAACTGTGCCCTACTAGCTGCCACCGATATCATTAATTTTGATTTTTTTTCCGCTTAAATGTGTCTTTACAAACCAGTGTCAGTTGACGTACGAACCTAGCTAAAGTATGGTGAGCAGCGAAAGACTCTAATTCCAAGTTTAGGTTGTTTTTTTATTATTATATTTGGTTTATTGTATATTATGGCTGAAAGAGTAGGAGGCAGTCACTGCCTTAAAAGCCGTATAAGCCAACTTGAAAGGAGGAGAAGGCTTAGAGGAGAAACCTAAGATATCCGATTTGAAAGCTGGGGACAGAACAAGAGAAGGCGGTTAGATCGCTCTTCCAGTGAAGTGGCTTTTACTAAGAATATTAATAGCCCAGCTGATGTGTGATTCTAGAGAAGATAATGATGGTTTGTACTGACTCCTACAGCAGTCATAGTGAAACTTCCAAACAAAATTTATTTCCGAATAGGCCTCAACATTGTATAGTCGATGTACACAATTTTATTATTATTACATGTTGGATCAAAGGTTTTCCTCATAAAAAACTTGTTTAGATGTCTTTTAATTTGCCATTGCATAAAATATTGATGACATTTGTAAATTATTGACGAACATAATGAGTACAGAGGTTTATTAGTTCTATAGTATACAATGTAACGTTCTTGGAAGTCAGCATTTTAATGAGTTTATGTTGGTATTATCTTTTTATATACTCACATTGCTTTTAGATTACCAAGCAAATTATGGCATGAAAGCTTTATCTGTCATGAGTTTCTCATATTTTATAACTCTTCCAGTTATTCTACGTTTTCTTTATTATATTGATGTTTTTCTTTGTTATGAAAAGTTCTCAAAGCATAGCAATCTAAAGGAGCTAGTAAATTATCACCCTTTACTGTTACAGTCTTTCACAGTCACTGACTCAAAAGCGCTTCAATTCAATTTCAATTCAACACAAAAATATTTGTGTTGAAATGTCAACTTTAATTAGGATGTTGTTTGTCATTGATTGCATATTTAATTTAAAATATGCAATCAATGACAAACAACATCCGTCTTCTTTGCTATAGGTACGTAGTAAACTGTTTGTCCTATCAGTTGAGTGTCGTGTATTTTTTTGCGTCCAATGTAATAGGTATTGTAGAATAAATGACCATTATTTTAAATGATCTATGTTTAGCTTGAATGTTTAAAATGTACGTTGAAATACTGACGCTAAGTTTTCATTAATTTTATAAATTGGTTAGCTTAACTACGTTAATTATATTAAGTATTTACTCTGTGGCTTAATATAATTGAGTTGGTTGATGCATGCACTAAGGAAATGAAAAAAAGGTTTTTTCGTTTCTCAATTATGTTTATTAGTTGCATGCAATAACATACAATGATACGTAACCAAACGCAAGTAAAATATTATATTAAATTTCCCAATGTTCCTTAAAACATAACATTTTTGCTATCTGTACCAGTAGCGTACAATAATTACCGTCTCCAGTTCCGTGCAATGTCGCGCGAGCGGCTGTATCGAAAAACTTTTAATTTAGCCAAGTCCCATTGTGAGCCTTTTAAAAAGCTTCAAGTATTGTATGCATTTAACAAGGAGCCCGTGTGACAGTTATTAATGGATTTCCTACTATTTTTCTTGGCAGCAAAGGATTTGGTTTATACTTTGTATCTACAGTCTTAGTCTTTGTTCAGTTCCTATTCGAAATCTGAATTTTTATATAACATTGCCTTTTACGATCTATTGTAGGTGGTTTGTGAGTATGAGCCATGATTTTACCCACGGTATCTTTAATTAAGAACACCGTAGCTGTCCCTTGTCTGACACAATACTGTGCAGGTGTTCAGCTTAAATCGAAACTGCAATTGACTGCTAACTGACATTTACTTTGAAGCTTGATCAATATTGAGAATCATCGACAGTCACGTCACTGTTCTGTTGTGGAATATTATTTGCATTGCAAATGTGCGAGTTTGCACCATACTATCAAGGTATATAATACATCAATGACCCCATCCTTTTGACTTTATGTCAGCAGCACGAAAAAGTCAACTTCAGGTATTGGTATTTCCAACTCCATGCATCAGCTCGATGCTGTAAAATGGAAATATTGTTATCCGAATATAACAAACTAATATCTAATAGACCTGATGTCCGAACTAATCCAAATCGTTCCTCTCTTGATATATATTTTTTCCCTTTCTAAAAAGATTTGAATTAAACATAAAAAATGATTAAAAATTCATTCAAATGAATTTTTAACTTTTTCAATTTTTAACACTAATAAACTTAGCTAAATTGGATGTTGGTAACTGTTGAATCGATTACCCTGAAAGTTTTAAGTGTTTTTTTTTTAATTGTGAGCTGCGGCTAACTGGTTATACTTACAATATTTTTAACGAGTGAAAAACGAAAAAGAATTTGAAGAGTTGTTGGGGACATTTCATAATAGCTTTGAGAGTTAGTCACCGTTTCAAAACTGCGCGGTCGACCCACGTATGTTATCTACAGTTTCTAAACGGAATGCATCTCTAAACTCATTCTCACAAAAACACTAAGATTTTACCATAGAGCGGTATCTTTGAACATTTACCCAATTATACTTATTTCAATCGCCATTGTCTACGGGTAGCGAGTGCGAGGTATTTTTCGAAATCCGTAGCACAGATCCGCCACAATCATTAGTCATTGTGAGCCAGTGCTGAGAGACGCTTTTTGCGAACGGAGGTACTGATGCAACCAAACTGACGATGTGCATTGGCAAATCGATTGGAGAGCGGGTGTTTTGTGTCCGGTTTATTTTTAAAAATAATATTGGTTTTCTTTGTTTACTTTGGCTAGTGTTTCGCTTTTATCTCTCGGTCTTTAGTCTAGTTCTTTGATATTAGAAGTAAATTTTTCAAGCTTAAGAAACTTAGAAACATCTTAACATGGAATATTTATAAGTCAATTTTAGTAATAGACAATGACCATTTAGTCATTAGCTTATATCTGAGTATTTCTGAATTCACTAAACTTATTTTTCCTTTCTCTTTATTAATTAATTCTGAAACTACCGTTTATAACATTACTTGATATGTAATACTTTATGATGAAGTATGTATTTTCATATTTGTGGCAAGATTGACAAGGTAAAATTTAATTGAAAACCAACGCTATATTCATTAAACCACACCATTGCAATGTACCAAATACGATAGAATGGTTTCTGTTCGAATTGAACACCGAGCACCCCTGAGACCGATCTATCAAATGTCTGCGATATTAAGTTTTCTAACATTCCCGTCAGATACGAAAGCGATTGTTTCGTCATACAATTCTCTGTTCATGTCAAAATATTTACGTCGAATCAGTACAATTTTACGGGCGATCGATCAGATGTTAGAAAGTAAGATGTACGCGTGAAATTTTAGTTTATTTAAGTTTAATGTAATAGTCGACGTTTGATCGATCGGCATTAACGTGCAGATTTGTTTTGTGATTACGTAGATATCTATAGTTAGTAGGTATTATAGAATGATCAATGCTTTACTGTGTGGTATATTGATCACAATATTGTATGAATTGTATATTTATTGGATGTTAAATGTTCATAATTTACACCTACCTACGAACAATTTATGAAATACATAGCTATTACGATAAGATTATCTTGTCTTTTGCACATTTTTAACAGATATTAATTGAGATAAATAGGAAAGAAACTCAAAATAGTGCAGAGTTAATCCACTTTGTTCAACTGTTTGTTCAACGAATTGAACAAACTCTACAAATTTGGTGTCATTTGTTCAACTATTTGTTCAACTATTTATTCTATATAGGTATAACTACTTATTTAACCTTGTACTAAGTATATTTATATATAGTGGCAGACTCATGGAAATATCTCTATCCGAGTATTAATAAAGCTATTAGAATGCTGCACAACTTTTGTTTCACTTCAAGATCGATAAGTACTTAATAGGTACAACTTTCAATTCAATTTTGCGAGTTCGTAAACCTTGTAATCACTATTCGATCGCACACTTCTTATTCTGTTATTAATATTTTCCAAATAAACAACTTCAATTCGTAAAAGAAAATTCTAATTCTGGAAATAAACCCAGAGCAAGCATGTTATCGCATCACTAACCCGATCTTCTAAAAGTAAATAACGTAGACAAAAAAAACTCCCAACAATATAACAATATGAAAACACAACAACAAAAGCTCTCCCTCTACAGAGGGATAACCCTGAGAGTGCACACAGAGGGGTGAAGAATGGCGATAGCAATACTTACACAAGGATATCGTGTGTCGGATAAATTTATGCATTGAAATGCAAATTGCTTTTGCTTTTAGATAAAGTTGAAGAGGGTTAAAAGATTTCATTGGGTCTGTGACTGTGCTGAGTAGGTAGACGTGGTGTTCAAATTGAGGGATACATTATGTATAGTACCGATACGAGTTCATTGTAGTATATTTATATAGGTTGGTAATTTATACTTTGTAAAAATGGTGTAACTGATATTACCTATTTAGGTGACATTGACACGGTAATTTATTAGGTACTACAATACATACATTCAGTAAGTGTATGTAAACTAAATTTAAGAAATTAAAGCAGTACATATGGACTAAGTATTGATAAATTTAAATTGATATGCTTCATGTTAGTTCCTTCTCATATCAGACAAGCAATTTGTTTATATTCTTATTCAAGTAAAAGAAAGTCTTTTTTTTATCGTGAGATAAATCCCCACGGATACCACCCCTACGGAGCCGGTGGAGGTGGTTATGTCGGACTCGAACCGACTAAAACGCACGCCGTCTTTGGTCCTTGGTGGTGAGATTACCAAAAGCATATCTCTCGCACCCCGGCAAGTAAAAGAAAGGTTGCCACTATCCTAGCCCATGAACACCAAAGCAACTAAGTAGGTTCTCAGGGTTGGCTCAGTCTGTATAAACCTTTCACAAAACTTTTTTAAGAACCAATTTTTTCAAAAGTAATTTACTCCACAAACTGTACGTTTTTCAAGTTACGTTATGAGAGCGTTTTAAATTTAACAATATTTGTGACCTTGGTAGATTAACAGTTATTGATTTTCATTTATATTTCAATGTTTATCAATAGTATTTAATTGATTTTGATTGATGAACGATGCACTAGAGGCTCTCTATGAAATTTAAATCATTTGCTCTGAGACTACATTAACACACATGCCTATTTCCATCTTTCTCAAAGTAGCAAAACTAAACCATATCAAACCAACCAACGGCAGACATGTTGATATTCTGTTCAGTAATTATATAACGCAAATAATATTTAGTTTTATGTTCTATTGATTAGAACAGACCACCCAGTCTCTGCCAAGTTTCCCAGGAAATCATGTCCAATATCCAATCTAAGGGCGCAAGAGGAAAAAAATTGAGCCGCGACGCCAGCGCCGCTGCACTGTCGCGACTGCTTGCTGATTAATGAAACTTCTGCTCACTGAACTGGAAACCATCGTAAGTTACACACAAGTCACGAGAGAAAATCAACTTTATCTGTAAGCAAGTAACGTTGGTTATAGCTTGCGTTTAGATGGTATAAAGATGGTCTGGAGTTGAATAGTCAGGAATACCAAACGTTCCCCCTCGACACTGTAACATTTGACGTTTTTGTGAGACATACATACACACATAAAATGGCAAAATATGAACTTTGCTGCTTTAGAAAAATGTCGTATAAATCATGGTGAATGTATGTTTGAGTAAAAATATTGGAGCGCGAGTGAAATATTGGTATGAATACCTATAAGAATACTTATTTTCTAACATAAGTTATTAAGAAAGGGTAGCACAAGTACGTCCCAACTATTGATTTTGTTGGTAGTCACTCAGTTGTTTTAAGCTGTAATGAGAATGTGAGAACGTGATACTTTAATGTTTCCAAGGGTAGATACATAGATAGGTAGATACATAATTCCTTATTGTACACCAACAGATTTACAGTAGAACAAGGTAGGCTACATATTATACAGTTGAATGTACAATAGGTGGCCTCATAGCTTTAATTTTTTTTGCTCTTTCGCTATTATAGATTTTGTTTCAGAAGGATCACTTAATTTCTTGAATATTTTAACTCTTATTTGTTTTGTTTTAAATACTTAAAACTGGTAAAGCTTTATGAACACTTGTTCCAGAAATATTCCCTCTCAGGTGACGTCACTAAGGGAGAGCGTGGGAGGCGGAGAGATGAGAGTGGTGTCAGCTGTCAAACGTTTGACATACGATGACGTACCCGCGTCAGAAACTTGTGCGTAGCTTTGAAGAACTTGCCATATGAATATACATCAGATAGTATTTCCCCCTACTTTTATATCAAAATTTACCTCACACATAAACAATAACAAAGAATAGAAAGAAAAGTAACCCAAAGTATATAGAAGAGAACACAAAGAAATGTGTAGGACGTATATACCCGATAAATATCATCGACGCCAGCCACGACTATGGGGAGGGGCGAGACTTTACAAAAAATGTCGGCACTCGGCCCAACAAAGATAGGAAACGCAACCCGCCATTACAGAAAATTGGCCAAACGATCCCCTCTTCACAACACATGATTGGAAACACGACTGCAAAATTTGAAATTGTATTTTTTGCCCCCAATTTTAATGACACGGTTTCATTTAAATATCCCAAAAACGAAAAGAAAATATCCACTAAATGTTGCCCAGAAGGTATTTAAATAAAAAATAGAATATTATACCTAAATGATATTGTTTGGAAATCGTAAAATCCAGTCTAAATAAACTCTCTTCATTCTGACGAGAGTACCGTAAAGGCAAAACAAGAAACAAAATAATACGATCAAAGTCAGCTAAATAGGTTTTTCTCCAGCTGTGAATTTGAAAATACGAATGTCGTATATTCTCATAGTCGTATACACGAATTTAAATACGTATACTTGCGTTTTAGAGTTCTAAATTGCTTGTTGGTAAAGTAAGGAAGTCCAAAGTTTGATTAAGGGCCTGTCGTATTGTTCATTAAACTTGGATTAAGTTTGCGCTGGATAGAACGAGCTGGCAGGCAGTTAGCGTCACGAGAAAAACACAACGGGAGTGAACAAGTTTGTCGAAGAAAGTTTGCACCGATAAAGATGTCTTCATCGGGGGACACTTATCTTTAGGCGAATGAATTAAATTACAAAAATTGGGACGTCAATCAAATTTGTTTCTACTTTCCTAGTCATTTATTAAAGGAATGGATATACGATAATTTAGATAGATAATAATGATGTAATTATGAAACGGTGGTAGTAGGTAGTAGGTAGGTAGATTCCTGGTAGTTGGATAAACTATTTTGGGTTTTTGGATTTTTTAGTATTAGCACAGGGTCAGGCAGTTTGACCAAAAACAACAACGCGCTCACCTCCTGTAGTACCGTGTGGGAGGCAAGCGTATCGCTGTTATTACATACAGGGACCAGAAAGTTGATAATAATATTAAATATGTTATGTGAGTGGTATCTATTTCATACAATGATGCGTGAAGTACCTATGCCTTCTGTCCAATTATACAGTTATAAAAAAATCTATAGCGCAATTGCGAGACTGTCAAGAGGGTTCAATTAACTATTTTTGTGTACAATGTTACGAAAAGGTATCGATCATTGTTCCCTCTGTGACGTGTACCGCTAAAGAGTCAATTCTTACACTTCCCGATAACTATTATCAAAGTTCAGTAGCAGTCAATTAGTTATCATCTAAGTAAACAATACACTAGACAATCCATCATTTTTATCTACGTTTGTGACATGTTTAATATTTTTTGTATGCTTACAATAGGGTAGTGTTCTAGGTCATCGGATCCTTACTAATACTGTATAATGTCTTAGTTTTATCTTAAAACAATTTATGATATAGCTTAACTATACTTACTGAAACTATGACTTTTATAAGTACATATTTTTTATTACCAAAATATAAAGAATCTTTTTATACTTTTTATAACTTTTTATATTCCTTATTAAATTTCAAATCTATCTTATTAATCATTGTACACGTGGACTGAAGTAAATGCAATATTCTTTTGCACTCTAAACATTTGCACTACGTGGCAGTGCGCTGTGACGTCATCACGTACCACCGTTTTGTATGGAGCGTTTATGGGCGGCTCAAGAAATTGAATTTTCAAAATCAAATCTCTTCAAAACTATGTGCCATAAGATATTTTCACTTTAACCGTTATTTAGAATGATGCCTCCGACCGATTTCGGCCATGGCGACCACTTTGACTCCTAGTCGGCTCGGCGCTGATGCGCTCGAAGATGGCTAGCATAGCCGATCTTCGCGGTGAACTCTCGTTTGCACTAAGGGCATGTGAGAACACCACTTACATAATGGTATTGAATGGCAGCGGGTGGGCGGACTTTCAGCTCATCGCGTTTACCGTCGAGGTCTGCCTTTCGCTGTTCCTCGAAATCGCTTAATCGTCTTTGCACCACCCTGCGCCATTTTGGACGTTGCGCTGCCAAACCTTCCCATTGAGACGGTTCAATCTTGCATCTTTTCATATGACGCTTCTGAACATCTTTAAATCTGAGGAGTTGGCCGCCATGTTTCCGCTTGCCCTCCTCTAGTTCAGAGTAGAAGATGCGTTTCACCACTCTCTCCTCCGCCATACGTGACACGTGACCGCACCACCGAAGCTGCCGACGCATTAAGTAGGCCTCAATGCCACCGACCTTGGCTCGTCGCAAAACTTCGGTGTTACGCACTCGGTCGGACCATCGGTTCTTCATGATTGAACGTAAGCATTTGAGGTGGAAACGATCCAGAGTGCGTATGTGGTGCCGATACACACACCATGTCTCGGAGGATTATAAGAGGTTTGGCAGCACAATTGCCATGTAAACAGATATTTTGGTGGCCAGCTTAAGGTCATGTGAACAGAAAACCTTGAAACGCAGCTTCCCAAATGCCGCAGCTGCGGCACAGATTCTGCTGCTGATCTCATCATCAAGGTCACACTTGGATGTTATAGTGCTCCCCAGATAGCGAAACTTGTCAACCTGCTTCAGCATGTCCTGACCTAGCTGTATAGACAGTGTCTCGTGACCATGTGTGTCCAGGGACATCACCTCCGTCTTCTTGACACTGATTTTTAGGCCGAACTTGCAGCAAGCTTGGTGAAAACTGGACATAAGCTGTTGCAGGTCATCAGGGGATTCTGCCACAAAGCATAAGTCGTCAGCATACATGATTTCTGTAATCATGGTATGGGAGACTTTAGTGCGCGCCTTAAGTCTGGCCAAATTAAAAAGACTGCCATCTGTGCGGAAGCGGATGCGGACTCCCTCAGAACGAGCTTGTAATACATCCCTGACTACTACTGCAAAGTACATGGCGAACAGTGTGGGCGCTAGAACACACCCTTGTTTCACCCCACAGGTAACGGGGAAGAAATTTGATTGTTCGCCATCGACACCGACGCAGCATTGCATGTCGTCATGCAGGAGTCTAAGAAGTCTCACAAACTTCTCCGTGCATCCTAGCTTCCCTAGCACGATCCAGAGGGCTTCACGATGCACACTGTCGAATGCCTTCTCCAGGTCAACAAAGCAGAGATATAGCGGACGACCCTGCTCTCTGCTTTTTTCCTGCAGTTGACGCACAGAAAAGATTGCTTCACAGGTGCCTCGTTCAGGTCGGAAGCCAAACTGGGTTTCTGGCAGTATATTTTCAGACAGAGCCCTTAAACGGTTTAAAAGGACTCTGGCAAAGGCCTTTCCAAGGGCAGACAAAAGCGAAATACCACGGTAAGAGTTGCAATCGGAACGGTCACCCTTGTTTTTGTAGAGGGTACAAATGCGAGATACTTTGAAGTCATCCGGGACTCGCTCTTCCTCCCACATACGAGTAAAAAGTTTCCAAACCGACATGTACAACTCCCCGCCGCCGTATTTTAATAGCTCTCCCGGTATAAGGTCAATACCAACCGCTCGCTTGTTCTGTTGCTTGCTTGTATGTAGGTACAGTTTATGATATTAATAAAAAAATAGAACACAACTCTATTATAGTGACAAAGAATCATACTTTTTAATTGATGTAAAGCCGTTATCGTATAACTTCAAAGGTCAATTCTCGCTTGGTATACTGCATGCTGTATGAGTATAGAAGAAAATGTAAAATAATAAAAAAAAGAATGGATGAAAAGAAGAGAGTCGGAAAAAGAAGGAAAGGCATAAAGTAAGGAAAGGAGAGGCGTTTGATAGTCTCATAGATATTGATTGTAGTCTTGTGAAGTCTCATTTGATAGTCTCATGAGCAACACGTATGTAACAGGAACCTACTAACCCGGGATCATATTCTTTCTAAGGGGCATACTTTGAACAACAATCATTTTACTGCTAAATGCTTACTTTTTTGTGAACTTAAATATAAAAAAGCCAGTCGTACATAGCTCCCTCCACATCATACAGTGCAAACAATTCTATCAAGAATCGTTTTGGCACCTTTTTTCTGCGCTACACCATAATGAATTGGAATTCTTCATCGGCACATTCTTTCCTTCTTCCTACAGTCCCAAGTCCTTTGAGCGGAGCGTGAAAAAACATATGATGAGACCGTCAGGCTACGAGTAGTTTTTGAGATGGCCATTATAAAAAATACATCCAGTATGGTACTTCAACTTTTGAAAATATCGAGTACCATACATACATATTTATTCTCACGCCTGCAAATCCCTGAAGGGTCAGGCAGAGGTGGTGGTGGCACAATTTGCCAACTATGATTTAAGGTCTCACGTAATTGGAGGGCGAGCCCACTGTCGCAAAGCGGACACTTAGTGATGGGTTGTATGTTTACTGTCGGAAGAACAGCCCTAGCCCTTAGTCGCCTTCTACGACACCCACAAGAAGAGATGGGGTGGTCCTATTCTACTGCACCGAAAACCAACACAGCATTAGTTGTCCAAAATGTTCGTTTTCATAAAATTCCTAACAAAACTAATAAGATACCTTAGCCGAAGCCAAGTACCTAACCTAAAATCCTACATTGATTCTCCACCCAACAAAATATTCGAAGAACCAGTATCAAAATATCTGAAACGAGCCAGATACACGTCTATTTATTGATCAAACATCCATTGATCGGGTGTTACCACCTTTTGTGGCCGGTCGGGAGCTGGCGTGACTCAGCAGAAACCTTCCGTGATCCATTGTGATCATCTAATTCAATAAAATCACCATTTTTGTTTATTTGGTGGCCGAGTCGGCTCCCTTGTCGGGTCTTAGTGTAGCATTAGAGGCTTAGACGCTATCATAGTGTATCGTGACGTGGTAGTTTGTTTTTTGTTCCTAAATGTCTTTAGAATTGTGATTGGATTTGTCACGTGTAATTGGTATGATATGTGATATCAATTTAAGCTTGATGTGTAATGATTATTAATAGCACCCACAATTAGGTTAAACAGTAAAATTAGGTCAGTTCTCTAAATACTTTTTGTAACTCCTTCAAGTACACTGCTTAGGTAGGTTTAGAAAAGTACACGGCCCATGTGAAGGGGAAGCAGTTACTGCAGTCAATGAATACCTACTACTTGCAACATCAGGGACTCCATACATAAACCTTCATCGGCTGTCTTGCCGATCCTGTGAAAACCACAGCAGCACGATGAAAATGGTTAAGGTTTTTAGCCAGCTCTTAATAGGTATATCATATCAAAGATTAATTTTAAATTGTTGTCATCTTCACTTTTTGAATTTAATTTTCTGTCAACATAAGTGTCCATTAATAATATTATTTCAAGACTATCTTGTTTATTTTTATTACCTGTATCTTATTATATTGTATAGATCCTTAGCTATACCTAGTTTTCATAAATGGGTACCTACTACATATTAGTGCTTTATCACTAATTGCTCATTCTCTTCAGTAAGTTTAGCTATACTTAATGTATATTGAAATTTAGCATAGGTATTCAATCAAAACAACACCTATACTAGGTGTAACCGCGATTAACCGCCTACATTTTTTGACTCATCAGGGTAAAATTGTAGTGCATATCAAATTATCAAAAGATGACATGACATACCCACGAAAAAGACGTGTATCCCTAAACTTGGATAGGAAACACAAAATGGCGGCAATAATAGATAACTTAGAAAAATAGTCTGTGTAAAAAGTAAGTATATCATCGCACCTCTTGCTATAGGCAGGGAGTTCATCCTCATACATGCGACCAGAAACTGCGCATTGTACGATATGAAAGAAACTTCATCCCGCGCACGCTCAGGCTGTGGAATGAGCTCCCTGCTATGTTTTTCCCAAGCGATAACAATATGGGGTTCTTCAAGAACTTCATTAGAAGGTTCCTTCAGGGTCAGCAGCGCGACTGTAACGCCCCTGGTGTTGCATACGTCTATAGGCCATGGTAATCACTTTCCATCAGGTGGGCCGTGTGGTTGTATGCTACCTCAGTGGTATAAAAAAAATTAAGGCTTCACAAAAAAGTGCCAAAAAAGTTTTCAATTTTAAGAGGTATAGGAATAGGAAAGGAATAGGAATTGCCACAATTTTTCAAATACCTAGGTATAGTAAAAAGGTATTTCAGCTCTAATAAGAATATTATGACCTATACTCTAAGAACTTTTATTGCCATTCGCATTGGGGTAACAGTCCGGTAGACGGTAATAGTAGTGAAGCCGCAACATAAAAGAGTATACAAATCAGGGAGAAGAGCATAAAGGTATTAATATAGGTAATTGTTTGCAGATCCGATTACGACCTTAGGTAGCGTAAAAATATTTTTATTAAAATACTATGTTAATATGATGAGGAGGGGTTCTAATTATGTATCATTAATATTACGTGAAGTACCTGTGACTGATACTAAAATGCAAATGACCGTATGATGGCTGTACACGCTTTGAATTAAACTATTAATATCCACCTAATTATATCTCACTTGACGTCCATTATAATAATGAACAGTATAATAAAGAAAAATAAAGGAAATTGCATATTAAATATTTAAAACGCGCCGTGTCGCTACGAACAGAGACCATGTTCATTCTGTATTATTATTAACCAGCTTCTTAATCTCTTCTATACTAGTCTTTTCTAAACTTGGTTCTCATTTACTCTAATTCAAAACTTTACACGACAAAGCAAGATAGCTATATAAAAACAGTTGCGATGTCAACGAACGATTTATGGCTCTGTTTCATTCGCACGCATTCTGTTATTTACGAGCGGGAGGGGGAAAGCCATGGTTGCAGCTTTATGCTTCGGTATAATGTAGCTACATAGATTGAACCTTGATGCTAATAGTTAAGGTTGAAATTTGTATGTTACCTTTTCAGTAATAAGTAAGAACAGCAGCTCCGCCTTAAAAATGGAAGGTGGTATGTAAAAATTGATGAACATGTATAGGAGTCCTTAAAGTGACAGAGTGTGCTGGCGTGTTGGGCAGTGTATATTGTCTCAAAATGTTGCAGGACAGCGCGCTTCTAACACCATTGTTTATTATCAAAAAGTGATAAATCAAATGACTTTGCAATAATGCTCGTTTAAAACTTCAGCGTTTATTAAACAGTGAATTGAACTGAATGTTTCTGTGCTTGTGTTTCGTGGGACAAAGTGAAGACAGTGGTGGTTTTATATGTGATGATCATCATAACAATACAAGAACGTATGATTTGTGTTTATGATCATATTAAGGTAACAAACTTTGAACTGATTATGAAATAAATAGAACTAAGTGAGATAAAGTAAAAGACGTTTCATGCATACATGCAACTTTTTGGAAAGATCTTAAAAGTGCTTATAGACCTGTTGACCAGTTTTTATTGATGTGAAGGCAATTTAGGAATACTGTGATGAAGTATTGAATAACAAATGTGAATCGTATTCGTTTGGTGAACAATATCAAGTTTGATTACGTTTTGTATCATACGATACAGTAATATATAGACATATGCAATACATGTTCTAATTATTATCACATAGAAAAAACCAAAAGATGTTGGTAAATTGAATGGCGGCCATATTAACAGGCGTGTTGTGTGCGAGGTGATGCGCGGAGTGAACCACGCCCACCATGAGCTCATTCCTCACGAACGGCGGATACCAGCCGCAGCCGGACCCCAAGTTTCCGCCCTCCGAGGAATACAGCCAAGCAGACTACATACCACCAGGGGAATACTACCAACACCAGCACTTACAATATGGGTACCAACATCAATATGCACCGGTCCAAATCGGCACAGGTTACGGGTATGGAGGATACTATCATCCTCTACCCCAGCATCCCCCTGTTGCTCCCCCTCCAAGACCACCAGAGCCTTCACATCCTTCAGATGCAGACCATGGTTACCCATCACACAACGCTGACAGTACTCCAGGCTTAGCAGAACTGGGTCTAAGGTTAGAGAGACATATTGAGGAAGCAGCTCCAGCTGGAAGAAAACTTCATGCATTGGGACGTGAAGGTTCACCTGTCTCCGAAATGGATGATGAAAGGTTACTTCTGGATAGTCCACCTGTTGACGACGATGACTCTTCTATATGTTCCGATAATACAGACAGGGTTATTTATCCATGGATGAAGAAGATACACGTAGCTGGTGCTTGTAAGTATCATATTATATATATTTTTAATAACATTGCAGCTCTGAATACTATATAAATTATTGCCTGACTTAATATGGTGGAAATCAGTTAGCACCAATGATGCATCAATCAATCATGCCAAACTTGTGGGATTTCTGGTTTAAAGATGAAATAGGTGTCTCCATCTCCATTTAAATAGACCTTCATGCTGGTAAGTCGGGTTACATCCATCCCTAGGTCGGGCACTTTACTACCTATTGGTACTGAAAACTGAAATAAGACGTTAGGGTCCATCTCAGGTTTACATGGAATGTAATGATTCAATCATGTGAGTCTGTGATTTGTCGGACACACGGGTAGAGCTATAATTGCGTTATATAGGCGATATAATTGCCTCATTAAGTAAATGTGGTTCTCCGCATCTCCGTATTGAGGGTTTGTCCTCTTTATGAGATATGTGATAAACAAAAAATAATAACTTAAACATAGTTGTTTTTCTATTAATCCATACGTACCTGTAATAGCTGGTAATGAATGATGGCTATGGTTAAACTGCTGAGTATTGCTGTGTTTAATCATCAATAAGGACTATATCTAGATGAGAAAAGCCCCACCAAAACCTTCGGGGCATAAGTCAACCTCACCTGCAAGAAGGTATATCTACTGAATATTACGAACGAGGTTCTGGTGCAAATTTTGCTCACTGGCTTAGGGGGACTGGTGGTTATTTCCCCCATATAAGTCCTGATAAGTCGAACAGCGGTCTGAAGCTAAATGTGGCGAAGACAGAATACTTGGCGTTAAACTCCACAGATCCCACACCCGTTCGCATAGGCGATGATTTGGTCGAGCGCACGGATCAGGCTAAGTACCTGGGATCTGTACTTCTCGTTTCTGGTGACATCAACTACGACGTCAAGGCACGTACCTATTGCCGCCTCGTAGGCTAAGTGGCGGGAAATGACTGGCGTCACTTGCGATGCTAAAATGCCAGTTAGGCTGAAGGGGCAGGTCTATAAAACGATCATTAGACCTGTCCTCTTACACGGCTGTGAGGCGTGGCCGCTATTGGAGCGACACAAGCAGATGCTGCGTGTGACGGAGATGAAAATGCTGCGGTGGATGTGTGGAGTCACGCGTAAAGATCGCGTGAAGAACTCTCGCATCCGCGACAGCCTTCATGTCCGTGACATCGCAGATAAAATGGAAGAGAGCCGCCTTCGCTGGTGCGGCCACGTCTTGCGGAAACCGCCCAGCTACGTGGGTAACAAACGCCTGGCAATGGCGCCCCCACCGGGTCCAAAAAGTACTGGCTTGGTGTCGTGGAGGGTGACATGCGTGAAAACGGTCTCACTACCTTGGACGCCCAAGATCGTGCGAAGTGAAGGAGAAAGAGCCGGAAGGCGGATCCTGAGCTCCGAGGGCACCGTGGCCTCGGATGCAATCAGGACTAACGTCTTTATGTGGATGATGATGAAGTCCAGATAAGTCAAACAATGGAGAGCCGATCCAGGACTCCAAAGTGTAAACTTTGAATGCAACTGGGGGTTGGCACTTTATTGAAGAAATTTTTTCGCAGTAATAGTTGTATTTCTGGTCGTGGTGATGGTAA
This sequence comes from Eilema sororculum, assembly GCA_914829495.1. Lineage (NCBI taxonomy): Eukaryota > Metazoa > Arthropoda > Insecta > Lepidoptera > Erebidae > Eilema > Eilema sororculum. Next base: position 16,183,249 of record OU618545.1, on the reverse strand, counting down.
AACACTAACTATATATCATTGCCGATAGTATAAATATCTACTAATAAGTTGAAGCTAACGAAGGAAAATCTAAAATTAATTTTACCGAGGCCAGAATATTAACCACAAAATATCAGGCTAATGCAATCTTTCACACTCCACACAACCTTAGCTGGATTTAAATTCACTAAATAGTAATTTTAATTATAATTCTTATCGTGGCTATCCTGCTAAAACTGTTCTCTGACTGAATTTGTCAGGTTCTTATAAAAAAGGGTTATTTTTTAATATATATACTCGTAGTTAGAGGGTATTTATAAAAAGGAAAGGTTCATTTGAGATATGTATTCTTATTCACAACGTAATTGAAAAGGATTACAGAGGGAAATAAAGCTTGCAGGACCCTACTACACAGCCTCCGTGGCGTGGCGGTAGTGCACGCGACTGCCACGCAGGAGGCGCGGGTTCGATTCCCGCTCAGTGCAAATGATGATGATGATGATGAATATGGCCATTTGCATTGGTCTGGGTGTTTCTATATATAATATGTATGTATTTACAAAAAAAAAGTATATAAGTATGTTTATCAGCATTCTAGATTCCATAACACAAGCTATAAAAGCTTACCATGGATTTAGATAGCGTTGTGTAGAATGTTGTGGAATATTTATTTATTTATTATTTACTAGTCACACTTGACATACACATTATAAGCATCCATTTAGAAGTTTGCATCACATATCTTTTAGACTTGCTTTGAATTGGTGTTTTGAAAACACATATTTTAGGTTTAAGATCTATTTAGTACCATTATTATCAGTAATTAGTTTAATTAGTTTCTATGTATAATATGTATGTATTTACAAAAAAAAATGTATTTAAGTATGTTTATCAGCATTCTAGATTCCATAACACAAGCTAGTTAAGCTATGCTTACCATGGGTCTAGATAGCGTTGTGTAGAATGTTGGAAAATATTTATTTATTATTATTATTTATTAATTATTTATTCACGTTTGCACGAAAACAGTCTGATAATGCCGTTTATCATCACGTCAAGAAATCTTCATAGCTGACACGGCAATTCTAATGCTATTTATTTTGGGAGCAAGTTGGTCATCAAACAATCATTAAAACTTGTTTGTTGATGTGATTACCTACTTCAACAAATGTTTATTGCCTTATTAGTTTACACACAATAATATAACAATATTAACTCTACGACTGTGTGATATTTTAAGAAACAAATTCCAATCCCCGGGTTACCCGACCCAGGCATTGGAATTGAATAGTTATTGGTCTTCTTTAATTTTTAAGAAATTCTAATGACGGTAGGTTCTAAGCTCGGCTAAGTAACTGGCGGACGGTAATAGATTCAACCTTTTTAGATAGAAACCAGAAATAGTTACAGCCGGTAAAAGTAACTCTTATAGTACAACACTTCCTACCCTTCGAAGATCTACAGGTACCAAATAAAACGTGTATTTAATCAATTTTATAAAAACTTCAATAGTATTCATGTTTATTCATACTACTAAAACCTACCAACAAACAAAATTAACACTTGGAGCGCGATCTAACGTTTAAAAGTAAGAAAAGATAAGTTTGAACAGTCATAGGATTTCGAAGACCCACAATCCAACAAAAAACATTCAACAATACACACAAATCACAAGCCAAAGCCCCTAATGACTAACAAATGAATATAAAAGTACATTTCTACAAGATTAATACACTCACATCAATTTCGCACCATTGTGGAACTACCAACGTGAAGTATTTCATACATATTAAATGTTCGCGGTTTGTTACATGAAAGAATTAACAAATCGTCAGCGATTTATAACTTTCCCTAAAGTGCCGAATATTTATAAATGTTGACGAATACTCGTCTTCGAGTGTGTCCTTTCTGTTTTGACATTTTACTAATGCGATGTCATTATAAAGGTCCTAAGACGCCTGGGCTCTTTGTAGGGGTACAATGGGACCAACACTCATGTTAATGAGAGTCATTTATTTTTATAGCTTTTAAATAGTTATTTGTGGTTGCACATTTGCCGTGGAGATTATTGATATCTGGGGCTTTTTGCCTTCAGCTCTTTTTCTATTATCGTTATTTTGTATTGTCATGTGTATTTTGGTTTAAAGATATTGTGGCGTCCTTTTTAATGAAAACTTCAGCTCAAAAGCATGCCTGCAATCGGCTATGTATAAATTAAATTACTTCATAATTATTTTTTTATGGTTGATAGGCTCGCGTTTGACCACTTGACCACTTGCAATTTAACTATTAGAATTAGGTACCGTTGTTTACTTACTACAGGTGTCGTAATCAATATTGACTAAATGTTCATTTCTATTTAATTTATACAACCTACTACTACCGACTCAAATCAATAATCATTTTTATTGTACAACATGTTATACTGTCTAATCTAGTCGGATTATAAAATGTATGCCTCAGATATGTAGGTATTTTACTTCATTTTAATGCGCAGATAGATACCTTAACTACTCTTTAAACTAACTATAACTCTAACTCTTCCTACTCTCTACTAACTCTAAAATAACTATTACCTGCAGTGCTTTATATTGAATACATTTTTCCGATTAGACGAGTTGGGTAGAACTGAAAGACCGGACAGGGGCACGAATGTTTTTTTCTTTTATGAGAAGAGGTGTTATGTGTATTTGGCGAATAAATAGAATTATTCGATGATGTAAATTACTCCATAACTCCGTCATTTGACATCCTGATTTTTAAAAATATTTTTATAATATACTTCTACACTAGGTATATGTTCTAAAGTAAAAAAAAACAACATTTATTTGCAAATGTTTTTTTAATCCTAGTATTATAATTACTGATTTACTGTGTGATCGTGATCAGTAATCACAATAACTATCAAGTTTAATATGTCCCCTATGATTATATTTTTAACATATATTTTTTTTAATTAAAGACGGATATAAAAAGAAGGGAAATTGAAGTGATTCAGGTGTGGCTCAATAGCTCAGTTGGAAGAGCATTCTCCCTGTCAGGGAAAAGTCATGGAGTCAAGTCCCACTTGAGCGCTTCTTATTCCCGATGTATTTCAAATATGATTTGAAGTCACGGTTTTTTAGCTTTTAACAGTAACTTGTTCTTATAATAATTGCTTACAGAACCATGAAGCCAACCGTAATTGGAATTAAACTATAAGATGAGGTAGCTTACGTTCTAACAGAATGAATTATAAAATGCGCTTGACTTACTAGAGATAGAAATGTATCTCTAGCACAGGCCGGCAGCGCAATTAGTCTATGAAATGGTTAAAGAAATTAAGAAACCGTAATGGAAGAAATTGGACCTATTCATTCAAATCTAAAAGTAGTCTGTTACTCATTTAATAAAACATAAATTTAGTAAGATACTTACAATAGGGTAGTGTGCTGGGTCATCGGATATTTTTAAGTTCTGCTCTTAGTTTTATCAAAAAAATATGCATAGTAAACTAAGATATTGCCTAACTAAACTGAATCTAATACTTTTCATTAAGTATTTATTTCCAAAATAGGTAGGTCAAAATTATAAACAAACGAAATAAGACAAAATTCATTATTTTCGAATCAAATCCTCATTAAATTTCAAATCAATCTCATTATAATTTGTAGCGCAACGTGGACTGAGATAAATGCGATATTCCCTTGCAATCCATACATTTGTATTACGCGCCTGTACGCTGTGACATCATCACATACCACGGTTTTCTAAGGAGCGCTTTCGGGCTGCTCGAGAATATAATTTTATTAATTAAATATCTTCAAAACTATCTGTCATAAGAAAATTTCATTTTAACAGTTCAGGTATGACTTTATGTACCTATGTAAATGTGTAAAATATTTTTGAGAACAAAACTTCCGAATACTAAATAGGCCAGTACCTTAATTAAAATACTTGTATGATATTTTAAAGCATTTAGTATCGAAAAACATCGGGAAAATTATTATTCTATACTAATTTATACTAATTATTCAAATCGATTTAGAGATACCAAGCAAAAAAGATCCTTTCTCAATCAACTTAATCAAAACATGTATTTGAATACATGGAAAAACAAAATGCTCAAGTGGGACTTGAACCTGCGACCTTTCTCTTACAGGGGGAATGCTCTCCCAACGGAGCTATTGAGCCACACCTGAATCACGTCAAATTTCCATTCTCTTTATAATGCTTTTAATGACTCTCTGACCATCAACACCGAAGCGAATTGAAACGTATTTTTTTAAGTAGATTTCACAAGAAACATAAAATACAGACTGCACTTGTGGTATAGAATCAAAGAATCAAAGAATCAAAGAATCAATTTCATTTATTCAGTTTAGGCACATAAAGAGCACATATGAACGTCAGAATTTTACAAGTAGGTAATGTCAATCACAGAAAAAATAAATAAAATAAATCATTAGAAAATGATTCTTTCGCTGGTTCGGTAGGTGGTTCTACTGAGAAGAGACCAGCAAGAAACTCAGTGAACTCGATTATCCTTCTTTTTTTTTATTTTAAATATGGTTTTATTTATAGCAATTTTTTACAGTGCGAGCAAGAGATGAGATTAGGATGACCATGCATCTTTATCATTTAAATATTCGTCTAATTTATAGTAACCTTTTTTTATTAAGCAATTTTTCACTTGAATTTTAAATTTATTAAGTGGCATGTCTATCAGATCCTGAGGCATTTTATTAAACAATTTTATACAATTGCCTACAAACGAATTACCAACCTTATGAAGCCTGAGTTTTGGCACTGCAAGTTTATTTTTGTTTCTAGTATTATAATTGTGTTGGTCAGAGTTTTTTTAGAAGAGATCTAGATTCTTGCGTACATATAAGATATTATCATAAATGTATTGGGAAGCAACTGTTAAAATATTAATTTCCTTAAAAACTTCTCTCAGCGAGTCACGGGGTCCGAGGCCATAGATTGCTCGTATCGCGCGTTTCTGTAATATGAAAATAGTCTCAATATCGGCAGCTGAGCCCCACAGCATCAGACCATACGACATAACGCTATGAAAGTAGCTAAAATAAACTAATCGTGCCGTTTCCTCATCAGTTAATGACCTCATTTTTCTAACCGCATAGGCAGCTGAGCTAAGTCTTCCTGCTAAGGCTGTGATATGAGAACCCCATTGCAGTTTATTATCTATAGTTATTCCAAGAAAAACTGTGGTATCAACTATTTGAACAGATTCATCGTTCATTGTAATACTAGTATCAACCTGTTTTACATTAGGCATAGTAAACTTTACACATTTTGTTTTCTTAGCATTGAGCAGCAAGTTGTTACTTGTAAACCAATGCAAAATTTTAGAAAGAGTATTATTTACATCGTCAAGTACTTCTGTTTGTCTATCACGTTTAAAAATTAATGATGTGTCATCAGCAAATAATACTATTTCACAAAGATCTTTACTGAAGTAAGGAAGATCATTAACATATATCAAGAACAAAAGGGGTCCTAATATCGAGCCCTGGGGTACTCCCATGACTAAAGGGGCTCCAGATGAATTAGTGCCATTGATGTTAACTTTTTGTACTCTGCCAGTGAGGTAAGACTTAAGCAAGCCAAGTGAGCCGTTCGAAACACCATAATGACCTAATTTTATTAACAAAGTCTCATGATCAACACAATCAAAAGCTTTTGATAGATCACAGAAGATACCGATGGCATCCTGCTTTTTTTCCCATGCATCAAATATATGTTTAACGAGTTCAATTCCTGCATCTGTCGTATTTCTTCCTTTAGTGAAACCAAACTGTTTATCATGAAGTAGCTTGTTATGCGTAAAATGTGAAAACAGTTGATTAAATATAATTTTTTCAAAGATTTTACTAAGGGCTGGGAGTATGGAGATGGGCCGAAAATTTGATAGATCACTTTTGTCCCCTGTTTTGAATAACGGTATGATTTTACTATACTTCATGAGAGTAGGAAACTGTTTATCATCTATATCAACATAGTTCACTATCAATTTGCATAAAAAAAATAACCTCAAATATTTCGGCATATCTATAGTAATTTAGATTAATGATATTTTGCACTTTTTTTATCCATAACAAATTAAGCGTATTTGTCTTAATCATAAATAAAATAAGCATAATCATATTTAAGCATAAAATTTATAAGCATAAATGAGGTGGTAAAATAAAATTTAAAAAAATAACCCCGAAGGCTAATTGTTGCCTTCTAACCTAACCAAGTCGCATTGTGTAGTGACTGTCCTAAAAACAGCCTTTAAAATTTATGCAAATCCTTCTTATGGCAAAACATATTATACTAAATGATAGTTATGCTAACATTTGCATTATGCCAAAGGATTATTAGGCAGTAGTATCATTATGCTAAAAAAAGTATGCCGAATTCATTGTGCCAAAACATTTTACTCTTAAAATGTTATGCCAAGAGGAGGGATCCCACTAAGAAACCTTTAAAAATCCTCTGCATTAATAGATTGTCTTGGAAACCGTAAACTACTACCAGTAAATTAATAAAAATGTTCAGGTATTATCTCATCATAGGGGAATGGCTAGGCATCATGGGGGAATGGCTAGAGAGGCCACACGGAAGCCTCTAGTATCGACTGACGCAGATTGTCACCGGGCATGGGTGCTTCGGGCGATATCTGCGTCTGATCGATAAAGAGCCAACGCCCGAGTGCCATCATTGCGATGCGAGTGAGAACAAGGGTCTGCACACGCTCACCAAGTGTCCAGCGTGGGAGACACCGAGGTGTGAGCTGGTGGCCGCCCTGGGAGTGAGAGTTCTTACACTCGCCTCCCTGCTCACGGCGATGGAACGCTGCGCGGATGCGTGGGCGGTCGGCGTCTCCTTCTGCGAGCAAGTAACGCTCGAGGAGGAGACGGCGGAACGGGAGTGGTGACAAGAGCGAGACAGATTCGCTGACCGCGCTGCCTGCGTGCGTAGTCGACTCGGGCCTCAGAGGGCACAGACTGACCTTCATCCCCCATCAGCGCAGGCCTCATGGGTGGAACCGCCTCTCACCCTAGCAGAAGTAGGCTTCGCCTCCCCATTCCGGGGGGGAGTTGGAGACATCGTTGTCCCCACTCCCGAGGAGGGCAGACCGTAAGGGTTGGCCCCGGGTCAGCCAGGATGCGAGGGATAATGTCGAAAACAACCTCATCTCTGGCCTAGCGCGACAACCTACAGACAGCATGCGGTTTTAGTAGGGTAAAATATTATAGCTTTTTGAGAAACTGTTTCCTTCTATTTCTTTGCACTACTATACTTTATAATTAGCGTCTTAGCTACATTGTAATACTAGATGAGATTAAATCCTTCATCTACCAGTTCTAATTCTGTTGCTGCAGTCATGATAATAATAATATCTCGTAAATATACATTTATTCATTTGCTGCACGCTTGGTAAATAACAATGTAATAAGTGTCATAATAACTGTGGCCTAGAGCGATTGTCAATTGTTTGCCTGCTGTCGACAGGCTATTCATGTGATGAGTGTAAATTGTATATAATTTGTATTCATACTTGAGTATAAATAAATAAGATAGGGAGGTTCCGTCCTTATTATTTTAAAATAAACATTGATTAAAAGTTTCAATTTATTATGCGACTGTACATGATCTTTTGAGCGGAGGTCAAACTCACCCGCAAGTACAGTTGCTGTTGCTAGTACCAACACTCTGGTGCCGGCTTGCGTGGCTGGAAGGTCAAATGACAGTATTTCCCTTAGAAGACCAAACAGATCAATAAAATGATGAGCAGGACTCAGTAGAGCGGACACCGAACTCCAAAGGAATAGCACTCGAATGAAGAGAAGAAATTTCAATTGACTATGCAAATAATGTAGATTGATCAAAGTTCTTTGCTTAAATTGACAAAGATTGATCAAAGTTGTTGGATAGAATCAATCAAAGAATGATTACTTGGCTACGTATAAAACACAAAACCAAAAATATAGCGTAGATTGACCTTTGTAATGTGCCATATGATATCCAACTTAATTACGTATATCTAGTATCTACTGATAGCTCAATTCAAGATGTTAATTGCCATCAAGTAAGTACTTTGTCATGTAAGTTTACTGTTAAATGAAGAACAGCCCAATCTCTTAGTGACATTTTAGGACACATTTTTATAAATAAATGAAGATAAACCATATAACTCCTGATTAGTAAAAGAGTTGAAGCAGTCCTTCATAACAAACACGACAACCATCAATGGAGTCCACATCCATTGTGACCACCATTAATGAAAGGTCGAGTTGATTGATCACCTAAGAAATGGCTAGTATCGCATTCGCGCTAACTTTATGCCGAATTTAAAAAACTCTGTTGGCTTATCGACACCTGTCATTGGACTAACATTTTTCACTGAACACAATAGTGGGACAAAGAGGCTTTAGATCCATCGTAAGTTTGACGTAATGAGGCGGGACCACCTCGTGGCTTCGATAGCGCATGCGTCGCGAGATCGACTGGAGATTAACCGATGGACCACACGTTGGTCGCAGGTAGCTCGTAATTCAATTGAGATTGTCATCGTCGTGATGACGTGATAGTGGCTAACGAAGCGAAGATGGAGCGGCCAGTAGCCGTAACGGGCCTGTTCTGCGGCCCGTTGAACTACTGAGTGGTCTGAGTTCACATTCAGGGGTGAATACACGGAAGCAGTATCAAACAACATCTTGTTGTAATGATATTTTGATATACTTCATCATGATTTATCAATATTAGAAACCAATTAAAGCCTGGTAAACGAAGCAATGTATTTTTTTCTTACTTTAATCAACTCAAACACCATATCGACAGTTTTTAACAATTTGTGTATAAGTAGATTATAATGAATATGCTCATGGGCATTTCTATTTCCCGTCATGGCTATTTCCCGCGGATTTACCAGCGTGGAATTCTAATCCGGTTTCCGCAACTTCTGGGAACTAAAAAGAGGTTATAAATGTGTCATTGCAGACTATAATCTATTCCTTAGGAAACCAGCTACATTCAGCCATTCAAGCGTGATTGAGTAACTAACATTCAAACATCTTCACGAACTTTTATGAACCTAAAACTAACCTAGTAAAATATTTTTTTCTTATTTAGATTATTACATTCACTCTATTGGCTCTATCCGTTATCTTAAATTGTTACCCTCCTCTAATCATTCATGGTAAACTTACCAAAGTTACATCACAATCAGATAAATAGTGGTAAAAACCAAACCTCACTTGGAAGCCAGTACTGAAAGGTGGACGAGACTTTGACACATTCATTTTACTCGGGGTTGGTCAGGTGCAGTCTATAAATTAAGAAAAAATAAACGAGATATAGAGGACGAGAATGGTCCCTGGTCTCCAAAGTGCGAGTTTGCTTGTAATCGAGATTGATGCTTGTTTGATGGTGATTTTATGTTATGAATTGAGATATTGCCAATCTTTCACCTAGTTCTGGACTTACCTGATCTAATTGCAGGGATGCCCAGTGTAAAGTGTGGGAAGAACAGCCAAAAGGCAGATCTCGAGCTAGACCTTAAATGTAATCGAGACATAACGTTGTGAAGATGATGATGAATTGAATTGCCTACCTACCTCTTCCCATCTCCACACGCCTTAGTGAAAAATTCATTAATACAATTTGTAATTAGTCACAATATTTTGGATATAAATTTGTATTCTCATGTATACCTATATCATATCGGCATTACGAAGCATATATATGGATAGATAGGTATACCTCCCATGGACTCTATTTCTTGTTACAAAAAGTCAAGATACCTACAAACTATATCTGTATAGGTATCTACCTACTCGGCCGGTCCCTAGACCCGGATCAATGTGGCGATGTCAGTGGTCAGTGGGAATCTCGGCGCGCACCCGAGACGACCGCACATACCACAACCGCGGAGATTCAAAGAAATACCACTACGAACCCCACGAAAATGTCTCTATCCCTTTCTTGCGTAGCTATATTTTTATACATCAAAAGCTTTTGATATCTCTTTCTAGATTATGTTTTTGTTCTATTGATATTAATATAATGCTCGATGAAATTTACTTGATTGTGAAGTGGTGAATCGCTGTTACAATATAATACTTGTCGAGAGTATTGTTCATTTGAACAAAAGAACAACTCTAGGTATAATTATCTCTACAGATTTCGTAACCAAATAAAAACCTATAATAACCAAAATCTCCATAAATTAGCTTAAAATGTTTAATTGAACACTAGATATTTAATTTACACTACAGTTTTATTTTCAAATTATGTATAACTTCCTTATTACTAAACTAATCATTTTTGTACATACTTAATGTACCTGGCAGTAAGCGGTTATCATCCTTTACTTAACTAAATTTGGAGCAAATCATTTTAGATAGCCAACTACTTCAATACAAGAAAAATACTTACTGCTTATATACGAGTAGATATAGTTTTTTTGCTGATTGGTATAGGCTCAGAGATTGAAAAATGTGAAAAACAGTATTTTAATTAAAGAATTGCAGTAATCCATACGTCCGTTCCTTAGTCCACCAGCTAAAATAATAGTGTCGCGTCTTTCTCGCATTACTATTAGCAGAATATAAGGAATACAAGAAAGCTATTAGGCCTCTCCCAAAGTTGGGAGGCTTTGGATTACTATTTCCACACGTGCCAGACAGTTTGGTACAGGGTTCTATTTCGAGTTTTCCTTCTCTCGTAAGGATAAATCATCTGCGTATTTTTCCGTTAGTTGCCAGATATCTGAATAATATTCCTACGATAAACTGGTACTGATTATAACACCTTTAGCTTTCAATTGTGTATAAAGACGTCAGTGACTCCTAAGTTCCTTTAATATTCAGTACAAAGGCAATTTCCTATGAAGGAAATTACAAAATCACTAGGACTCGGTCAACAATGGAACATTCTATTCAGACTATTAGTTCTATTTTGCTATTGAGCATTGAATAACTTGAACTTTTATTTAAGCTTTCTGAACTACTGCTTTCAATCTTTTGAAAGCCTGAATAAATTGAAGAGTTACTGTATAGAAATTTGTAGAAAGGGTGTTTCCATAGAATTTAGTGGTTGGTGCCGAAATATAGTTCAGCTAATCTGTCTATGGAATTTAACCTCATGTAGGTACTCGGTCTTCATAACGGGTTACCCTTGTTTGACCGAAAAGAAATTGCCAGATTTATCACTTTCCAAAAATGTTTCGTACAATTTCATTTGCCAAATTATTACTTGGCAAAAAATCTCTAATAATTGTACCGCAAACGTTATGTTTGGGTTGTGAATGTTTAAACAATAACTTGTTTACTAACTAGAACTTTTACTAATTTTTATTTAGACAAATGTTTCTCTTGTAATAACACATTTTACGCAAAATAAAATACTTAAGGCAAATATGTATTTCATATCGTGAATTTTCCATTCTATGATGTACCATTTCTATTTAGTCAATTATTCAGTCAATGTCAATCTACTTTTAACTGTTTCGGAATTAAATAAAAGCAAATCATTTGACCAAACATTTATTGTGTAAAGATTGTTTGCTGTAATAAATCATTTGATTAAATATCAAATGGCATAATGATATTATCCTTGGTAATATTTTGCCAAATAAAAATTTGATGAAATGAAAAAGTGCGTACTGAAATTATTTCAAACATTGCATTGGTATAATAAAATGTGTCCAAAATGTGTTTGCGTAGTGAAATTCTGGCAAAGGTTTTTCGGTAAAACGGCAGGCTCCCTTTCATAACATTTAACTTCAGGTCACAGTTCTCACGCACCTCCTTCCACGCTTTCATGCATCGCATCAATCTTCCATTCCAAATTATGCCATGGTTATTCCATTTCCTCCGATAATCTCAACAAATACTGTATTCTCACTTGATAGTGACGATACATGAGAGTTTCGTAAGACTACCGGAGGCATTTCCTTCCTTATAGGTACTTATTATTATTTCCCATTCTCTTTTAACTCATTTTTATCCCCTTTACTATGTGCGTTAGTAATAATACAAGCTCTCATGTTGCAATAGTTCATAGGCCACGATACCCGTTTCCCTTACGTATCGGTTATTGGTTACAAATTAACGCAATACATTATTCATATATGTACTTGCAAAGCAATAATAAAATCAATTGAAATTAAATTTTTAAAGAAATGATAAAAGAATGATTAATAGGTTCACGTCAAGAAAATTGAAACTGTCTTAACCATGGTCAACTCTCAATAATACTACATGGGTAGGTTCCAAATTCGAAGACAGATCACTTCCTTATACGAGTATGAGAAACTGCAACAAGTACCTACCTATTGCGAAATAGTTCACGTCCATAGTTGGTGTAAAACATATCAGTTTCTATGTTGTCTGACCAACTAATTTACTTGGTGTAATTAATCACAACAAAAAAGGAAGCTTAGGCACATGCATGTGTAATTATTATGCACATTAATTAACAGCGGGCCCTGGTACATAATTTATTCAGTACAACGACTACACGCAACGCTACTAACGCTACCGAAGTTGGTACAACGCCTATTAGTTTGTATTTTGCTGGCAGACTGTTATTACACTTTAATTAAGATTAGTAGGAGCATATTCGTGTTATTTATTACTAGTTAATATGGCAAATTATATTATAATTTGCAACCTATTAATATTTACTTAACCGAAGTAAGCGGTGTGCGATCAATATGGAATCAAGCGCCAGAATTAAACGTTTCACTTTGTTAGAGATAACGTCCATATAATAAATTAGTTCATAAGATAATGTATTTCAGAAATGAATACTTAATAATTATTTTTTATCTTTACAGCAAACGGCTCGTATCAACCTGGGATGGAACCAAAGCGTCAACGTACAGCCTACACGAGACACCAAATATTAGAACTTGAAAAAGAATTCCACTACAACAGATATCTAACCAGAAGAAGAAGAATAGAGATAGCTCATACACTAGTCTTGTCAGAGAGGCAAATTAAAATCTGGTTCCAAAATAGACGGATGAAGTGGAAGAAGGACAACAAACTGCCGAACACCAAAAATGTTAGAAGAAAAACTAATCCAGCTGGCGTGACTACAACCACAGCTAAGGGATCCACACCAAAGAGTAGATCAAATAGGAATACAAATAACAATGATAAGAAGAAATCGAATAACAATGGTAGACCGGACAGTATAGAAAATGTTACGGATAACATTATGAATGATTTACACTGTGTAGGAGCACCACAAAATTTGTCGCATGATCCTGCCATTAGCCCAATGTCTCATCATGGAGGACAGATGAATCAAGGCCATCCTATGACGCCTCATCACTTGCACATGATGAGTATGCATGCAGGTATGGATCCAGCGATGCTCGCCAATTTATCCACACATGGTTCTCCCGTCGGCACTGCGGGATGTGGAACAGGTATGCCCGGACAACCAGTCATCAAATCAGACTACGGTCTAACCGCCTTATAATCTATAGATGTGTAAAGAAGAATATATATTTTTCATTATCGAACTGTATTCTTACCATTCCTTTGTGTCTAAGGTGTAATAAAGTGATTAAATTAATTTAAGATTATGTTTAAGTTGTGTAAGTATTTAGAGTAACAGTCATAATCGGATATTTGGATAGCTAGGTGGAAAAACATTACAATGTCAAAAGTGTGATTATCATTATTTTAGGGTAGGTAAACATTTTCTGAGTGTTGAACTTGTACATTTTATTTTAGGTCATTGTCATTAACAATTACATTTATTAATATTTTTGTTAACTTTTACATTGCAAGGGAAACATTACCTTTAGGCGTATTTTCATCAGTATTAGTTACTTCTATTTCGGCCTTTTAGTTACCATTTAGCCTGCATATTTAATATTTGGATGCTGAGACATCTACCTTGAGGCGTCTAATTTATTTTAGGATACAAAACTTTTGGTATCTGGGACAGAATTCAGTAAAACTACTTTATTAAAACGTGTGATTTCAAAACTTATAAAATTACTATTTAAAATCTAATATAAAACTTTAAGTGATTTGCATGATATAAAAGCCCGTTAAGAAGACGTATGTTAAACGATCATGCGGCATACTAACGTTTCTTTAGGTTTTCTATGTAATCGAATTGAAATCACGCGTTTTGAAAACTGAATCAGGCTCCATTTACTATATTTATTTTATTTTCACATGCGTCTGATTCTTGCGTATACTCCATAATATTGTGTTAGGGTAATTTATGTGAATTTATTAGCCTAGATTGTATTAAATATAATTGTTCCTAAAATACACAAAGATGCAAATGGGTAGATGTTTGTTTGTATGAGTAAAATAATCATGTATGATACAAGTGTCGTTCATAAGCAAGACTTTTGTGATGTAGACAATGACTTAGGCTTAGGTACAAATGTGGATTTAATTTTAAATGAAAAATTGTTTTGTAACTGAAATAGAAAAAATGTGAATACAAAACCAATAAATATAGTAATGATATAAAATGGCACCCATTTATTTTCTTCTTATACGTACTAAGGTACTAATATAAAAATATAGAAAGTTTTACATACAAAATATACAAAGAAGAATTACAATTTTTGCTTATATATAGGTGAATTTGTTAAATAAAAGTTCGTTACTCTTGGGCGATATTTTTCACAGTCATAACATATCAAAGAAGAGATTCAGTTAAAAATTATTCAATCAAGAAAGGTCCCTCATTTACTTACTCATTTCACATCATGGAATTGCACAACAATATCGTAGCATCACGGCACCGCTTTGATAGTCGCCTACGCACCAATCATTCGTATAACATCGATATCATAACCTTGTGACATTCGTATCGAACGAAATGAAAGCAAAAATCGTAATGTATTCGTTGAATGTGAAGTCATTAATCAACGTCGCCGGCTCATTGTGTGGCCGGCACGCAACATCTCCTACGCCGACGACTACAGTTTTATCACAACACTGATATACAATTGTGTAGCTATGTTTCATATTATGAAAGTTGAATTGAGTGAATTTTAACACTTAGGCTTTTTTGTTGGAATTGAAAGTGTGTGTTAAAATATTTGGGCATGATAAGATGTTTATAAATTTATCATGCAAGTCAGATTTCAAAGTTGAAATACGTTGGTTGTTTGAATGGACATCAGGAACCATTTCTCTCACGAAAAAAATTAAAACGTTGGTTAAAAATTCAAATAAAATTAAATAATAAATTTAATTCAAATTTTGCATTTCTTGAAGATTTTTGTTCAACTGCAAACATTCAATTTGTAAAGTTTCATAGCAGCAGTTCTATGAATTGTGTCTAATTACCTACGGCACCAACAAACCGAGGAATTTACAACATCTAGGATAATTAATATTGTAATAGATCGCTTAGTAACCTTATTTTATATATCAGCAATCTACATGAATATCTTTGTTAAGTAAAATCTTCCAAAAATATTTGAATATAAAATTTAAGCAAAAAGCGGATACGAGTACACCATAAAGCTCTGAAACTGTATTCCTTTTTTGCTTTTGATTTTGATGATGTGCAAAACACATTGGCAAAAACTCCTAAATTAGCAGAACATTTTCTTATTCATTCGACAAATACAAGAATTGTTCACAACAACCCTTTTTTGCACGGTGCCTTAAAGAGTTATATTTTTTGCAAATCTCAGCACTGAATAGACAAAGGATGTTTTTGTTTGCAAGATTTGTATGCAAATAATAAGATTAGGCTACCGTCTCCATTTCAAGATTTATTGCACTTTGCCGCTTTTAAAATGTTTAGCGTTTTCATATCCCTGGAGGTTCAATTGTCAAAAACGGTAGACGGTAGCTGCTGTTTACAGTTATTTGATTGTTTTTGCTACTATGAAACAAAATGCAGAGTCATCGAGTTCGTTGAAGATTTATTTAATCTTGATAGTTTGTAATCTTGTAGATTTGTTGAAAGATTGCTTGTACTTGAAACAAAAAATAATTTGAACGGATTTTCATCACAATTATCCAATATCTACTTAATTACCAATTTTAAATTAAGTATTATCTTATCGCAAATAATCAGATCAGCAGTGGTAGTATTTAGATATTTTCAGGTCATCCTCAACAAGAAACGAATTCTTTTCTTGAGAAGTGTAGGTCGAACTAGAATCTTAAAAAATAAAATTGAGTTAAAAATTGACTATAACAATCTGAAGAGTTCGAAAATAGACTGAGTTCCATAAATATTCGGTAGGTACCTAATTTTAAATTTGTTACGGTAGATAGCGTTTTGGCATTGATTGGCAATGTCTCGTCTGGAACGCAGACAGATAAAAAATAATCTCGGACAGCCTTTAAATTCATTATAACGTAGTTTTTCTAAGGGTAAAAAGATTTGAATATATGTTTTTTCCTGACGCCAGCAAGCAGTAGCGGTCGCCAGAATCTACGAAATAATACATTACTATACCTTAGTTGCGGAAACTAAAAGCAACCATCCCATGGGGACAGGGGCATTATTTAGCAACCTTCTAACATTTGGAAACAAATGGCGGTAAAGTAAAAGGTCTATCGTGTAGGCTGTAGCAGGTGAGACTGTCTCGAGGGAGCTGTTGTAGGAAGTGGAGTAAAAATGCCGCTGAGACGGTGACTTGCTGTATTTGGAGTAAGGAGATGTATGATATTGCTGATATCATCTTGTAAGTATTATCTATATACGGTTAGTAATGTCACTGGGTAGTGGATACTAAAGTTTGATGTTTATTTTATAAAAATTTTAGCGTTTGATTGCTACTCTTACTACTGGTAGTCCTATTGCCGTTAAAACTTCCTACTAAACTAAATTGCTTGTGCTAACATAAGGGTTTCACCACAATCCAATATAATAATTTGGAATTCAGTGTGTCAGTGCTTCCCTGAGATATTAACACTGCTACTGTTCTTGTATGGCACAAAAATTGTATCTCAACCTGTAAAACCTTATGTGACAACTATACGATTTTTATTTATTACTTGTTTAATAATTGTGAAACCTGGGACATTTCGATGGTAAGCCTGACTCCATAACCTATTACTTGACTATCAATCGATCAATTAGGCTATTGCAGTCTACTACTGGACAAAGATCTCTCCCAATGTTACCATTATACGGTTTATACTGGACATTGATGGCGCTTGGTGGAATCTGCTACACATATTGAATAACACACTTGTACTTTTCCACTGAGTTTATTTTATTTCTAAACCATTTACCATTATAGATTCTATGAATTTCTGCTAACATAAGTAAGTTATCAAATTAAATTCAAATGCCATCATGAAGCCTACACAGTACCAAAACTACGCAAAAGTCCATCATAAAGTATTTGGCAAATAAGCAAACGTGACGAACCTCGTGGGACTATTTCGAAGAGCATTGTCGTCTACGCTTTGCTCGACCATAGAGTGACTTGCTGAATATACCAGTTTAGACACAGGTAAAATTGTTACCTGGTATATTATATTGATCTACTTATCACTAATATTTTAAGGCTGTGAGCACAGCAATAGCGAGTATCAGTGGTGTTGGGAGAAAATTTTCAATAGGCAAGCCGGTGGAAATGTTGGAGTGTAAATGTAAAAATCTTAACCACGGCTTACCTTTACAGAGTAAGCCGGCAGGAATCGTGTTGTATAATGTGTGCATGAGCGGTTCGTCTCCCGGATCAGGCGATTGATTTTCAATAGCTGCATAGGATTAAGACAACGCAAGGTGAATTCTTCTTATACACAACCTCCTGTTGGTTAAATGCAACGGTGGGTTACATATAAATATCAATGGACCGAAACCTACTCTTTAAAGGTGATAAATCGTGAGTAAGTATATGAAAAAAATATCTAAATAAGTATAGAATTAAAAAACAAAAGCTTTGTGTTAATAGGCCAGTTCGTAAAAAAACCATAACGCCTAAATTTCTAAACGACTGCTTGGAAGTAACCTAACAAGATTTTACCGTATCTTATGTTTAATTTACTCAACCATACCAGCGACATGCACCATGGAATTTCTATGTCGTTTAAGTAATTAAACAATAGTTTCGGGTTATTTTGAAACTAAGTAGTTAAAAATATGATTTTGATGCATGTATCCAAAAAAGTTCATTGCAATAGTAAGGTAAATTGCAAAAGTTCGTTGCACAGTTGTAACAGTAGTTAATATAATATACTAAATCTATACCGCATAATAACAAAAGCAGTAAATGAATAGATTTAATTCATATCCATAATATCCATACTATTGTTTTAAATGCGAAAGTAACTCTGTCTGTCTGTCTGTCTGTCTATCTGTATATTACGCTTTCACGCCTAAACCACTAAACCAATTTTGATGAAATTTGGTATAAGGGAAGATTAAACCTTGAGATAGTATATAGGCTATGTTTGGTTGCGATAACCGACTTCCACGCGGGTGGAGCCGCGGGCAAAAGCTTGTAAATAACGTTTAGTTCGTTATTTATCTTAAGCATCATCATAGTTCTTGGTGCATCAATCCCGGTTGCATCTAAATCTTGCCATTTGGAAGCTGGAGTTTACTCTACTCTTTATTATCCCAAACCCAATAAGGAATGCCTGCGCCAAAGCCTCGTCAGTCTATCAGCACATAAGGTTGGCTCGATGTCCCCAAGATGTTAGTGTACCACCCCACGCCTCCGCTTTTCATATAAACAATAGAAGCCTCAATAGATAGGTACTTAATCCGTTATTGATGCCTTAGGAATATAACTTTATCCTGTCGCGTACGTCTACGTAATGATAGTCAGCAAGTTTGACGCCGCCAAGTGAACTCAAAGGGCTGAAATTTCAACTGTAGCATGCGACAAATTTCAATACATCGTCTTGCGTAGGGGCGCGCCCTGACTGAATATGGCGGGTCGTCTATGTATGGTACAAGTGAAAAGCAAAAGTATAAATATTAAAATATTTTATTGTTTAGTTTTGGGAGCTTCTTTGATAGTAAAAAATGAGTTTTGACTCAATTCAGTCGTATTCCAAATGAGTGTTGATTTGGAATACGGACCTTAACAAACAAAATTTAATATTGGGATATAATTTCACAATTAGAACTACAAAATAGTGTCATATTTGGTTCGAATTGCGTCATTATAATATAAATATTATAGGTAGGTACTCGTTAAGTTTATGGTACCTGATCGTATCATTAGCACCCTTTACACGAATAGTCTTTCTCGAGGGAATATTGTACTGCATTTTTGTGTGCCAGAGCGCGCGTCTAAAGAGTTCAAGATTAAGAAGCACAATTGTGTATATTTGTATAACCGCGCAATTGAGTGATCGTATAAAGGGACTATCATGAAACACTAGGGTGATACATCAAATATGAACATTTTTTAAACTCCGCTACCGCCTTTAGCTTAAACTTGTACATCATAGTCCGTATAGGGTGGCTCAAGTCGTCTGCTGTATGTAATCCATACTCGAGTCGATTTGAGAGCTGTAGAAATGTACGTGAGAAGCCGACATATGCGAGGGTGATATGCTTAGATATTGAAGTTTTGTGTTGTTTGTTTACTGTATGATGTTACATTAATATTGTATATTAAATTTTGAAAGGAGTAGTTTAGGTAAAATAAGCAGAAATTATTATGAAGTTCTGGGTTAACAAATTTATTCTTGGTACATCCTGGGCAAAGAAAAAGTGTTAGTTAAGAAGAAGGTGTTGATGCTGCAGTCTAATATTTTTCTTCTGTAGTCTAATTCTTAGGGTACCTATACTATATATTTTTATAGTGTTCTCCGCTCTTCGGAAAGTAGGTATGGAGTGGAGTATTAGTGGAACCGATGCGATGAGGAAGTGAAAAAACTTATTATGATTCAGCAATAACGGTAGCTAATGATTACGAGGTAGGAAATTTTGGTGTATCTATGGCAACCCTAAATCTTTGAAATCAAAAAGCTGGTACACCTGTTTGTTGACGGACGCGGTAGGTAGGTATAGGTGCAGGCTTTACTGCCGGGATTGAAACTCGATTGTAGAAGTGCCAGGAAGTTACCATCAGGCGAGGTGAAGTGAAATTGACGTGCCTTTTATATATATAAATTATCATCATTTCGTATGGCCCCTGCTCGAGTCCTCATATGTCGACGTCCAGTTGGCAAAGCCAGTCTATTGCTGCCGGTGTGAGGTCATGAAGCTCACGCATTCCTCCAGGGAAACGACGGAGGGGACACTCCTCTGCTATATGCATCGTTGTCTGCTTTGGAGCTCCACAATCACATAAATATATAAAACCTATGAATAATTATCTCAGATGGAGATAATGACTTCGTCGTTTGCAAAATGTTCTAAGATGGCGGATTCCATCTGATAAAAACTGATGTTCAGCAAGAATTACCTGTGGTAGGTGAGTATGGTATTCTGTGGTTATATTCATAAAGTCACTAAAATGTTTGATACATGTGTAATGTTTTATAATGTACTAGCTTTTGCCCTCGGCTCCACTCGCATGTACCTATGTCGGTTATCGCGATCAAACATATCTGTTAATCCAGGGTGTCAGCTAACTCTATATCAAATTTCATTAAAATCCAATGACATAATGTATACATTTTGGCACATTAGAAAGTCACCGTTCTTCTTTATCTAACTAACTTTAGTTCCCGTTGTCATGACAACTAACTTTTTAGCTATTTTAGCGCCCTAATATCGTATTCTCATAAATAATATCTTCATTATTCCGTGAATTTAACACATTTTAACTGTGATAATTAGCCTATATGGTAATCCAGGGTATCAGCTAACTCCATACCATATTTCATTCAAATCCATTCAGTAGTTTTTACGTGAAAGAGTTACAAATATCCATCAATCGATCCATCCATACATACTTACAATCTTTCAAGTGTATAATATTAGTAGGACGTGTCATAAGTTTTAATGATGCTATCCATTTCAAACGTCATCATTGAAATCTTTAGATCTGATGTTAATCACAGTTACAAAAAGTGTGGTATCATAGTGAAACTAAATACTAACACGATAACATCAGATTAAACTTATAACAAGTTTATTTTAGAACATAGTACTCAGAAAAACTGTAGCGGCAAGTAGTAAAAAACAAGTAGAAAACATTTTTCTCTTTAGTTCTTGGCAAAATAAGCAAAGTTTTTGAGGCCATGAGCAAGGTAAAAAATCTTTTGTTCGACTTAAACCTAAGCGTATTTAATTTTTTAGTAATACGTAAGTTATTAACTGTTGCACATAAAAAAATTCAGAAGTTATTCTAACATTAAGATATTACTACAGCAAATAATCTTGGAAAGTTTTTATTTACTTACTGAAAAAAAAAACAGACTGAAAGAAACCCATTTTCTAACGACTATTTCACTAGCAACTCAAGAAACAGTAAGTAACATTTTCTGTACATATGTATAGCAATATATCACAGCTGCATGTATATCACATATCTCGGTAGTCAGTCGGCCAAGCCTTCATGCCCTTCTGTGGGGCGACGACGCGGGTTGTAGTGTGTGTGAGTACAGCGTATGTGTGTGTGTGTATGCGTTGATTTCCCGACCGACGACCGACGCCGTACCCGCCCGTTACTGTTCTGAAGGGTACGGGAACGAAAAAGTACGGGACAATTTTTTTTTTAAGATTGATTTCTAGTAATTGTATCAAAGTTTAACATATTTATTTAAGTCTTATATGTCGCAGCCAACTAGCTTAATCAGCCGTTCATATAAGGCCGGGTTGCAGTGCGACATCCGATGGCTGCGAAAGGTTGATTGCAGCCGATTTAGAGAATTTATATAGGTATGTGTTTTCCGCACGAAATTATGGCAACCAAAGTTGACCAAAATGAACTATCCCTAGGTGTAATCTTCTGTATATTTGTAAAAAAACATGAAAATTTGTTCAGTAGTTTAGCGTAACAGATAGACAGACAGATAGAAAGACAGACAGATGGACAGAGATACTTTCATATTTATAATATTAAATGAATGATACTGAACACAAAAAAAAATATTGTTTAAATTCTTGTCTGCTTGTCTGTTTTTATGCGTTAGTGAAAAACCTTGTTTTTATCACAATCGGTTAAGTAGAACCTGAGATATGGCGAAAACGCGTTTACCGACATCCATTGGGGGGTAAATTTATTTCATAAAATAAAGTTACAATATTACTTCACTGACCTTCGTTTTTATTTTCTGGTTTCTTATTTATCTATTACTAGCTTTTGCCCGCGGCTCCGCCCGCGTGGATGTCGGTTATCGCGACCAAACATAGCCTATGTCCTTTTTCAAGGTTTCATCTACCCCTATACCAAATTTTATCAAAATCGGTTCAGTGGTTTAGGCGTGAAAGCGTAACATACAGACAGACAGACAGATAGAGTTACTTTCGCATTTATAATATTAGTATGGTAATTTTTATTTAAGAATTTATGAAGCAGTTTGGGTTAAAGCTGTTGCATCATAAGAACATATTAGAAAAAACTTCACAATACACTAATGACGATGACTAAACTCGTGATTCTTTGTCTTTTAAATTTTAGAAGATTTGGAGACGGGTAGTAATTCATTACATTTCAAATTGATTTATTGTATTTTTTGCCTAATATGCAATATTTAATAAACAAACTTTATTTCTTTGGTTACTCCATCCCATACACACATACACTCGCACATGTACGCGCATACACATATGCAATTTCTAGACAGGAATATGAATAAGTTATTTTATATTTTTTGAAGTATAGTCTTAGCATAGCATAGTGTATGTATATGTAAATGTAAGTATATTATGTTTACTCTTTGTATTTACACCGTACTAGTTCAATATTTCGAGCACCTACCTGCACAAATCTCTGCATCATCCTAAGGTTGACTGGTAGAAAATGGCCACGGCATGAAGTCCGCCTTTGTACTCTTATTTTTATATTTGTGCATTAAGAATAAATAAATAAATAGTCCGGTACTTTCATGCCAGTCGTACCCAGCTGTCAGCCGTTCGTTCCGAGGGCATACACACACATGCGCAACACAACACAACATCGACGCACACTCACTCACCACAGGGGTGCGCTCGGGAGGCATGGAGGGGACTGTATTAAGTTCCTTTCTTTTCACTAAAATAATTTTAGGGGATGGTTTTAGTTCGATATTTTTTTACTAAAGGTCCCCTTGCGTTGAATGCGTTCTTATAATTTGAGAAATGGCCGCTTGTTTGGGCGCATTCGCTAGTGGTTGAGATGTTAGCAACTGTGCAAGATAAATATCCACCATTACTGGAACTGTACTTATGTTTTTTTTTTCTCTATTTCATTTATTTACTTTATGGTTTAAAGTATTTGTTTAAGTTTTAGTAAGTAGGCAGGTTTTAGTGGACCTAGGTACTATTTTCATGCCACTTAGGTTGCATTCATAATGAAAAAAATATAACCTTATTTTGTTATTTACCTACTTTAATTTAAATTTAGTAAGTTTATTCCGGTGGGCGGAGAATCTGCAAAAAAACAGTTAACTTTACAGGGAAGGTAAAAAAATAATTTAAATCGAAACAGCTGAACCAAACTAAAAAAATAATAATACGAAGATAAAAGGTAACCTGCGATAGCATCGCAAGCTTTTGCTGAAATATTTTTAATCAAACCGGTTACCTGTGCCGCGGGCTCGGCGGGAACGAACCGACCTGTCAATCTTTCAAACCATAGATTAAAAACATCATCTTTACTTTTTTTAGCATTAAGAGGATCAAGGAATCATGAAAAAAACAAGGTGTATGATTATAAGGCGTTAGATAAAATTTTGACGAAGGTCGATGGGAATATATTCTTATGTATTATATTGTATGTTAATATATAAAGCAGGTACTAAAATTGTTGTTTAGTTCTGGGATTAAGAAACGTGCATGAGTTCTGAGAAATGAATTTGTCATAAGGTTATAAACACAAAAAAGCAGCTTAATGTGTTTTTTTTTCTTGAAAGAGTAAGTTATATTAAACCCATTTTTAAAAAAACCCCAGTCACAAAAAACACCTCCAAAAAGTTGCAAATAAATGAATAAATTTTATTCAACGGTTGCCATGTCGGGGGACCTTAACTGGTTTTAAGCCCTCCTTTGAATCGTAAGGTCCCCCGACATGGCAACCGTTGAATAAAATTTATTCATTTATTTGCAACTTTTTGGAGGTGTTTTTTGTGACGGGGGTTTTTTAAATTTTTAATTTAATTTTTATTTTATACTTTTTAAATTGATCTACTAGTCAAGCTCTTTCATTTGATACCCATATTGAGGGAATTATAAAGAAATACGTATTTCAACATGTTGTGGCGGTGGCCATTTATGACCGATTTTTTTCAAACATGGCTAAGAACACTCCCGACTAATATACCTTTCAAACAAAAAAAACTACATCCAAATCGGTTCATCCGTTTGGGTGCTACGATGCCACAGACAGAGACACACACACACACACACACACACAGACACGTCAAACTTATAACACCCCGTCGTTTTTGCGTCGGGGGTTAAAAATGAATAAAATTGCTTTCGATTCATGACACGTCATTCATTATGTACAGATCTTTTCTCCTCCGGGGTAGGCTGAGACAACAGCTTCTATTCTTATACATTTCACGAACTCTACTTTCATTAAACCTTTCGGGCAGCGGGCAGGTCTACCGGTTTCGGAAACTTTTTTCCTGCCCTATTTTATTACATCGTTAATTTACTCTTTAATCGTATATATTCTGCGGGGTCGACCTATGCTGACAACTTACATACAGCTTTATATACTTGATATTGTTGTGGTATTCATTTGTTCTACATACCCAAACCACCATAGCCATACCCCTTTCAATACAATACTCGTCGCATCATTATCTTACACGCTATTTATCTGTACTACGCGATTACTGCATCTCAATACTTCATTCACTCCCATCACACTCCCCTTTCATGATTTTCCTTCTACCAGTTACTATGCTAGTTCTTTCTTTTAGATACCTATATTATTATATATATATTCCTCCGATTTCCGTTACTCACTTACATAATGTTTGCTTATTTATCTAGCGCTAAATCAGACCGTGTTAAAATCTAAGCAGAACAGTCGTGTAGGTTCTCATAGAACAACAGCCTTAATTCCTTGACATACAGACTATTATAATTTTTTGTCGGTCACCAAAGCAGGTGTGCTAGTAATGCTGAGTCAGCCCGGTGGCACCGGTAGTCCGTGGTAGCGGGATCGTATCCCGGTCGATCACGATTTACATGTCAGTCGCGCCGCTTGATATCCGATTGTCCAAACTATGCTAGTCATCGTCGTATCTATGAAAATACGATTATGGTAATGCGGATTTTCGTCGTAAACTGACGTGAAGGTTGATATATTTTGAAAATAGATTGTACTATTAAATAATCGTATTATTTTTCTTTATCTTTATTTGCCGTGTTAGTCTGGCGGAGTAGAATATGGTCACTTTATGTCTCCCCGTGGGTGAAATAGAAGGTGACTTATGGATAGGGCTTTTCTCTATTCAATAGTAAACACAGAGTCTATGACAAAGCGCCCGTTTACGGCAATAGATTCGCCTCTATTTGATGAGACCAAAAATCTTATTTGGCGATATATGGTGTTAATACAATGAATTACAGCTTGGAATGACATCTATATACATATTTATATGTAAATATCGGAAATGCAAGTTGCAAAGAATTTCTTGCAGATACAGTTTAGCTACGTCAGTACCGTTACCTACTAATTTTGTAGTATATAACCTCTTTTCTTTAGCACAGCATAAAGGATTGAATTGCGTACCTACACCTCTCTAGGTAGTTGTACGATAACCCGATAACTGGATACTGTTATCGGGTTCTCTAAGCAGCGTGGACAAATGACACAGGACTCCAGGCTAAATTGAGTTAAAACGTGTCTAAAACTAAAATATTCCAATTACATATAGGTACCCAATACCCGTTGTACACTTAGCAGCTCTAAGGTATCGGTATCATAGTCGCTTTAGTAACATTCGGGTTGAATGTCACGGGCTTCCGTTATGAAGACGGACATATCAATTGTGGCTAATAATTGTCTGAGTGGTGTGATCACCAGCGAGAATGTCATATGAGAATAGAGCTCTGCAAGATGTCGAGCGGAAAGAATGTAAGTATCGTCTTTGATTTATTTGAAAATGCAGAGGGATTACCGTTCTAAATTTAAAAATTTTCTTCAGGTTCCACTCTCTACTTTTCTATACAGGATTCAGAGGGGATTCAGGATATACATGATTTGCTTAGGGTTAAGATATCACTCTCATGCTGTGCAAGCAGTTCCATAGTAAACAAGCGGGTTGGCAACTCTTTCTTTACCACACCATAAAGTTTTGGAATTCTTTACCAGTACACGTGTCGAATACCTATGCAGTACACGTGTTTTCTTCTTCCAGTCCAGTGCCGTTTTGGAAATATAAAATGAGGCCTGAAAAATATCTAATAAGGCCGTCAAGTGGAGGGCTGTCATTGTAACATTGTTAGTGCCTTCAGCTTGCCATCGTCAGTATAAAAAATAGTACCTAGCTATTTCTATGGCATGGGCACACGAAACCAAGTCAAAAGTTAATTTCTATACGAAGTTTAAGGAAGTGCCTCTTCTAAGCGTCGCATCTTTAGTATGAAAAATTGTGTCGCCAGACACTCAGGTAATGACCAATTGCATTATTGAAAACAGTGATGCGATTAGCTTTAATTTTCAACAGACAGCAAGCTTATCAACGTAAGTTTATTACTAACCGCGGTGCGAATGATACTGAACTTCTTTACATCGTTGTGCTATACGCACATTAACTGCTTTGGGAAGTAATAAGTAATCCCTTTTCCCCTCTGCATGAAGATACAACCTAATAACACTTCTGGTAACACAAATTTTTAAGAAAAAGCAAAAGCAACCACTCGAACTTAATTTGTACAAAAAACAATGTAGAAATGAAAATGAACAGTTTACGATATTACTCAAACGAAACCTCGTTATTAGATTAGTCAAACATGTTTTAGCATACAAGAAGTCCAAGTGCTTGTTTGTTCCCCTAGTAGTATAAAAATATACATACGGGTATACCCACAACCCAGCCCTAAAAGCATTCATCATACTTTTATTAAAATGGCCCCAATACTGAACGAAGATGTAGACCACCATAACTGCATTTTATTCAATTTGCGCAAACACTTTTATGAAAGTCATGGTAACTATTTGTCTTCATTCCCTTGACGGCTCAATGTTGGACGCCATGACCAGAAATCTGACGGAATTGACACACTAGAAGACAATGGTATGAATTAAAAATGATAAAAAAATGTGGCAACTGTCTTGTTCAAGTTGACAAATGACTGACTGACATTTCACTTATCATTGTATTCGTGTTCCGTGGGATTACAAGTGTTGGTTATTTTAATTT
This sequence comes from Eilema sororculum, assembly GCA_914829495.1. Classification (NCBI taxonomy): domain Eukaryota; kingdom Metazoa; phylum Arthropoda; class Insecta; order Lepidoptera; family Erebidae; genus Eilema; species Eilema sororculum. The sequence goes on along the minus strand of OU618545.1, from coordinate 16,155,827 downwards.
TATTGTTTGAGGTCATTAATTAGAAAATTACTTGCCTACTTAGACTCGTTTTGGCTTGTAAAATGCCCATGGGTACGGTGTTCGTGGTAATATGATGTTGTTATGTCAGAATGAAGAACTGATTGTATTTACTTATATATTATTTGATTTGTTTGCAGGTGGAAGAATTGTTTTCTCATCATGTGTGGGTCAGGCAATAGTAAACTGCATTTAGTGAGAACTTCAAGGATGTTAGCTCTTTCAGCATTCCTTTTTCTCATTTTCCTCTTTTACCTTGTTGTGTTCCCATAGCATAATTATGTTAGCAATGAACCGTGGACTACTATGCTACCTTAGTAGTATTGGAATCAATAGAAGTTAGAAATCTATCAATGTGCCTTTTTCTTACATCCAGTCATCGAAAAGACCTTGAACATGAACACCATTTATTATCTATAATATTAAACCACAGCACAATGTCAATTAAATCTATTTTATTCGTATAATTAATTGATGAGATCACAAATACACAGAAAATATACTCACAATACTTCATAAAACCCCATATACACGTAAATAAAAAACAAAATTAAAAACCAATCAATAACATCCAATCAGAATTAGCATAAAAAGTGGCATCTGTCTCATTTCCCATTGTGAATCGAGCACGTGCTTACTGCTTGGTACATGCAACGTCATCGGGCAGTCATTACCGGGGTCAACGGCACGCTGATTACCTCGCACGCCCTGTCGTTCATCATTAGCCTAGGTTAGGATGTTTGTAAACATAGCCTCCATTCAACACATCCCGTGTAATTGGGTCACTTGAAAAACTAGTGGCACGTCTTCATTTCTAAATGGTTTTGGTGATTACGAAACAATATTTAAAAGCTAGCCAAGTGAACGTCAGACTGCTCATAATGATGGGATCCGTAGTGAGGAAGAACGTTTACCGCCAGTGAATAAGGAATTGGTATTTTTTTTTTAATTCCAAGCTAAGCATAAAAACTTTCACTGGTTGTTTTAAATTTTACTGACACTTACTAAACTACCAATCTTTTGAATTAAGTATCTACTTTTTTCTGAATTGCCTCCTTAATACTAACCCACTACTCCCAGTTATTTTGAGAACATTAGAAGATCAAAACTTCTCAGCTTCTCACTAATTCAATTAAAAGTTACTCTTCTCGTTGGGTAACTCAAACTACCAATATGTCGAGTATGAGCCGTTCCTAATTTTTCTCTATATTTATCTGTATCTCCTTACTTTGGTAATATGATTAGACCACGCTGGTCTGACTCAAAGTCAAATTCACCGGGATCAAAATGAGTAGGTACTGTAAAAATCGAATACTTTATCATTATTTTTCTTGCGTCCGGACTTCCAATCTTCCCAGGAAAAACTACCTCCGGACACGTCCTGTCAAGGTTGGCTTTTGGTCGGCTGGTCAAAACAAAAATTAAGCGAGAGGTGGGCAGGGCAGAGATCCAGGATTAACGCTTACAGTCTATTTTACGTTAGGTTTCGTATCATTTATGTTCTGAACTAAAGATAACCTGAATAAAACCACTTACATCGCGGATGAATTGTAGAACTTTATTCCAGAATAAGTGATTTAAGCAAAAGTTAATCATTTACACGAGAGTAGAAAAGAAGGCGATAGTGCTATGAGTATTTTGCTTCACTGTTTTTGAAAATGTAAGATTGCACAACCAAGTCTGAGCTTGAATATCCATATTTTAATATTATAAATGCGATAGTAACTCAACCACTGAACGGATTTTGATGAAATTTAGTATAGGAGTAGATTAGACCATGAGAAAGGACATAGGCTATGTTTGGTCGCGATAACCAACATCCACGCGAGCGGAGCCGCGGGCAAAAGCTAGTATGGCATATTTCAATATTACCCGAATGCATATGCATTCCAATACCGACATTCAATTTATTTACGTTCGCAAAGTTCAACAACATTGATTTTGACCCGTGAACTACACACTATCACAAAAATAACTTCAACGAAATAGTTTATCTATTCAGAAGCGCAATCTATACAGTTATTTTTATCACTAAACGTAATCAATCATTTATTAATGTATTCAAAATAAATTATTTATTACCCGTCATTGTTGCAGATCAAATACTTAATCAATTAATAGAGTACACGTTTGGATTTTTTGAATAAAAGTGTTAATATTTATCACTGCATCGCTATGACGATGTTTGTACATGTAGTGTGGGTGCGTCTTCTCGTTGTGTGTGTATGTATTGATGGGTAATAAATCAAAGTACGCATTCGTGCGCACGATTCTGCAGCACTGAATATATCAAATCAGCTTGGTGCCTCACGACCGATCACTGAATCCCTTTGTTTTGTATACTACATAATAAGAAATGATTTCATATCTGTTAACCTAGTTTTCAATTGTATGGAATCAACTAAACGTTTAGTGAGAAGCAATTATACAGTGTGGTGCTGTTAATTTTTATTTATTTACAATGAATTATGAAATTAATTTCCACTTTCTCTATTCTTTAATTAAAAACTTTGGAGTTTGATTTCACTTCAGTGTAAAAACTGTGTGAGTGCGTCGTTTTTTAAAAACATGTAGGTATAACGCAACATAATTATTATCTTATTTTATAAAGTGTAGTTTGTAATGAGTTCAATTGTTCTTCTCCCCTGATTTTAAGAGGTTACAACATTGACATATTATTATTCCTTATACAGACATATTACTTGCTTCTTAAAAAAAAAAATCTAGCCCAACGGAATGTACTATACAGGAACTGCCCCTCTAGACAAGTGGCAATTCGCTGGCCGGCCTATCATGCAATAGAATGACAAATGTATGGGATTTGACGTATATGACAGTCGTCAACGAATCAAATAAATCGAAGGGCAAATTCCTTGCCATTTCAAAATATGCTGCATTAGCACCAGTATAACTTTCTTTTCTCGTTAAGTTTTTTACAGCTTTTGAAGTGTTTGACCTGAGTATTTGTTGTAAATTCCCACTGGATACCTCCACGCGATCCTGATATGAAAGTTTTGATACCCCTATCTTATAAGCGAGAGTACAGTACCTTGAAAATAGCATTATAAATAAAAGTTATTAGATATTTATATCTTAGGCAACCTCATTCACAGTTAGGTAATGTCACTTTATTCAACTAACCCTATTGACATGTCTTCTTCAGTGCATGCATTTCAACAAATTTTCATACGAACTTGTATATATCATAATTTATATTCACATTGCGCATGAGTGGCCGGCAGCTTTGATCTCCGTTACAATCGTTCGTAATTGATGGTTGCGCGCCAACTCCGTGTATGGGTAGAGTCAGCGAGACCAATCGAACGCGCGCGCGCATCTAGCGTCAATCCGACAGTCGCTTACACATGCTGCATCGATCGAGGTCTATGGAATTTTACAATGTGTAAGAAAACCGTAAATGCATGTATACTTACTACTTAGTACTTGCTATATGTATGTTTAGTTTTTCTGAATACTGTCTCGGTGACGCAGCAACAGCGAGTCCAACTGCTAACTAAGGGGTCTTGGTCTTGTTTCCACGATGACTACATTAGTTGGTGCAGGGTTTCATTTTAAGTTTTCCTTCTCTCGCAGTTTTCATTACCTGTTACGGCACCCTTCGAATTAGATGTGGTGGTGATATTTGTATACTTTTTACCTAAGTCGCAACACGGATCTGATTCCTAGGTAAGGGCAAAATGTTATAGGCGTGGGATGTGAATCCGTATAAACATCATTGGTGATTTAAATATATAAGGATGTAGATACATATCTGCCTAGAAGTGGAGTCTAATGGCTGCCTTTAGACAACGCAACGCTCGCGCGACGCGTGCGTTGCGTTGTCGCGGCGTCTGCGCTGGGGCTCGATTCACTATCGCCACGTATCACGTATTTGTGAGTTTGTGCGTTTCGTTTCGATAACCTGGTATTCTGTACGATCTGTCAAAGCATAGGTTTACAAATACTTAGGTTTTTATCATTTTGACAACTTACGTCACCCATACAAATGGCTCAAACGTCATAAAATACTAACACCACGTATCGCATATGTGTGGTTATGAAAATCGATAACTTAATAACCTGGTATTCAGTAATAACTGTCAAAGTCAAAATTATGGTTTAGGCGTTAAATCATGGTTCTGAACTCGATGACAATGTTCTGCTCGATTTGTATACGTAGATACGTTCACAAAAATTATAAAAGTTTAAATGTTTTTTATCATAAGAAAATCATTCGGTAAGTATTTATTTACATTTGAATTACAATGATTGCTCAAATTTGTCGTTGAATAAGTCCATACTAATGTTATAAATGCAAAAGTAACTCTGTCTGTCTGTCTGTCTATATGTTAGCTTTCACGCCTAAACCACAGAACCGATTTTGATGAAATTTAGTATGAGGGTAGATTAAACCTTGAGAATATACCGAAATCCACGCGGGCGGAGCCGCGAGCAAAAGCTAGTTCACGATAAATATTATACGATAATCTTCATTGCACTATCCACCTAAAGAAAACAGGGATTAACTAACTTGTGTTTCGTGATTTAGAATGCGGATAAACATAGTATTTAACTTTTTCTCATAAATCAATACCACCTTTATTTTGTCCTGCGAAAACCTCGGATACCTCCCCCGCCGGAGCCGGAAGGGGTTATGTGGGATTCGAACCGACTAAAACCACACGCCGACTGAGGGTCGTGGTGCTAGGCCAGAGGTGAGGTTGTCATCGACATATCCCTCGCACCACGGCTGACCCAGGTCCTCGACTCGCCCCCGGAATGGGGAGAAGCGCTTTCCAGCGCGCCGCCGCCGTAAATCAATACCACTATGTATGTACAGTGAGCATGCAAGGTGCACAAAATGGTCATAATATCAAGGTATAGTTCGGGCCATATATCTTGGACCTATTTTTTATATAAAGGACACGTCAATTACACTTCACCTCGCCTGATGGTAAGCTAAAAGCAAAGTCTCGGAAAGGGGGTCACCATCGTAAACATGTACCATGTTAACAGTGGTTGCACTCAGCTTGACGGCCTTGTCAGATGCCTTTTCACGCCCCGCTTAAAGACCCCGGGACTGTAGGATCCTGTGAAGGAAAGGAGAGGGTGGGACCGATTAGAAGAGCTCATCAGAATATTCACCGTGGTAGAGACGATAGAATACTGCCAAAGACGCAACATCTCTACGCATCTGCAAAAGCTCGAGGAAGTTCGTGACCTCAGGATTCCCAATGATGCGGACCGCACGTTGCAGCGACCTGTCGAGAGCATCTAGTAAGTACTTTGCGTAGCCATCCCAGAGATGCGAGCAGTATTCCACGTAGGAACGAATTTGAGTCTTGTATGAAGACGCCGCTGCTCTGAGCTCCGAGCTTACGCTAGGCTGTTTTGATGATGCTCTCGATATAGTCAGGCGTCCGTCACTCGCCCAAACTACGGCAATAAGTACCTACGCGTGCCGCACCCGCAGGCTGCTAGCGCAGTCGGGGCCGGCCCGCACTTGCGAGCACACGCGTGACGCGACTTGCGTAGATATACCTAAACACTATTGTGGCCGATCTTGTGAGATCAGTAGTTACCAAATCTTTATGTGTGTAGATACACTAGGTTTTTTTTTTTTATCGTGCGAAAAATCCCCACGGATACCACCCCCACGGAGCCGGTGAAGGCGGTTATGTCGGACTCGAACCGACTAAAACGCACGCCGTCTTGGGTCCTTGGTTGCCGGAGGTGAGATTGCCAAAAGCATATCTCTCGCACCCCGGCAGACCCAGGACCATCTCCTTCGAGATGGCCCCCTTCGGGTTGTGGGGACCACAGTGTCCCCATCTTGCCCCGGTTACGGGGAGGCGCTTTTTGCGCCGCCGCCGCGGCCTGCTTCTGCTAGGGTGACAGGCGGCTCCACCGGTCACCCCCAGGCCAGCGCTCATGTCCGGCTGCTCCGACGTCCGGTTCGCCTTCGCTCTGCGCTGGCTTCCCGGGCCCGGAGTCTAGTCCGGACCTGACCGGCCGCCTCCTTCTCGAGCATTACTTGCTCGCAGAAGGAGGCAGCCGCGTTCGCGAAATAAAATTAAAATTTAAAATTATTATTATTATTTATTCGATTTAAAATTTCATCAGCTTCATATTTTGGATCAGGCGTATTTCGTTTTACAATACACAACAGCTCTGCTTTCGTGTGGTAGTCCTCATATTGAATTCCATTATCACGAAGCCATTCTCTTATATTACTTTTACGCGTTTGTGTGTTAGGAACCTTATTTATAATTACCGAATGGTAACTAGCATTGTCCATTATAATTACACTTGGTTCTTCCAAATTTGGTATAAGTTTTCCTTTAAGCCATTTATTAAAATTTTCAGCATTCATGTCATGGTGATAATCAGCATTTTTTGATTTAGTACTAAACACTAAGAAAGAGTTTGGTACGGGGCCTTTCTCTGATCCTGCATGAACTATAATGTACCTTTTCCCGGTCGAAACATTTTCAATTGCACCACTAGTTTAAGGACCTTGCCATGACTTCTTAGGCTTGTAGTTTCTATGGACATAAGTCTCATCTACATAAATGATCGGCTTGCATTCTGCACGTTTTCCTGCTATAGTTCTTAAAAATCTATGTCTCCAAGCAGATTTGTCATAGCGTTCTATTAATACAGAACGCTTATTTTTATTCTTTTTAAATTCGTAGCCATTGGCTAATAACAAGCGGCGCAGAGTTTCTCTGCATCCGTTAAAATCAATACTTTCTTTTAACTCCACCAACAGTGTCCTCAGTGTAGGAACTTGTTTTTTAACTATATAAAATTCGTTTATCTTGTTACGCATAGCATCTATGTCAAAGTTATCTAGGTTAGACACAGTAGGTTTCCGTGGACGTTTCTTCCCCGGGGTACTCCAGACACCTTCATTTACTGCACCTTCCCTTTTTACTCTTTTAAGTGTTCTGACACTCACTTCTGCAAAGAAGAAATACGAAACATGTAATTAATTCTTTGTATTAGTAAGTAAAAATGCAAAGGTTTTTTTCGGCATAATTTCAAAACATCAGTGTATAGTAAAAACTTACCAGTCATTGAAGCTATTTCTTCTAAGTACTGATTCTGGGTTATTTTCCTATCTTTCTGCTCTAATTCAGTGAGATTTTCAATAGTTCTTACTATTTCATTAACTCCTTCGACATCTTGCAGATTCTCTGTTAAAGAAAGGTAATCGTTTTAAAATTAAAATTCATTATGAGTATACCTACGTAAAACATATGTGATGTTATTGAAATGAATTATTGGTTGACTGATGCGATATACGAATGAATATAATTAGTTTTATTCAATACATAGAGAAGCGTAGGTAACTTATTTGGAAGGATACGTAAATTATAAATCAAAATTTTATTAGGACGACTGGATAGGTAGGTGTTTAAAGTATCAAAATAATATTGTCTACTAACCTATGAAATTCAACACCACACGTAGACAATCTTGTTTTTGTTTAAACGCGGCATCACGCTGTTGTTGTATTTCGTTGAACTTGCCAATCATGCAAAACAACATCTTTCGTACACCACTTTTGATAGATTTGTTCATTTTAAGCCGTAATTAGAATCACAATTTACACAAACGCATACAATTTGTGAACAGAGATACCGAACGACAACCTTGTCAAATTGACGTTGACGTTCATACAGATTTGCTATATAAAAAGTTCGCAATTAATTCCAGGGCCTACTTTCATTAGCCAGACTCTATGTTGGTAGAAATGCAATACCGCTCCGCTATAAAAAGTTTTTAATGAATGTTCAGAACGTAAGAAAATTGTTTATCATAGGTACCATAGACCACAAAACAACTTCGTTTTTTTAAAGTTTTCTAATTTCTTCTTGGATATATCACTATTCGATCAGTTAGTATTACAATGTTGCCATTTTAGCAGCCTGCTGGGTATAGTTGTATAACTTATTTCTTAGGTTAAATAAAAATACAAATGACTTATGCATTACAATAATTGTATTTTATTAAACTGTAGTGCAATGATGATAAAAAATATATCCCATATTCATCTAAACATAAATAGATTTTTTAAAGCACATAAATAATAATAATAGTTAAAAGTACCTACTTTTTTAACAGTGGTGGCACTCAGCTTGACGGCCTCATTAGATGCCTTTTCACGCCCCGCTTAAAGGACCCGGGACTGTAGGAAGAAGGAAACACGTGAGCTGGCAGGGAATTCCAGGTCTTAGTGGTGCGGCATAGGAATGAATCACTGAAACGCTTGGTTCTAGCAGGTATACTCTGCACCGTAAATGGATGACATCTTAGCCCTGCACGTGTCGTCCTGTGAAGGAAAGGGGAGGGTGGGACTAATTGGAAGAGCTCGTCAGAACATTCACCATGGTAGAAACGGTAGAAAACTGCCAAAGACGCAACATCTCTACGCATCTGCAAAGGCTCGAGGGTGTTCGTGACCTCAGGATCCCCAATAATGCGGACCGCACGTCGCTGCAACCTGTCGAGAGCATCTAATAAGTACTTTGCGGAGCCGTCCCAGAGATGTGAGCAGTATTCCACGCAGGAACGAATTTGGGTCTTGTATAGAAGACACCGCTGCTCCGGCGTGAAAAAACGTCTCACTCTGTTCAGGACTCCGAGTTTACGCGAGGCTGATTTGATGATACTCTCGATATAGTTTTTGTTATTCAGTTTGCAGCGAACATCCATACCGAGGATAGTGAGGTGATCCTGCAGTGGCAGTGGTGTGCTCTGAAGAGTGGGAAGGGGAAGGAAAGGAGATACCTTAGCTGTAAACGCACATGCCTGGGTCTTCTTGGCATTGAACTCGACCAGGTTCCTAGCGCCCCATTGAGAAATGTGGTCCAGGATCCGGTCCAGCTCTGTGACAAGAAGCTGCCTTTTTTCCGCGATATCAGACTGCTTGGCCGCAGGATGTGCGTGATAACTCCCATGTAAGGTGCTGTCGTCTGCATAGCAGTGAATGTTTCCGTTACAGAGCATGTCATTGATATGCAGAAGAAAGAGAGTGGGAGATAAAACGGAACCCTGCGGCACGCCAGCATTTACCTGCAAGAACTCCGAAGCTCGTCCATCACAAAGGACGCGAATACGGCGCCCCTGCAGGAAGCTTGCAACCCAGTTACACAGTCTAGGAGGCAGGCCGAAGGCTGGTAGCTTGGAAAGAAGCGATTTGTGCCATACCCTATCGAAAGCTTTGGCGATGTCAACACTAATTGCCAGTGACTCACCGTGCTTCTCCATAGCCTCACCCCAAAGGTCATGTACGCCAGAAGATCACCCGTTGACCGTTTCGGTCTGAAACCGTATTGCCGGTCACTAAGCAGGGAGTGATCCTCTAGGTGGCGCATGAGCTGTGTGTTAATTATGTGCTCGAACACCTTACACAGCACTGAGGTGACGGCTATGGGTCGATAGTTGGCTGGGTCCGAGTGATCCCCCTTCTTGGGGATCGGCTGGACATTCGCCTCCTTCCAAGCCGAAGGCACTGTACCCGAACTGTAGGACAGTCGGTACAGCCGCGTTAGCATAGGAGATAACTCCGCTGCACATTTTTTAAGTACAACCGCTGGAATACCATCAGGACCACTGGCTTTCCGGACATCGAGTGATTGCAGTACTGCACGGACATCGCGTTGCCTGATACGTATATCAGGCATTGCGTGGTCACCAGTGGGCATTGTCCGTGGTTGCATACCACAATCATCGACTCGGGAGTTGGCCGCGAAGAGATTGACCAGCAAATTTGCTTTCTCTTGCGGCTCATGGGCCATAGATCCATCGGGATTGCTCAGCGGGGGCAGCGAGGGCTGGCAGAAGTTGGCTTGCACGGCTTTGGCCAGTTGCCAGTAGCCACGGCTACCCGTGGGATGCGCCACTAGCTCTTGGCCCAGCCGCGCTATGCGCTGGGCATCCGCCCTGACGCATGCCCTCTTGCAGACCTTTGTGGCTCTGTTGTACGCCGCCTTGAAGTGACCCACGTTGGGATCGCGTGTGGCGCGCGCCCGCACCCAGGCGCGGTACGCAGACTGTTTATGTTCAACAGCCTCCGCGCACTCGCGCCCGAAACACGGACGCGCTCCGCGGACTCCGGTGACATCGGTGTATGGGATATAGTATTCCATACCTAGACCGATCTCACCGGCGACGGCAGTAGCGCTCTCAGATGGGTTCTTACCCTCAAAGCAGCGTTCAACCCACGGGATGGACGCATAATAGTCGCGCAATCCATCCCAGTCCGCTGACGAGTAGTGCCATAGCCGCCTCTTCCCCTGCACGGGTCGTGGGGGTGCTACAATGGGCACGATGGAGCGGACCAGACAGTGGTCGGAGTTACCTAAAGCAGCAAACACCGAGACACTGTACTGGTCCGGGTGACTCGTCAACAGAAGGTCAAGCAGAGAGGGCTCTAGGCCGGACTCTCTTGGTATCCTCGTGACCTTGTGCACCAATTGAGTCAAGTCATGCGCCAGGGCAAATGCGTGAGTGGCTCTTCCCGCATGGTTTGTTATGGCGGAGCCCAACTAGATCTTGTGGTGGGCGTTAAAATCCCCCAAAAACTCCAATTCGGCGTTCGGAAACCGCTCCTGCGCATCATCTGCCGCCTGACTCAGGTATTCGAATAGTCGAGTTATCTCTGCATCTCCTGTATGGGAACGGTAAAGGCACACATAGACCTGACTCGTGGAGCCATGGTCTACGTGTACCCAAAGGATGGAAAAGGATGGGTCCTCTAGACAGCGCAAACGGCGACAACAAATATCCGCCCTAACAAACACGCACACCCCGGCTTTTGCTCGGAAATTTTCCTCGATAACATAGCCGGGGTAAAGCAGGTAGGTCGTGTCGTCAGGGCGGCGTATTTGTGTCTCCGTTAGAAACAGCATAGCTGGTTTCGCCGTTTCCAGGTGTTGGTGGACGGCGTTGAGGTTCTTATGGAGCCCACAGATGTTCGTGGACTCCACCTCAAATAGAGTTTTTGTGGGAGAGTCCCTAGCCGCTGTTTCAACAATTTTTGTTTTGTGCGCTGCCATGAGGTGAAGAGTAAGGGAAGGCGTGAAAAAGAGGTGATTATCGCCGCAGCACCGCGTGACAAAACATGGGAGATTGGTTTCATCTATGAATGTGAGGCGTGACGAGAGCCGACGCGCCGAACGGAAGGGCCCCCGTACCCTCCCGAATATGGTCGCCGGGCTCCCGTCCGGTCGCCAACCGGCACGACGAGCCATATCGGGATTATGCGCGACCTGGTGGGGCAGCCTCCCAGGGTGGTTAGTCCCAGTTGGGCCCCTGTACTATGCCGCGGGCGGCCAGCGGCACCACCGTTTCTACAGGTCTCCCTGCCCGGCGCGGCGTCCCGCGTCACACCCCACTAGACTACGCCAAAACCCACCGGTCCCACTAGTGCTGCGACTACCATCACCTCGGCCCGGCTATGCACTTGCTGATCCCTGAACGCAATCCAACCGAGATTGGATTACTATGGAGGGTTTTTCGCACTTGTGCACGGTGGTACCAACCCGGTCGAAATAAGTGTCAAATTTGTGCCATCAAATTTCTACCACCTGTTATTATTTTTTTTAGTTATTATTCTCGCGTCAATTCCCGTTATAATAATTAATTATTTATTGGTAATTTACAGAATACATTATAATTGTATACTAAAAAACTACTAATTACAAATAGAATAATTTATTAAGATAGCATAATAATAGAATTATGCTATTATGCCGAATAGTGTAATTATTCATAAAAGTGAATCGTTGACACGAAAAAAAGAAGACTAATATTAATTAAATCATAGTTCAAAACAATTCCATACATAAGATTTATGTATGAGATTGAAAAAATTAATAATAAGAATTTATTGAAAAAAAAATTGGCAATTCAAGTTATATTTTTAGTCTGGCATTATTTTCATAAATGTCGTATGTCATATGACATAAAATGTCACGTATATTAACGTGGTATTCTGTACCGAAAACTGACATAACTTATGTCAGTTTTCGCACGTTGCGTATATTTACGTCAGTAAAATCATAAGTAAATTTACGCAACTAAGTACGTAAGTTAGTGAATTGAGCCCCTGCGCGTACGTTCATCGAACGCCTACGCTGGATAAACGCTAGTGTGAAAGCGCTCTTAATCAATATAAAAACTGACAGAAAAGTTTTATGTGTCAAAGTAACAAGGTTAGCAAAGTTGATGTTATATTCAACAAAGAGTAGGTTAAAGGCATATTACTATGGAAAACTTTCGTACGTTCGTGCGTACCGTAGGCTATGGTTTGTTCATTTTTTGGTTCAAGTTATCTATAGGAAAACTAATGTTACGAGCCCGCCCAGGTAAAGCCAACATGGCAAGCTGGTAGAATAACTTTGGAAGAGGATTTAAACAAAGAAAGCCGATCTTTGTATTTCAGAATTATGGGTTTCTAAGTCGTAATCATGAAATATACATATTGAAATTTAGGGTGAAATTCTGGTTGAATAACTGCTAACAGAGTCAACCTTTTCGAAAGCATTTAAAAGATACCCCGTAAGAACATTTGTTGTAACTATGCCTCAAGCTGCTTAGCTTCGGTGTAAAAACAACTAAGTAGTATTGTTATAAATACAGAGATTAATCTGTTGTTGGTGTACAATAAAGAGTTACGAGTATCTATCTGTCTATCTATCTAGAAATTAGAATACTAATTCCATCACCAGAGCATTATAGAAGATACTATTACCTGTACACTAAACGTTTTTTTCATCTAAAACTATTTTCTAATGTCACGTCACACAAAAACTAAATTAATATGCAACGAATAATTACATGTAGAGTACCTCATTACGTAGGTACAAGGTATATTAATTTTCAATCATCTTTTGAGGAGCGTCTCGGGACGATTACGGCATGGAAAATCGCTATGATAAAGTCATTACAAGAGCCATCAGCTTAATGGATAAAAGCTCTTAAAACTTAATCGATCTTCATGTTTTTCAGTCATGTTGCAATTTAAAATTATTGACATAGTAAAAACGGGCAAGCTATTTATTAATATAATTTAGCCTGATGCTGATGAAAATGTACGCGAATATTAGTTATAATATTAATATATTACATTTATACTATTAATATTTGAAACAAAACATATAAGTCATATTATATCTATAATTGTAATTGTATCTTGTTATTAGTTAAATTGATTGTGTATTTTTTTGTTATAACATTTATGGAGTTTACCACGATTTATTTGGTGCTACTTTATTATTTACACTAATAAAATTAAATTAATCAGACACCATGTGAGCAGTAAAATTTTAAAATCTCAGAATTATGACTAAACCGCAATCCCAGACATAATCCGAGTTCCATTCAAATCTTTATTAAAATTTATTAAAACGTATAAAGGTGAAAGCAGTGAATGATCGTGGTCGTTATATACCTAGTGGTTATGTGGGTGACGAAGCCTTTTATAAGTACGACCAACGTGTCATTTAGTTGTGATTGTGATAATTCATAGTGTACTATCTGACTTATCATAACTAACGAATTCAAAAGTTTGCACCAAACAAAAGTAGATAAAATTATTACCACCCACTAAGTTAATACAAATCAATGATCAATGTATAGATTAAAGATGCTCTAATAACACGAAAAACCCAATTATAAAAAATATAAAACACTGTGTGTGCATCAGACTTTTGAAATGTATTTCAATCAATTTCAGACCTTTGACAGACAATCGAAATAGATTCGTAATTGTTTCAAACGAAAATGGTACATTGTTGTATTGTCTAGTGAAACTCGGTCTGTCGAGCGAGTCGAGCCAAAAGTCGAGCACCAAAAATGTAATAGCTGTCACTGGGCATGATTAATGCAATTAATCCCACAATGGCCACATCGCATTACACTGCATGCCGTTGTGATGGGTGCTGTTCGAATTTTAAACTTTTGTTTTTTATTTTGAAGCATAAAAAATATTTCTTTGAATTATCAAAAAGCTGTCAGTGTCAATGTAAGAAAAAGAAGAACGCTACCTCGATTAATTTAAATAGTCGATAGCTATGTGTTTTTTTTTCTTTTCTATATCGATTGCGGGTTCTAATCTCATCCAGTATACTACAGACTTATAACCATTTCTACTAGGTACAAGTATAACTTGTAGTCTTTTTCTCCATAATACTATACATATACATGGCTTTTACATAAATATAACAACTTAATGAATTATCTATCGTACATACATAAGAACATATAAAAATTTTGGCATGTATTTCACAAACTACTTTAATGATGATTTCAGTACCCCAATTAAATATTTTTTCGAAGAATTCTAGAATGACGAAGACGAAGAATTTCACTCCTAGTATTGTGTAAATGATGAAGAAGAAGACCACATCATCAGATCTTTACCAAATATAATGAGACCAACTTCGAAGTTTGGAACAACAAATAAGGTGATAACAACCTGTGATGATAGGGTAAGGTCTGTATAAATAAATAAATAAATAAAATATTACATAACTTCAACATTTTATCCTTGAATGTATAACTTCAGCGTGGCATAGTGATGTATACCTGCAACAAAAATATCTAAACCTTACGACCAAAAACAGTATACCTGTGATGGGCCGCCACAACAAACGGATAGTTCAGTTTCGTCTGATAGATTTCATAAATAACGTGTAGAATTTTTGTACATAGATTTATTACGTTCGGCGAGCGAAAATGGTGGGAGATTGTTTTTCAATTTAACTGGGGAACTCCTGCTGCTTGACATGCCGCTTGGCGAGCCTTCCGCGCCATGCGCCCACCGCTTGATATATTATGTGGATTTTATTTCCGTTTTCGTTTGTATCTATATAATAGGTACTAGTATTATTAAAGGTATATTATATAGTTTGATCTCGTATTTTGGGACATTATTTTGTGTTAGACTACACACAAAATAATGTCCTTAGCTTTGTTTAAAGTTAAACTTTTTTTAAATTAAACTATTTTGAATGCATTTTATCTCGGTTTATTTTGTTCTAGGTATGTTATTTCAGTTTTCTGTTAGTAGTAGGTAAGTACTTAGTTCGTCAGTATCTCAGCGTCGTAATAGGTCCGTTTGTAACAAGTCTCGATTTTTTTTATGGAATAGGGAGGCAAACGAGCAGATGGATCGCCTGATGGTAAGCAATCACCGCCCCCCATGGACCAGCAAAACCAGAAGTGTCACAAATGCGATGCCTTCCTTTCAATAGGGAGTATGCTCTTTTCTTGAGGGTTTGAAGGTCGTATTAGTTTGGAAATACCGCTGGCGACAGTTCATTCCACATACTATAGTAATTCTGCTGAAAGAGTGTCCAATATGAAACTATGAAACTCATATTGAAAAGATATTGTTCCGCATAGCATGGCTGTATCACCAAAAGAATAGGGAATGATTTAATATCTACACTTGCAAATTGGTTAGGTTTAATAGTTGATAATCCTGTAAGAACTGTTTTCTTTGAAAGGTTAGGCAGAGGTGAACAGGCCCCCTTTTTTCTTTACTTTCTGTATTTGATTCTATGTACCAACTATTAGGTAATCTGTGGCAATAGGCGATGAACCTTCAATACCTACCTACCTACTAGTAGGGTAAAATCTCAATGAAATTAAAAAAAAATGCTTTGTTGCGCTCATTTTTCTTCCTATTATACTGCAAAGTAACCAATGAAACATTTTCTTGTACTAAAAGCTATTGTATAAAAAGCAGCCAATCGCGTGCGAGACATTAAAATCAATAGCCATCCCTTAAGAGCGCGCATAAAGCTAGAAAAAAGTCAGATTTCACCCGCACACTTCATACGTCCCGCTCTCGTCTGTCCACACGTCTGTCGCCCCGCAGTATTTTGTGTGGCAGCTAACCGCTGTGTTTAGTACGCAGGCGCACAGTATACCCAAAATAATCAGATAAAATTTGGCAAAGTACGAGCTGGATTATTATCTATATAAGGTATACTTTGAACACACAATAATTTTATTTTTGGTGATAGATAAAATTAGTGGGATTTGTAAAATAAACATAAGCATTGAAATAAAACCACTTTTTACGGATTCTATCGCGTATATTTGTTATTATTTACTTTTTAAACCGACGTTTCGGCTGCTGCAAATTTACGCAGAATGAGCTCACTGTGTTGTTAAGTCTTGCTAGATTTTGCTGCTTACTGGGTTTGATTAAGTGGATGACTGGGTCCCAAGCTGGTGGTACGTTCCATCCATCCTCTCTAATAAAATTTGGGTGTTTTTTAATTTCAATAGCCTCGTGGATCATTCTAGGAATATATCGATATATTAATAAACATCTTTGTATCTTTGTATACCCGTATATCGCAATAAAATATATTTGAATTGGAATTTGAATTAATATTAATATATAAATTTATTTTGGTGATAGATAAAATGAGTGCGATTTGTAAAATAAACATAAGCAGCTTAGCTTTAATAAACAGCTTAAAATATAGTGGTCAAAAAATGAATGCATATTTTTTGAAATCGTCAAATATTTATACTAAGACAGTTTTATCACGATATAAATTTTAATAAATTTTCACTGTATTACTATAATTTGTTGTGTTTTAGATAAAATCACCCTAAGAACTCTGACGATTCGCTGAATAATTTTACAGGTAGTGCATAAATAATACGAAAAAGTAAGTTATAGAAATATTTATTTCAATAATAATTACAAAATGCTTACATGTAATATACTTGTAATTTTGTTATGAGAAGATAAGAATAAGGTAAATAAATGTATATTTCATACTGAAATTGGTTCAAGACGCCTAAAGATATTACTTTCAGTTCATAAAAGTAGACGATCACGGTAGAAATTTAATTTGAAAAAATATCTGTTTAATCTATAATTAGAAATACAAAAAGAGTTGAAGCTATTCTATGCATATGACGTCAATAATGTGGATATTACGAGGCCGTTTTCGAAATATTGTCATTTTGCTCGACACATGTGATTTTAGAAATGTGATTTCATAGTTAAAAACTGTATTAATTCGAGTTTAAATTAATAAAATAATTAAGTTTTAATAAATAAGAAAGATTATCTCAAATACTAATGAGAAAATGAGCTAGGTACGGTATTTACTTATTTTTATTACATGATTTTGATTATTCTACCTGAAACCTACGCCTATTTGTGAATTTTTGTGGAAAAGGTTTAGGAAATGACCTATTACTTATTGTTTTGACGGCTAAACAGTATGAAAAACTTACTACGTATTTTCCTCAAAACTATCTATTACTTGAGTGTATTACTTTTAACTAGTTCATACAGAATATGAAACTAAAAATATTCAATTTGGACAAATTTTTCGAAAAATTCAAACCACAATGGGACTTCAACGCCAGAGCCGTGAACCCTGGCGTTCCAGTGCTCTTACTCTGAGCTAGCCTTCCACGGGCGGTCGTCCGTGTTCCATGTGGTCGATTTTTTCTATTACTTGTTTTATATTTGATTTGCTTGATTTATATAAATGAATGTTTAACCAAAGCAAAGGAAATGGCTTATTATGTAGTGAGATTTTGAAACTCACTTATCTAATATATTTTTTTATAAACAGTACTAGTCGGGATGTACATAACTAATGTGAATGACCATGTGAATCTCAAACCACTCTACTTGTTTTTATTACACTCGGCGCTGGCTAGCCAGTTCCTTTGCTTGAACTTAGCTTACACGCTACTGCGTGTCTAGATTTTACAACGTTGCATATTTTTTTATTCTATTTAGTGAATAGAATCTTAAATGTTTACTGAATGTGAGAAAAAAAATTGCAATAAGCTTACAAGTTACAGTTTTTACTAAGCGATGCGACTGGATCGGATTCATCAGCTTATGTTATATTACAAGTGCAGATTTTAAGATTTTTGATTATTTTATTTTTATTTTTAACACTAGATCATAAGAGCAATGTAACTAACAAAAATATGGGCTTGCCTGAAATAAATCTTTATTATTATTATTACGCGCTGAAGCAACTCTGAAAAGCATTAAAATTGATAATACAATGTATAAGTACATTCGCAAAATATAATTATATTACTGCTATAAAAAATAACATTAGTTACATACTTCAAACGTGATGTGGTCTAAGACATCTATTTGATTTTCATATACTATACCCGGGCTCCCTGGCAACGGTTGATACAAAAACTGTACTTAGTAACTAAGTAAAGAAAATAAAGAAATATTACTTTCGACAATTAGCCAAGAGTGGAATTCTTAGTCTTTTAGATTCTCTTTAAGAGTTTATCTTTAGATTTTTTTTATTTCCCATAATTTCGACGAACTTTTTCGACGGAAAACAGAAAAACAGTCCTCTTGTCTCAACGGGGCGACCCCGACTAATTGGTGAAACAACAGATGGCCGGCACCTCGCGTCAGGTGCGATAGCAAGAGACCGTTATGCGCGGAATAAGAACGTCGTAAGCGCCGAATTAGTTTTTTTTTAATTACTCGTAAATTCCAGATAATTTTAACAAAGTGAAAAATTGAGTCACTAGGTTTTATAATTTTATACTTTGTACATAAAAATTGACTCAGTTATATGGAATAATCTTGACAATAAATTAATTATAATCAAAAATTAGGCCTAACTTTGTGATCTTATTTTATCGACAAAATATCATTATTTTATGTTTTCACCAAATTGAGTACCTCTCAAATATAACGTATTTTCTATTTAAAAAAAACAAGCTCATTTGAGGCACACTTTCGGGTATAAAAATCAAATCAAAGATCGGCAATTTTCCTTTATACCCCCTCTTAATGAAATGTCAACGGCGCCGACCGCCTCACCGGCGCTTACATTAAAAGCGCTTTTATCAACAATCTTTAATCCAATTAAAGCCACCTCTCAGCAGGTACACTACGATGAATAAAACAAAAGTTGCGGTCACTCACTGACCAGTTTTCCCAGACCCTTAATTTCTTCTCAGATTCACCTAACTCGTCATATTTTGGCATATGTACGAGGGGTGAGGTAGACTATTAGCACTGGTCACTCGACTGGACTTTAGGGATTTCACTCAGAGGGGCATTGAAAAACAACAGTAGCGGTTAAGCTAGGGCTTTATGCTTAATGGACTATGTTGGATAGTCTCTGGGCACTTTCACAATTAATTAGCACCTCGAAAGGGTGCGGTTTTACTCCAATGATTAAAAGTTCCAGGGATAAATTGAAAGCAAAGTTGGCGTACTGTACATTTTAATGGAGGTATGGTGGATGGTTTTCTAAATAACTGAATTATTGTATGCTAAGCTGGCCAAAAGTTTTAAATATACCTTGCTACTAGCAAATACATATACCTGCCCACCGGCATGGCAATATGACATCTCTTCATTTCTTTTTTGACCAATGAAAGCCAGGAGGAATAAAAAGATTTATGTCTTCCTTATGGTTATCTGTGACCTTATTCAGCTATGTATTCCACTGGTCAAAGAGATCACAGACATGTACCTTAGTACCTAACGTCGCCATATTGAAACAGGTAGTATTAAGCTACTAATATTCCCCGCTACGTTCCGCTACTTCTTAAGAATTTGTTGATAACTCCAAACTTATCGGAAAATCATTCGGAATTGTTAAAAAAAAGAGATTAATAAGTACTTCATTTCTAAATAAAAATTTCACATAACATAAAATGAAACTGCCAACAGCAAAAATTAATCCACCATCTTTTTTTAGCTACGACAAATTTACACTTCAACAAATTTCTCATTCCATACGAGTGATTTTAAAAACTCGCTCCCTATTTTCTGTCCCTCACAAGCCATCGTTTATTCCCTCTCCCTTAGCATTCCCCTGTCACTCCCCTGCTACTATATCCCTTGCATCCCTATGGGATAAACATCCCTTGGCCCAACACTGCTGATTGGTATAGCTCTACTGGATTACTGAGGGGCAGTGATGACCACTAGCCGTTTGGGAATTAAGGAATTAACGCCGGTAAGGCCAGGTCTTTACCTACAAGTACGTGACATACGTTATTATACGTATCTATCTATTTGTAGATTAAGAGAAATCTAAATATAGAATTATAATTGAAATTTATTATTGCATTAGTTTATTACTTACATTATTTTATATTTTCAGAAGATTATGTACGCAAAAACAAAATTATTTTCAACAGTGACTAAAACAACTCACATACACTAAAATAACACCAGAGAAATTGTGTTTTATATTCGAATGCATAGGGAAAAAGAATCTTCTCGGGCGGGACTCGAACCTTCGTAAGAAAATCGGTAGATGACGCCACGTCGCCTTAAAGACGTATAAGATGGGAAATTTGAATCATATCGGGCGTGTCTCGGTAGCCGAATTGGTCAGGCATTCCCCCCGTAAGGGAAAGACTGCGGGTTCGAGTCCCGCCCGAGAAGATTCTTTTTCCCTATGTATTCGATTTGTATAGTTAGCATACTTAATGCTGTAAAAATTCCTTCAAGTGTTTTATACTGTTTCATTTTTCAGTGTATCAATTACTTTTCAGCAGTCATGATTCGTTAAATATAGTTTACTTTAAGGATTTCTTCAATATAATGTTTGTGTAAGCGTAAACTTTTTAAAATATCATCTAAATATATCTATGTTTTACTAATGATGTTAACGTTAAATAAAAATATATTAACATGTCTGTACAAAAAATACAGTTATTGAAAATTGCTTAAAATAAGATCTCAAATTCTAATTCACTGAAATCGTATTTACAAAACAAAAACTTGATCAGTTCATTTATGTTTGCGATTACAAAAATAATTCTTCTATTTTTAACGCCACTAATAACAATCTTGTAAAATCTCAACGAGTGACATTTGTTGAAAACTCCACGATCATCGATCTTAAAATTTTTTGGTAAATAACAAACGCTGTCATCGATGCCCCTCAATCCCGTGTCAAGAAAATAACGAAATCGTTTTTGAAAATAAATCGATTTATTTTATTCGATACGGATGCCACTCGTTTCGTTTTCATCTCGCGTCGAAGTTCAGATACTGTAGAGATGTTTTATGACGCATGAAATTGTTGCATTGTACGGATTCCTACATGGACCAGCGGGTTTTCCATTTCCACTTCGACAATACAATTCGGTTTAGACATACGTTGTTAATGATCGGTGGCCATTCTCACGATTTAACTTTAAATTAATGATAAAACGTTTAGTTTGACTGTTTCTGAAAATATATTTAAAACGTAAAATTGTAAAAGAGTAAGCATATTGCTAACTTTTTAACAATGGCGTTTGTTGCTAATGTTTTATGTCTAGTTAACCATTAGAGTACCTATTAGATAGCGAGGGGTTTAAGATTGAGGGGTATTAGGGCATACCAAATCACATACTTATGATAAGTTACGAGAGTATTTTACTTCAATAGCAAGATCAAACTAATCAAAATAGCTATTGCTTGCCAAAGATACGAATATACTTAATATAAGTAGGAGCACTGGAGAGAACCTTGTTAAATCAAAATGATTCACTCCGGTTAATTGCCAAATGCTCATTTCCTACAAAAATAGGTACAGTAGGTAAATATAGAAAATTTGTAAATTTCCGAAATACCTACAAATTAACCTTTTAAAAATCAGCCGTTATTTACAACACATGCGTGACAGGTCTACCGGGCCGAACGTTCATTTGTAAGAATAAAAATACTCAGAAGTGTATTTATAGAGAGTAAACAAAACGCCTTGTTAATGAACCGGAATAAAATTGTATGTATTCTATAGTGTAGGTAGTATTTAGTTTCGTTATTGAATAGATATTAATCATTCTCTGTAGGTACATGTACAATCACATAAGTTTTCATTACTAACACGTGTCAAAAAAGACAAAAGAGAACTAAACGTAGTTTAGTTAAAGTATTTTTTCTTCATAAAAAAGTGATTTAAAAAACATAAATCATATAGGTTAGTATGAAGGTGGATTTCCGAACTTTTTTTTTCCGAACTGTTATTTCAGCCATGGAATGTCCGCTACTGGAACGTCCAAAAGTCCTTGTCAATCTGAATGCTATATTTAAATGTCTGCTTTCGTTGCCGAATGTACCAATCATAGTGTAAATATTCATTAAATTTCCACCACGATACTATATTTTAAAACAGAACCCAAACTAAATATTCGTCAACGACATTTCACAAGTCGGATGTTTGCTCGATTTTCCATCCCTGATCGCATGCGTGCCATGATTAATAGCTGGCAATGTCACATGACAGTGACGTCACGGCTCATCCTCAGCACGCCTTGCATATTATTTCTAGGGAACATACGGTACGAAGCCACATTCCATCTGCCAAAGGAATGTGTTTTAAGAAACACTGCTTTTTCTGTGATTCGAACCTTAATAAGTTTCTGAAGGAACTAGAATATTTTGTCAAGTTTAATATGTCACTAAAGAAAGTATAAGGTATTTACTAAGAGTTATCTCGACTTTTTTAGTTCTCGAATAAATGTACATTGCCTAGCGGGTCCAGCCGAGGATGTATTAACAACTTTGCACTGCAAATATTTAAGGTTTCTGAGACTTGTTTCTGTTGTTTACGCAGATGATTCAGATCTTGATGGCGACACAACTCTACAGCATATTATGTTGTCAAGATCATTAAAGGACACGACAGGAACTCTAGCATGGAATTTGGTAGCGATAACCTTTGTGATATTCAACCAGTGTGATGAAAAATAAACTCATTCCGCTCTGTTTGAAAAGGTTATGACTATGATAGTGTACTCCCGTCTTGCAGAAGACGCACCATGTGGGCAACATACCTGGTTTTTAACTACGTCTGAATACTACGTGTTAGTTTATTTTTCTCATTTATTTATTTATTTATTTATTTACATATGGAAAACTTACAGCTAATACAGTCAAATATAAGGCAGATTAAACTTCTGGAAGCCAATTACAAGTTTTCACTTCTAGCTATTAGTATAGTTACCTACTCGAAGTCTACGGCAATATCGAAATCTAACGATTCATAAAAATCTGTTGATTTTATAAATTATTCTCTCTTTCATTCACACACTCTCTATCTCTCTTTTATTTTGCAAACCCCTTCAAGTTCAGTTCAAATGTTTTGCATAGTTTGAGAGAGTTAATTAGAAGAAGCCTTTTTATAACAATACAATAATATATAAATACAATTTTACTACAAAACAATATACATTTTAGGATATATAAATACTAGTACATACACTGAAATCAAATCAAATTAATATTTAATTGATTAAAAGCATGCGTTGCGCATGGATCCAGCTGATGGTGTTATAATTGGTATGTCATTTAACATTATTCACACGAGCAAACTACCCATAGGTGATGGTAAGCTGAATTACAAACGCTAGTAATATTAAAGATATCCATCTGGGTCATTATCAGGCGACTCATTATTTGGTTGACTTCGGTGTCCAATTTTTTTTTTCAGCTAAGGCTTTACTTACATGAAATATCAAATCTAGTCTTAATTTAAAACATTTCAGTAGTTGAGGGAGCTGTATAGACTGAATGGTTATGAAGGGATTTCACTTTTTTTTAATGGTGTCCACCGAAATCAACATTTTTATCACCGAAATCAAATAATAAAATTATTTATATTTTAAAGACCATTTCTTCATATTAACTGCCTAAGCACTTAAAAGAACATAATAAATGGTCTCTAAGTACTTAATTGTACGTTAATTTTACATTAAAACATTTTATTTTATAAAATTATGATCATTTATTATGAAAAAAGTACAAAAATTAATTTTGGTAGGTGCATACATTATTATATAAAAATAAATGTAATAAAAAAATAGTAACTAGTCTTAATAACCTAAAAACATCTAGTCTTGGTTGAGATCTAACTTAATCACAGATATTTTCTTATTGTTAACAATCACCACAGAGATCACTTAATCATACAACATTTTTTGAACAACATTAACAATTATAGAAAGTACTTAGGTAGGTACTTAAATAATAGCTAATAGTATTTGTATTTTTATTCTGAAACGTCTCTTGAACAATATTTAAAAAAAAGTATATTAAGTACCCAACATAAAATTAACACGGTAATAAACTTCTTATAAAAATGCTCTGGTTCAGTTTTCAATCTTAATTTTTAAAAAATAAGATCATCATCACTACTTTCTTCAGAATTTACAAACTTGGATATACTTCATCCATTACTGTTGGGGCAATATTTTCACAATCTGTCGACACATGCGTCCAGAAACTATCACTTTCGCGTAATCCAATGTCTGAATCCAATGAATCTGCCATTATCACAATACTGAAACAATATGAAAAAAAAAAAATTGGCGATCTTAAAATCAATAATAATAATAAATACTGTATGACAATTCTTACACAAGGCGTTGTGTAAGAATTGTCATAAAGTATCTATTATTCTATCTAGCTCAAAGTAAGCTACATATTTATATATTTCGAAATAAATATTTATATAACTTATAATACATAGAAACACCCAAACTCTTGAGACAAATATTTATGGATCACACAAATATTTGACTCTGGTGGGAATCGAACCCACGACCTCGTTATTCGCAGTCGCACATTTCGACCTCCTGACCAACGAGGCAGTCGAAAAATGCAAATAAATAATTATTGATTGATTTCGGTGCTTTCAATATTGATTTCCGTGCAAGTATTTCCACCGAAAACACCGAAATCAAGGGCACTGAAATCAAAATATTTTGCAAAATGCTATATATTTTTAAAAGTAAGCTGTATTATGAATAATTATGTTTTTTATTGAAATCTAATACATAAAAGACACACGTTTAATATAGCTTTAGATTATTAGTTCAAATAATTGAGGAATAAATGGATTCACCGAAATCAATTTTAGGTACATACCAAGCCACCGAAAATGATTACGTACCTTAACAAAACAGTGGGGCGATGACACACAGACGTCTTGTCCTTACCACCGGTGCGGTGTAACTGACAGTTTGTATTACTCGAACGACTATTCTCGCAGTCGCTAGAGTACAGAATAATGAACGAATCGGTGCGCGCCACTGAAGTCAATTCTGAACGTCGGACGTAAAGACAACTAGTTGTAACTTGTCTAGTAATGCCTATAATGGCTTAGTAATGTTATAAATTGAGTAAATAGTTATCAAGTTGTTTGTGAATATATGCACATATAACACCTATATTGGAGAAAAAAAGATAAAAAATAATTTCCGCAGCAAAACGGGGCCGGACGCGACACCGAGGTCAATATTTCTATAGTTTTAATTTTTTTAAACTAACTTTTACGTAATTTATCTAAAAAAAGCCACAGGCCCCTCCTACTATTTTGATCGTATATGTTATAAAAAAAAATAATCATATTGATAAGTAATATACAGGTATTGGATTTCGACGCGGACTCGCCTATTTGAGCCATCTGAGAATGACCCATCTACAGTGTTTTGTATTTCTATTCATTACTAAACAGAGTCTCCCTCTATTCTTAAGAAAGAGAATACAAGTAAAGAAAGACATTATAGTTTCTGACACTCTTTCAAGCTATCAAAAATACAGCATACGTAATATCTAGTAAGTTCTGTCGCAGTCAAATTGGCCTATTCACTCTTCTATTTTCTGAAATATAAAGTATCCTATATAACTCTATGTGTGAAAGGTACCCAATAGTCAAGCAGGCAGAGTTACCTAAGCCTTTATAATATACGTACTAATTATTCATAGCAAGTTAGTGTGACTTGAAATTGACATACCTGCGGGTCTAAAATGGCCACTTCTAAAGCAATTCTGCTAAAACCGAGTTTTGAATTTCCAGTAAATTTCAATAGATTCCTGTAAAATTCGTAAAGTGACAAGTTATTTGAGTTGAATCACAACAATTATTTTACTAAGCAGATTCTAATTTCGTGTGAATATCGTGTAAAAGACGAAATAACAATCCTAACGCAATTCCTATGAAGTGGCCTTTTTAGACCTCCTGTTTTGAACAGATAAACTAGGTTCTTAGATATTTTATCCCTCTGGATCAGAAAAGAAATTATGTATATTTGCACCATTAGGTAAGTGCCTTCATACATTATGGCAGCTTAATTAACAGTCTAGTAGGAAATCTAATGTCCCTGAACCAACCACTTTGAAAAAAAATCCTTTATGTAGTAAGTCTGACGCCTATTCAGTGTTAGCATAACCCGTTGACCCAAATCCTTCAATCACTCGGCAATTTTTTATTTTGTCTCGTGCTGCTTGAAAAATAGTCAGAAAAACGTCGAAGTTTTGGAGACAAAAGGCCGCGTGGGCGATTTGAATGCTAAGACGATCATTAGTACTCCATTGTGGGGAATGCCACTCCGTATGTCGGCGGTGCTCAAACTCTTATTGTAAAGCTTCAATGTTAGAACGTACCGAGGGTTAATTTTACTATTATCTGCGAGGTTATTGAATTCAATTAAAAGGAATCATATTTTATGTATGACGTTAATAGCTGAAGGAAATAATGTTCGTGTTGTCACTTGTGTAGGCGGTCCTGTTGCAAGCTAGAAAGTAGATATATCACTCGTATCGTTTACTGTCTTGGGATCAGACAAAATCAAAGGTGATACAATGTGTAAGTAGGCAAAAGAAATATCATTTACTTTGTTTCCTGAATGTTTTCTGTAGTCATTAGGTTGTATTGTTTTGTCTTGTAACTGATAGATATTTAGTTTTTGGTCAACGGATGCCATATCAGATGCCTTCCCATTTGAATTTGAAGCCTTACAGGAAACTAAAGCTGAGTAACATATACATTGTTTCTTTTGTGCACTTTAAATGAGGACTCCAATAGCTGATCTTTCTACACATAACAGTAAGTTCATAAAATATTCTAGAATTGAAATACTTTTCATTTCTGCTATAGCACAGAAATAAAGATGGTGTCTTCGTTGAAGACTTGAGGCATTGTAGTGCCTCGCCACTGTTCCACTTTTCAGTACAGGGCTAAAACCTGGACGCGCGGGCGTAAAAAAACCGATAGCGATCAACAATAGAGATAGCTTTAAATCTTTAATACAACCTCTGTGGCGATGCATGAGTGAACGCGGGCTCCAATAAGAATGCGTGGGTTCGATCCCCGCTCAATGCAAATATTTGTATGCATGAATATGGATATTTGCATTGGTCTGGTCATGCCTCGGACAGCACGTTAAGCCGTCGGTCATATGCCATACGAACATCAATGGCAGTCATTACTAGTAGTTGGAGCCCTAAAAAGTCTAACAACTGGCCTAACTGCAATGTTTCGATATCGCCTTTGGGTTGTGGAGGTCCGATGACAGTCGCTCCATAGAAAATATCGAAGTTTAACCAAATCCGCAGTAAGACTGTTAAAGCGGACTCCAGACTTCCAAGTTGAAAAAGCGAAGGCTTCGGATGCGACTGGGATAATCGCTAGGATTAAGAAGAAGAACCTTTAAATCTACCATCAAATATAATGCAATTGCCAACAACAATTTTAGATAAATTAGCAAAATCTAAAGCAATTAATTTGTGCTTCATTAACGATATAATCAGTCAGTAGGGTAGCAGATACGATAAAACCAAATCCAATTAATGTATAAATGATTTGAAAACATTCGATACACTTTAACTATAAAGGGGATTCAGTTGATGGCATTATAATTGGTATGTCGTTTGAATTTAATCACTGGGTCTTCTTTCCTACTTCAGTATCTAATAGGCACTTGGCACATTAGATAAAAAATTTAATAACAACTTCTTGAGTTTCCCCTATAGGAAATAAAGGTTGAGGCCTTGGAGTAGAAAGGGAGGAAAGGGAGGTGGCTCCTCTAGGGCAGTCAGTGGTCATCAGAAATACTTTCCAGGAATTGATGGTAGTTTTTAGGCACTCCGACGCAAGGATAATCCTTGAGTTAGCGTTCTCTTTTCTGAAAGAGTAATGTATGTAGCTAGCTACTCCCATAGGTACTCATCTCATCGAACTCATCGGTACATATAGTTCGACTGTTCACAATAGGAATGTGCATTGTCACGTAAATACTTCGCCATATAGCAAAATTAAAATAATTAGTAGTAGTTAGTTTCATTGTAAGTTTTCTAGTTGAATCTTTTCAATTATAAAAAGTTTGACTATCGCTGAACGACTGATATATTACACTGTCGATATAGGGAGGGAACCAATAACTGACCTACAAAGGGTACTGACTTGCAAAAAATGTTCTATATACACAAAAGACCACCTTTAAGTTTCCATAAATAATTTGCAAGATTCACAAAAATTGGAACAGTTACCAACGGTAGTTTGCGAAAAATTTAGAAAAGGGTTGTCTTTGTTGCATATTGTAACAATAAACATTTTGTTTGTTAGTCATATATCATTCTGCTACTGTCTTTTGTTATATGCAAAATGGCAAAAATAATGATATTGAGGGCTGCTAACTGTTTGTAAGACACAGTTATACGAATACGTGTTCGGTTATAGAAGTTACGATGATTCTTTTGCTCTCACGCCTAAACTGATGCTTGCCGTCCCTTTGGTAGAAACATCATTAAGCATGACAACCAGCAAAAACATGAAATGTTCAGCTATATAAGAGAGCACATTTCATGTAGTTAGTAAGATGATTTTTGGACTCTCACACAACACTGAGAATTAACTTCAATTTAGTAATAGCAGATACTCGCAAGATAATGTGAGATTTTATTTGTTATCTCCATGTTTACCCGACTGCCGAAGGAAGGAGGGTAATGTTTTTTGATCTAATTACAGAGCGCTCTGAATTTTTGAATTAAGTAGTGTTATTAATGAAATTACTATTGGAGATATCGAGATGCCCGATGTAATTCAAGAAGGGAAATTTGAATCACATAGGACGTGACTCGGTAGCTGAGTTGGACAACGCATTCCCCCTGTAAGGGACCGATCGTGGTTTCGAGTCCCGCCTGAGAAGATTTATTTTTCACGGAGCTGTTCCTTGGTAAATATCCCGATATCTCTAATAGTAAGGTCTGTGGCCAGGTTAGTTTAAATACCTATATTAATGACATTATTTACTTATTCATTTGATGAAATTACCACCTAATACTTAACTAATATACAAGTGAACGTGAACCCACTCCTAGCACAAGCAATTTAGCTTAGTTGGAGGGGTTAGAGGGAATATTAGTAACTACGGTTCTAATATTCTTTAAAAAAAAAAAAAAAAAAAAAAAAAGTATCATTCATTTCTTATTCGGAGCGTTAGTTACGACATTTTTTAGTTCTTAGACTTCACATTTGATCTCATTGTTGTTGTGTAGTGTAGTTGCAATCTTTCACGCAAATGCAACATGAAATTAATTCACAATTTTCCTAACAACAAAAGCATAGCTGATTCGTGTATACCTACAAAGAGTGGCACCCTATAACCCCATATGGCGGAGATCGGTTGTAACTACTGTTCGAAAGTTGCTCCCTAGGTGACTCAGCAATAGTTAACAATATTATACAGACAACCGTATCGGTTGCTCATAGATGTTAAACATCGATGTTAAATTTGCTGCATAGAAATTGGTAGGTATAAATGGAAAAATCTGTTTATAAATTATATAGATTTTTTTCTAATCAATTATTTTTCAGCCGTTTGAAGTCGAGAATATCAAGCAACTACATACTTCTGTGAGGTTCAAATGTATTTTTAGCCGCTTGGAGTAAAGAATATCGAGTAACTACTTCTGTGAGGTTCAAGCGCATGATTAATTTGCTTATAAATTTTAAATCAACTGATTGACATAGATATTGCACAGAGCATTCTCTCAATGTATCTGTATACTTATATTAACATTCAATGTGGTAAGTAATGCATTTAGCCTTTTAGGCGCGCCCCCATCAGGGACAGCCTGTTAGATTTATTTTTTTGATTTCTCTCTTCTTTCCCTTCAGCAGTTGTACTTTGTTTCCGTGGTCTGTCTGTGCTGTTGTTCTGTATAGAAGAATCGTGGAAGCTACAACTGGAATCTTAACGACGATCACAAAAATTACATTAAAATTATTTTACAAAAGAGCCCTAGGGATTATAGCTACTTGATTTTCAATATAACGAATATGACGACTTTAAAGAGGGTATGGAAAGTTTATTGCTATTAAATTGCACATTCACACTCAAACTCGCGCAAATACACATACTTACCCACTTCTGCCTAAAAGTAGGAAAAATAAAACCATCCATTCTGTACCTAGCTCTTAACACGATAATAGATAATGCAATGTGAAAATTCATGGCCATCCGGCGGTGAGTATCTACTGCTTACTGTCAAAAAGCCTGAATGCGTTGTAACTATCATCATATCAAATACAAGTGCATATATTAAAACACAAGATTACGTAGTGGCTTTGTAATGATAAGTAGCTAGTTAGCTGTCAATTTAAACCATTGCTACATTAGATAGGTTGACTGACATTCGATTAAGTTTCTGTTTACACTGCAATCGATTTCAGCGTAACACGAAGGACTTTCAAATGTATTTTGTTAGGTTAGCCTTCAATAGATGAAACTCGACTTGATTGTATGTAGGTATGTACCTACCCTATTGTATGTTGGACGTTCGGGCATTGGACGATGGACATTTTATATACAGCTAACGCAAGAGGACACCTACAACCTCACAACACTGCATGGTAAATATCCCAATAACTCCTATAAGAATTACCATCATCGTACTTACATACGTAAAACTCAAGGAAAAAATATATCTATCACACTATCTGTGTACTGTAACTAAATCGAATATTCTTATTTCTAAATAAATGATGGTTAACTTAAATTCCAATTTGTCTAAATTCTCAATAGATGCTTTTATTCTGTGACGTCAAGCTGCAAACTAGAATTGTATAAAAATCCATCAAACATCAGAGAACCAATTTTCCGCAGCTCCACAAAGCTGTACATTGCAGTGCAGTAGGTACAGAGCGGCTAGTCAACGTCGAGCGTGCAGCTAAAAGTAGTGATTAATGGTTATGCCCGCCGCGGGCGCCGGCCGACGACTGCGACCACAGTCCTAGATAAAGTATGTTGCAGATAGGTGAATTGCTTGACGGGTGAGGCTTTGGCAAAGGTTTTCCTCTCTGCATAGGGAGGTTGGTTGCAGTTATTCCTGTAAAAATCAAGCCGCCTATTTGGCGAAAGAAGGAGGAGTAAGCGAATCACGTGGTCTGAGGTTAAAGCATTTTATGCAATCAGGAAATACTTTAAAATGTTGATAATGATGACGCATGTATTGTTGATTTCTTGAATGAAATTCAGAAACAGAAAATTTTACCTTAGATTAAACAGCAGACGCTAAGGTGGACTGGTAGTTACTATAGCAAGGGTGTGGAATTTTACTTCACTCATTACACTAAAAATGTTTATTGGAAGGGTTAACTACCTAAAGCCTCCTCAACCTGGTGGACAAATATGACCATAACCTTTTAATTTTCAAAATCATAAATGCAGAACTGTTGAGAAAGCCAATTCCACACATTCTGAATTAATCAAAGATGATGAAGAAAGGAGGGGCGATCGACAACATTAGTAATATGACACCCAAGTTAGCCTGTTTATTTTAACAAAATATATAATTGAATATTAAATAAGATTCTTGTAAATTTAATCTAGAAACAATTTATATAATTCATAAAAGAAAATCATACTCATAAGACCACACACTATGAATTGGAAATTAATTTTTTTTTATACCACTTAGGTGGCCGACAAGCACGCGGCCCACCTGATGGAAAGTGGTTACCGCGACCTATGGACGTATGCAACACCAGGGGCGTTACACTCGTGCTGCCTACCCTGAAGAAACCTTCTAATGCCCCTCTTGAAGAACCCCATATTGTAGTCGCTAAGGAAAACCACGGCAAGAAGTTCATTTAAATTTTTTTTTTTTAAATATTCCACAACATTCCACACAACGCTTTCTAGACCCATGGTAAGCATAGTTTAACTAGCTTGTGTTATGGAATCTAGAATGCGGATAAACATACTTAGATACTTTTTTTTTTGTAAATACATACATACTATACATAGAAACACCCAGACCAATGCAAATAGCCATATTCGTGCATACAAATATTTGCACTGAGCGGGAATCGAACCCGCGCCTCCTGCGTAGCAGTCGCGTGTGTTAGATTGAAGTGGATATAAACATAAATATAGTCATAATCTAACATAAATATGTTAGATTAACATAGATGTGAAAGTAGAAAAGTGAATCTAACAGTGTATCTCAATTTGTCAATCCAACTATGTATATATTAGAATATAGATATATAACCATTAGAATATATATCTATCGATAATAGGATATGTCAGGATCTTGCGTAGCAACCACAAATACTTTATAGTGCTAGAGGTTCACTATGGTCCAGTTGTATTTCCTAGAAACCAAGTTTAACTATTGATCTGTACTAGGGAAATACAAAGGGGAATACTTAGTTGTGTCATACGATTAATAAAACAACAATCATGACTATATCGTTCTCTTTTATTCTTTTACACTACGTTAGTTCCCAAAAGGCTTTTATAGACAGGAAAGAACTAACAAGAAAACCTGTCTGCCTTCCAACGAAGATATAGTCGTTCTATAACAATTCATCATAATTACAATCCAGGCTTACAACCAAACATTACTACAATAGTTACACAATATAACAATATTAAACTCTTGTATCAAAGATTGTCAGGCTTGTAGCCAGTTAATACATAATAGATCTCATCAAGTAATATCATTACAGACACTATATCCAACCATATCGATATCATGGGGCACAATATAACATACTTTGCATAATTATATCATACCGGTGAAGGGCATGATCCAGTAATCAATATTTGTATCTACTAGACAGATAATATATCTATCTGCACTTCTGCAGATATTACCATTTACCAAATTATAACAACAATTATAGATCAAGTAAGTACATCTTACATAGCCAACACGATATGGTCAAATAGTTACAGCACAGTATAATAATATTACACAGTAAACAGTATAAACATATCAGAATTATATCGTACCTTACACTTCGACGCCTCGGGATAAACTGCCCCGATTTCATTTGGTGTCTCCTTTTTATATCATTTGATACGTCACATTGCATCGAATGATTTTCACCTACCCACTTATAAAAATAGTTTATAAAATGGTTCTAAAATTATTGAATTACATTTCATCGTAATATATTATCCATAAATTGGTCACATAATCTATACATTATAATTAATATATCTATCACGACCATACTGATAAGAACTTCGCTCTCGAAGTTCAATTAATTGCAAATTGTGACTCGTCAATAAAATAAATATGTTCAACATATTATATAAATATCTATCACGTGCACTACCACCACGCCACGGAGGCTGTCACTGTCCACAGCTTGAGCGTGCGTGGGATCAAGTTCCTTTCATACCGCACGGTGTGCACCGTTTTCGGATGCAGTGTGTGGGGATGAATTCCCTGCCTATGGTGAGCGCTGCGATGATAGAATGAAGCTGTGGGCACCATGTCAAATAATAATTATTCAATAGGTAAAAACATTGAATATTGGCAAATACTTTTATTCAATGTCCCATCTGCGAATTTTCGATATTAATCTTTATTTCT
Source organism: Eilema sororculum (assembly GCA_914829495.1). Lineage (NCBI taxonomy): Eukaryota > Metazoa > Arthropoda > Insecta > Lepidoptera > Erebidae > Eilema > Eilema sororculum. The sequence continues at coordinate 16,122,142 of OU618545.1, read as the reverse complement.
AGTAAATAGCTTCTCCAGGACTTGATTAAAAGTTCGCCGTTCAATGTTGCATTGGGATTTCGATATGGAAACAGCATTTTTATGGGTCTCCAGGCAGGAAAATGTAATTTATTTTTAAAATTACCATTGATGTGTTTTGTAGATGAAAATTGTAACAGTACTTGTAGTATGGGGAATTGGGGATATATCAAGATATTCAAAGCCCAAGGCAACCTCACTTTGCTTGTTGCTTTTCACAGATTCTTTTCTCTGAATTAAGAGGTTGGATTGCAACCGCTACATAGAAAGAAGGTACCTAAATTATAAGTAAAATTTAACCAAATAGATCGCCATAAAATCCATTAAAAAGTGGTTTTATTTCAATAATGATTACTGGTTATTTTCATTATTATTTACTCTACAAACGTTAACTACTCAACGTGTCTAACAATTTGTTCTCCCTAATTAAAAACCGATCACCAAATCAACAGCCAATTCGAAAAATATAAAATCCTATAACAATAAATCAATAAAGGTACTACGTGACTATTAGGAAACATGGAATACAAAGAGCTAATAGAAAACATGCGACTACGTTCGAACGTGAACCAACCAATGAACAAAGCACCAGTCACTTACCAAGGATTCACCCGAATAATAATAATGAGGAAGAACCTACTAAGCCGCCAACCGAAAATATAAAAGAAAATACATCGTGAAAATCTCTGGCCAGCATAATAAGGTCCCTCGATGAAAAACACCATCTCTCTTTTTCCATCTGTTGCCGTGGAATTTCAGGGAGGTGGGGGAGTTCTAAATAATTTGGCAATAAATCAAGGAAGCGTCGTCCATTTTTGCCGAAAATATTGTTGCAGTTTTTCCTATTGTTTGTTACTCGTGATTGTTATCATGACCTGCTACTATATTGTTATTTGATTGTATCAAGTACAGGACATTAGTTACTGCAAAACTTCAGTATCAAAATGCTCCGAACGGATTGTAAAATTTTATATCATCACTTGTTCAATTAGTTGCAGATATTTTCACGCCTAGTTTCATAAAAATAAGAACGAGGTTCCAACAAGGTATAAATAAATTATCTTCAACTATACATTACAATTTGAAGTACATTATATATTGTGCAAAGGTCATTAGGAAGCTATAATCTAATAACGAAGTATTGTCGACAAAAAATATTTATCCTTAAAAATTCGTTACGGCCATAGTCTGGACTATTTAAAAATCGCATAAGGTAACTTTTTTTAATTAATAATATAAAGGAGTCCTTTCAAAGAAACGGTCGGAACATTTCAAACGTAAACGGCATGAATAATAGTTTTAAATGTATTTGAATAAGCAGTTCATTAATTATGTGTCGGGGGTATAATAGTAATTTTTGACGGGGCCCTTCCTGCTTTCAATGCTTTCGCTCAGTTACACAATTTTTCGATCGTAGGTCTGATTTTTAAAGCAACCGTTCCGAGGTTTCGTGAACTGAACGTTTTGTCACCGTTAAATATAATATAAGGTTAGCTAAGGTACTGTATTTTAATAAAACTACCACTAAAATCTGAACAGTCTCTCGATCCCTGTAAGATTTAAAAAATATTTAAATTGAACAGTTCAATAAAGTAAGTACACTTACTATTGCAAAACTTTACATCTACTGGAAATTAAAAAAAAGTCAACAAGGATATCTTGCTAATTTTCAGAATAGTACCTTCCTACTGAAAAATATAAAAAACTGATCCTCAGTACCTATTGTTAAGAGATTTTGTAAAAAACTTTTTCTTAGGTAAGTATAAAGTAGTATATTGTACTGTTTTTAATTTATTTTTAAAGGAAAAGTCATTGCAGGCAGGACTAAAAGTCTTGTGAAATTTCGCATACGATGATTATTTTTACTGTATCGTATTACATTTTTTCTCCAACATGTCATTAGTTTTGGCACAGTTGCAGCCCCCAAGATCCTTGTCAAGTAGTGCTTTAACTTTGACGAATAAGCCAGGATCTTCACATGATTAATAGAATTCATTAAGTATATAAAGGTGTGCTCCCGTATGTCAGATTTTCGAATGAATTCGCACACGTGGCACCCCTGTCCGATCTTGAGATTAGTAATATAATCCGCTTTGGAGACAGTACTGGATGAATGCAAAATTATGAGTAGATAGATGGTTGTTTAGTTTTTATGTTTTCTTGAATTCTGTGAGTTTATGTACTTCTTCAACCAACATTGTTCATATCATCAAATTGAGTAGCAGCTGTACAGTCTTCAAGGAAAGTTGCGTGTGTGTGTTATAGACAGATATTTTTTTCTGTTTTTTATTTTATAACATTGATTGATATTTGATACTTACTTTATTTCAAAATACAAATTTTGCTACGCCCGCCATCGATAATGGGTACTTTTAGTTCCCAAGATCCTAAAGGCCCTTAGTCTATTTAGTTCTGTTCACTGAAATCTACAACGTATTTTTCTTCTCAGAATCTGGTGGAGCGCTTATGTACTTTCTTAATTGTTTCCCACATGATTTGATTGTGTTTCAATTTTTGTAATTTAAAAGAACCGCTTCTGTGAGGGAATAATGTTTGAATATTGGCGCTCATTTGTTGACCACTTAGTGTTGAAGAAGGCCAATGAATGGCGCTGCGCACGGATTTTTCGAACTATATTTTGAGAATGAAGTTTCTACGAGCGAGACTCTCAAGCACCACGGCGGATCATCTACCCGCTCGCATTTTTTAGTCACTAAAACGCCCCAGCGCCGAAAGGTGTCTTTGACTCCGCTACCGCACAAAAACGGAAGTTTGATTAATTCAACTCCTCGTTTCTTTCTGTGTAATTCTATAAGTTCCTTTGGCCACATTCTCAAGTCAGTATAAGTGAAGTGTATCGGAAGAAAACGACAAATTCAAGAAAATAACCGACCGGTCGAAATATACCTACCCACCAACACGTGCCAGGAACCACGCCTGTCTGCAGCTGAATCCTCACGAGGTGGAACACAGGTCAGTGCCGATTTTCTTGCGTTTTCATTCATAGAAGCGATTACATGAGTATTTCCTTTCTTACAACCAAACGCCAGGTCATATTAGGTTCTTTACGCTTTGTGTGCAAACACACCACCTTGGTAGGACTATTTTACACGTCCTACCACAATTTATGGTCCTTACGAGTCGGATAGGCCAGTAAATAACATATTCACGTAATTATTGGTGAATAATATTTCTTTCCTATTCATTTAATTAAAAGATTCACGTAATTTTGGTGAATTCTTTCCGCCATCTTAGTTTCATTACTTTCTTTCGCTAACAGATTTACGTAAATTATTTGGTAAATTCTGCATTTAAAACGCTAAATCTACGTAATAATTGGTAGATATTTATAATAGTTGGTGATTTACGTATTAATTGGTAAATAATCATCATTCTATTCACATACGCGTAACTTTGTAGGTAGGTACCTATCTAGGTACGTAAGTACATAGTTACATTCCCGCTCTGCTGTGCTACTTGCGCTATTATATAATAAGCCGTAGTACAATTTTCAATAAGAAAGTAGGTATATCTAAACTGTTTGTGTTGAATTACTATTATATTATAGTAGGTACCTTACAGATAATCTTCTTGTTATATTTCAATAGGTAGGTCCTACCTATCGTTAATTTGCAAACATGTCGTCAGATCTCGAGACGAAGCTTATTCTGTTGAATCAAAAAAAGGAATTATTGTTTGCACGCATTAATCGTTGGTATAAATCGTCGAAATCAGTTGTGTGTTTTGACATAACGACGCGAGCCAATGAAGATTTTCTGTCTGAGACCGAGAACATCGATGTCGTTCGCGATAAGTTCGAGTCGATTGTAGATCAAATAAATAGCTTAAATTTATCATTAGAACCCCCAGTGGAGCCCGACTATTCTTGCCTTGACTCATTCGATGAATTGTATTCGAGAATAAAACGCATTAGAAATAAATTATCTACGCTCAAGGTCAAGGAGGTCGCATCACACGGGCCGAGTAATTCAAGCGCGTCTGTAGTGAAATTGGAAATGCTTGTTATTCCGAGTTTTGACGGACGCCCTGAAAACTGGAATACATTTTATCAGTCCTTTAAGGCCAATATTCATTCGAACACACAATTGTCTGATTCGCAACGTGTGCAATACCTATTCTCAAAATTAACCAAAGACGCATTAAAGTTCACTGCCGGTATTGTTCCGTCAAGTGAGACCTACAGTATAGTGTGGGACGCCTTGGTCAAGAAATACCAAGATAAACGCTCATTAGGTTCATATTATCTAAATAATATATTAGACTTAAAGAATTGTTCACCTAGTGTGAACTCACTTGATTCATTTATAGGTATATATTCCTCATCTATCGCCGCGCTTAAAGAGTTAGGTATAAATGATTTAACGGACTTCGTGTTTCTACAATGTGCCTTGAGGAAAATGGACACGCTAACCATCCAAGCCTTCGAACTTTCTGTTCGAGGTGTCGATATCCCTACGACGCAACAGCTGATCGACTTTGTACAAGATTATGCTAAGATGATTGAACGGTCAAACCCGCGGTCTTCGTCATATGCGAAGTCGTCCACTGCTGGGACACCACAGTCTAATGATAGGCGTGTACAGCGTAATTCTAAGTCGTTTGTTGTCAGTGAGCCGATTAATAATAAGTCGAATGCGCCCGCCGCAGGTAACGCGCCCTGTTGTTTATGTGGCGGCCGCGACCACCGACACCTGTATAACTGCGCTCAGTTTAAAAATATGCAAAATGCAAAGGCTAGATATGAGTTTATTAAATCTAAGCGTGGTTGCGTGAATTGTCTAAGCACATTACATAATCTCCCGCGATGTAAAAGTACGTCAGTTTGTTTCTGTCAGAAAAAACATCATAAATTATTGCATTTTGATAATAATGTAAATAATTCGCACTCGCATGCGACGAGTGCTGTCCCTTTCTCGCCGCCCCAGTGCGACAATATTAGTCCCATTCCTGAGTCACCGCTCGCTTCAAGCACTGTGCATTCGTATGCCTCTAGCCATAAGGGTGATATTCTCTTGGCAACCGCTCAGGTGTATGCTCGCCCTAAAGGTAGCACTGGAAATAAATCTGTAGTCAGATGTCTAATTGATAATGGCTCACAGAATAGCTTAATAACATTGTCCTGTTGTCGTTTATTAAATTTACCAATAATACCAATGAGTAATTCTGTTGTCAAAGGTGTTGGCTCCATTTCGCACACGATAATAGGCTATGTGTATTTGGACATTGAATCTCGTATTTATGCAGATCATAAGTATACTATACATGCGTTAGTTATGAATAGCCTTACGGATCAATTGCCCTCGCAATTAATTAAGTGTGATAGCGAGTTAAATCTTCGCGATTTACCGCTTGCTGACTTAAGCTGGAACATTCCAGGAAACATTGATATAATATTAGGTGCACAGCTCTTCCCGTATATCTACTTAGGAAATAGAGTCGAGTGTGGTCCCAGTGCCCCTTGTGTACTATCAACCGCGTTTGGGTATGTACTTATGGGTGATTACCCACGTAAAGTTGTTGTGCCTACAACCGCATCCTTTTCTGCGCTAGCACTAAATGATTTAGTGCAGAAATTTTGGGAACTTGAGGAGGTTCCTGTGAAGCGCCTATTGTCTCCGGAAGAGACCGAGTGCGAGAATATTTTCACATCTACTGTGACTCGCGATGACGTATTTCGTTATACGGTTGCGCTGCCGTTCTGCAAGGATCCCTCTGAACTAGGGAACTCGCGCGGCGTCGCTCACCGCCGGTTTTTGTCGCTCGAGCGTAAACTTCGTCAATCACCAACCGTACGCGAAAATTACAATAAGGTTATTCGGGATTGTTTGGATAACGGTTATCTTGGTCTCGTTGATGACTCTAATTTGTCTATGGATGGTTATTACATACCACATCGCGCAGTGGTTCGACATGACAAACCGATGCCGCGTATTGTGTTAGACGCGAGCGCTAAAACCCACACTGGTCTTTCGCTCAATGATATTTTACATATTTGTCCCAATTTACAGGCAGACCTGCCTTTATTATTATTAAAATTTAGGCTATTTCCTATCGCAATGAACGCTGACATAAATACTCACCGCAAATCGCTTGAGTTTGATGTTGGCAGTCATGTCGCAAAGGTTTTAGGTCTCTCGTGGGAGCCGTGTGGAGATAATTTTTATTTCACATCCACCTTGGTAGATGAGAAGTGCACTAAGAGAAATATACTCTCTATAGTTGCGCGACTATTTGACGTGCTAGGGTTGGTGGCACCTGTGATACTCTACGCCAAGTTGTTAATTAAGGAACTTTGGCTTAGTAAGAGTGATTGGGATGACCCTGCTCCAGAGCATATACGCTCACGCTTTTCCGCTCTCGTTCAAGAATTAAAATTGCTTGACACATTAAAAATTCCGCGATATATAGGTGTCGAAGTTGATTGTGAATTACGTCTTGTCGCATTTTGTGATGCCAGCCTGAATGGCATGGGATGTGTTATTTATGCACATTGTACCTACCCATCTGGCATTCAAACTCGCATTTTGTGTGCGAAATCAAAGGTCACTCCGACTAAGATTACTACGCTTGCTCGCTTAGAGTTATGTGCTATTTTGCTTATGTCAAAGTTAATAAGAACTGTACGTGATTCGTATGCATTACGCATTCCCGTTACTGACATTTACGCCTTTTCTGATTCCACGATTGCCTTATCATGGGTTCACTCGTCACCACATCGGTGGTCGATTTTTGTTAGCAACCGGGTCGCTCAGTGTCAAGAAAACTTGAACGCTAAATATTTTTATCACGTCGCCGGAGACATTAACCCGAGTGATTGTCTATCACGCGGTATGCTCCCCTCGCAACTTTTGGCTTATGATTTGTGGTGGAACGGTCCAGCATGGATCCGCGGCCCCCCTGATGAATGGCCGATTAAGTCATTCTCTCCCGCCAACTGTTCTGACTTACCTGAGCATGAGGCAAATGTGTTAAGTGTGACAACAAGACACACAGAGTCGCTATTGTTATGTACATTAGCACAACGTGTTTCTTCTTGGCAGAAACTACTACGTATCATTACATACGTTTTAAAATTCGCACGATTTAAATTTAAGATCGAACCTCATTCTGTATCAGGATTACATCCTGTCCTTCTCCCTAAACGCGATCACGTTGTTGATCTAATAATTCAGCATTTTCACGTTGTCAATTGTCATACTGGACCTGGACTCCTCATGTCTATCATAATATATAAAACGCGTACTGGTATTTACAAACGCGCTGTAACCAAATTGTATCCTATCCCAACGCAATAACTTATAACGCTAAATAGAATCTTAAACTTTAATTTTTAACTCAAACTTTAAACATACTTTAGATAGAATATTGTTAGTCTAAGTTGTTATTTTCGCTATGTGTATTATTATGTTATACAAATTCACTATGGGCTCTAATCAGCCAGTGTTCGCTTGTTTGTTTCGTAACGTCTTGCGACGTTCCAAAGCCGGGTGCATGGTGGAGCGCTTATGTACTTTCTTAATTGTTTCCCACATGATTTGATTGTGTTTCAATTTTTGTAATTTAAAAGAACCGCTTCTGTGAGGGAATAATGTTTGAATATTGGCGCTCATTTGTTGACCACTTAGTGTTGAAGAAGGCCAATGAATGGCGCTGCGCACGGATTTTTCGAACTATATTTTGAGAATGAAGTTTCTACGAGCGAGACTCTCAAGCACCACGGCGGATCATCTACCCGCTCGCATTTTTTAGTCACTAAAACGCCCCAGCGCCGAAAGGTGTCTTTGACTCCGCTACCGCACAAAAACGGAAGTTTGATTAATTCAACTCCTCGTTTCTTTCTGTGTAATTCTATAAGTTCCTTTGGCCACATTCTCAAGTCAGTATAAGTGAAGTGTATCGGAAGAAAACGACAAATTCAAGAAAATAACCGACCGGTCGAAATATACCTACCCACCAACACGTGCCAGGAACCACGCCTGTCTGCAGCTGAATCCTCACGAGGTGGAACACAGGTCAGTGCCGATTTTCTTGCGTTTTCATTCATAGAAGCGATTACATGAGTATTTCCTTTCTTACAACCAAACGCCAGGTCATATTAGGTTCTTTACGCTTTGTGTGCAAACACACCAGTTTGGCAGGACTATTTACACGTCCTACCAGAATCTATCAACCCTAAATAGATTCATAATTATGAAGGCACCTAATATCGTCCCTAACTTGGTTTTTAATGAAATGATTGAGGTAGGAGTTCCCTATTAATAATACTACTTATGGTACATTTGACCAAACGCGAGTAAAGTTAATTTCTAGAATAAACAGGCAATTTCATTCTAGGAATAAACTTTACTCACGTGAAAAAAACCAGCCCATAATTTTATTAACTTCTGTTATAAATGTGCATTTGAAAGAAAGTTTACTATGCTTGTAACCTGTGTTACCATCTCTATTATTCATTATGTATTACTTGTAAAAATGTTTTTATTTTAATAGCAAGACACTAAACATATATCTACACACGCCCACATCTTTCTTGCTGAAATAAAGGACGCAGTATACCTACTCACATGACCACACTCACTAGTTTCCTGTAAGCTGAAAGGGCGCGGGTCGGGCCAATTATGAAAATAGCGCACCTGCGCTTGTCAAACGCGGCCGCGGTTGTCTGCCATCCTGCCATGGTCATTAATCTTTTCACTCCTTATACTTTATACATTCCTAGTACCCACCCGGCTCTTCGGTGTATGAAATTGTTCGACACGAATAGGTATTACTTTCTCTTTAGAATATTTATCACTTAAATCTACTGCACTTTAGTAAATTATATAATTTTGATGAAATATATTTTATTCATAGGTATCTATAGGTAGGTATTCTACACAGAGTATCATTTGGGCCATGGTTCTAGCATGGCATGTTGGTATGTCATGCATGAGTTATCCATACTCATTATAGCGGTAAGAACTTACTAGACATGTGGATCAAATGAGGCTACGTTTTGCTCCTTCAACCCCTTCATCATCCATTCCAGCCACATCTTCTTACCCCCACGACGTTTGATTGATGAAATTTGAAACCTAAATAAAGAGGTCCATAATTCCTCCCTATTTAGGTTTCAAATTTCATCAATCAAACTTCGAGTACTAGAAATTCAAAACTTATATCGCTGTAAGAGGCTGTACGGAATTCAACATAGTGATGGTTTCTTTTGATAGATTCATACTCCTACCTATCAATCAATCAATTAGTTTATCGCAGTCCACTGCTGGACATAGGCCTCTCCCAATGTTGGGAGGCTTTAGTTACTATTTCCACGCTGGCCAGACGGGTTGTGAAAGTAACAATCGAGGTGGTACTTTGGAGAGCCAAGATCGTGCGAAGTGGATGAGGAAGAGCCGGAAGGCGGAGCCTGAGCTCCGAGGGCACCGTGGCCTCGGATGCAATCAGGACTAACGTCTTTATGTCGATGATGGTGATGACTTTGGAGAGCAATTTTATTTCCCGCCCCAAGAACTTGTTAGTGCTGCAGCTTTTGAGAGACGGTTTTTTTTCAAATCTAGAGGCCAGTGCAGTAGGTATTGGGTTAATAGTAAATCCTGAACTACTGTAGATTAAATTCCTGATCAAGTTTCTAACCGAAAACGCCATATTTGTGACCAATGGGTAGCGACAGTCAAGGCCATACCATGTTTCGCAAAAGAAGGCAACGGAGCGGATCAGAGAGGCGGACAGCTTCACTAATCCGAAACGTCACGGACAAACCGGGTTAGAGAGATGTGCGTACCTGCGCATCGTGCCGCCCGGAGTGTGGTTGTGTATGGATGGGGCGGAGTTTATCTTTCACCAAAGTCTACTGCGAAGGCGCGATATCCGTGTGTATCTCGATATCGGGCCGTTAAAGTACGAAGTTCGCATGTCACCGTGCGGGTGAATGCTACGTGAGCCCTAGATATATCTGATTTGTAAGCTAGAATAAGTTTTTTCAAATCAATCCAGTCCATCCTAGTCTCAAGTCGAGGCAAAACCACAGTAGCTTTTTGATTTTGATTTTTGATTTTTTGATTCCTAATAGTAAAGAAAATATCAGGCTCCTTTTATTAAGCACTTATCATTAATATAGAGCAAACGCACCTAAGTATTAGTCGAGTAACACCTTGTAGGGATACAATTTTATTAATCCCACTTAAATTTTCATTTATTGATTCAGGTGAAACTGTTTCACATCATTCGCGTTCTTTTATACTACTGCCATCTGTTGACGAGTAGAATTAAAAACAAAAACAAAGTACCGAAACTGTTTTGCTTTATTGCAGTTACTAGTGCCATCTCTTGGTGAATAGAATGCTAAAATAAGCTTCTCAAAGTATTGATTCTACGCTTTGAATACATTATTCCCTAGCTGTCGCATAAATAAAATAGCCTTCCAATCCCGGGTTTTAACATTTTGTCTTTATCGACTATCGTTTTGGGCTATTTAGAAATAGATCTGGATATCTTTTTATTTTCTTTGCAATTTTGGAGAGTAGCTAAGTACTACTTATAATAAGTAGGTAACCTTGTTTGTTATAGGTACCGAATATGCCTAGGTATAATAAACAGGAGGTCCTTTCTTTCTACACTAACAATTTCATGATGCAGATATTTTTATATTATTTATCTGGCCCATAACTCTACATGAATTATAAACTTACCCAACATTAGCTTCCTATTTGTTCATATTTACTTTTTTCTTTAATTCATTAAACTTTTATGTACTTATCAAGTATCTTTGAAACTCCTTTTCTTTCATGTTTTAGTACATATTATTCTTCCAATGTTTTGTATTATAAGACAAAATATTGTCATACTGAGATCGAAGGTGATAAGGTGATTCATTTTTAGTGGACACCTTCTTAATTTTCAGTGCATTTTATCTTCAATAAATATAATTTGCCATTCGGGTAAAGAAAATAATCAGGTTTGTTTAATTATATCATTTATTTAGATGATTACTTCATAATATGTACCTATGCGAAATAAATGAAATCACAATGCCAACACAAATATGAAATAAAAATAAATTAAATAGGCAGTCAGTTTTATTAATACCTACAAGGGACAGTTCAGCTGCTAGAAATCAAAATGTTCTAGGCAAATATCAATAATAAAAGCTTATTGTAGCATAATTTAAGGATATTATACTAAGTGAGAACGGATATATGGAAGCCATAGGGTAATCAATATCATTTTTTGGGAACATCTTATTAAAAGTGAGTAACTGTATAACAAATATGACGCAATAAATGTTGAAGTAAATGTTTATTTGAAGTTAAATACTGGAAGTGCGGCTCAGTACCTATCTCGGAAGAGCTATTTCCCTGTAAGGGAAAGGTCGTGGGTTCAAACCTCATCTGGCAATTCATTTTTCCCGATGTAATCGAATTAAATACTCGATATTGTCAAACTGATAACATTGATAGAGCTGTTAAATATATTCATTTTAAATTACAATTAAATAACAGAAAAATGTTGCGTGTTGAATTTAAAAATAAATCTGAGGATATCCTCGAAGCATCGAAATTATTTTAATGATAGATACATTAGAAAATACAATGTAATAATCTCTAGACTAGTAGTTTTTTAGAACTTACATATATTTAGTAATTTTAGTTGTACTCTTTCATATTATGAAAAAGTACAACTAATGTTACTAAATTTCATACACATCTCGCCTTTCAATATTCAGAACACAGTACATTAATTACACATCTTTAGATAAATTAGCATTTTCAAATCCAGACAATCTAGTTCCAATCGATATAAATCGGTTACACATATATTGCAAGTAGAACGAAAATAATGATGATATCGATGCACTTGCATTATGCGATGGAAGAAACTAGTCATCTGTAATTCAAACAATACAAAAGAAACATTACCTATAAATAAAAACAAAATAAAATAATCATGTTTGAAGTCAAATAGTACATACACAAATACACAAAATTTATACAATTAGGCATCGTACCTTCAATAACCGTACCGTACCTAAAAGAGTACTAATACTTTAAGTAAACCGGAAAGTTGTATGACCAAAGTTAGATTACTTTCGGTAAAATCGAAAACTTTATGAAACAAATTTATAACAAAATATATAGAAACATCAATTTAAACTCAATTTCAACTTGTTAAAACTTTAAGAAAATTGTAGTAATCTGCAATAATTTAGTTTAGTTAAACACAACTAAGACAATAAGTAAAGAAAATTGTATCTGTAGATTTATCAAACATTGAATAGCATCGACATTCTTGATTAAATAATTATAATGAAAGAAGTAAACTAAGATTTTTCATTTTAATTCCAAAGTTAATAGTATAAAGAGGCTAAGGAAATATTTCTAAAACATATATGGCAGCTGTGTAATTTCATTGCCGGTTATAGAACTCATTTGGTATGAGTGTCTGGTATACAATTTGCCTAATACGTGTCTGGAATTTCTTACTCCTAAATAAGTTCAGCTGGATTTTATTCAATACGTGCCCAGTTTTGCTCATTTTATTTCGCATAGCTGAAATATTTCATTTCTCATATTACATGTGAGACGATCTCACAAAATATGTATATAATCTTTTGAATCTAGACTTTGTGAATATGACATTTTTGAAAAGGTACACAACCAATATGGTTTTTGACTTTAAGGCAAATATTATAGAAAAGAGTTTATTACATTTTTACTTTGTAAACCTAACTCAAAGCATTTATTTTGAATATCGTCAAGTCAAAGACTTTGGCATCAAATAATCCATATACATACGCAAATGCCTTAAGTACAATACATGCAATATAAGCAGTATACATGAAAATGTTAAATTTGAGTCCTGGGATAGTCTTGAACATCATTTGTCTTGAAGCGTTGCAGTGCATGCACCACACAAACCTCTCTAGAACCGAATTTGTCGCCTCACTTCAAACAAATTCGGATCTACAGGGTAGATGTAGGGCACTAATATTGATGCCGATGGGCACCAAACAGGTACAGTCTTCTGTTTTCTTAATTCTAACGATCATTCTGGAACATAATAAATTAATAATTCACCATTAGGTTCGATTACATCAGGAAAAATTAATTACTCAGGGCTTGAACCCACGACCTTTCCCTTCTCTTCCAACTGAGCTGCTGAGGCCCAGTAGCTCAGTTGGAAGAGCATCCACCCTTTAAGGGAAAGGTTATCGAATTGTATAGATAACATAAATAAATGCTATAAAATTTAATTAAAATCACCATTAGGTTATTTAGCATAGGTGCTGGATTAAATGATATTTAACATGAGTTTCTATTAGTATACATGTTTTAGTCTCTCATATTTACGGTTTGTTTATAAAATTGATTGGTTATAGATATCAAAGACAAAATGATATCTATTACTTAGGCACGTGACGAGACGCTACTTTTTACATAGTTTTTGCTTTTATTTTGCTTTTTCTTAGCAAAAGAGTGCAAAAGCTGCTTCTCAAATAGGCAATTTAATATGATTATATTTATTGTACTTGACTTTACTATTATAAAAGGCAAACTGAGGCCAACCTTCATTACCTTCACGTAATTCTTGTGAGCATTGGTGAGTTCAGTAGGTCTTACTAGGTCTTTTAAAAACTAAGAATTTACTAGGGACTAGAAAATTTTTAAAGTATTTGTCCTTTTTTGTTAGACCATGTTTATTAAAATTGAAGTTCACGGAGTCTTAATCATCTACATCTAGCATTCACATTAGCAAAATAACCACTATTGGTTGTCAAAATTTCATAGAAAGATACAGACAAGATTATAAATTAATTCTTCCAAAAGTTATTTTACGCATACTTTAACGGGTCTTAATTCTCTTGTTAAATAGTTCAACAACAAGGTTATTGTTATTTATTGAAATAAAAGATGTTTAAAAACTTCTCTAAATGTCTCGAGGTGAGGTCACTGCCGCCAAGTTGCCACCAAAGTGTACCTGAAATAACAATACGGATAAGATTATAATTTGTTAACACTCACATACAGTAAATTTTAATATTATACCTTTCAATTTCGAAACCGCAACAATTTTATAATTGCATTGAAACAGATCAATCAATATCAATAACGTTGTCAACGCCTCGATAGATATTTTTATCGATTAAAATCATCGCATGGTGCCGTCACCTACACAATTGGATACGGTAATAAGCGTGTAACAGTAGTCAAGTGTCGTAATCGATCATCGTAATTGCGCCTGTTTATCCAAAGACGAGAGTAAGGCAAACATCGGAGACAGGTAAGGACGCTAATATTTAGACAGCCTTACTGTCGGCAAATGAATAATGGCTTAGTGATCGCATTATCACAAGGTTCAAAGTGAGGGAAAGTTCATATTAGCCGCGGAAGGAAATTAGAATGCTTTTAGTGAGTCTCCGCTAATCAATACACAAAAGATTCGTTTGTTTTTACACACATGTAATATTGTTTCGCAAATATTGGCTAACATAAACTTGAACACGACTGTTATGATTCATTCAAATAGACATACCTGTTCTAAAGAATTTGAGTTTCTGGTATTCCAGAAATATTTTTTTTATTAATATCCTTTGTTACGAATAGTTACTTGTTGCAATATTAAACATTGTCTAGCTATTTTAATATTACCGAGACTTTTTACTATCAATAACCGGTTTGTTGATAACATCAACATTTTTCTAAATTTAATCACTGTTCATCGAACTTAGAGCAATCGGCGCGTCACTACGTCTGTGCGGGCCGCGAATTCGTCGGTTGATTCGCCAACCTTGGCGTAACGAGGCCGCCATCCGCCCGGCGGCGGCGCGGCGCGACGACGGCAAATGGGTCAGGGGACACGCATGCGCACTCCGGACGCGAGCAATGAGCGCCGCCCCCGCCCTCGAATGAATGGTATGGACCCCCCACTTTATGTCCTCCCACCAGCATATTCTGACCTCCCCTTCCTAGGATCATATTAACGATGACAGTGTGTTTTGGGGTGGTTTAATAACTGGAAGAGCTCCAGCCTGTTTGGTTGCCAACCCAAGCAGCTGTTGTACAAATCTGTTGAGCGCTCAGCCCACTAGTTGCTAAGCGAGTCTTGGAATGTTTGATTTTGTCTATTGTCTGTGTAAGCATTTCATTACTCTTACTACTTCATAAAGCAACGCCTACTGACAATAACGGATAAATGTTAAAGGAAAATTTGATACTGCCGTATGTGAACATAAGTGTATGAAAATGATACGTTTAAAAAAACAATTACCAAACTTCCATTACAGTGAGCTTATCCTTATCGTCGTGTACTCCACTCCACTCGACCAGTTTAAGTTTTGGAAATGTTTCAATTCAATTTAACTTTGTATTTTATCTTTTTCTTAAAAAGTTATTTGACCCAAAGTATTTATAATTTCACACCATACTCATACTATCAACATGAGAATTATTTTATGGAAATATTAATCATTGTCGATTTATAATATTTATGTACAATGTCCATTTCTTTCCCTTATATCCTAGAATCACATTAAGGCAAGTCAGTATTACGTACTACCAAATTAGTACAAAAAATGAATGCCTTCACGTAGAGCTATTTTTATTTGCATTGCGAGGGTCATTTTCTCGAGCAAGTTGAATTAGAAGAACCTTACTGATATTTGCCTGACAAAGGAATATAAGACAAAAATGATTTGTAGTTCTCATAACCTTATAATAGGAATACCAATGTATATATTCCTATAAACTGTTAGTAGTTAAATAGACACTAATGAAAACGTCGAAACTAAATAAAATGTATAAAGCTTTAACTGAGTCATGAAACTATGACATTTTGAAGTTATCAAAGGTAGAAGTAGGTTGAAGTATAATAATGCGGTATACTAAAATTAAAATTGGTAAAATAACAAAGAACATTTAGAACAAACAAGCCAAATAAAATGTTACGGAGAACAATTGGAATGAACGTCAGAAGAATAAAATGAAAAAGCCCTAAGATTTATACAACGGATTCAACTACGTTTCACAGTCGTTAACATAAATTTCTTGTGCTCCAAATGCGAAGTTATGTAATACAATTCAGCCCTAGACGAGTGCACTGTTGTACTACTTCTGTTTATTAGTTTTAACTTAATGAATGGTTCTCCATATTTATTTAAAATAATAAGAATTAAAACAATTTAATGGACAATACCATTCTCACCTTTCATCAACACCAGCTTTCTGATAAAATTCAAAACAAAAGAGTTAAAAGAAAACAAGTATTAAGTAAAGTTGATATAAAAAACAACACAACAAAAATACGATGTGAGCACCACGAGAGACGATCTCGGTATGATGTATAATACGGTTCACCGCTTGAAACTATTGGTGATGAAAACTATTAGTAAGCCACTAATTGTACGGCAGCCTACATAGGCGGCGGTAATTGGCCCATTTACACATTTCGTTAGTTTGGTGTACATAATTGTTGACTGTTTACCAGGGAGATGATACGAATGTGCCAACCACGAATATTGAAAAAATGAAAATATACAGAGGGCATTGCGTGAATGTTGATATTTGAGGTGTTAATGAACAAATTAGAACAATTTTGAAGTCGGTAAAATATTATACAGGTATTTTACAAAATTCTGTATTGGTTTCGATCAGACAAATAGTTTAACAGGGCTTTTAGTTAAATATTTTACATGATCTTAAAATATTTAAAATAACCATTTAACTCTTATTGTTTGCTTTATAGCCTTTGAAATACCTGGTTTGAAATATTATTTTTATACCTGATCTAAATCTTAAAACAAATAAAGTCAAAAATAAGTACGTAGCAATCGAATTGATAATAATAATTAATAACATCGCTATTAATTTCGACAGATGTTTCTAAAATTAGGAACGACAGAAGTTGTGAACTACGATCAAATATTATGAACGGTTATAAATATGAATACTATAGCGACACATGTGGGTGACCGGTTAGAGGTAGCATTTGCATATGCTATTGAATATGTTTATAACAAGACAATGGAGTTAGTTAGATCATTTACAATAGTGTTTGAGCAGTTGTGACTCGGTGACGGACAGAAGCGTTCGGTAGCATATAAATTAAGTATAAATAACAGACAACACGATACTACATTAGTTTCCTTGATACATTTTTAAATGATTATAATGATTGATGGCTTTGAGGTTTAAGGCATTTGACAGTTATTTTTACAAACATTAGAAACACAGGGTACACCCGGAAACGTCCAATTCAAGTTAAGTTACTTTAAGTAAAATATTTTAGGAATTGCTAAATTATTTTGTTAATATGCCTAAATTTTATACAAATTAATCAAGTGCTAGTACAAATCTTGCAATCGCAAGAGGTTTCCGGTACAAATTCTAAGCTATATCGACGTGAACCTGCTGCTGGCACTAGCAAAGAATACTTACTAGTATTTTCAGTAACTAATACTCGTAGTAGTTAAAAAAAAATAAGGTCCGGGCATCAAATATAGTACCTAACTATTAACCTACTTTGGGTTTGACTATAAGAAAGATTAGTAATGATCATGATAATGAAAACGAGAGTAATTCAAGTAATTATGAAATTCAATTACAAAGAATTTGAGTTTTCTGAATCAAATGTACAAATTCCCGATGAAGTGACTAATGCCACGGTTATTGCGTTAATAAATACCGACCTAGAAAGTTTGTTCGAGCTCAAACAATTAACGGAAACGCTTTGTTACCTTTTTAAGGCCCAACACATTGGGTCTGTTGTTTAGAAATCTTTACCTTTTAAGCTTTGTGAGTTTATTTCGAACATCTTTGTTTGTTTTAGATACCTGAGTTCAAACATCAAAGCGAATACTGATTTATTGTTTCATAGTGCCTTTATTTCCTTAAATGGAAAGAAAACGTGCAAATAAGTCATGGAATAGTGATAGATAAAAGGTGGCTTAGAAGAGAATATAGTAAACTTGAAGTTTTACTTAATGTGAACAGTTATTATACTAATATTCGAATTCGAAATAAACACGTCGAAAAGTAATTATGAAAACAAAGAAGTAAATATAGATTCACAAATTGTTGCGTGACCACAGTTATCATAACATTTAATAAAGGAAGCAGACAATTGCCTATACAAATATGTATACGTTAAACATGTCTTTTGGCATTTTGCCAAACGCTTGAAGAAAACTTAATATTATCCGTAATGAGTTTGTGAAAACTCATTAAGTCTATGTACATAATGAAATCAATAACTTTATTACTTACATTTTAAGTGCCGCTCCATAAATTGTCTCTGCTTGACACCATCTGAAACGATTTTCCCATAATTTTTAATACATACTTTGCAAATATTTGGTCAAGGTTTGGTATGGGGCTCACATTACTATAGAAATTACAAAAAGCTTCCATCGATGGAAACCGACCTTGTTCATCCTGCTTGATACGCGCCAAACTGGCGTTGACTTGACAGTCCCGCCAAACATGGCTGCCTCGTGTGGGAAGCGGAAATACACGAATTACTACGAGCCAGAAAGGATAAAACAATCTGTGTGCACATGTAAAAAAGAGACAGACGACAGGTCCTGACTACCCGAAACTTTAGAAAGAGATAACAATATGCGATTTGACAGGAGTGCGAAAGGATAAGAATTTCATCAAAACGGTTTTTAGGGTGGAGCTGTCTGGACTTTCGGGTCGGCGAGACGCGCAGATGGTAACAAAAAGGTACGTCGTCGTCGGGACTAAAATTCGGGCATAAATGGAACGACATTTTTGCCACATTGCTGTTAGGTCGTCCATCGTCTTAGGAATGAACAAACACATTTAGCGTAGATATTGTTATTGTTTCATTATCAACTTATTTTAATGCAAGTAAAACTTCTAAGCATATTTTATTTAACACCGCACAGATAACAACTATTCATATATCCTTTTATGTGTTTCCCTTAATTTTATGAATGTATTACGTGTTTGATACACGTTTCGCATAACAAAATTAGGTGTATTCAAGTCACGAGGTCACTGACTCTGGATTTATTGTTAGTTTCCTGTCGTTTTATTAAACTTCATATTTTTCCTAAACACGAGTTCGTCGACAAAATTTGTCTTCCGCTTTTTATTTATTGAAACAATCATTGTCGTCCTATTTTAGACTCGTATACCTACTATGATATATTCATGTACGAAATGCACGATCAGTTACATCATTTTTCATAAGACTAGACCACGTTTTCAGGCATTAATATTGAAGAAATAAAGATGCGGTGGATGTTTACATAACTGGAAATACGCGTACATATTTTATTGAGGTTGTATTTGTACTCGTAGTATGGTTACGTCTCCGTATCAGAGTATGATATTTTTAAAAGTGATGTATGAGAGTAAGCTCTTGCTCACGCCTTTACCTTATAGGATAAGTACAGCCATAAGTGGCACCCGGGAGTGATTTATTGATTGTCTTTGGACAGGACAGTGATGTAGATCTTCTCGGTTAACTCCTATAAGGAATGATTTTTATTTGTTTGACCTGGCTATCAAAAAAAGCTAGCTCAGTCCCCGTCAAAAATGAAACATACTTGAAGTGGTACACCAGGATACGACACGTTTGATGGAAAGTAAGGCACCTATCATCTTTCCACCCATCCTTGGAAGCTTATAATTTTTTTTTATAGATTTTTATTTTTTTCAATCTATTTTACCGGAAAAACATAACTAAGATGAGAAATTCATAATTTGAGCGTGAGCAGAAAGTTAATAAAACTTAGGGTTCCACGTTTAATGAATAATTTATACTTATAGGTTTTATGAATCGTGAGACTACTCTAGACTTTACAATTACCTAGCATATCTTTAAACACCTACAGAAACGAGCAGTTGTCTTTGTACACATACACAAGACAGGACGAAAATAAGACGATGTAATTAAAACGATTTCTTAATTTTTCTGTTCATATGTACCTACTACATTTAATTTGTAAATAAATAGCCATGGACTAAAATGGATGAAAAATTCGAAGACATGACATATTTGTCTCTATATGCCCATGAAATAGTTAACATTATTACTACTATGTATATAGTAAATAGTTTAAATTATTCTTCTCAATTATGTAGACATAAATATCTGTTATAGCTGCTTCTAAAAGGCACACTCTCATTTTAAATGTGCGTATATTTTAATGTTCAACCATAAAAACTTGAGGTCAAATTGGTATGTCGTAGGAACAGTGTGTAAGGGAACATTATGGAATATTCGATATTGCAGTGATCAAGATAGAGAAAAGGATACTTCGATTGTTTTGACACGTAGAATGGATGGTCGAAGAATATTGACAAAACAGATTTATGAGGTGTGATTATAAGCAACTTGGTAAAGCTAAAAGTCAAATATCAATCAGATCGAGGACGTATTACGGAAATACCCTTGAGCTGTCACGCAACCGGCAAGCATGTATGAAAAAAAAAGAAATACATTTCTATGCTTACTGACCCGAGGTTTAATTTTAGAATAAGAAAGTATAATAAACGGTCCCAATCTTTATTCAGGCACAAAATTAATATGTAGGTATATATTAGACTAATATAGCGGTAATAAATCCTTTAGATATTAATTACAGCATATTTTATACCACTGTTAGTATATCCGTCAATTGTTAATAGCTATTTTCAGATAATAACGACTTCTGGCGCTAAACGAACTTCATTATTCAAAAATCGAAACATCTGTCACTTAAAAAAACGGTTCCGACTTTTTTTTTCAATTTTAATCAGAAAAGTTCATTTGACATGTGCTTGTAAGTGGGCTGTAATGGATATTGAATCTATTAAGCAATTCACTAAATATACTGAACTTGTTTTTATTTAGCTTTGGAGTCATTAATTAATATGCTTAGTATTTAATAGGCTTTAATTTTTCTCTTGTATAAAGTTTTGTAATAGTTGAAATCCCACCATTGTTAAAATACGTCATGGAAACTTGGTGAACATGAGTTTATTATATAAAGCATATTTGATCTATAAAATTAGCTGCCTGGCTTGAAAAGATAAGATTAAAGATATTATCTTAACCTGGTTTATGTTAAACTGTATATAAGATAAGAGATTTAAAGCAACGGAAGCTGCCGCCCCGAGTGTTTGCGTTCACATACAATATCCTATCAAGTGAGATTAAGGCTGTATAGTTTGTCACCTGTGCCTAGCTGATAAATCTTTATTTAACTTAGATAGTGGTACCGTGAAATATGACTTCGGTATATTTAAAACGATTTCACTAAGGACTTTCAAGAAATATTTTTTGAAATTGTGGAAATGTAATTTCTTTAAATCACGATATTTTATAAAAATTAAGCGAATATTATTAACAATTGGAAATGTATTTATACCAAATCGATACACACATAGGCACACATCTAAAAATAAATCTACCTGGCATCTAGGTACAGCTGTAAAGGTGCATCCTACATCTAACCCTATTGTTATTATGTTATTGTTATTATATGTTGACCTCAAGTACCTAAATTGTTCGGGTGCCTAGACTTTAAACATTAAAACGTTAAAAATAGCCAAAATATGAATCAGGTTTGAGTCTACCAAGAGATGTGAGGAATTTCTGTTTCAATTAACACGATTAGATATGCCAATAATTATCGCATCGTGAATATTCCCAGGCAAAGGCTAAAATTACTAGACACAAATTGTGAACAAACAGGTGAACCGATATTCTCACAAATATTCTGAACTTATTGTCAAAATTAATGCAACTAAACGTTCGATTTGACATTTGTATAGTCACTTGTCAGAAATCATTACGCAATCCCAATATTCTTTTTTCAAAAATTGTTTCCAGAACCCTCAATAAATGTTGCATGGAAGCTCGTCGTTCATTGAATGTTTTTTTTAATAATAAAATATTTAGGGATTGTAAAACTTGGTTATGATAAGTAAGACTGCAAATATCCAAGTAGACACGCAATCCTTGAGAACACATTATTTATTTACAGGGCTGTTTATGAACTTGGGAAGTTTTAATGACAATGAAAATAAATTACGCTGGTAATAAAAATACATTAATTCTTATTTAACTTTGTCACGCGATATTTTCCGCGGGGATTTACCCTTAGAAGTGCTTTTTTTTTGTAAAAGTTTAGAGGTGTAAAGTTTCAGGTGTAAGTCAATTTCAGGAAGTTTCAGTGCGAATGGGATTTCAAAAAAAAAACAAGAGAATTCCTAATGGAACAAAGCTTATTCGTAAAGTTACTAAGGCAATAAGGTTCTTTTAAAGTTGATATTCTAGGTATTAAAGTTTAAAGTTGATATCCAAAAACGGCGGTTACAAAGAGGACGTATCGAAATTTTGAAAGTAACGTTATTTTTATGGCAGGATTGTTTTATGTACCTAAATATAGACACTGGTTACAAAGTGTATACATACATCCATATTGCCTTCCATGACACCTAGTCATAAAATAGAATCATTCGAGTCACGTACTTCGACTGTGAACGATTGAATTTTTATTTGTGTGCTTGTCTGTCTAGTAAACATAGTTTCTACCTATTTCCGGATACCTTTATAAATAAGGTATTAGCGTCTGCTATTTCTAACCTAGATTTATATTATAATAGGATTTATATTATATTATAATATATTATAAAGGTCTCTTTATAATATAAATCTAGGTTAGATTATTAAAAAAAAAGATCGTTCCACTAAACCGGGATCTCAAAGTTTTCTTAATGAGAAGTATTGAGTAGAAATACGGTTTATTTCAAAGCGGCTCCAAAGCCAAGTAACTTATTTTATTAATAAATATTGGCATTAGGTACCTGTTTATAAAATAAGTAGATAAGGTAAAAAACAATTTTGATGTTATTAATTTTTAACTAAAAAACTAAAAATTAAAAAAATAAAACAGCAAATATTTTGTTAACATGTAAGTTTTAAAGAACTAACTATATTTAGTTTTGAATAAGAAATGATTTAGTAACGTTGCGTGGTGTCGCAACTCCATTCATTTTGTGCCATACTTTTACTAATTTTCGAGTCCTTATTATTTATTTGAGAAAAAAGGTGTCATAACTTTGAATTTTATTTAATAATCCATTTTATATATACCTAATCTCGTTATAAAGCAGAGTAAAAAGAAACAAACATATATGTAATATAAGAAAGAAAATGTTCAATCCTGCAAGCTCATAACTAACAATAAAAGCAATATCAAAAGGTACGCTAATACCTGGGAAAAATATATTACGTTTACATTCAAGCAACAGGAGCTAATTTTTATTTGTTAGTCCCAGCAGCGAAAATTCCGTATTTTTCATAATCACACAATAATTCATAGCAACGGTAAAATGCTGCTTGATTTACCTATATTAACTGACATTTTAACTTACGAACTGACATTTTGTGGAAATAAAGAAAGGAATGAAATGGCGTTTGTGGTGCCATTTGGAGGTTTAAATATCACAAAAAGGTGAAGCATTTCATAGATCGTGAAGTAACTACCTAGTTATGTTGTTGGAGTGGTTAACGCCCCAGGCGCAACGGGGCAAGACGGGGATATCGTGATTCTCACACCCGAGGGGCCTAGGATCATCCGGGGAGCTTAGATTACTAATACATTATTGGACCACCGGACAACGTATAGAACCCATAATCTTCTGAATATAAAATTCTTTTAATGGTCTTGGTGTTCACCTGAGGGTCAGCTCTGCAACCTATTCAGATTATTGGTGAGCACCACTTGGGCCATGATGAGTTAAATAAGGGCAGTTCTACGAATATCTCAGACTTAGCCTCAACAGTGTGAGTGAAGAAAAAGTGATCTGCAAACGGCAACAGGCTACACTCTAATACGTTACGTGGGACTGAATATAATATATTTTCTAGGATAACAGGCGTGAGTCTATCAATGTATACTACCAGCCACGGAGCAAACAATGGTCAACGATTTTATGGTTTCTAAGAAAAATTGCAACCTAAAAGTGTCACAACCACCATCGCCGACCATAAATCCTTTGTCAAGGAGATCTGGCAACCCTACTGAGACTCAGTAAGAGTTACACTATGTTATTTAGGTAAGTTTTTCGATGGGGTAGAAATATTTCGGCAGTTCAACCTCAAATAAGAACGGTTAATTTCGCGGATGTTGAGAATCTTTATTGATGTGTAATTGTATATATTACATTGACACAATATGGAGTTCGTGGTGTAGACAATTTATGCACTACAGCCATTATTTTGTCAAAAGATTAATCCTAATAGTTACATCATAGGTGACGTTTACGATTTCTGATTTTATGATGTTATTTTTTAATATCTGGAGGAAAATATATACTTTTAGCAACCGAAATTACTAATATTCCCGCTAACCCCTCCAACTAAACTAAATTGCTTGTGCTAAGAGTAGGTTCACGTCGTCGGTAATATAATGGCCAGGCTCGAACTCGGGACCTCTAGATCGCAAGGCCGACACCTTAACCACTAAGCTACCACTAACATAAATATAAAGTAAAATACAAAATACCTACCTATAGATTCTTTAAAAAATCATTAGAAATTCATCACACAATTTGCCAATAAGGTATACGAATTTATTCAATGCCATGACGATGAGCAAACGAGAATAAGGTCAGACCTTTTTTGATATCACGCATTAACATGCATAAAACGAGAAATCAGAATATTATCAGTGTGCGGCGATGGATCCGCACATGCGTACTACGGACACTAATATCGATGAGCGAGCAGGCGTCGCGCGCAGGCTCCATCGAGCCCCCGATAACGTAAATAATACAATAAAAATAATACAATCTCACTCGATTTGAATGTTTTCTGCTCTCCGTAGGTTCCGAACTCGGCTTGATGGAGTGTTATAGGGCTCTCAACACGAGATTTTGTTGCTACTATAAGACTTTTTACGACGATTGTATAATTGACGTGCTGACCTCGTCAGGAAACTGGGGTTAGTGTCAATATTGACAAGGCCTTTTTTGTTAGGAAGATCAGAAATGGTGACTAGAATGTAGAGTACTATAAACATGTGCATATATACCTAAGTTATAATTTTATATTTAATACTAGCTTTTGCCCGCGGCTCCGCCCGCGTGGATGTCGGTTCCCGGCAATTATTCGATTTTTTATGTACGTACAAATCTTCCCTGGACTTCCACGAATTATTTAAGACAAAAATTTGCCAAATCGGTAAAGGCGTTGTTGAGTTATAACATTACAACGAAAAGTGGCATTGATTTATATATAAGTATATAGATTATTATCTTTATGATATTATGAAATACTAGTAAGTACATTACTTAAATAACGACAATATGAAAAATAACTGATATTCTAGAGCAAATGAGTGTTATAAACATCAACAATTCCAATAACGATTTTAATACTAGTTTAACTATATAAAAAACACCTCCAAAAAGTTGAAAATAAATTTTAATTCAACGGTTGCCATGTCGGGGGACCTTAACTGGTTAGGTACTCCTTTATATCGTAAGGTCCCCCGACATGGCAACCGTTGAATTAAAATTTATTTTCAACTTTTTGGAGGTGTTTTTGTGAAGGGGGTTTTTTAATTTAATTTTTATTTTATACTTTTTAAATTGATCTACTAGTCAAGCCCTTTCATTTGATACCCATATTGAGGGAGTTATAAAGAAATATGGATTCCAACATGTTGTGGCGGCGGCCATCTTGGACCGATTTTTTTCAAACATAGCTAAGAACACTCCCGACTAATATACCTTTCAAACAAAAAAAAACTAAATCCAAATCGGT
Organism: Eilema sororculum; assembly: GCA_914829495.1. Classification (NCBI taxonomy): domain Eukaryota; kingdom Metazoa; phylum Arthropoda; class Insecta; order Lepidoptera; family Erebidae; genus Eilema; species Eilema sororculum. Next base: position 16,096,324 of record OU618545.1, on the reverse strand, counting down.
TCATCCGTTTGGGTGCTACGATGCCACAGACAGACACACACACACACACACACACACACACAGACACGTCAAACTTATAACACCCCGTCGTTTTTGCGTCGGGGGTTAAAAATGAAAAAAAAACAAGGTAAATTAGATTTAGATTAATAAGATAAGATAGATAGATAGGTTTATATAAATGAAGCATTTACTTTAAGTGCAATTATTGTTATTGCCTTAAATACACTTTATTTCATTCAAGTCTGCACATAGTAGACGTGTCTTGGGTCAATAAGGACCCCACGCGTCAATGGACGGGTTAAACGTCACTAAGAATACTTTTCAAGCGATAACTAAGTAAATGCTTAGTGATTATAGGATTTACAATAAAGTATATTATATAAATGAAAAGCCAAAATTATTTACGATAACAATTCAAAGGCAATGAGGATAAATTTACGACAGTTTGGCCTTCATATCATAAGTAAGTAATTTAAATGATTTTATGAAGCATGCAGATGAGTATTTATCTATCTAGGACTCAGGTAGCTTAGTTGAAAAAATATTCCCCCCAGAAAAGGACTGCACCGCTGGTTTTCCCAATTTAGAAAGACAAGAAAATTATTCATTTGTTTGAAACACGCAGCGAAGTTAAATCAAACAATATTCTAATTGATATTCATTACAATATAAATATAAATTCAATTTTCAAACGGTGATATCGCGAGGATGGAACAGAAAAATTCAAATTTCAAAATACGCTTACCGTAGAAAGTGGAGGTGCGTTGGGCAGCTGCGCGTTGCGAAGTGGGACCGACGACACAAGCCGGCTACGTCACGTCACCCCTCCCGCTCTGCCCCGCCCTACTCCTTACTCCACACAGATTTGTCTATACAAACTAGAAACCCTCGCTACCGGCTAACAGGCCCTAGATCTAATAATACCCATTAATTTATGTTTTATTGGGCTGCAAACTACTAAAATTTGCCACTGACAATTATGAGTTTAATTACAATTTCGCGTTTACTATTCACTTGAAGCTATTATGTATTTCGATATTAAATCTTTTGAGTAAATTTAAGTTTATTTAGTACGTAATAAAAGAAAACTGATGCTAATAAAATGCGTAGCGGAAAGCATAGGTACGTAATATGTGTAAACTCGTATGAAATTGAACAAACAAAAGTAAAATACATACAATGTTTAGTTATTGACAATGAAACCGTTAACGTCGGGCGCGTGCAGTGACGTAATCGAAGCTTGCTTACATTATGGAGGATGAGTTCACATGCGCAATTGCGCATGCCACTTTGTTTAACTCAACGGCTGTCTCATAAGAATCTTTAAAGGCATGGAAAGTCTTTTTTCCTGATAAAAGTTTGTTTCAATAAGTACCTAATGTTAGGAACGAATACGTATGTTATGCAAAAATCTCTGCATTACAATTTAAAAGTTTTCAGGCAAACAAAGGTTAACAATATGAGGTGGGTAAAAAATGCAACAATTGAATGGTTTTATTCCTATACGATGATATTCATGGATTAAAAAAAAGCAAAACTGTATTGGCTTGCTCTGATAGGTACCACTTTAATTATGTGGAGAAGACTTGTGCGTATGAACCTAGACCACAAATTTAATTTTTAATACTAAATTCATTTAATACCTAGTATGAATAGTAACCACTAAACAGAATATTCTTTAGACATAAATTTCACAGTTTATCTCAGCATAAATGTAAATCGTAATTCTAATAGTATTTGTCGGCTAAATATTCCATACTAAATTGTCGCACTATAAAAATTTGCATTCTGTACACCGCTTATCCATCACGACATGTCCGTCCGGTGTCTATGTCCAACTAACAAGACGCCATACCATATGGCGTTCACGGCCCAATGACTCAATACATTTTTGTATGTAACTCGTTGAAATCATCGATGCGTACGATTATAAAACGTTTATAGACGTTTGTATTAATATTATTACGTAATGCATGTATTAGATTTATTATCATTACGTGCCCTATTTATTCTTCATGTGGGTCGCTTGCATTGCAACACCGAACTTTTAAAACGAATAGAGACGTAAGTTTGTACTCCTATGTTTTTTTTATTTAGATTATCTTCACGTCGGAAGACTTGTTTGGGCGTGTTTTCGTAAACCAGTTACTAAACGAGTCGTGGTTGTGACGTCGCAGAGTGACGTAGCACGATCGAGAAAATAAGTTTTCTAAATGAAGATATAATAAACATAATGTGGTTGTAAAGGCTTTTGGATATATTAGTGAATTTAAAAATAAAGCTCCTATTAGATAAGTAATCGTTCAAAGTAACAAAAGGTGAACTTTACCAACCTGGAAATTTTCTTTTGTTGCGGACAAAAGAAATCAGACTTGTCCAAAAGGTTTGATTAAAGCGATATTTTTCAAAATAATATAATAATAAAGAAATGCGTTCTCAGTACCGTTAGTAGGTACTGACATAGGTACTAGTTTTCAAAGTGAAGGCTAAGAAATCTATATAAATGAGAATGTATTAAAATTTAAGTGTCTAATATTAAAATCATGGCATTCTGTAATGTTCACCCAAATCGAAGTTACATGCATGTTTGGTGATAATAAAAATGGTTTAATAGTCACAAAGCCTTTTCAGTAGTGGTACTTTGAAGTTCAACTTTAATCAAATAGATATTAAACAGTGAGAGACCAATATTTAGTAATGCGTAGGAATTTACGACCTTCAATGCTAACCATTAATACCTTTTGATGGACTTGAAGCCAATGCGGCATAGGTCTCTTGTTATTTTACAACATGATTGATTGACCTTGATTTTTCCTCTTTTCCAAATAATATTGCTATCAAGAGTGATGAGAGACCTGAGTGATTTCCTATAGGTAGAATAAAGTTTACCTGAGCTTAATAAATGAAGAATAGTAAAACTGTAGTAAACATTATGTTCGGTATTTTTATTGTTTCGCTATTATTCTGCAATAGGTAATGTATATGACGTCATATTCCGTCATATCATAGAAGTCTCCATAGAACTGTTTTGAAGTGTAATAAAACTGACTTCACAGTTAACTATTCTACTGATTTTAGAGCTGTCCAGGGGACTTTATGAATGCGAGAATTTTATACTTTCCCCAGAAAGCATTCTGAACTTTAAGAATAATGTGTATCAATAGTATAAACCAATGTGTATCAATGTTTAACTGTATACGTGGCAAAATCTAAATAACCGTTGCAGTTTGCAGTTAAAATAAATATTTTAATAGACTGTAATGGCAGTCAGTCATAGGATTATTTCGCTCGGACGCCCACAGCCAATCCGACGTCACCCCTCCCCTTATTGGTGAATTTAAAAAAGGAATTTCAATTTAATCCGCTCCCCTCGAATATAACTGACAGGCGGCGCTTTACCGAGTATCGTTCTCAAACGGATTATTGAGTGTTCTCTTGTTGAAAGTTTCGGATTTTTTTTTCAAATCTTTTTTCTTTTTTTTGTATGACTCAAAGTATATTAAGAAAAAAATGCACGTTCATTGAGCTTGGTAAACTTTAGAAATTCATTTTATTTGTATTTATTATTAATATAACTAATACTTATAAATTGAAAAATACTTATATTTCTGTCATTACAGTACCAGATGGCAGTCCAATCATAAGGTGTTGCATACAATGGATATTTGAGGCAGATATTATGAAGGTAACTTAATCTTACCGCGATTCCAAAAATGTACTGTGTTGCTTGACAGAAGTTGTAAGTAGGTATGTACTTCGTTGAACGAGCAAGACGTTCTCACTGATTGGTGTATATCCTTATCCACTTGCATGTAGCCTTATTTTGGTAAATTATCATTTTTTTGAATGAGTTTTGAAGCACTAGTGCCGATTCTATGTCTTTTATGAAATCTTTGACTGTGTACCACCCGAAATGTTCACCGTTGTCTTCTTTTATGCTTATATATATATATATATATATATATATATATATATATATATATATATATATTTTAGGTTTGCGTTACGTTTACAAAGACGTTACAAGCATAAGCGAAATTCATTATACGATGTATTTAGCATCAATAGGTAGTTATTTAAATTTCGTTAATGTAATGTTTCCTACTGCCTTTTTGGGCTTCTGAACTGCTTGGTTGGTCCCGTCAACCGTGACATAAGATTGCGTGTGGCCAAAAGGTCCCGAGTTTAATTTTTGAATTAAACAAGTGTTAAGTATTGGGTAACCCAGGAATCTATTCCAGGGAAAGTATTCTGTCACACCCTACAAAATTCTAAGCAGCCTTAATTTCATATTTGTGTTATCTGCTGCCTTAGGTGCAATTCAGAAGTGAAAAAGTGCTTGAGCGCTTTTGTAGTGTTCATAATTAAAAATCAACCTTATTTCATTTAGACAAGACTGAAAATGGTATGCAATAATTTGTAAGAATATAGAGTGTTGTTGTATACTATTTAAGGTTTTTTTTGTAATGGAATACGGTTGATAGTTAATTAGCACCTCAAAAACTTCTCGAGCATTATTCTGCCTGCTTTGAAATTACCCTTATGCATGTGCACGCGTGTGGACACAGTATTTCGGACAAATCGGATTTATTTCGGTTTATAATTATTTTCAATTCGCACAATATTATTATCATAAATATGCACCCACATACGTGCACACGCATAAGATAGCGGATGGTCTTAAGCACCAAGCTGCGCTACAAATCTATCAACAAAATTGGTAAAATGAAAAAAATCGTTTCAGCACTTGAACATAATCAACCACGGACCTCAATTAGAACTGCAAATATAGAGAAAGAAAGCTACACAAAAAAGCGTCTGAGTGTTACTTAAGAAGGGTGAAAGGTGAATTCAATCGATCGATTTCATATGAAGAAGTAAAGCGGTTGGATAGAACGGTTGAATGAACTCGTAATAGATTTATTTTATAATTTAGATAGATACGCCATTAAAGCTCCTCTGTTCTGGTTTTTCTCTCGTTGGGAGCTGGTAGAGTTGTTTATGGCTATGAACTAAGCTCGCTAGATTAGAGACCTTTGGTGCTTAGTCCGATGTCCATAGAAAAAAGTGGTTTCTGCATATACACAGATACCTATACCGTAAATGATGCTCTTGTTGATGACCTAAACGACATACTAAAAGAACCTAGATTGTTTGAAAACGGAATCAAGTGCGCTGGTAAAAAATTCCAAGTGTTTATACATACTGCGGCATTGAAAAGAGGTACCAAACCGTATTAAATGGAATAACTTGTTATACTTTATTTGCCAATTCGGAATACTCATAATGGCAAATGCCTTGGAATAAATACGGCCAAAGAATTCAGGCCAGAATGTCTTCGGTTCAACAGTTTTCGTAGATCAAGGGCCAGGGTTGTAGTTCCTTGGTGTTCAGATGTTTCCAGGAAAAAAAAAGACGGGTCAAAAGCACTTACAAAACCGGCAGGCTTGTATAAAAGATTTAATTATAGGAAGAAGGAAGAAACGAAGGTTTAATTGAGAGGAAGTTCATGATGTGTACATTGTTCAAAAACAGAAGTAGATACCAGGGTGCTGTCTCTGTTTATCCCGGATGAAGAAAGTGTGTAGGCATTTATATTTCCCGTTTCCTTTCAGTTGGTGAGGCACAACTAATAGTTACCTTAACTCTGCTCGAGTGTCTACAATTGCAAGTACATAGGCGACGGTAATCTTTTACACTAAACCAACAAAGAAAAAAATTGTTAAGTATTTTTAAGATCATGAATCATCTTGTCAAAACGTAGCTACCATTTCAGAACGTGATCAGGATATGATCTTTAAAACATCTGTTGACTTATTCATATCTATTACAATTGTAATATGATGTGCTGTGTGGTCTAAATTACCTTGAATAAATTAACCTCAATGTACCTACCTACTGATTGAATTTTTTTAACCAGAACTGTCCTACTAATATTATAAATGTGAATGTTTGTGTAGATATCTGGCCGTTAATTATGCAAGCACACTCAATCTGCTGAAGAGACCTGGCTGAAAATTGGAAGAGGATTAGATTGTAACCAGAAATAACCCAGGTTTATATTTATCCCTGGAATAGATTGTGTATTCATGGGCTGGAGTAATTGGAAGAGCGAAGCCGCAGGCAACAGCTAGTTTTGTATAAAGCAAAGAAGTCTTTTGATGGATGATCTAAAGTAATGTTATAATTATAAGAGGCTCAACCTAAATGAGTGATTGGACATTATCTCGTAACGTTTATCTACGAAGTGTTTGTAATTGGAAGTCATGTGGTAGTAACAAGCAAATAATATTCTGGCATTAGTTGTAGGACGTGTTCTAATACTTAGTACTGATAGATTGTGTAGATCGATACAATTCTAATGAACTAGTGGATTTAGTGTGGGTTGAGAACAAACTTTTCGTATAATTGAAATCATTAATTAAGATTTTTTTCAGTTTTTGAACCATCATTTAATTCCGTTTTACTTATAATTATTAGTCTGAAAAAAATATTACCAGCATTGAATCTTGCCGTGCTTGCTTTCTTGCATTCACATGCACCGATAGAGTCAGAGCTAACATTTAGATTAAATAAATATCTTGACTAAAAAGTCTTAAAATGACCTTAAAACTAAGGTATTAAGAGCAAATCAAACCGTTTTATTGATTTAAATTGTATTATTGTCCAAACTAAAGGTATGAATATAACAATGCGCCAACAGGAAGGCGGAAACATCAAGGATTAAGATTATTTTAAGCACTTTGTTCATCAAAATATCTCTGATGCTGACTGTACCTACAAGTGTTTTATTCTAAAGTACATAATTGTATTTTAGTAAAAAAAAAACAAAGAACCAAGTTCTTTATTCAATAAAATTATAACGCGACGCGACGACGTGCGTCGTCGTCACGTAGCTGGTTGTAAAGGCACAGTAACAGGATTCGCTAAATGGTTCCTACCCCGGGTACTCACGATATTGATTTTCTGAATCTGTTCTCGAATTTCCTTCGTCTTTGACTTCTTACTCTGACTCGAATGAATCCAAAAATATCTTGGGCGATTCATACAAAAAGATCTTTCGCACTCACTCTCAAAGTACGAAACAGTTAAAGGGCCAACAAAAATTCCAACAGTGTAATAAATTTTTGAAATCATAGAGTATTTACATTTATGTAATTCAGGTCGTGAGTATGAATACACATTCATAATTAAATCAAAAAATGAAACGAGACCAAAGTTATTCTCTAATTATTGTGGAATTTGTCGTGCAAGAATGCTTTATGTATTTATTACAGAATTTCAATTACATAATTATTATAGCACAAAACGGACTACGACATTTTTTGTAACTTACTAATGATTTAAACGAATAGTACCTACTTAGGAGAAAATTTTGACCTAGAAATAAAAACTATTTTTTTGCTTTAGCTACAAGTAGGTAGATAGGCGCTTAAAGTAAAAGCTATATGAATGATATTGTCAGAAAAGTTAAGAAAAAAAATTACATACCTACCTATCTACATTATGTACCTAGGTATTTACATACCTAATATTTTCCTCATAATATTATAGAATCAAATCAATTTCTGTTTTCAGTTTAGGTACATAAAGAGCGCGCATATATTATGAGCGTCAAAATTTAACCGTTATGACACGAAATAATTACAAGAATAATAATTAATAAATAATTTGAAAATGATTATTTCGCTGGTTCGGTAAGTTGGTGGTGAGAATATACCAGCAAGAAACTCAGTGAACTAAATTATCCATTTTTTTAAATGTTTTTATTATAAACAAATTTATATAGTGCGAGCAAGCCAGAGATAAGGATGACCACCATTCTTCTTCTTCATAATAACCTATTTCCATTAGGTAGACAATTTTTCACTTAAAACAGATCCTGAGGAATATTATTAAACATTTTTATTCAGTTGCCTACAAACCGTGTTTGACCACTACAAGTTTATTTTTATTATTTCTCGAAATATGTTACAGACATAATACGACAGTGTAGCAAAACGACCAAGCTAGAGTGGTGAGGCTAAATAGTAAAAGGTGATTTAATAAAATGATGAATTGTTTAACACTATAATGGACAAGTGCAGACAGAGAAGTTCTCAAATAATAATTGGAATGAATTAAACTGCCAAATTGCCATTAAAATGTAGTGTCAAAAAAATATACATATTAGATAATAACTAAAATAAGTTACATTTCAACAGCAATATCTTCAAATATGAACTCGAATGGTAATCGTTTTAACGTTGTCGACATGACTTCGAGAACTCTTAATAAGTTATTTCTATCGGGCCCTAAATGCGCAAGTCCGACATCGACGCAGGCGCAAAGGTGCCTTTGTGGCGGCCATATTTTATTGCCTTTTTTCGGGACGAACAAAATATCCATTCATAGAAGTCAGGTATAAAAATGTTTTTGTTTGAATTCTGTAACGCAACCGCCCGCTCGTTCGGATTCGGATACATAGGATTATAAAGGTTTGTAAAGGACTAATTTTTGGAAGCTCTGTTTTGGTGATTTGAAATAGGATTAGTTGGGGATTTAAAAGTTAATAGGGCGCTTAGTATGTTTACTGTGAAAATATTTTAGTCTTTTGATATACCTACCTACTAGAATTTACTATGTATTTTTTAAATGAAATCAAATAAGATTTGGTACTAATGATTATAAAGTAATTTGATGACACATATTTGAAACGCAATTCTGTCCGCGCGTCATAACCCGAGAGGAATAGTGGTCCCCACAACCCGAAGTGGGCAATCTCGAAAGAGATGGTCCTGGGTGCGAGAGATATGCTTTTGGCAATCTCACCTCCGGCAACCAAGGACCCAAGACGGCGTGCGTTTTAGTCGGTTCGAGTCCGACATAACCACCTCCATCGGCTCCGTGGGGGTGGTATCCGTGGGGATTTATCGCACGATAAAAAAAAAACCCCGAGAGGTATATAGTTTTCCACAATAATTATGTCTGTTATTAGATAATATTGCTTCGAAAGCCATAATTATCAAAAAACAAGGGCAAAAATTATCTCGAAGCAAATTCATTTCGACGATGGTCAAGTGCGACTGGTCGTGGTCCAAAAGTTAGGTTCTATACTTATATTAAGATTAGGAAGCTTCATATCTACGTTTGTAAAAGGAGCAAGAGTGGCTAGTAATAGATAGGTATACCAATTTTCATTTAATTTTATCTTTATCATTATTATTATTGCTGTTTAAGAGATAGGTACCTACATCCTGCTTTCAGACGATATACAGAAAAACTGAAGGAATAGTCGAAGTAATTCTCGGCGTTTACTTTTATACTTTCCGTTATAGGTATCTTAAAATTATATTATTTTCAGAGATAAAAAAAATATTTTGCTATATTTTAGTAAAGAGTGCTATAATTGATAATAAGTAGGCTGACCTATTTATTAATTCTACATCTCCGGGAACTATGCGATATACTTAATGCAGAGTTTTTTGTGTAAAGCTCAAAGCATTGAATGTCACAATTTATTTTCTTTTTCAAAAATTCAATTGTAGTTTCTGTCAGTATAACGCAACCAAAAAAAAAACGTTCGTAAAAACGTACATAATGTAGGTAGGTAAGTATATTGCATTCTTTAAAACATTGAACCAATTTGGGGTTTCCATTGGAACAGTAGAAGGGTGCTTACTACATAGATAGATAGATAAATCTTTATTGTACACCAGTAATACAGTAAATGTATGGACAATACATGACATTATGTACAAATGGCGGCCTTATCGCTAAGAGCGATCTCTTACAGGCAACCTTTTACATACCTTCATCTAAAAAATATAGCCACCAACTATCGCTTAGATGACGTGCGGTGCTTATAAAATGTTAAATTTATATTAATAGTTTAGTCTTTATAGGAATTCCCTTGCGTCAGTTAGTGCCATACAATAATATTGATATTTTTATATACCGAGACTTTGCCTTTAGCATAACATCAGGCGAGGTGAAGTCAAATTGACGTGCCCGGTATAAAAAAATACAGAAAAACTGACCCCTATGTTCAGTAGTGGACTACGGTGGGCTAATTGATTGATTGATTGATACAGAAAAATTACACTACAATAAAAATGCAATGTCTGTACAGACAGAATTAAATCATCACAATGGATAGATCGAATAATCAATTACTACTTATTTCGCACAATTTCTAGTATTTTTTGGCCTTATAAAAATGTCTAAACGGATTATTTTTTTAAACCTGTAAAATTAAAAATAATTCGATCTTCGTTGTTAGAATTTTATTTTTTACTCACCATACTCCTCTTTGCGATGTCGCCCTCGTCAGTTTGAAATTAAAAAAAAACGAAACTGTTAGTATGTTTCTTAAACGAAATTTCGTCCGGACGCCAAACCAAAAGCTTTTTGAATGAATGAAAGCTCCCTCGCTCCGAGCTTGACATTACAGGGTTACTGCTTTACCATGCGTTGCTGTAGTAAAGCTCCACCTAGCGAGGAATAGTGAAACTATGCGCTATGCAAATATTGTAGGCCTAGTTAAAAATGTATATTGCGTCCTCACAATATATTTATACATAATTAAACCACACAGTAATAAAAAAAGTTAAAATAAACTGGACCCATAAATATTTGAATAGAAAAAAATCCCAAAAAGTACTCACCATGCATTGAAGTAGGTATTAAAAGGGTGTGGGAAGAGGCAGCTCAAAGATTTGGTGTGAACTATGCTTAATGAGAAAGAGAGTAGTGCACTATTGACTCTTTACACTAAACAACACTAATATTAATCGTTTTTCGATTGAATAAAGATATATTTTCAGTAAAACTCTCTACAGACATTTTATACTGCGGCAAACGCACTAGCCCTGACTCGAATTAGAATTTTCCTAATGAATGAAAGAGGCGCCACCTACGGAAAAATGTTGTACCAGTAGACATTACTCCGTGGTAGGATATGTCTAAGTGCGAGTTCTCCTCAGTAGATGGCACTAGTAAGTAAAGCTTTTGAAGAGAAGGTTGCAATCAGTTTCGAACCATATCTCAAAGATGTCGTGATTACAAATTTGGAATTGAAATGTTAAAAATATTGATGAGTAAAAAATGAATTTGAAATGTTGTTTTAAGAGAACTACTTACCCTTAACTTTTCTTTTAAATATTATACATTTACATATTTATTACACATTATTTATTTATTTACAATAGAAAATACATATTACATTTACTGAGGTAGCAAACAACGGCTCTCGTCCTACTAGTAGTTCGACAATCAAACTGTTAGGACAAAACTGTTAGACTGACTCCGATGGTCGAACTGTTAGGACAAAAATAATTCAAACTGTCCGACTAACTCGGGTGGTCGAAATATTCGGATTTTTTTTGTCCAAACTGTTAGACTGACATTTTGAAAAAAGGACATTTCGAGAAAAGGACATTTTGGGAAAAGGACATTTTGAGAAAGGACATTATGAGAAAAGACATTTCGAAAAAAGAACTTCATGAGAAAGGACATTTCGAGAAAAGGACATTATACGATGAGACGATCGAACAGTTAGGACAAAAAAAAATGTAAATTGTCAGACTAACTCCGATGATCGAAATGTTAGGACAATTTTTATCCAAGCGGTATCCTAATAGTTTGAATATCGAACTACTGGTAGGCCAGGATGGAATAAGCGCAAACAACTACAGTACCTTTACACAGCTGTCAACCTTATGACATTAGAAGTGACAATAACGCACTTGTTGAACGGGAAGGAAAAAGGTGACTAAGAAACATTGCTGGAAGGCAATTATGACCAGTTTGTGAGGATACTGAGCGTCACAAACTCAACAAGCTCTACCACTTCAATAACGTGAAAGGTATGTGCCTCTTACCATAAGAGGTAATCATAATGCAAAAAACTGTAATAACCATGTACAGTGGCGAATTCACACATTTACCACTAGTAATTTAGTCTAGTAATGTAGCCTAGCGGTATGGGTAATGGACTGCTGAGACGAGGTCTCGGTTTCGATCCCAGGTTTACCATGGCACACACCAATGACTTTTTGATGCTTTTCGAAGTTATGTGTGTATTTATCGCAGGTTTATAAGTGCCCGGTTAATGGCAATAGGCTCGCCACCTATTACATTGGGACCTAAACATAAACTGGCGAAATGTGGGTGCTGCCCTGCCTACCCCTTCGGGGAATACAGGCGTGAGTTTATGTTATGTTAATTTATGTAATTTATTCGAATATCCTATCGACTCTACAGTATGTGTACGTGTAAAGGGTGCTATTGACATCTTCAAAGCCCAAGGCAATCTCATCTGCAAGTTGGTGTAGGTACATGCTAAACAACGATTGAGGCTTTAGTGCAGGCTGTCTTGTGGATTGTTAGGATTGACAAGCCGACATAACAATTAAAAATAATATGCTGCGATTCCAGGCTTTTTTTCCTTTTCTGAGCTGAGTTGACTGTGGGTTCAATTGACCACGACATATTTTTATTGATGTCTTCTGTGGAATGATACATGTAGGTTCTTTTACCCCCTTTTTTACGTGTGGAAATCCCCTCGGATACCTACACCACCGGAACCGGATTGGGAGGTTATGTCGGACTCGAACCGACAAAAACCGTACGCCATCTGTGGGTCGTCGCGATAGGCTGAAGGTGATGTTATCTTCGACAACATATCCCTTGCACAGGTTCTTTCACCCCAGTACCTAACTTATTCAGTTTCTTACAAAAAATCTCGTATTGGTTTTTTTTTATATTGAACTGTATCGACGCTACCGATTGAAGATATGATTGATGAAGCCTGTTTGCCTCGATTGTATTGAATTCTCCTTTAAACATATTTTCTCAGTCTATTGCGAATGAATTTGTACGTTACCCACATTTTAGTTCGACAGTTTCAAAATTATTATAGCTCAGTTCACTCGTTTCCTCCGTTGTTTCGTTTTTCCTGTGGCATAAGTTTAGTTTGCGGTTTTGTTGGATGGCTTTGATTCTCGGATGCTTTATGCAGTATTAATTTGTGTGAGATCACTGAGTCGGAAAAATATGTTAATAAGAGATTTCAGAGGTTTTTTTAAAGTAGTTTGATAGTTAAGTAGTAACGCTCTAGGTATGTACCTACGCACGCTGAAGTAAGAAAGAAAGGTCAACTTGTAATTTAATTTTGCTGGCGTTCTAAATACCATTTTCTATTTTAATTATCGACTAACAAGGAGTAAAATAAGGAATACAACTAAGAATATAACCATTTTCTGAACCAGAATCTCACCATTTATTCCATTAAGAATAAAAAATCCAAAGAACCAACCACAATTCATTTCTGAAAATATTTAGCTGCTTCATAATCAATCGTTTACATGCGTCAATTTCATAACGAAACATATTATAAACTGTGCCACGATATATTATATCAGAATTGAATCACGGAAATAATACGAATATTTCCTTACCAATTACTCACAAGTTAGTAGAAATCTTATCACTGTTGTCAAAGTTGCGTTGGAGACGCATCGCAGTATGACAAATGATTCGCAACTCCGACACACCTAATGTAAGGTGCGTTGTATCAAAACTTGTCCACGCGTGGACAGTACAGCATTAATAATATTAGTCATTGTAACACGAGACGGGTGATACACATCTTAAGAATATTATGTTTGTGTCTTTAAAATTCTTTTGGAGATAACCGGAATGTTGTTTGGTTACAGATCAGCTGATAGAAGTTATTAGTGTTTTTGAGATGTCTTATATTATTTTTATCTAGCTTTTGCCCGCGGCTCCGCCCGCGTGGAGGTCGGTTATCGCGACCAAACATAGCCTATGTCCTTTCTCAAGTTCTAATCTACCCTTATACCAAATTTCATCGAAATCGGTTCAGTGGTTTAGGCGTGAAAGCGTAACATACAGACAGACAGTCAGGCAGAGTTACTTTTGCCTTTATAATATTAGTATGGATTATAGTTTAATTGTTGTACTTATTGCTTTTAGTTCGAAAGACACATATTAATCAGAAAAAAGTTAATGCTACAAAATAAAGATTCGCTCCAGTAATATCTAAGCAAAATAAACCAAACATGAAAAGAAAGAGTAAGAGAGGAAAGTGGACTCCAAGCTAAAGAAAAAACTTTGGATGCTCGGATGTTGGAAGAAGAATTAGAAAATAAGTTAGTTACTTAGGTTAGTTACTATTAGTTTATTAAGTTAGCTAAGTTAGATATAATTTACATTGAAATTAACGTTTAAAGCAGTAATCGTACCTAATCTATGGAAAGACAAAATCTAAATCTTAAATAATCCTTCAATCTGATTTATATTTTCGTTAAAACAAAATTATCAATCAAAACAGCTTACTACCACTAGGCTTTAATTTGATATCACGCCTTATACTTATCATATCTTCTGTTCTTTTTCCAATTGTATTAGTGAAAATGTTGTTTTATTTTGCCTTTTCATATGTAGGATAAGTCCAGTTGAACGCCTCGTTATTATTGAGTATCTGGGCTATTCATTGTGACCTGTTTCCCACTACTGGTTTCAGAGCGAACAGGGCCACAGACCACAGGCAAACAGCCGCTTACTCCGAAATTATGTACAGAACCCTCAATTTGGGAGTCAAATTAGCACTTATCAGTTTTTTATTTATTGCACCTGAAGTCATTGGTTTCCTGCGCACAAAATTTTGAATAAATTGGATGTCTTGGAATTGGGTGAGAACTGAATTGAAAAATTGCATCGCATTTATGCACACATATATACATACCAAATAGCTGTGAATATACCGAAGTCCAATTTGTTCAGGTAAACAACATGAGATGGATGCCCTGTCCAGGATGTTGATGGAAATGTTTTTTTATTATTTATGTCTTTCCACGTAGGAATTTTCCTATTTGCGTTGTGCTTTGGTTTGTATAATGGTTTCATTATAACACCTGTTAAAGGTGTATGAGTCCTCACCAAGATCTTTGGAATTCTGCCTCATCTGCTTATCGATAAACGAGAAGATTCTGGCGGATCAAACGACAGTTACTCTCGTCAACACTAACGTAAACTTGAATCTCGCCTCTTCATTGCTAATTCATGCTAGTTTTCTTGCTGCTCTTCCTTTAATAAACCCCGACGCAAAGAGACGGGTGTCAAAAGTTTGAGTTGTCTGTCTGTGGTATCATAGCTCCCGATGTTTGATGTAAATTGATTGACCCGTTTAAAAGTTATGGGTGTTATGGTGAGGATGGGGAATGTCGGGGGTTTTTATTTTTTTTAATTTACTTTTTTTTTTATATAGGACACGTCAATTTGACTTCACCTCGCCTGATGTTAAGCTAAAGGCAAAGTCTCGGAAAGAGGGTCACCATCGGAAACATGTACCATGTTAACAGTGGTGGCACTCAGCTTGACGGCCTCGTTAGATGCCTTTTCACGCCCCGCGAAAAATTTGACAATCGTTAGTCGTCAAAGTGAAAAATAGGCGAAACGTTGGTTGGCAAGTGATAATCGGCCAAACAATTTTCGGCGCAAAGGCAGGATCCCGTAAAATAAACATAAGCAGCTTAGCTTTAATAAACAGCTTAAAATATAGTGGTAAAAAAATGCATGCAAATTTTTTGAAATCGTCAAATATTTACATTAAGACATTTTTATCACGATATAAACATGATAAGGTATTAGAAATCGTACGTGAGGCGGTAAGTTTGGCGGTAGCTAGAGCGAAAAAGGGTTTAACCACAAACCAAAGAAATGACGTCGCGTTTGTAAAGGAAGGCTGCTCAAAAAAGACAAATCAAAAGCCGTACTCAATTTTGATAGCAGCCGCTGATTGGACATTACTCGCAGATTCGTATGAGAAACACTATAAAATACCGGAGGATGTTTGTACCTCGTCATCCAGACCCGATATATTCCTATTTTCAAAACAGCAAAAGCGTGCAGTACTAGTAGAACTCACAGTACCGTGGGAAACTAACATACCTAAAGACCACGCTATAAAAATAAACAAATACTTTGACCTGACCAACGAGTTAACCAAAAATGGCTATGTGGTTAAACTCTACGCCGTGGAAGTAGGAGCAAGGGGAATTCCAGCTAAATCCCTGTATAACTTATTTAAAGACATCGGATTGCCAAGAGCTTCAGTAAGCTCTTTACTCAAACGAATATCTAAAACGGCGTTGATAGGATCTTACCAAATTTGGATAGGTAGAGGGGGGAACACGACTGACGGTGGAGGTGAGCGCTGATGCATCACAAGGTGGCCACCCTAAACCTACACCTGGGTCGCAAGTCCCAGGCGCCGTCACAGTGTTCCTCTCTGTACCACGCCATGGACCCGGCAACCGCACGGTGAATCCATGGAATGCTAAGAACCGGATCTCATCTCACTGTATTATTATAATTTGTTGTGTTTTAGATAAAATCTCCCTGAGAACTCTGTCGATTCGCTGAATAATTTTACAGGTAGTGCATAAATAATACGAAAAAGTTATAGAAATATTTATGTCAATAATAATTACAAAATGCTTACATGTAATATACTTTCAATTTTGTTATAGGTAGATAAGAATAAGGTAAACAAATGTATATTTCATACTGAAATTGGTTCAAGACGCCTAAAGATATTACTTTCAGTTCATAAAAGTAGACGATCACTGTAGAAATTTAATTTGAAAAAATATATCTATAATTGGAAATACAAAAAGAGTTGAAGCTATTCTATGAATATGACGTCAATAATGTGGATATTACGAGGCCGTTTACGAAATTTTGTCATTTTGCTCGACATAATATGTGATTGCATAGTTAAAAACTGTATTAATTCGAGTTTAAATGAATAAGTAAGAAAGATCATCTCAAATAGTAATGAGTAAATGAGCTAGGTACGGTATTTACTTATTTTTATTACATGATTTTGATTATTCTACCTGAAACCTACGCCTATTTGTGAATTTTTGTGGAAAAGGTTTAGGAAATCACCTATTAATTATTGTTTTGATGGCTAAACAGTATGAAAAACTTACTACGTATTTTCCTGAAAACAATCTATTTCTTGAGTGTATTACTTTTAACTAGTTCATACAGAATATGAAACTAAAAATATTCATTGTGGACAATTTTTTCGAAAAATTCAAACCACAATGGGACATCAACGCCAGAGTCGTGAACCCTGGCGTTCCAGTGCTCTTACTCTGAGCTAGCCTTCCACGGGCGGTTGTCCGTGTACCATGTGGTCGAATTTTTCTATTACTTGTTTTATATTTGATTTGCTTGATTTATATAAATTAATGTTTAACCATAGCAAAGGATATGGCTTATTATGTAGTGAGATTTTGAAACTCACTTATCTATTTTTTTTTTATAAACAGTACTAGTCGGGATGTTCTCTACATTAGAAGTTGATCTGAAAAAAGGCAAAATAAATAGTCATGGTTCTAATAACTTCATTCACATCATTTTAACGTAACATAGTAACAGACTCAAAATAAATAAAACAACATGGTAAATATCCCGGTGAGTAATCACACTACATACAGTGAGTACATCACTAATGTGAGTGACTATGTGAATCTCAAACCATATCATTCTACTTGTTATATTTCACTCGGCGCGGCGCTGGCTAGCCAGTTCCTTTGCTTGAACTTAGCTTCCACGCTACTGCGTGTCTAGATTATACAACGTTGCATATTTTTTAATTCTATTTAGTGAATAGAATCTTAAATGTTTACTGAATGTGAGAAAAAACAATTGCAATAAGCTTACAAGTTACAGTTTTTACTAAGCGATGCGAATGGATCGGATTCATCAGCTTATGTTATATTACGAGCTGAAGCAACTCGGAAAAGCATTAAAATTGATAATACAATGTATAAGTACTTTCGCAAAATATAATTATATTACTGCTATAAAAAAATAACATTAGTTACATACTTCAAACGCGAGGTGGTCTAAGACATCTATTTGATTTTCATATACTACACCCGGGCTGCCTGGCAACGGTTGATACAAAAATTGTACTTAGTAACAAACTAAAGAAAATAAAGAAATATTACTTTCGACAATTAGCCATGAGTTGAATTCTTAGTTTTTTATATTCTTTTTTAGAGTTTATCTTTTGATTTTTTTTATTTCCCATAATTTCGACGAACTTTTTCGACGGAAAACAGAAAAACAGTCCTCTCGTCTCAACGGGGCGACCCCGACTAATTGATGAAACAACAGATGGCCGGCACCACGCGTCAGGTGCGATAGCAAGAGACCGTTATGCGCGGAATAAGAACATCGTAAGCGCAAAATTGTTTTTTTTCTAATTACTCGTAAATTCCAGATAATATTAACAAAGTGAAAAATTGAGTCACTAGATTTTATAATTTTATACTTTGTACATAAAAATTGACTCAGTTATATGAATAATCTTGAAAATATATTAATTTTAATCAAAAATTAGGCCTAACTTTGTGATCTTATTTTATCGACAAAATATTATTATTTTATGTTTTCACCAAATTGAGTACCTTTTAAATATAACTTATTTTCTATTTAAAAAAAACAAGCTCATTTGTGGCACACTTTCGGGTATAAAAATCAAATCAAAGATCGGCAATTTTCCTTTATACCCCCTCTTAAAGGACCCGGGACTGTAGGAAGAAGGAAACACGTGAGCTGGCAGGGAGTTCCAGGTCTTAATGGTGCGGCATAGGAATGAGTCGCTGAAACGCTTGGTTCTTGCTGGTATACTCTGCACCGTATATGGATGGCATCTTAGCCCTGCACGTGTCGTCCTGTGTAGGAAAGGAGAGGGTGGGACTAATTGGAAGAGCTCGTCAGAATACGTTATTATTCTTAGAGAGCCAAGATAGCGAGCGTTCCTTGAAAATGGGGTTGACAAGTTCACTTCAGTGTGTTTTGCTAAGTATTGTAAGTATGTTGTATATTTAAAGCCCATATTAGGTATATCGACATATTGCGAAGTAGGAAATACGCTATGTAGTAAAGACGCAAATTGTATCGCTGCCGTAGATAGTTTTTGCGAGTTACTTCACAAGCTTATTTAAATTGTTATCAAAACAGAATGCAAATTATATAAAAAATTCCAAGATTTTTTTATTATGTGCATCAATTTCGTTGTTTATACTAAGGACTCTCATTGCTCTTATTTATTACTTTTATAGTCATAACATCTCGTTTATATGAGTAGCTAAGGCAGTAAACAAGCCTCCGAGGCGTAGCGGTAGTGAACGCGGTCGCTACACAGGAGGCGCAGGTTCGATCCCCGTTCAGTGCAAATATTTGTGTATATGAATATGATTATTTGCATTGGTTTGATCGGGCCTCGAACAGCACGATAAGCTGTCAGTCCCGGTTGTTATACCAACATCAGTCTATGGCAGTCGTTACGGGTAGTTTGAGCCCAAAAAAGTCGATATCGCCTTTTCAAATCAAAGTTGAACCATATCTGGTAAAAGCGAATCCCAGACTCCAAGTTGAAAGCTTCGGTTGCGGCTGGGATTAACGCTAGGATGAAGAAGAGGACAGCAAACAAGACCATGTCCCACTAATAGTAGAGGTTACTGCAGTCCTTTCAACATCTGTGAGGAAAGCCATGCGTTGTAACCTGCAAAACGAATGATAAAATGAATAAGGAAGGAGAATGTTAAAAAGGATAGTAAAGGACGGAAAGCTTTCAGCAGACTTAATTACACCACAATAAATATACAACAGTTGGGTCATACGTGCATGGACAGGCTAGCCTACGGAATCTCTTTCCCGAGGACGTTAAAATTAAAGCAACATCTCCATGTTGTTTAAAACGCTTCTTTACAGAGAATTGTATAAAAATGAACTTACCGTTCGAACACTTCGTCTTCCTGTAACATTTAATGCCGTCTACCGTACTCTTTTGAATTACAGCAAAATGTTTAACTCTGTGCAGGAATTAGAAATACCTATAAAATAAACTACCTCTCAATTCAAAATTGCATCTTCAAGCTAACAGTGAAACAAGAACCTATTATATAGTACCTATAATATAGTACCTATTATATGTATGTTCTTATAGATTGCTTGTAAACTAGCCAAATATGTACAGGGAATACAGTAATACAGGAATACAGTAAGAGAAGAAGTCGGGGTATGCTTGTAACGTCCGGATTGATATTTACTGCCGCCGTCTTCATACTCAAGAAGACAGGGACCTGTCAACTCTATGGGTACGTATAGATCACGGTGGCCCCACCCTTATCTAGGTATACGTGCCTTTACAGGTCTCATAGCGGTTACTTGGGCACTTCAGATGATCCAAACTCCTGTGCAACAGCAGTCGCTGACGCTATCTTAGCGGGCATGGAGTGCTATATCTCCAACCGCTGAATCGCGACAGGAGCGAGCAAGCGTCCGTGGTTTAATAGGGCCTGCAGAGAAGCGAGAACTCGCAAACAATCTGCCTATAAGGATTGGACCACGGCCCTCGCCAATAAGGATCCGAACATCGGTGAAGTGAAGCGGAAATTGAATGCTGCCTCGAGGTCCAGTAAAAAGGCAACGGCCAGGGCTAAGTTTGAGTTCATCGGCAGAATTTGTGAGCGGCTTGCACGGTTCCCATCCGGTAGTCGCGCATTTTGGTCGCCGAGGGAAACTTCGTCCATTCCTGTCTTCCGCCGCTATTCAAAACCGACGGTAGTCTGGCCCATGGCGCCAAGGAGAAAGCCGATCTTTTAGGTAACCTCTTTGCGTCAAACTCGACTATGAATGATGGGAATGCCGAACCACCTAGTATACCCTGGTGTGGAACTTCAATGGATGAAGTAAAAATCACCCAGCGGAGGGTTCGGCGAGAACTAAAGTCCCTAGATGTTCGAAAGTCGAGTGGGCCGGACGGCATACCGGTAATGGTGCTTAAGTACTGCGCTCCAGAGTTGTGCCCTGTTCTTAAACGACTCTTCGCGCTCTCATTCTCCGCTGGACGAGTTCCGGCTTCGTGGAAGACCGCATATCTGCATCCTGTGCCTAAGAAAGGCGACAGGACAGACCCATCCAATTACAGGCCCATCGCTATTACCTCCCTTCTCTCGAAGGTTATGGAGCGTGTTATTAATACACAGCTCCTGGGATACCTTGAGGGTAACGATCTACTTAGCGACTGACAGTACGGCTTCCGCCAGCGTCGCTCGAATGGTGACCTTCTTGTGTATCTCACAAACCGTTGGGCGCAAGCCATCGAGGGCCAAGGTGAGGCACTAGCGGTCAGCCTAGATATAGCGAAGGCCTTCGATCGGGTATGGCACAGAGGTCTTCTTGCGAAGCTACCATCTTATGGACTCCCTGAGGGGCTGTGTAATTGGATTTCCAGCTTTTTGTCCAACAGAAGCATCCAAGCCGACGTGGACGGCATTCGCTCGGACCGCATGGACATAAACGCTGGTGTCCCACAAGGTTCCGTGTTGTCTCCGACCCTGTTACTGCTGCATATTAATGACATGCTGTAGCTATGAATGAATGGAATTGTTTGACATGATACCCACAGCTACATTCTCGCCGCTCGCCATAGAGAGGGCATTCATCCCCACTCATTGCATCCGAATACAATGAGCATCGTGCGGTATGAAAGGAACTTCATCCCACGTACGCTCAAGCTGTGGAATGAACTCCCTGCCACGGTTTTCCCAAGCGACTACAATATGGAGTTCTTCAAGACGGGCATTACAAGGTTTCTTCAGGGTAGGCAGCGCGAGTGTAACGCCCTGGTGTTGCATACGTCCATAGGCCGCGGTAACCACTTTCCATCAGGTGGGCCGTGTGCTTGTCTGCCACCTAAGTGGTATAAAAAAATTGATTATAGTACACCAGATATCATATGTGTGGTGACGGAGAAAGAATACAAGTATCACCACCCGTCTGGCCAACGTGGCAATAGTAGGCTTAAGCCCTCCTAATGAACAGACACCACAACAAAAGGCTCCCAGTTCTCAGTGGTCCCGTTATTCCCAGCCATGGTAGCGGTTCGGGTATCCGAGGAGATACCCGATGTCGAGCAGTGCGAGATAGAGGCGGTTCTTAAGCAACTGAAGAACAATAGGTGCCCTGGTGATGAAGGAATTACTACTGGGCTCCTGAAAGCAGGCGGGGCTCCAGTCCTGAAAGAGTTAGCAAGTCTCTAATGCCGTCATCAAACATTACTGATTACTGTTCAGATACTGTTCTTCAAAAAAGGTGACATGACCTTGCTGTAGAACTACAAGGTAATTATTTATTTAGGTTCGAAAAGGCTATAGCACCATGGACCACATCCATACTGTTCGGTAGATTGTAGAAGAGCCTGAATACAATCAGCCGCTTTGTATGACATTTGTGGAGTACGAAAAAACCTTCGATTCCATTGAAACCTGGGTGGTTCTAGATGCCCTGCCATATGCGTATGACATAGCCACAATGTCCGTTTAGCTCCAAGACCAGAAGACGAAACCCATTACGCTCCAGCGTGGAGTGAGACAGTTGGATGTTATACCTATCCCCCAAACTATTCATCAACGCATTGGAGGACGTCTTCACGACTCTGGATTGGACTGGGCGGGGTATCAACATAAACGGGAACAGCGAACCGAAGTTATGAAGGACACCTTCGGTTCGCTGATGAAATGGTCATAGTTGTGGAGTCGCTGGAACAACTAGGCGAAATGCTGCACAGCCTAAATGGTGCTTCTCGACGCGTCGGCCTCGGTGTAAACTTGGATAAAACCAAGATAATGTTCAACGAACATGTTGCACCGAGACCAATTGCCATCAAAGGGGCGAAGCTCGAAGTTTCGCATAAATATGTATACCTGGGCCAGGTTATCCAGCTCAGTAAAAACAACTTCGAGAAAGAACTAGACAGAAGGATCCAAATGGGTTGGATAGCATTTCGCAAACTACGTCGAGTCATCTCTTCTCCCCTACCGCTATGCCTGAAAACAAAGGTCTTTGACCAGTGCTTCCTGCCTGTTATGATTTACGGTGCCGAAACGTGGACACTGTTGGTAGGGCGAGCTATGCTTGGAGTTTCTTTGAACGATAGAGTTCGAAATGAGGTCATTCGACAAAGAACGAACGTTACCTACATAGCTCACGGCATAAGGAAGCTCAAGTGGTAAGGGACTGGCCACATCTGTCGAAGGACCGATGGCCGATGGAGCAGACGAGTAATAGAGTGGAGACCGCGAGAAGGCAAACGGAAGGTAGGTCACCCTCTAGCCAGATAGATTGATGACCTGAAAAAGGTGGCTGGGATAGACAGGATGCGGAAGGCGGAGGATCGGGTGAAATGGCGCACATTGAGAGAGGCCTAGTGGACTGCGGTGGGCTAATTGATTGATTGACACCTGACAATCCTGACAAAGCCGAGCAAGCTTAAAATCCAAATTATATAGTACGCTCGGAGGTTGTATTTCCTTCCTTTCCTTTTCTCCAACCTTGCCCCTTTTTCTCCTTCTTACTCTGTGCAGCACAGCGCATGACCCAGAAGTGTCCTTTGGTGTTTCATGCCATTCGAGGTAAGGCTATTACCATTGTGTGCAGGCAGTGTCTTTATTTACTGCCTAGCAGTATAAAAAGTGAAAATGCTTTGACTACTTTCCATTTAATATTTTATTTATTTTTATTTTATTTTAAAACTTTATGCACAAAATAATGTACAAAGGCGGACTTAATGCCGTAGGCATTTTCTACCAGTCGACCTTTGGGTGATGCAGAGATTTGTCAAGGTAGGTGCTCGAAGTATTATCTAGTAGGTACTTATACGGTATAAATAATAAACATACAAACAGTAAATATAAATATACTTAAATAAGTTGGTAAATATATATATACATATAATATATACGTACAATATATAAATAAAATACATATCGCTATACATAATACAACATCTATACATATATACATACTTATACGGAAAATTCTTATAAATATTATTCTGCCTATGGTTCATTATAGATCAACCGAACTTTCTTTTTGAAGACTAAGCGATTTGGGGACATCCTAACTTCTAGAGGAAGCGCATTCCAGAGGAGAATTGATTGCACAGAGAAAGAAGAGTGCACAAGGCTTGAAGTGTGAGTGGGACAGTGAAGAAGAAGATTGCTAGACGAGCGTAGATTTTTATTATGGTGCGAACCAAGAAGGTGGAGTTGGGATTTTAAGTAAGCCGGTGCATTGGGAGAATTTAATAGCGTATAGACCAGACTGACAGCTTGGAGACTGCGTCGCCGTCGGATGGGTAGCCAACCCAGCTCTGCACGATAATCCGAAACATGGTCATACTTCTTAAGATTGTAGACGAATCGAATGCAATTGTTGAGAAGTCGGTCAAGTTTATTGAGCAGATCTGCATTCAGGTCGAAATAGCACACATCACCATAGTCGAAAAGAGGAAAGATTAAAGTTTGCATAAGCATTGTCTTGGTTTTAGGTGGAAGAAAATTTTTAAGGCGGTAGAGAGCCCTTAGTGTCCCAGTTACCCTCTGGCAGACATTAGTGACTTGCACCCGCCAACTCAGGGTTGAGTCGAGGTGCAAGCCTAGATTCTTAACACTAAGTGTGACAGGAATGACTTTTCCGTTAAAGATAATCAGTGGTATGCTCAGGTCCTTCAACTTTCTCATCATGTGACTACTGCCTATTACAATACTCTGACATTTGTCAGGATTGACGGTCAGCCCAAACCTGTCACACCAGCTACGTATAAAATCCAAGTCTGTGTTTACTTTATCAATAGCCTCTGAGATATTATCCACAGGGGCTTGGCTATACAACTGTAGATCATCAGCATACAAGTGATACGCACATTGAAGTTCAGAGGTAATGAAGTTAATAAATATTGAGAAAAGAAGAGGAGAAAGTATACCGCCTTGAGGGACCCCAGAGTCAAGATTGCACCAGCTCGATGACATCTCGTCGGCACAAACTGACTGGTGACGCCCCCGAAGATATGACGAGAAGCAATCCAGATCATCAGACGAGATTTTGATATGTTGAAGGATGGACAAAAGAATGTCATGGTTGACACAGTTAAATGCGTTGGAAAAATCAACTAAGACCATTACCGTAACCATAGTTTTCTCCATACCATCCCTGATGTCACCCGTTACCTTAAGGAGTGCAGAGGTAGTGCTGTGTCCTAACCTGAATCCGGATTGTAGAGGACTTAGTATGTCATTGCGATGTATAAAATTTGACAACTGCTTATACACACATGCCTCCATATTGTACCCTGAAGTTTCACAGATGGCTGCAGTGCATAACGTGGCCGCCAATTTCACGTTAAACCTTTCAGTTTCAGCTATACACATCAAAACATTATACAATATTTCGACAGAATGATTTATACAGCCTTCGAACGACCTACAAACTAAGGCAACCTTCACATTTTTCGACACTCTTTGTTGGCACGTGGTGAACGCTGTTCGCCCCTCACAGGTTCGCCTGTCATGTCATTGCTATGGAGATCATTTATCATCGCTCAATACTGCCATCAGCCTGCCGGCGTCTCACTGGCGCTCGCCGTTCCAACAATAGTTCAATACTTTCTATTGGTAACGATCATTTTGGGTTTTAACTGTTTATATTTTCATGTAGTACAAATGTTAAATCAACATTGAGTCACTATCACAGCCATTTGTCTTACATATGAACTATGGTTTCATACATAAATCATATCTTACTACTCACAGTTGATTTGCATTTGCAGTCTGTTTGTAAAAAAAAACAGTCACGACTGCTATTAATAATGAATGTTAAGTAATTTTAATTATGTTCTGTGATGCTTACATAATGAAACACATTAATATCATCATAATTTATTTTATCATCTTCACCAATTTTTCAAATTTAATACACTTTATTAATACAATACAATAATTTAAATGATCAGTAGTATACTTTACTATAGTCCTCATTTAAACTGGAATGAACGATAAACGTTATTTTATTAGTTAATAAAGAAATAACATAACTAAATTGGAAGGAAAGTATTTTACAAAATGAAAGAAGACGACAATGTCAGGCCACATTCTATTGCACAGATTTTTACAAAAGAATAATGAGAGAAGTTATTATTTAAGAATTTGAACATTTTTTTTAGTTTATCCTATGTTATCTAATATTTACAAACAATAAATAAAGCAACAAATGTACCAATCAAGGAAAAAAAGCATTACAAACATTCTCTTCGAAGTAAATCAAATATACGAACTCAGATCGCGCTGTTCACTTAAGAATTAAAATTTAACAAAATATCACAGTTGACCACGACGTTTTCAAATAAAAAATGTGACAACAAAACTTTAAAGGGCGATTTAAAAAACCATAAGATCATATATTATATCAAACACAATTTATTTATGAGTGCCATTGGAATCTTTGACAAGGTACAATACGTGAATCGAGGAATTAACCTTATAAAGGCAATTGATTCGAACTGATGGTAGTGGCACTTCAGTACCTTGAAATAAGTTAGAAACAAAAGAGAATTTAATCACTAGCATTATTTTAAGTACATTTTACATATACGACATTAAAGACTTTAAATTATGCAATAGAGTCATATGAAATTTTTAAAATGGTATCTTTGTGGAAACTTTAAAAAAATCACTATTTATTATTACTTATGTAGTTAATTATAAATACGTATTTATTGCGACATAAATACTTCGTTATTTACAAACTAAGGACAGGAACATAAAACAGTTCAGGAGACATATTGATATATATTAAATTTCTTCACCGTACCTACTACATGACAAGTTATTTACATTGATAGGAAGGAATCGCCTATTCACAATTACTGAGCTTACTTCATTAAGTTTCACAGCGCTTTTACAAGCCCTCTATAATATCCGATACTAGATTATGAAATGACCTAAATATAATATTTTCTGATACATTTTGTCTTTAACAATATGTTGTTCATTCGCCATTACTCTATCCCTGTACAATTCCGAATTTGTTTTATTCTTGTGATGACTACTTACGCTGGCTATAAATGTATTCTTAATGAAATCAGGTGTAGAAGATGCAAACCACGGTACATGGACTTTCGCATTTCATTTTACACTAGTGAGATGTAAATGAAACCCGAACTTTCCATGTTTCGTAGTCTTACAAACTACACTTTCTAGCCATGCGATATATGTTATCGGTATTCAGATGTCATTATCTTACAGTTTTACGAATAATTCAAATCGATACAGCTTATGACTAGGTAAAATTCAATTCTACTTTAAATTTTAACACCGTTGTAGTTAATGTTTACAGTTAACATTTTGTGACATGAAAATTTGATGATCTTATTTCATGAACTACTTGAGGTATGTTAAACTGGAACAAAGTTTAATGTTATGTCTTATATTTTTCATAATAGACTCTTCTTACTCGTCACTTGGGTCCTTTACCACTGTATGTTGCCGCACAAACACTATTCACGTCACTAATAACGTCATAATAACAATAACAAAATTAGACTACATTGTAAATTTTTCGAACAGCGAATAACTGACCCAGTCTAGTTGCTGTAACATTTAGGTTCACCACAATGTTACACACAACCCCGCAATTACGGACGACTGTCTAATTTAATAAATCAGTTATCCGCTGTTCGAAAAATTCCACTGATCCTATGCGGAGAGATGCGCGAACTGACTGGGGTGCAGGTCGAACTGGTAGGGGTGACCGTACGGATTCATATGGTACGGCACAATATTCATCGATGCCATCTTATGTTCCTTCTTCCATTTCATACGCCGGTTTTGGAACCAGATCTTGATCTGGCGTTCTGTGAGACAGAGCGCATGTGCTATCTCAATCCGTCTCCTTCGCGTCAGATATCTGTTGAAGTGGAACTCTTTTTCGAGTTCAAGGGTCTGGTATCGTGTGTAGGATGTTCTTTGACGCTTCGTCTCCCCATTGGCGTTCACCGTACCTGAAATCATGAAAATAAATTTTAGTATTCTTCAAATGACCCATGATTTAGTGCACATTATTAGGTATTATTCTGGTCACAAAGCGCGAGGCACGTTAATATTTAGAACTGAATGTTCGTTTGAGCGCCAATGAATAGTTGGCTCGATCGACTTTGTGTCTTGCCACGCTTGCTCGATTGTGATGTACAGCTCGCGGCAACATGCTCGGCTAAGAACAAGATTTCTATCCAGAAATATAAACACTATAGTGCTATTAATTTTAATTTATAACTTCTAGCTGTCACATTTTTCATAATTTATATCTGGTTTTGCGACGTGCTGCGACACCTAATCTAATGATTGTTTTGGCACATGCTTGTTCCTGTTTGCTGGTACAAATTAAATAGAGCCAAGATAAACTTTCTACGGTTATCATCAAGTGAAAGATGACGATCGTAATAGCTACAAATGTTACGGGTAATTAAAATAAATTAATTTTTGTTATTTCTCGAATATGGCGCGTTGCTAGAGAACTATTTATTCAGGAGGTATTTAAAGTATGAATTGCAGTTAGTAAAGAAATATCAAAGAGGGAGTGGAGTGAGCGGTATGACGACGGCGCGGGCGCACGAGTCATGGGTTGCATGCCGCACCTGTCACGGCATGTCGACGGAACGGCCCACCACTTGGTCTGGCTTGGACGGTCGCCAGTGTTCCTGTGATAGATACGCTGCTCGTCTCGGGTGTGTCTACGAAATTAAACTGCGCCATTTATTATATTTCTTTAAGGAGATTGGTGCACTAATGAGTAGCCTGGTTATTATTATTAACCTATTGAATCATAATAGTGATCTTATCTTTCGTCGTCGTGCGTCTTCGTCTATGAGCTTAAAATAATTATTCTTAAAGATGACTTTGTAACAATTGTCTATCAGAACTACGTACGCCTATAATAGATTCAAGGTAAGCGTTCGATAGTTTTGTTTACTCTTTCAGTTGTCAGTCCTGCGTCAATAAAGATGTTTAAGAGAGTATAAATATTCGATTTAGTACGAGTTTAAAAGCGTACGAGTAAAGCTGCAGCAAAAACTGAGCTGATTGAAATGTTAGTGACAGCCTGATGCACAAACAACAGACGGACAGCATTATTTTAACATAAATATTCCTTGTACGAAACGAATGGATACAATAGGGGTATTTGAATTTCAATATGAGTTTACGAATATGTTGAACTTGATTAAACGTTTACAGCTAACCTGTAGATAACTTAAATGTGCTTATCAAGATCATTGACAAATTACTAAATTATTTGTATAAGTATTGTTCGCAACTTTGAACGAGACATTAAAAAGTTAATTTTCTTTTACTTATTTAATTACAAGCTTTTATTTAACTTGCTCTGTATGTGAAACGGTCTCACTACCTTGGACGCCCAAGATCGTGCGAAGTGGAGGAGGAAGAGCCGGCAGGCGGACCCTAAGCTCCGAGGGCACAACGTGGCCTGGGATGCAATCACGACTAACGTCTTTATGGGGATGAAAATTTAACTTGCTCTGTATGTATGTAATTATATAGCTCGGGTGGAATCTTGCAACTCGATTTTGAAGCAGATCTCCTCAACCAATATTGATGAAATTTTGCATGCCTACATGTGTAGTTTGGATGACAATGCATTAATATGGTACCATAGAGCTGGTCTGAAGATGGGGTCAGAAGATGGCCATAGGATCTAAGCTATAGAAGATAAACCTATCGAGTTTGGGTACATTTGTTTTGTCTTGACCATTTCTCTGAAATAACGTTGTATTCAGGGCCTGGAAACGGAGGTGGTAGATGGTCTTGGGAATTTCTGAACTTAACAAAATAGACTAGTTGTACTTGGGTTCGTTTGGCTGGTTTTGGTAAGCACTGTAGTGCTAAATGCTATTACTAAAACTAAAAAATGGAAAATTAAAACTATTATAAAAAAACTTTTAAGAATAAGTTTTCTTTAAGGGACTGGTTGTACTAAAATAATAATTTTATGTAAGGGTGGTGCTGATTTGAAAAGCTTGTAGCGTGAACGAAAAACAGAAAGAACTTGCGCGATACAAGCTACGTAGCACAACCCTTACATAAAATTATTATTATCCTTTTAGTACAACAATCCTATAATGAAAAGCTTTTTCTTAAAAGTTTTTTATAATAATTTTTGTTTTAACAATTTACTTAAATTATTAAGTTTAAAAAAAACACTATCCCCTTCTGGTTAATTATCTATGACCTTAATTAGAGCCGTTTCCTGATTCAAATTCCAGCTATCGCTACCTATGTGAACCCATAAATATTTGGTGTTAAGAGTAATAACGATCTATTCCGATCCAGTACCATTTTCTCAGTGAAGTGGTATTTCTTTTTTATCCAAATAATTTTCAGCTCTGGACGAATACCATTTTTGATACTATTCAACTAATAATAATAATCTATTCCGAACGAATACCAAAGTACTTTCGACAGAAAAGAGAGGCACGTCGTTGGCTGGTAACTGAATAGGTTACCACATTACAAGGTTAATCAAAACTAGCCAGATCAATTTTAGGATGAGTGATCATTCTTAACTATTAAGAAGTTGAGCCATACTAGCCAGGTCAGTTTTAGGATGGGTAATCGTTCATAGTTCTTAACTAATATGTATTAAGAAGTTAAGCGATGCTAGCTGGGTCACTCTTAGGATGCGTGGACATTCATAACCAATATATAAGCAACACCAACCAGGTCAGTCATAGGATGGGTGACCATTCTTAACAAAAATTAAGGTTCAGTAATACTAGCTAGGTTAGCTTTGGGATGGGTATAAAAAAGATGGTATGCGTGATCCGATACCTTTATGCGGTGTACCCTGGGCTACAGAGACGGTAGCTGGGGAGTCGCTGCCACCTAAGGTAAACCCCAGTCGAGGCGATCAAGAACGCTTTGTGATCAGAGTATCAAAAGACCAATAGAGACGAGTTTGGTAAGTTGGTGCTGGTAAGTATCATGCTTTTTTGAGAATTATTAAGAGTAATACGTCCAATATTAGGAATTACGAGTAGGTAGTTTTAGTTGTATCGAGTCCTTCATAACCAGAAAACACATACGCACATCATGATAGAGGTTTCGCAAGTATCGATTTGTTGCAGAAAAAACGTGGATTGGATGATTCAAGATACAAGGTACTGATACGGTGTAGACATTTGATATTTTTATGAAAATTTTAATTCATCTATCAAAATAGCCAAGGAATTAACATGCAGCATGAGATATTGTTCAATATGTATTTTTATACTTCGTTCTATCCATAAATTCTTCTTTGTATACTTGGATAAGTTTATTAGCATTCGTGATTGAAAACTATACATGCCAAACCATATTATTGATCTTAAATTCGAATTCATATTTGTGCAACACAAACGTGCAAATTTACGCATCAGAAAATTGTCTGTTACCTACATTTTTTGAGTACCTGTACTAACCTTTTAAAAAACGGTAGTCATCTTTTATCTAAACTAGATCATTCTAGGTCACAGACCATTTATATTCCGTCTAGACATATTGCATGGTCGAATTTTAAATGAATGACATCGCATTAGCAATGGATGAGACTCGAAAATCTGAAATCTAAAATAGGCAACGTCTGGCGACAGTTTGAGATAAAACGTGATTCTTACAATAATAGATCTAGTGCCTAAATTAATGCATTACAATGCAGCTGCTTCTTTACCTGCACACTGCTCTTTTTTTGAATAACTAATGCTTTTTTATTTAAAAAAGGTACAAATATGCTTTTTCTAGCACGAATATCGGCTCGACCAGGGATATGCATTTCTCTTACTAGTTCGCGACGACAGGTACCTACCTATCTATGCAACTGCTAAGTACCTACTTAGCAGTTGCATAGTTGCATAGCATACGTCATGTTAAAGGGACTACCTGAAACTATTATTCTTTTCCTATATTTTTGTCTTCTTATTCTTTAACCTTCTTTTTCCCCTCTGTGAGGAAATTAGAATGGGCTGGTGACATTTCTGGTATTCAAAGTGTTCATTCTTCATAGGCCTCATATTTTACCATCGATTTTTTGGTTTGCTATTTGGTATGCGATCCATTTTAAATTTAGAAAACTAGTTAATTATTGTAAACTAGCTGTGCCCGCGACTTCGTCCGCGTGGAATGTACTTAATAAAAAAAAAAATTGTTTTTGGCATTTTTTTTTTTAGCCTTAGTTACTCCTTATTACATAAGCTATCTGCCAGTGAAAGTCCCGTCCAAATCGGTCCAGCCGTTCCAGAGATTAGCCAAAACAAACAGACAGACAGACAGACAGACAGACAGACAGACAAAAAATTTAAAAATATATACTTTGGTATGTGTACCGTATATACATTCATATGCATGTAGTAGAAAGCGGTTATTTTAATATTACAAACAGACACTCCAATTTTATTTATTTGTATAGATAATCAGAATGAATGTGTCGTCTTTTATCAAAATTTCATTACGGCTGTGTCTTATTATTCTTTATCTTCTATATCTTATTGGTCTACTCTATGCATCTGTTACTAGGTTTTGTAGATTTCAAAACAATATATTTTATCTTTATGTGATCTCATAATGTGAAAAATGTTGCCAGAGCAATTCATTATGATAACATTTATAGGTAGTATAACTACTATATAATTATATAAACTGGATATAAAATATAATCAGCAATGACAACTTGAACATTTATTTCTCCTACCGTTACGATCCTTATATCAGCACTTCTGTTGAATTCCAGAATAAAAATATTCCAAGGTACAACGTCAAAACATTTGAGTAATGATATCTAGATGAGAGCATAGTATGCAATAAAAATGTCACAAAAATATTTTATCTGTGGTTATACATAGGCCGTATAATTGTTGATTTTATCTTTACGTAAAATTTACACTGTTTTGCCTTTAATTAATTGAAACATCGCTTTTGTGTTGCTAATTGACATAGTCACCGTTTGTTATTTGATTTTATATTTTAATATATTAATTCTTTTGTATTCTTAATATACAACAGAACAGACAGAAGAGAGCGTCCAGATGTAATCTATGTAGGTTGAGATACTGAGGGCGATGACTAATGAAGTTCACACGTACTTAGTATGTAGCAAACGAGCATACATCCACCTGTTGATAAAGGATTGCCTATGAACATTTCCAACACCAGGAAGAAGAGAAAATAATAGAATAAAATAAAGGAAAGAAAGGAAGGTGAATTTGATCTTTAAAGAAAATGTGGTATTTTCATTTCTATGACTCATCTCATTAATACTGGAAATGTATTTTTCTACCAACCAACATATAATTTTCATATTAGTCTTCCGTAAAAAGTGGACTTTGTCGTCTTCGTAATCCAAACTAACATTAATTAAATATTATCATTGAAAAGAAACTTGGCATACTTCATACAATTCTATTTTAATAAAAATTAAAATTAGGAGTGTTAATCTCTTTCTATCGTCACACGAAAAGATAAAAATACCTATTTAATATTTATTTTGAGAGATCAGGTGAATTCTGATGAAATATATAATGTTGAATACAGAGCTGTAGACAGAATCAATCACTATCGAAACGATATTTTTGTCAATCTTTTACGGAAAAAATCATGACAAATTTATACTCAGCTGCAACGGAAACATAGTTCATCGGACAAAAACTATTCATATACCAGTTTCAAATTCAGTTCTGAAATACTGAGACAGTAGAAATAAATTATTTAACAGTGCTTATTCAATCTGAAAAATAGATCTCCAAAATTACATACGTCATCACGATTTTATTTATTTCCAATCAAAATTTTAAACATTAGGTAGAATTGAAGTTAGTATTCCTTGCCAATAAGTACTTATTTATATTAGACCACTAATGGTGAAATTTGGAAAGCGCGGATTCGATATTATTAAAGTATAGTAGCATCTTATATAGTAACTGATTAGATTTTCTCATCATCATTATCATCTCAGTGTTGGTCACACTTGCATCCATAGCTTATACTTTGGTGTCCGAGTTGTAGACTTCTATTATTTATCTTGATTTGGCTTATTTGGGCTTACATAAGTGATTGACTCCCCAGAGAAAAAGACCTATGCTCTTTTTGATTTAAAGAAGAAGCTCTGTCTGAGGTCCCTTACTTAGCAGGTGTGCCGGCTAGTCAGGTGAGATTGGCAAAATGAAAAGTGTGCCTTTTTATGACAAACATTTATTTCATTTTGATGTTGACTGGTTACTATGGCCTATGTAAGTTTCCAGCATCTACTGAGGGATCACAGAGTAGGGAGCGGAGAATTGTAAAAAAAATAAAAGAAAGTAGACAAGGCCCTGGGCACTCTTTCAAACCATACAATTGCAGTAAATTGCTACTTCACATCAATGTTAAGTGAGAGGGTGATTCCCGTGTAACTCACCCGGTGGTATCGGCA
Source organism: Eilema sororculum (assembly GCA_914829495.1). Taxonomy (NCBI): domain Eukaryota; kingdom Metazoa; phylum Arthropoda; class Insecta; order Lepidoptera; family Erebidae; genus Eilema; species Eilema sororculum. The sequence continues at coordinate 16,061,944 of OU618545.1, read as the reverse complement.
TTATGCTAATAGAGGACAAAGCATGGGTCTACGACTAGCACAAATGTATGTGTTTGATACTCTCATTTACAAGTGAAGCCGGAAGGGGCAGTTAGTTTTCTATGATGTAATAACCGCTGTCTTGGGCCAAAATAGACTAAATTTATCTCTTTTAATAAACTACGGATATAGCGAACAGTAAACTCGTAGAACTTACCGTTTTGATGTTTTAAAATTGATATGGATGAACAGGTAACTACCCCATTAAGTCAGTTGCCATGGAGTCTAGCCTGAAGTTGAATGAATAACATCTGCTTATTACCTGTTGTCGGTGCATCGTCAAGCAGGTCATTCGATAATATTCAATACACATGAGACACATCAATCTTGCAAAGCGGGTGAATTTTTAAACTGGTAACCCAGACTAGTGTTTTAAATTTCGAACTAGAATTATTTATTTAAAACCTGTATTTTCAGACAGTACTATCAGCACTTGCATGTTAATGTATTAAAAACATTTGCAGTATATTTAATTTGTTTTCATTATCAAATTGTTACATAAGGTACCTACCTATTTGAATACATATATCGAAATAGAATTCCTGAATTTTATAAGTAGCAACATAGGAGATAGGATCGTATTTTCTTCAGATATAAACGCAAGAATTGCCCTTTAAATACATGATTTAACATTTATATACTTAACCTTGCTGCTAGAGGCATCTAGCAATTTCTTACTCTCTTCTGACTTGTTAGATCCAATGCTCAGTTAGGGCATTAGGCCTCTATTAACAATTACGTTTATGGGATAGATTCACCCGTAGAATTTATATACTATAAGTACCATGTCTACGATTTAAGTAAGCATGAAATGGAGTTAACCTTTACTTAGTGAAGAAATAAAGACATCAATAAACTTTCCCATTAGTAATATTAATTAGACATAAGATAAAACTTGTAATAAATTTATAATCTTGAACATGAAAATAGTTAACTGGATCAATCCACCTGCGGAATGAAACAAAGAGAGTTGTAGCCGCGTGCGCTTGGTGACGTATATATGACTGACGCCATGACAGCCGTAAGGTGGGTAAGGCAATCTACATATGAAATGGATTGCTTCTAGGCATCCACTTGCTATACATACAAGACCTAATTCATTTTATCATTCTGAAATTTTGTAGCTTATATTTCATTGACACGATATCCTGGACATAAATTTATCACTGTTTGATGGATTAGTCATGCTTTAATATCATTTATATCAAATTTATCACTCAGCGTTGACTTATATGCACGGAAAGCTCTTTTGGCAATGACTTACGAGTGATATAATTTTAATATTTTATTAGGTGTGATGTTTTGAATTTTGGTGTTTTAAGAACAATATATCAATGGTATTGACGTAATGGAACCATGAAGTATTCACTGGTTTCAGATTTTAGGTAACTGCTATAAAATGACTGTTTTCAGTCTTCATGGTTGTGAAAGTATGTCTGCTTATGTGTGTTTTTTATTCTCTCATAATTTTTTAATGCTCATAGATTTGAGTATAACTTTTGCGTTTTAGATAAAGAGTACCAGTATCGTACTCTTTATAATTGTATTTACAAAAAAAAATTGTATCTAAGTATGTTTATCCGCATTCTAGATTCCATAACACAAGCTAGTTAAGCTTGCCATGGGTCTAGATAGCGTTGTATAGAATGTTGTGGAATATTGATTTATTTAGCGTCGGCTGTATAGTACTATTTTATACGTTAACCCCACGTTACGTTAAGTGCAGCTTAGCTTAGGTTCTTGTGTTAGAAGTAAATTCACGTGATTGGAATGCTAGATATGCTTAAAATTCGATCTCGTAACATTTTAAACTGCTGCATTGAGAAAAGCACGCGTTAGTACTATTTTAGAATTAGTGACTAACAATGTGATATTTTGGTGACTCTATGTTAGACCGCTGCATCCAAATTGCGCCTATTGTGTGTTTCAAAGATTGCATTGACAATGCATTTCCTGTTGTGATGCTAGCTGCGATGGTCATTTTAATCTAAGAGCATTGTAGCGTCCATTCGCTACATTGACCGAATAAATTATATTTGCTATGTTCGGACGCTGTATAGGGCTTATGAATGCTGACACAAAGCACACCAGAAATAAAGAAAAGAAAGATAATAAATAAATAAATATTCCACAACATACTTCACGCTATCTAGATGCACCCATGGTAAGCTTTCATAGCTTGTGTTATGGAATCTAGAATGCGGATAAACATACTTATATACTTTTTTTTGTAAAAAAAGTATATAAGTAAATAAGTAAAATAAGTAAAAAGTATATAAGTAAAATATGGCTATTTGCATTGGTCTGGGTGTTTCTTCATGCATACAAATATTTGCACTGAGCGGGAATCGAACCCGCGCCTCCTGCGTGGCAGTCGCGAATAACGCTTTCAATGTTTATTTACTTACGAGTACGTTAAAATTAAAACATAAGCTAAGCAATGGTTTCAGAAATTAGATTTTAAAGAGCTGTAATCAAACCACTACAATTACGATTAAATTCAAATAATAAACACAAAAAATGTTGGTGTAAAAATCCCTCAACAGACGCGAAACTTAATTTCCTTAACACGAACTGCATTCTACCGGGTAGGCAATTATTTGTACATGTCGCCTACCTATTCAGTCTTTTTAAGGCTACCCGCGTTCGTGTAAGTTTTTTTTTCCTGGCCGCTATATCTCCAATCTCCACCCAGTTATCACTGCAATGTGTCAGTCTGTCCCGCGGTGCCACTTTAAGGAACTTTTGATTTACTTAAGCAACGACTTTTGCCTTTTTATTTTTAATGGAATCCCTTGAGCGTTAGATTCTACTTTTGTTACGAAAAGTATTTTGATATGAGGTCAAATTTTATTCGTACCGGTTTCCCTACAGAAAAGGTACAAGCGGAAAGTGGAAGGAACTGATGCATTAACACGCTGATTGTACCAACTAACGAATGAGATAGGAAAAATTGAATCAGCTCAGGCGGGATCTCTCTATGCTAAAGATCGCGGGGCTGATTCAATTTTTACATTAACAGTCGGACATGAGGTAACTATCTTACTCTACTTCATTTGGAAGAAAATTTAGTAATTTATCAGATTCAGTTCAGGTGATAAATTAACCCTACGAACCTTGTTGGCTTACTTTTCCAATGTCAGACAGAGCATATTTATGAGTTCAGTCTAGATATAAAATTGTTTAGTTATCCGTCCTATTAGTTAATCTATGAACGATGAGTCATTATGATTGATTTCTAGTCCGTTTTTAATGTAGGTACACGTAGACGTACCAATCTGTTAAAGTCATCATTAAATTTACGTTTATGAAGACACAACTTATTAAACTGAGAATCATGGTAGTGTTTCAAAGGTAATGAATTATAACGATGATGTCCTCTCGCACGCATGTTTCAAATTATGTCATCAACCAACCCACTGTATCGTGTTATGTTACTCCAAATGTCACTGGCTCTTAGTCGACGTTAGTTATTATTTGGCTCGTTGCCCCACGATTATTAACTTTAACATACAGAGGAAATTAGTTAATTCACTACTAAAGATAAGAATACTCAGGATTTATATTATAGATATGTGGAATTATAAATAAATAGAGGCGGATTGCGGCGCAAGCGCGGGTACGTAATCGTCGATCCATAAAGAGAATCCAAAGATTGTCCGATTGGGTCCCGAAGCGGGCACGAAGCGGGCACATTAAGAGTAGATTTCTCACGTTCTCAGTGAGCACTAATCACGACATAGAAATATTAAGGACACTAATATCTTGTACACATTTACATAACACACAATAAATCTATATGCGCGCGCGCCAGCGCGTTGCAGACGGCGCCGTTGATAAATTCTCATTAGAGATTTTTAGATGTTCTATTTAGGTGACTATTTCGCTTTGTACTATATGTGGTATATATAGTAAGTACAATGGTACGGCTGCAATAGCTGCAATAATTTGGTATTTTTATTGCGAATGTTTAGTTACGAAGTGAGAGGCTATGGTCCCTATCCTCTTCCTCTAAAACTATCATTATTTACCATCGAAAATGTCTTAAGTATATGCTGTTGTTCTAATGCCTTATTGCCACTATTTATGTGTGTTGTAATATTGTAGAATCATGATTTACAAACACGAATGTATCCCACTCCACTGAGATTTACCGTTACAATATCGAATAAGTAGCTATACGATGTAACTTTTTCTATGAACTACGATGAAACTAAATGCTTTTCTTTCATTATTCATATTCTCCTCTATTCAGCTTCTTTATTTGCTGCAGTACAGTCGTATAATGATTAGTAGATTTCAACTTTATAATAAAATATTACAGTACGTTCTAGAGCTCCAGTAAAATGAGACAAGTCTAATCGGTGTCTAACATTGTCATTTTCCGGACACCGTGATGCTATTGATTTCTTTTTAACAGAAATGTATGAAAACCTTTTTTTTACCATAAATAAAGTCACATCAAGTATATAAAACATACCTACTTATCCTGTGGGGCAATCAACGCAGACATATTTAAGGAAAGAAGAAAATTGCATCATTGATTTGAAATTCTGCCGTAAACGCAAACATTGTATCTCAAGTTTGCAAAACATACCAGCAGAATTCTGGGCATATTAGATTTAGATCTTGGAACATTTACTACACCCTGTAAGTTGGCTACTTAGCTATGTGACTTTAGTCCAGATTGTTATCGGCGAGACTAATCGCCTATCTATCTACGTTTGCTTAGTAACTTAACGGACCAAACCGGTAACCGCAGCGAGTTATTTATAGGAAGTTAAGTATAAAACCTTGGTAAGCAAGCTATGTGTGATCGTATTGTGATTTATCGTTTAGTATCTTGTAATACATTTATCATAATTATTATAGTAGATGTTTGACTGTTTTGTGTAGGTAGTTATAGGGATTAATTCGCAGTTCCGTTCACTTGTGATAAGGTTTTGTTCATATTAATTTGTATTTTTTTTAATTCTCATATAACATAACATAAACTCACGCCCGTATTCACCGAAGGGGTAGGCAGACGCAGAGGTGCTAGCACCCACGTTTCGCCAGTTTATGTTTAGGTCCCAATGTAATAGGTGGCGAGCCTATTGCCATTAACCGGGCACTTATAAACCTGCGATAAATACACACATAACTTCGAAAAGCATCGAAAAGTCATTGGTGTGTGCCATGGTAAACCTGGGATCGAACCCGAGACCTCCTCTCAGCAGTCCATTACCCATACCACTAGGCTACCGCGGTTATTTTAATTTTCAATTTCAATTTTAAACTTTAATTCTCACTTATTCCTAAGCAGCCTTATCTTTGCTCTATTGTTTGCTATTCATAATGATTTAAAGTGAATAAAAATCGTATTTTTTCAATTCATTGCGTGGAAATTTTATCCACATTTTGACAGTTTTTATTCACATATACTTCCATAAAGCTAAAAATATTTTTAAAGTAATTTCTGAGACTTTTCAGAAATACATGTCGTATAAAATTTAAATTATATTATATAAACTTTGATTCAAATCACTGGCTGTTTAGGAAAATTGAAACCGATGAAACAACCCGAGAGACATGTTTAAAACTATTCGAGGATTTCCTAAACTGTTCGAAGTTCGATTAACAACACGGTGAGACCGGTAATAATTTAAAAAATATCGTCCAGTAAATGATGCCATAAATTAAATTTAATAATACGTACGCCCAACGTAACAGCATCATGTGCGGAAAGCTAATTGAATATTAATTTTATAATAAATCTGGTCAAACCAGTCTTTCCTACCTCTCTTATTTATAACTTAACTCCGCATTCGGCCACTACTAACATTAATAGATTTAAATGATCAATAATTTATTGTTGTCACAAATATCTTTTAATTGTTAAAAGTTAGCCTAAGCCTAATATTGCGAGCCACACCTACTGCGGCGAGCATTACAAACACCTTCCGTTTCACTTAATTTATTACTTTTATCTCGAGCACAGTCGCGGTCGATGCACACAAACACACGACATCTCTGACAATAAGACAAATCGTCCGATTACGAGACACTACCTGCCCGCGGTGGGTCCGCGTCATGCAAATTTTCAAAAGCCTTTTTTCTTTCGAACCAATTATTATCACTCACTTTTAAGAAAGTAAAAGTATTAGTAAAGCACATAGGCGTCAATGCGTACATTAGTAGATTAATTACTGTGACAAATTTGAAGAAAGACTTTCTTCGAACGGACAATGTATCGAAACACGAAAAAAAATGTTACAATTTTGAATGCAATTTGACCTGGCAAAAGTACGGTAACTCGCAGTTTTGCAACATTTGGTACATTTTGCACAGACACATGATTTATGCCGTCTTTTAAGACGTGCTTTGTTATTGATCACAGTTGTTTTAAATAAGACCACTTGCGGTGTCCTTATAGTAACATTCAAAAGAATAGTATGGACATTATGCGGCTAAGGAAAATAATAATGAATGTATTAAGTACCCAGTCGTGTGCATTGTATCCACAAACAAAGATGACGTAGACTATAGAGTATAAAGACCTCGAGGTTAGCGAGACTGTAAATGTTTTGCTGTACGGAGCCAGGAATAGATCATGATATCATATTATTTTGTAAGCAATTTGGCTGTGATCCTACCAATAGCGTAGGACTCAATACTGATACAATGATACAACTGCATTGTGTAACAACAAAGATACACAACACTAAACTAACTAGAGTGTGAAAATGAACAGTGCATGATTGATTAAAGAAAGGAGTAGCAACGTTTATCAATTTCAAACATTTATCTAAGACTAGGCTACCACACGGCTAGCCGGGTATTGTCGAAAGAAATCTCCATACAAAACATTACTCGGCTGTGTTGAGCGATTTATGCGACGGCTTGCGGTGTGCGTAGCACTGTGCACTCCTTATTGTATATTATTGTAGTGACACCGACTAATTTGTTGGCCGACTGATGAGCCAACTGCGGGGAAAGAGATTGTTTACGTTTAACTATATTAACTCTGAACGTGTAGCAGATTATCCCACACTAAAATATTATAAACTAGAACTCAATCTCAGAGCGATATATGAAGGTAAGGTTGAATTAGATATCCGCTGTAGTAAGTCTTGATTTAGGGTTAAAATTTAATTTATTGATAAAATAAAATCAATTAATCGCAACTCCAAGGTAGTGAATATTAAACGTAGTTTGATAAACCTTCGTGTATTAATACCAACGTTTAATAGAGAATATCTAAGTGGTATATTATTTGGGATTTAGTTCTGATCTCTTGGATTTATAATAATCTACGTGGATGCGTGGTAGACGCAGACACCGACGAGTGACAGTCGAGTGTACGCACGCGCGCACCTCTTCACATCACCGGACAGTTAGGCATGCGAAGATGTGTTCAACTTAACTTTAAATTAAATCGGACATCATCATTCATAACAAATGTTGTAGGGCCGGCAGAAGTAAAATAAATGTAAATATGTGAGAGCTGACAGTTCTGAAAAATACCTAACATCAATATTCTGGAATGGTTTTTAAACTGTTTTTTATAAAAAGAAATACAGACAATTATTATGAATTTGTAAATAAAATACATATTATGTTGTCTAACAAGTTTTACTGGTGGTTGTAAAATAGTTTTTTTTAGTGTTTCCATTAATATTGAGAATGTGAGATATATGAGAAATAAAAACTCCGACAAAAACAAAAAAATGTCCAACTCTACGCTAGTAAAATGTCGAAGGGCTCCTCCCTTCACCAATGACAAGAACCAAGATCATAACAAACAAAACTACACTATTGTGTTTTATTCAAAGAGTCTCATTTAGAGTGAATCCACCAATTAGATTAGAGGAACGAAATCAAGTTGAATATACTCCGTTATCATCTTTCAATTAATGAAAACTTAGTTCAAGCCGAAGAAGATTCACTAGTGAAATTCAACCACAGTAAGACGTAAGAACCAACGTTCGAAATTCAACCGAAATTGCAAATTCAACAGAGTTTTATTCCACCAATTTTATTATTTGATTTATAAACATACAAAATATACATGAATGCATAACCAAGACATGAAGCGAGTGGCCCGCACTGCCACGACATTTGAAAACAAACCGATCATTCCTGTAACAAAACGTCAGAACCGACGTGCGTTTCTCGCACCATCTTGAGATTGTTTGTACATATTTTGACTCGCTAAATCGACGAATAGACTACTGTTCACATTAAACACATATCTAATTATGAATACATCGAAAATGCTTTCTAACGTTTTCGAATAAACTTCTTTGTTTGTGTGAAGTTTTTTTTTTACTTTGGTAGCACTGAACCTTGGTATGTAATGCATAGGTGAAACAAGTTCGAGGTGTGCCTCGAACTTAAATTTGTAGTGTATTAGTATTAATTGTAGTGACAATGTCTAGTGTCAGTAGTGTTTGTCTGTCATATAGCCTTGTAGCTTATTAACCTAGCTTAGTATATATTATTTCTAAGAACAAGACATTATGATCGTTACTTTTGTGAAATTCGTGCTTGGTTCAAAACTTTTTCAAAGTGACATCATTACGGCTTGCACTTGATTGTTTTCGTACTACTACATTGGCCTTAATTTCAACACAAGATATTTTAGCTTAAATAAGTGAAAATACACACACATAATCACCACCAGTACCTCCTATATCCATATTTTATCTCTGAGTCCAGTAAACGACATTGGACTCTAGCCCCTAGTTGCGTAAGACCAATTAGTGTATGGCTAGTAAAATGTGGGCGTATGGTGTTTCACTAACTACCCCTTCACTCATATACCTACAGACATAGCTGTGTGTACTCAATACTTTTAGTAACTTATTTGGTATTAGTGGTAGTTTAAACAATTTCTAAATATGCTTATTGCTTATGTGAACCGATTAATGTCGTCAAGCGTAACCTAAATCTTAATTAAGTTAAGTTTAATTATTAGGATCAGATGAGTAGGTAATATTTTTATAACTTTTACATCGTATCACTAATCAATTTTCTGTTTCTGTTATTTGTGAGATTTTTCAAACTTTACGTAGTAGAAGTGGTTGTGTAACTGCAGTAATCTACTAAACAGTTTTCATGAGAGGATAAATCGATATTATTCACTCTTATTACTTTTATAATAAAAAAAATACCAAAAGCATCAATCCCACTTGCATCCAAGCTTACAGTTAAATACCTAGAGTCTGCTCACGTAGGTTCTCTCCTCCTGGTATAACTTATCTTTGCTTTTTATGGGAGAAACTGACGGCAGACCGTTCAACCTCGAAAAGCAAGCATACGTCAAAATCTCGTCTGTTATTCAGGAGATGTGTGTATAAGTACCAATAACGAACATCAAAAATCATTTATACACAGGTTTACTAGTATACGAAGTACAAAATATCAATCTCAAACATAATACATTTTTAATCAACCTAGTTAATATCAGATATCTACACGTCTCTTTTTTAAAACAAGCAACATTGAATTCACACTTCATTTTATTTCCCGAGAACAGCTGACAGGGGAGTTTAGCTTTATTATGAATACAATAAAAAGCATAATTATGTATTGAACATTACGTTTGACGCCTAGGCTCCCCTGGGTCGTGGATCTCATTAATCATATACCTAATGATGTGTTTAGACTCAACGTGTGGCTATAAAGCGTTTCTTATAAAGATTATTTAATTTTCTTTTGTATCCCGTGTTCCTGTTGCTATGTGGAGTTTGGGTGGTATGTAAATTAATAAAGAGTTATAAATAACCATGGATTTCTTCGGAAGTATTAATAATGCTCACTGTATGGAGAATATGTTGTGGTCGTTATTTTTAAGAAAGTGTAAAACGATTAAGTGTAAGTAGGTCTAGGATTGTAGGAAGCTGAAGGCTACCATAGTAGTATTTCAGGATTTGGGTTTAGCTTAGACACATCTTACCAGCAGATTGGGTGAAATTATATTGATAAACTCAATCCAAAACAGAAACTGTATCATCGTATAAATATGTTCATGATTAGGTGCAATAGTGTGGGGCTGCCATTGATTCACCGAATAGACAAAATCTTACAAGTCTTCTATATACGCTTGCCTAAGTGTATCGATAATTTTAATGGTAGCGGAAACTACTACACGTCCTTCTACTCCTTTATTTATCAAAGTCACTTCGGGTGCGGAACAAACGTAAACATTAGTAGATAGTCTGACTGGTAGTTTATAGCTTGCATGTAATTAAATACCCGACTATAATTATTGCATAGCTATAATCCACAGCTATAATCAAAATGTATTCAGTAAAAGTGAGTTGGCTTCAGAACTCAAACAAGGTTATTATTTTTTTTAAACATTTTTTTTGCGAACTTTATCCAAATTTGAAATACTCAAAATATATTAATAAATATTTCAGTTCACTAATATTAATCTGCCTTTTAGGTAAAATGCATTAGGCCATTTCTTAAAAAAGGTAAAATTTTATTATACATTTCAAAAACACGTGATAGTATTCCTATTCCCGAAGAGCTAAAATGGTTAAAATACGCCCTAATTTAGGCAGTTATCGTGCAAAATCTACTCGAATATCACCAAAGCCTGCTTTAATCCATGCACGCACCGCCCCGCCCATTCTGCTGATAATAATTAACCAATTATAGAATGACAAGCCTTCGCCGCCATTATAATCGGTTCGCAATTCACTATGCATTGCTTCATAAATCTGTTGGTCCAATCCAGTTGGAATACCGTGCTATCTTATAATTGGACTTCGTATCAGGTAGCGGGTTTAGGTTTTGTTGGTTCATTTGCTTTAGTACTGTTTACATAAAGCACTTTAGTTCTCTTTATGTATCGCCCTTTTTTGATTTGAGAATTGACATTAAGTTTTATTTTTATCTATTTTATGTGTCTATACGTTTACAAGTAATTAGTGTAATTACTCACTCACTTTGTGAGTAATACCGAAGAAGGGATCCTGCGTATTTCAGATGCTGTAGTCATCTGGTCATTTTATGATTAAAAGTTGGGAAAAATGGGAGTAGGTAGGTGTATATTGAAAAGGAATTGTAAAAATACATGCATAAAATAATGTGGCAGAAATTGCGAAAAGGATAACTTAAGGAAGTGGTTTTTAAAACTAATAATATATTTTCTTTAGTTCACAATTCTACGTTTCTATGTGGCAATCACAAAAAAATGCACTTTTCTGATTATTGTAATCGAATTTTAGCTTTAAAATATAAATTCTTCTTGAAACAAAATAAACTAGTGAAAGCTTTCTCTATTAAAAGAACGTTCTACAGAAATTATTTCTCCAAACATAAGAGAAATTACTATAACTCAAATTAATCAATCCATCAATCTGCGATTGGCGTTTTAATTGTGCAATGTTTATTGCGCTTTAAAAGCTGGGGAAACGAAAACGCAACACAATATTTTTTCCATATAACCATTAATATCTGTCGGTTTTGTTTCCTCCGCGGACGCGGTTCGCCCCACTGTGCGGTTGGGGCAGTTATACTCTGACTAACAATTGCTATGTCGATTCTTTTTTTGAATCAAATATCTATTATACTTATTATTAACTAGCTTTTGCCCGCGGCTCCGCCCGCGTGGATGTCGGTTATCGCGACAAAACATAGCCTATGTCCTTTCTCAAGGTCTAATCTACCCCTATGCCAAATTTCATAAAAATCGGTTCAGTGGTTTAGGTGTGAAAGCGTAACATACAGACAGACAGACAGACAGAGTTACTTTCGCATTTATAATATTAATAGTATGGATTGTAGTATCGTTAATTTAGTGATAGTTTTACCAGCAATAGGTACCTACTAGATTTCCTACAGTGACTGGTGGACCTTTTCATTTTCATACTAACATCATGAATGCGAAAGTAACTCTGTCTGTATGTCTGTATTTCACGCCTAAACCACTGAACCGATTTTGATGAAATTTGGTATAGGGATAGGTTAGACTACAGTAGATTAGATATGAGTTACTACTAGTATTCTTCTACGGTTAAGGAGTAGAACCTATTTATTGTTAATCGAAAGCATTAGCTAATACGCCACCGGTTGCTTGTAACTATTTCATCTAGGTATGTTTAAGATTAACGCAAAGCACTAACAATAACAATACCTACTCATAAGGGCTGTTACAGTTGCTTTGCTATTCTACTGGCGAACATACTACTATTACTATACTACTACTTACTCTATTGCCCTATAATGATTGGATACCTTCTACTTTACTACCCCATAAGGACCCATTAATTACTGCTCGATGACTTTCTATAACTTGTTCATCAAAAATTCATACCTAGATTGCTTTTTAGTCAAGACATAGAAAATGAAAAGAAAATCAGCTTAAAGGCACAAATGTATAGACGAGAATCCGAATAAACAAACTCCATGAAGATCAAAGTTGGATAGTAAACAACAGTGGTTGGTGTAATCACATTGTTTGGATGAATTTGAGCACTAAATCTTGGTAATAATAATCTATGTATCAGTTAGTTTCCAAGTCAAAAGTAAAGAGTTTGACTCAGAAACTAATTTAAAAATAGAATCTCTATCGAGTAGTTCATCTCCGTATTTTAAATTTTATTTACTACTCTGGACTATTACAGTGGCATCTTGTATACAGCCTACTGCGTGGAAACTTGACAAAGAATTGTTCAAAAGTGTGGGCAAGGTCAGCAAGGTTACCTTAGAATGTCTAGGATACACCCCACATATAGATGCCATCCATATACGGTGCAGAGTATACCTGCTAGAACCAAGCGTTTCAATGACTCATTCCTATGCCGCACCACTAAGACCTGGAACTCCCTGCCAGCACACGTGTTTCCTTCTTCCTACAGTCCCGGGTCCTTTAAGCGGGGCGTGAAAAGGCATCTAATGAGGCCGTCAAGCTGAGTGCCACCACTGTTAACATGGTACATGTTTACGATGGTGACCCTCTTTCCGAGACTTTGCCTTTAGCTTAACATCAGGCGAGGTGAAGTCAAAGAGACGTGTCCTGTATAAAAAAAAACATATCCCTTATGAAATTTGTCAGAAACTTAGTTAACGCTACATGAAGTTGAGGCAAATAGATAGGCTCCGTGATAAAGAAGTGTGGCCTTTCTATAATGGATATTTTTCTTATAATATTTTTTATTAATTTAACACTCATATAAGCAGGTGCATACGTTGGAGGGGAAGGTGATTGGTTACATATAATACTGGTGGAACATGTCAAGCATATGTCGACAATGTGCGAATGTCATTTATGTGCACCACTTATTGATCATTATCTGATGTTAAGCGTCATGTACATGTTCCCTACCTGATAAAAAGTGACACCTTTTTATACGGGACAGGTAAAGTTGTGGGTATTCATCGAATAGCTTCGATATTGACCAACTCAAATTCGTTCAATATATTTAATTCTGGGTAATTGTCTCTCCGAATATCATGCTCAGAGATTTATGGATCACTGCAATTGTCCTGATGAACAGTAGAAAGGAGGGTTAAAAATAGCGAAACGTAACAATCGCTACTTAACCCAGGATGAAACGAGTGTTAATTATTTTAGATTCCCTCTTACTAGATTTTTTTATAAAATTCTAACTACCTACATATAATTCTGAAAAGTTCTACATGATATTTCTTTTGACACCCTTTGATGCCACCGTCAAATCTCAGCTAGCTGTAAGCGCAATAGAATGACTAACACTATCTGTACCTATAACAGGCGATTTCAGATTTTACTTTCGAATTATTTCACTAACATTACGTCACTAAACATATCCCTAGTCGTCATTGATCAGGGTAGTTCAAGGATTAATGAAGTAAGCATGTCGACCCCTGTCACATTCTGTCGAGCCTCCGTTTCGACAGCACCCTCTGTCGGAATGTCGATACACTACGTGTCACCACTATTTGTTGAATTAGGAAAACCCTACGTTATGTGTAGCGAATGCTCTCTCTAATATTATTAATGAGAACTGTTGTTTAAAATTCTGAATAACTACTATTCATGTTCAATCTGTACGATAACAATGTTTGTGTGATATATATCCAATCAAGCGATTCGGGATCCAAGTCAGCCTCCCCTGGTATTAGTAGGTTGGGGTGCGGGTTGGGTAACCTCCACGTTGGCCTTTCCGTTTCTTCCCCCTCTGGACTGCGGTCCTGGGGAGCAGAAGCGGAGGGGCTGGTGCATCCTGGACAACGGCTAACAGACTCCCACCTTGGGAGTTCTGTTGGCCGTTGACGAATAACCCAACGGCCGACCTCATTGTACGAGGAGGTCGTGGGATGGCGGGCCTGCAAGGCCCGCGGGAAGGGATCCGTAGGATCCCTTCTATTCAAACAGCCCTTTTGAGGGCTAGCTGACCCAGAGGGGGTCGTGGGATGGCGGGCCTGTAAGGCCCGCGGGAAGGGATCCGTAGGATTCCTTCCATTCAAACAGCCCTTTTCAGGGCTAGCTGACCCAGAGGGGGTCGTGGTATGGCGGGTCTGCAAGGCCCGCGGGAAGGGATCCGTAGGATTCCTTCCATTCAAACAGCCCTTTTGAGGGCTAGTCGACCCAGAGGGGGTCGTGGTGTGGCGGGGCTTCAAGGCCCGCGGAGAGAGATCCGGTTCCCGCTAGTCGCTCCCAGTATCCCTCTGCTCTCAGAGGGGACAGGGGAGAGGCAAGGGTTCCGTGAGATCCAGGGACGGGTTGGCCCACTGCTCGCGCAGGGGCTGACAGGCACTCGTGCCACCGTCGGTGTTGGGAGAGTTGGCTGCTCCCCCGCGTCGCGTAACCTTCTAGATATCGACAACGATCTGAGTGCTAGCCACACTCGGTATGCCGGTATCCTGGAGGCCGCGGGGCTTGCCTTAATTGGCCGGCCCGCGACAAGGAAAAGTCTTAAAAACCCGACAGCGAAGTCGTTTAAAACCTGTGGACACCAGGGGACCTCCACAGTATGTACCCCGCTTCTCGGAAAGAGCGTCACCCGGGAAGTGTAACCTTTCGTCTCATGCTCGTGGGAACACTTATGACATCTATTAACCTTCATAAAAACCCCCCCTTACCAAGCGAAACAGACTGCGCGGAGGTCGCGCAGCGCCATGACGCGGAGGTCGCGTCACCAACTGCGGCGGTGTCGGAAAACTTCGACACCGCCACCGAGAAGAGCAGGGCGAACAGCCCGGTGGGTCTGCAGACCCGAAAATCTGCACGGAGGAGGAACGGCGGCAAGAAGGCTGCTCCTCCTCCACGGAGGACTGAGTCGGATGCAGCCGTCACCTTGACCGACTCGTCCTCCAACGAGGAGCCCAACAACGGCGGCAGCGAGGACTCCCCCCCGCCCAAGGTTGCGATGGTTGGTCGGGGGAAGACGCGGGGTGGCAAGAGGCCCATCCCCCAACCGCCCTCCTCTCGGGCCCCGGCCCTGAGAGATGCCGTAGCGCCGCCGAGTCCCTCCACCTCGGCGGCGCCCACGCCCATGCCCCGTACCGACCCTACTTCTAGGGAGGTACTGCAGGCCCTGGAGGAAGTCATAGGGACCCGTGCTGGGTCTATGGGGCCGGAGGAAGTCCGGCTGCGACGGGCGACGACGCGCCTTGTCGAGGAGTTCGGCCTGCTCAGAGCGGAGCTGGTTGGGTCGCGGAACGAGCGGGCTCAGCTAGGCAGACGACAGGTCGAGCTAATCGATGCCTCGGAGCGGCAGGCGGCAGAGTACCGCAAAGAGATGGCCAAGATGGCGGCCGAGTTTGCGGACCTGCAAAAGGTTGTCGCCGGGCTGCCGGAGGGGCGCGTCACGCGGTCGGCGCGGCGGAAGCTGGTCGCGCAGCCGGCAGAGCCAAAGTCGTCGGACCGGCCGGTTTCGCCGGTGCGGTCGCCGGTGCGGTCGCCCGTGCGGTCGAGGTCGCCGCTGCGGCTGGAGGCACCGTTGCGGCCGGAGTCGCCACCGCCGGCGCCTATCCGGCCACAGTCACCGGTATTGGTGCCGGCCCGGCCCGCGGACCCGCTGGCTGCAGTCGTGGCGGCTCTGGCCGCCATGGAAAGGCGGCTGGAGGTGGCGCAGGCAGCGCAGGAGGCGCGGCAGGCGGCGCACGAGGAGTGGACAAGGCGTGGATTGGAGTCCATCATGGACTCCATACGCCGCCCGCCCCTGGCGTCGCCTACAGGGTATGCTGGAGCAGTAAAAAGGGGTCGCCCAGCAGAGACGGGGACCCCGCAGGAGCCGGCCAGCAGCCCATCCGCTGTGCCATCTGCTCCAGCCGCTGCCGCCGCCGCTGCCGCTGCTGCGCAGGGCGCTCAGCCCAAGGGCAGGGGAAAGGGGAAGGGCAAGGGGAAGACGTCCTCTGCCCCTGCCCCAGCCCTGGCTCCAGCCTCTACCTCGGTTCCGGCCCCGACCGCCTCCACAAGCTCCGCACCGGCAGGGGGCTGGGAGGTGGCTGGTGAAACGAGAAGAAAGCGGAACGCCAAGAGAAAGGCAGCCAAAAAGGCCAGGAAGGCTGAGGCTGCTGCGAAGGGAGCGCCGGTGAGGTTGCGCGTCCCCCGCACAACGGCCGTCGTCCTGACTATGACGCCGGAGGCTGCGGAGAGGGGCGTGCAATACCCGGACCTGGTGAGGCGGGCCAGAGGCCTCATAGATATGAGGTCTCTTAAACTGGCGAAGCCCCTCCGAGTCACGGAGACTCGGACGGGTGCCCGCCTCATCCAGGTCCCTGGCGCTTCCAGCGGTCCCCAGGCTGATGCCATAGCGGCTCAGCTAAGGGAGACGCTGGATGCAGCCGACGTCCGGGTGTCCAGGCCCACCAAGTGCGCAGAACTGCGTATTTCGGGCTTGGACGACTCCATCACGGCCGAAGAGATTCGGGCCACCGTGGCGGAGGCCGGGGGCTGCCCCCTGGAGGTGGTTAAGGTCGGAGCGATTCGCTACGGCCGTCGCGGACAGGGGGCGGCAGTTGTCGGCTGCCCCATCGCAGCAGCTCAAAAGGCTGCCGATCGGCGGGTCCTCGTGGTGGACGGCGTTGTTGGGGTGCGGGCTCAGCTCCTGCAGGCTCGACCGGCCAGGTGCTTTAGGTGCCTGGCGGTCGGGCACGTGGGGGTGCAGTGCACGGCGGAGGTGACGGTCGGCGACCGGTGCTTCCGCTGTGGCCAACCCGGTCATAGGGCCGGTGGTTGCGAGGCCCCGCTGCACTGTTTTAGGTGTGCAGCGGGGGGCAAACCGGCCGACCATCGGGTTGGCAGCAAGGCCTGCACCGGAGGGGAGCCGAAGCCACGAGGCGGGCGTTCCGCAAACTGTTCGCAGCGGGATGCGGAGATGGTTCCATAATGGATCCCCAGCTCCGCATCCTGCAGGCGAACGTGGGCCACGGTGTCGATGCTCAGGCTCTTCTGCTCCAGGGCATGGCACAGTGGTCCATACACGTCGCCGCTGTCGCCGATCCATACACCCACCGCCCCCCCGGGCCTGCCTGGGTGGTCGACCTGGATGGATCGGCGGCACTGGTGCGTAACGCCGCTGCGGGTGCCCCTCCCTTTGTGGTGATCGCAAGGGAGCATGGCATCGTAGCGGCGCGTGTGGGGGAGATTGCGGTCGTGGCCGTCTACTTCACGCCGGCATCACACCGACGCATAGGGCAGTATCGGCAGTCGCTGGAGCGGCTGACCGACGTCGTCAATGCCTGTCACCCTCGCCCCGTTCTTGTGCTTGGGGACTTCAATGCCTGGTCCGAGGCTTGGGGGTCCCGGCACACGAACCCGCGAGGTAGGGCTCTGGAGAGCTGGGCCGCTACTCTCGGTCTGGTTCTCCAGAATCGCGGGGCCGAAGCCACGTTCTGGGTGGCGGAGCGCGGGGCGAGTTCGATCGTTGATCTCTCATTCGCGAGCGCTTCGCTGTCGCAACGTGTGCGGGACTGGCGTGTTGTCGTGGAGGTGGAGACACTGTCGGATCACCGATACGTTCGGTTTGATGTCTCCCCTCCCGAGAGTGATGCGCCGGTCACACCGGCCCCACGCGAGCCGCGCTGGGTGCTTAGGGGACTGAATAGGGATGCTCTCCTGGAAGCCGCCTCCGTGCAGGCCTGGGCCATGGTGCCGGACAGGCCTGACGACATCGATGACGAGGCGGCGTGGTTCCGGGAGGCCATGACTTTTGTCTGCGATGCGGGTATGTCTAGGGCTCCAGCCTATAGTCCGAGGCGCCGGGTCTACTGGTGGACTGCGGAGATCGCGAGGCTGCGTCAAGCCTGCGTGATCGCGCACCGCCGGTGGGCCAGGCTCCGTAGGAGGCGTAGCCGCCCCGCAGACACAGATCCCCTAGTGGCGGAGTTGCAAGAGGGATACAGGGAAGCCAGGAATGCCCTCCGAGCGGAGATCAAGCGGTCCAAGGCAGCTTCCTATAGGGAGCTGCTGGAGACACTGGAGCGGGACCCATGGGGGCGGCCTTACCGCTTGGTAAGAGGAAAGCTGCGCCCCCGGGCCCCTCCCCTGACCCAGGTTCTCGAGCCGGCTCTGCTTGGAGGAGTGGTGGCATCCCTGTTCCCGGCGCGGGCGGAACATATTCCGCCGCAGATGACTCCGCCACCTCGGTCGCCTGATGCGCCCGGCGTGGTTATTGACGACGACGTGCCCGAGGTCACTTGGGTAGAACTAGAGCTGGCGGTGCGACGGCTTAGAGCCAAGAAGAACACCGCCCCGGGACCCGACGGCATTCCAGGCCGTGCGTGGGTCCTAGCTCTAGGAGAAGACGGTCTCGAACCCCGACTGCGAGGGTTCCTCAGCGCATGCTTGGAGCGGGGCCAGTTTCCGAAGATGTGGAAGACGGGGAAACTGGTCCTCATCCGCAAGGACGGACGCCCGGCGGACGAGCCGTCCGGGTACCGGCCCATAGTGTTGCTCGACGAGGTGGGCAAGCTCTTCGAAAGAGTGATTGCTAAGCGCCTCGTCGAGCACCTCTCTAGAGTGGGGCCGGACCTAGCGGACACGCAGTACGGCTTCCGCCGGTGGCGTTCCACTGTGGATGCCATCATGCGCGTGAGGACTCTGGCGGAGGATGCGGTTGCCCGGGGCGAGGTGATGTTGGCGGTGTCCTTGGACATCTCCAACGCGTTCAACACCTTGCCCTGGAGTTGCATCAGGGAGGCGCTCGTGTACCACGATGTGCCTCTCTACCTCCGCCGCATAGTCGGGGCGTACCTGACGGAGAGGGCCGTCATCTACCCAAGTGCGACCGGCGTCGGTAGGCGTGAGATGTCGTGCGGTGTCCCACAGGGATCGGTCCTGGGGCCGCTCCTGTGGAACATCGGATACGACTGGGTGCTTCGCGGTGAGCTCGCGTTCGGTGCCACCGTCACGTGCTACGCGGACGATACGCTAGTGACGGTGAGTGGCGCTACACACCGCGAGGCGACCCAGAGGGCCACGACCGCTGTTGCTCAAGTCGTGGATCGGATCCGGCGGCTGGGTCTGGAGGTGGCTCTGCACAAATCCGAGGCCTTGTTCTTTCATGGTCCTCGGCGCAGGCCACCCCCGGGATCCAGCTTGACAGTAGGAGGTACTCCCATCGACATCAAGCCCCGGTTGAAATACCTGGGGCTCGTACTGGACAGTCGGTGGGACTTCGGAGAGCACTTCCGAAGTCTGCGCCCCAAACTGTTGGTGTCAGCTAACGCGCTGATGCGGCTGCTGCCCAACTTGAGGGGCCCAGAGGACTCCTGCAGGAGACTCTACGCGGGTGTCGTGCGGTCCATGGCCCTGTACGGGTGCCCCGTGTGGGCGGACGCCTTGCAGGCCAGGTTCGTGCAACTGCTGCATGCTCCGCAGCAGACGATGGCCTGCAGGGCCATTAGGGGGTACCGCACGATATCCTTTGAAGCGGCGAGTCTCCTAGCCGGATCGCCACCGTGGATCCTGGAAGCGAGATCCCTTGCGGCACTGTATCGGTTCCGTAAGGAGGCGCGGGAGCGGGGATTCAATCCCGAGCCGGAAGACATTCGTGCCGAGAGATCCCGGCTCCACGGGATCATGGTGGCGGAGTGGGAGCGACGACTTGAGCAACGACGCGCAGGGCATGCCGTCATAGAGGCGGTAAGGCCCATCATGGGGGAATGGCTCGAGAGGCCACATGGCAGCCTCTCGTATCGACTGACGCAGATCATCACCGGGCACGGGTGCTTCGGTAGGTATCTGTGTCGGATCGAAAAGGAGCCAACGTCCGAGTGCCATCACTGCGACGCGAGCGAGGACACGGGGCTGCACACGCTCACCGAGTGTCCGGCATGGGCCGGACCAAGGCGGGAGCTAGTGGCGGCCCTGGGAGTGAGAGTTCTCACCCTCGCCACCCTGCTCACAGCAATGGTCCGCTGCGCGGACGCGTGGGCGGCCGGCGTCTCCTTCAGCGAGCAGGTAATGGTCGTGAAGGAGACGGCGGAGCGGGAGAGGCGGCGCGAGCGAGAAAGACTCGCGGAACGCGCCGCCCGCGCGCGCAGGCAACTCGGGCGTCGGAGGGCACTGACTGACCTCCGTCCCCCATGAGCGCGGGCCTGGGGGTGACGGGTGGAGCCGCCTGTCACCCCAGCAGAAGCAGGCCACGGCGGCGGCGCGCTAAATAGCGCGCCTCCCCATTCCGGGGGCGAGCTGGGGACACCGTTGTCCCCCCTCCTGAGGAGGGCCAGACCGTAAGGGATGGCCCTGGGTCAGCCGGGGTGCGAGGGATATGTCTATAACAACCTCACCTCCGGCCTAGCACCAAGACCCACAGTCGGCGTGCGGTTTTAGTCGGTTCGAGTCCGACATAACCTCCCCTTCCGGCTCCGGCAGGGGGGGTATCCGAGGGGATTTCCGCACGGAAAAAAAAAAAAAAAAAAAAAAAGGTATTAGTAGGTTAGATGGCAGTCGTTACCGCGCATACGAGAGCACAGGCTTCTCATTTGGGGATAAGGAGTGAGTCGGCACAGGCCAGAGGCGCGTCCAGTATTCGAAAAACAATCACTTTGCACGAGTACTTGTATGGATACTTGGCGGAGTAGCTACATTTATGTATGGAAACTAAGCATGAATACTTTATAAAAAGACTATTAATGAAACAAGGGTTTATATGGCGTGTGAGGAATCTATTAACATAATTACCCTTCTCACCTTCGCAGCGCGAGTCAAATGTAGATATTATTTTCAATCAACAGAATCCAATAGCTGTAACACCACACGCGATTCGTGTAAATATTGATAACATTCTTGCATATATTTATTTATGGCACGCTTCATTGTCTGTTCGATATCTAATCGGGATTACTCGAAAATCAGTCAGTATATTCTAATTTTGGCTTTATATGCATCTTTTTTACGTATCATATTGATCCCAGTGACATCTTAAAAGTTTTCAAGCATCTTAAAATGAAAAAGTCTGAAGATTACTGGGGCATGTCAGTCAGTTTAATTAGTCATGTAATTGATATCATGGCACCTGATTTGGCACTCATATTTAATGAATGTGTTGATAACGGTACATTTCCTTATTTAATGAAACATGGTAAACTAATACCATTATTTAAGAAGGGATCCAAGTCAGAACTTGGAAACTATCGCCCCATTTCTATTTTGCCAGTTCTGAGTAAGGTGTTTGAGAGAGTGATGCTCAATCAGATGCAACTGTACTTCAAGACCAACAATCTTTTCCACAGCCAACAATATGGCTTTACAGGCGGGAAATCTACCACCGATACGGGAGTGGCCCTAGTTAGCCTAATTTACGACGCCTGGGAGGGATCGCAGGATGCCATTGGGGTATTCTGTGATCTTTCCAAAGCTTTTGATTGTGTTGACCATCAAACACTCTTACTCAAGCTACGTCGATATGGTTTTGATAAGAAATCAATAGCACTATTAGAGTCGTACTTAACGGATAGGCTTCAGACTGTTAATGTGAATAACGTCAAGTCAAATGGGTCAAATGTCAAAATAGGTGTACCCCAAGGATCAATCCTAGGACCCTTTCTGTTCCTGGTATATGTCAATGACTTGCCTTATATGGTCGAGGCACAAGCTGGCATAGTACTGTTTGCAGATGATACATCGTTAATATTCAAAGCAAATAGATATAGTACAGATGCAAATAATGTTAATAATATTCTGAATGCCATGTCAAATTGGTTTTCTGCAAACAACCTATTGTTGAATGCAGAAAAGACCAAATGTATGAAGTTTACACTACCCAATGTGAGGCAGATAGACGTTGATGTTGTGCTGGGGGGGAATGGGTTAGAATTCGTAAACACCACTACCTTTCTAGGAATTACAATAGATTCTAAATTACAATGGGGTGACCATATCACTATTCTGGCCAATAAACTTAGCTCTGCTGCTTATGCTGTGAGACGGATTAGGCAGTTGACTGATGTAGCTACTGCTAGGCTCGTATACTTTAGTTACTTCCATAGCTTGATGTCCTATGGAATACTACTTTGGGGAAATGCAGCAGATTTAGAAACTATATTTATATTGCAAAAGAGGGCAGTTCGTGCCATTTATTGCTTAGGCAAGAGAGACTCCCTCAGGGAAAGATTTAAGGATATTGACATTTTAACTGTAGCTTCCCAATACGTATTTGAAAACATAATGTATGTCAGGAAAAATATATCTCATTACACAAAAGTAAGTGACATTACAGACAGAAATCTGCGTAACAAACATAGACTTCTACTTCCATGTTATCGGCTTAGCAGGGTTAGTGATTCTTTTAAGGGGGATGGTATACGTTTTTATAACAAACTGCCAGAATAGATCATTGGTATGCCTGACGATAAATTCAAAACCTTTGTAAAGACCACCTTATCCAAAATGGCATACTATAGGATAGATGATTACCTGAAAGATAAAAATGTCTGGCTTGAGCATGGTGCAGGCCCCTCGTAAAATGCTGTATACATCATGGTACTGTATTAGTTACGTGACTTATTTGTTACATTATGTAACTTTGTTTTAATTCTTAATTAAAAAGAGTTTTATATACTTGTTGACATTTAGCTTTAAAAAAATAAATATTGTAAATTGACGACCAAAAAATGCCGCAGTGGAGTTTGTTGCGCCGTTTCTTCTCCACCAGCGCCTTGGAAGCGGTGGTAAACTTAGATTAAGTAGAATTAAAATTGACGTCAATAAGAAACAATTTTATTGTTCTATATTGAAAAATAAATGACTATTTGACTATTTGACTATTTGTTGGTCCTCCTAAGGCTGGATTTCATCAGAGGAATTCCGTTTGACGCTGTTGCCTTGGAGCACTCTTTCTCCTTTTGGCTTAACTTACCAACCCGAGAGAAATGATTACGCCGGAGCCTCAATAGTCAATCAGCAGGTGTACCAGCGTTCCATGGTCCCGTAGACTTTGATGAGGCCCCATACACCCAATTAAAATTTGTTGTAGTTTTCAATTCACCCAAAGCAATTCATTGAGCAAAAATTTCTGAGTTCAAAATTATTCAGATGAGTCTAATGTCTTCAACTAGCCACTAGTTCATGGGCTGTGTTAACATCACTGTTAGGTCAAGTATCAACTCTCTCTCTCTTCGCCATGACAAGCGACGGGATGAAATTACCTACTTTGCGTCAAATCATATTCATGAACAGGTAAATCCAATCATGAGTAATTTCCGATAATGCAACGCAATGAAACAGCACCTCTTATATTTAGATTCCAGCGTAATTATGCCCGCCTCCCCCCTCTCCCTGAGCTGACGCGAGCTCCTAACATTAACCGGAATTACCACGATGCATCGTACGAGTTTATAAGCGTTTTATTATTGTTTATTGTGCATGTGTTTAACACTACGGTTAACGTAACGTAACCCTACCAATGCTGAGTTCTTTATAAATTGTTATTCACAGATAACAGATCGATAGATACTAGGTGTCTTGTAGTCTGTCTCAGTGGCATAAACTTACGTAGGCCCATCTCAGGGATTGTGGATTTGATTCGCGTTCAGACTAACAATATATCACTATCAGGGCCCAGAGTAAGCATAGTTTGTAATATGGCGTTTAAGTCACACAGCAAAAAGCACTTCTACTTACCATAAATTGTGCTCAAAACTACTACCACGTTAGGCGTCAATACCTACTTGGAACCAAAATAATAACCTAATACAGAAGTTTTAATTGAATTTGTCGAGGTACCCCAATATAGCTAGACTAGCCTGAGATTTAATTTTTAATTGGTACCAAGTAAGTTCTACGTGTAAACTAGATTATCTTACAGAACAAATAACGAAGAAGCCCAGTCAATAGCACTACTGGTATTAAACATATTCTTGGCTTGGCTCTATTTCATAATATGTATTCGATTTTCAACAAAACATTACTCTTCCCTTTAAACCAAAGCCTTTCTTTACGTATAGTTCACCTCCTTTGTAATAATTTCCTAATTGTGTCCAATTTTTTCTAGATCTGAGCTTTGTTTATTGATTTTAATTGCTAGGGATAACTTTTTCTAGGATAATGCAATAAGTAATTTGGTCCCAGGACGTAATAGGGGGCGAGCGTATTGCCTGATGGAGAACAGCCCTATCCCTTAGTCGCATTTCACGACACCCACGGTATGAGCTGGGGTGGTCCTATTCTACCCCACCGGGAACCAACTCTGTAATCCAGATTTCCAGAATGTATTATAGGTTTTGAGGACATACATTATAATGATATTTATTCCTGCGCATTGTGTGAAATATAGTTCCCAAATCGACACGGATGTTATTTCAAGCAATCTTATAATGGATCCGTCACTGTCATAGTTCAACAAACAAGAAATATTTTAATCAATTGACAATCGCAACAACAGTAAAATTGGAAGAATCGGTTCCCACTAAACTATCCAGTAAGTTATTAAAGAATTTTAATAATAATTTCTGTAGGCAGAGTTCGCTAAACTTAATAATGATTTTTCTAGAGCTCTATTGGAAAACTGTTTGGTATTATATTCAATGTAAACTAGATCTTATTACAGTTCAATTAAGTGTTATGTTGCGTTTTTTAACTGTTGATATAGATCATTTAAGTATCGATGGATGCCGGGTGTTCGAGTCCGCGGCACTAAAGGCGTCTTTAGACTATTTAAATTCCGTTACGGTTCGTTGCTTCTCTGGTTTATACGGTGCCGTTAATTTTAGTGGAAATTGAACTAAGGGACATTATCGATTTTGGGGTTAGAACTTTGCTGTACTTTATTTACTTTGTTACGCCAATAACAAAGTGATCTAATTCTTAATACATTACAGAAGGATGTGTTTCGTGGAGATTTCAGATTACTTGTCATAGAATACCACTTAGCCTTATTCACGTTAATGCATCAAATTTCTCTATTAATCATTGCAATTTTTTTTGCAACGAATTAATTTTATTTGTTGACTTTTTATAAGTGAATTGTGGTTATTTTGCAGTAGGCATAAGCTCACTGTAAGCCACCATTATCTATATTTATAAAAATCAATGCCACTTTTCGTTGTAATGTTATAACTCAACAACGCCTTTACCGATTTGGCTAATTTTGGTCTTGAATTATTCGTGGCAGTCCAGGGAAGGTTTGTACGTAGAGAAAAATTCGAATTATCCGGGAACCGACATCCATGCGGGCGGAGTCGTAGGCAAAAGCTAGTATTTTATAAACTGATTTATTGAAAATTAACAATGGTTAACTACTTATAGATACCAAACCTATAAAATAAGGCATCTTCAATAAAAAAATGCAACTATTTACAAAAGAAGCTTCCAAAATCAATTTATATTCAATCAACTGAATTTTATATGATAGATTCAATCTATAAGAGATTGCAGTTATTAAACCTAATTTAGGTCAAGTTTTATCGACTGATAATAGGGTACAATTTTATTTTAAACACAGTCTTCGAAGAATAAGTTAAGGATAGTAAATATTAGATACGTTAATTCTGTCTATCAATACTCAAGTATTAAGTAATACCTACATAAAGGACAATGATAAAATTTTATTCAGGAATTTTCAGACGTGGTTTACGTCACCAAAAACATGAAGCTAAGACGCCTAAACTATTTACAATCTAACAGTTTGTAAAAGTCAGTACCCTGCAGCAGACCCCCGAGTCCAGATTAAAGCTATGGACGTAACCGGTACGAACACAAGGATGACGATGATAGATCAATGATAGCGATTTTTTACTGTGTTAATCCTGAATTCGGTCTCAAGACTAACTAAAATATAGTAAACTATATAACTACTGTAATTGCCATAGTTTGCTGAAGATAGATAGACGCCCTTTATTAATATACATAGCTTGAAGTGTGAGATCCTATCAATAAACTGGTTAGTACCGGCGACATGGAAGGTATTTAGTAAGGAAATTGCTCATTTTCTGGTCCGTTACTGCAGGTATTTGGCCTTAAACATAACGGTGATAATTGATAGATAGGATGCAAAAAACCAAGATGGATGAAGAAAAAAATTAACTGGATAAGAACATCCATAAAAGGTCAGAGCCAAAATTAGCTTAGTGAAGACTTTTTTATAGATTCATGGAAAAAATTGACACTGCAACTAAGAAGAACCGTACAATTTTTTTGGCGATCCATTGGTGAATTTGGTATTTTAATCTTCCTGCTAAATAAACTTTTAGCTTTTAAAATACAGTTGAAAAGATCCTAAAGTGAATTTGCCAGTGTATTTTTTTTTAATTGAGTGTTTCTTCTTTTGCATTGGTTGGTTCGATCGAAGTATTGAAGTTCAGAATGTGGACAATAATTTAATATTTAAGAACAAGTGAAATTTATGAACTAATTTTTAAGAGATGTTAATATCAACAAATAATCCGTAATCCTTGCATTAATCCCAAATCCGTAATTATGTTCTTCTTATATAAATTATGTTGATAACCAAACAGTGGACAAAAATCACAATCCGTAGAACGTTAAAGCACCACGCGAAGAAGCAATATGTACGAACAAACAAACAAGAACTGACTGAATAATAAAATATGCACTTGAGTATCACACTGACATCGCAATGTGTAGTGAAAATTTATTTCCATTTGCCAAATACGGCCCAGTAATAAAATTGGATTGCTCCGCTTTGAGTTCGTAATAATTATTTTTAGTAACGCGAGCAAATAAAATATCTTGTGTTTGTAGCACACCATTTCAAACATTGAGTACCCACGCGCTGAGTATCGATGATTGAGATTTGGGGAAAATTGTATATGTGAAAAAATTATATTACAATTTAATTTTCAGAACATATTTCATTTGAAGGCTTTTTAATCGAAGAAGATAGGAACAAAATTTTATTACAAAGTTCTTTCTGAGATACGATGTACCTACTGTTACACATTCATTTTTTCTGATCTAAGTACCACTTATTTTGATTTCTAGTTACTGACAATTAAAATGTCTTCTTGTTATACGGGCTATCAAACTAACGTTAATTTACGTTTAAAGTGAACTTTAATGGTACTGATCAAAATTATTTTTGGGATTGCTCCTCTAATAGCTTTTCTGTTTCTTACCTAACATGACCTACTTGTATGTAGCGACATAAGCTTATTTGGTAACTCATAGGTAGGTAATTATACATTGATCAGTTAGAAAATCAAATCGAATTATATTTTCTGTTTCAAAGACAACCAACTCCAGATTATTTCTATTACTTTGTTTTAAAATATCTATACCTAGTCTAATTAATAACCTATATAATATCAGGTGGATATTAATATAGTTTATTGCGTCATAAATGAATAGCAGACGTTCCGTGCGCGCCTGCTGACAGATGTTTTGACAGCTCCAATATTATTAATTGTGACATTACTCTGTCGTTAGGGCATCGCCCAGAACGCTCTTCCGCTTCCACGTCATTAATAAAATGAGCAATAGTCGAAATATTTATCAATGGCATAATCGATACAGAAACAATTATAACCACATCCATCAAAATCCTAAACTCAACTTTGCATCAGAAGTCTTTGAATTCTTTTAACGTTAGAATCAATAAGCAACCCTATAATTATGACCGAAAGAGTTCAAACTGTTTCAACGAGCCAACGATCCAATGAAGAGAATCTATTGAACCTTAGTGCACTATACTTAGAGCTGATTTTCGAGAATTCATGGGTAATAAATGAAGTACAGCGGTATCGAGTAACATTAAAATTCTTATCTCTGGTCTGTCACACAGCGAGAACGTCAAAGTTCGAAGTGAGGAACGCATTATAATTAATAGTCGATGATACGCGAGGATCGTAAACAAAAGCGGTGATAAATGGATTAAAGCCTGATACTAGATAATAAGAACTGTGGGTTGTAAATTGTGATTTCGTAAGCGGTGGTCACTTTTTCGGTTTGAAGCGGAGGCATGTTATATGGACGTGTAACAATATATTATCATTTTGACTTATAGATGTAATTTTACACTGCTCAACTCACTTCTTCAGTGTTGTCGTTGCACTTCAAAATGATTCAAAATACAATTTTAAGTTATTTTGTAAATGAAACAGAAAGTTGCTATCAAAAGCCTTCAATCAAATCTTTTAGATGCTAATGAGAGTGATAGATAAAACTAAAATGTCTCAAATGTTGCATCTTTTTCAATCCCTTTAGTCATAAAAATGAAGAAGATAAACTACTGAATATTTTAAAAGTTACTTAGCACTTAAATGAAACAGTTTCAACTCAAATAATGTAGATTACAGAGAAAACTCTTCAAACTTGATAAGCATCCAAAACTAACAACTGATAATTTGCAAGTTACGATGTACATCAGATACATTAAGATAGAAGTGAGAACCAGCAAACTAAACAATGCTGTGTATTAAATAATGACTTCACAGTTAAAACACGAACGATTACGATCGCATTAAGTTCTTTTGTTTCAAGATTACAGTACGGTGTGATACGAGGTCGGGTTATATCATACCGTTTAGATTTCAATGACATATTGACTGTCAAATATGCCTTGATACATTGAGGGCGCGACGAGCTCAGTTAAAACCCGTCATTAGAAGTCGATTTACGTTTTTGCCGTTATTGATTACGTTTGACAATAAATGCTGTTTGACTGTGTGAGAAGTGGGTTATAGAAGTTTAGTATGACAGGGCTACTTTCACAATATATGATTTAATATCTAGATGATTGGCCAGTAATAACATTTTAATAGGCTTGAAATCCCAAGCTGGTGGTGTGGATAAGTTGCGAAAATTACGTAAGTTAACAAAGATATCTTATGTTTTGCAATATTATGGTAGCATATTAGTACAAGGAAGTGGTTACAGTGGCCTATTTTATATGCCTTGAGGTTGACGTACCAGTCGTAAATACATACATAAACATAATAAATTGAAAAAAAAATATTTGAACATGATAGGAGGCACTGTGTTCAAATAAGTAATCATTTTATTTATAATTGTATCAGCGAAGACGGATTACGCCTCTGGCTATTGTTAGTACTTTAAACCATTTATCGTAGAACGTGTTATAATAAAACCAGTAGTAAGTTATTGAAAAATATTTTTTTTTTTTTAATAAATAGTAATAGATAGACAATATTCTAACTTTAAGTTAAACCAATAAAAATCTAAGTGGGAACTAAGTTAATACATTTTCAGGAACCTACGAGTATTTCTTATCTTTTGGAGAGAGCTATTACATACCTCTTTTAGCACTAAGTATTAAGTTATTTCAATTATTTTAACTAAAGGTGTACCATAATCAATAAAAAAACGATTATTACAATGGTAAGTTCTTATCACGATTCTGAAAAATAAAAGTACATAGCTTATTCCTGCATCTTTGGGAATTCCCGACAAAGTGAAGTTAGCCACCCTATCTCTTAACACAGGTATTGTACAGGACACTTATGGAATAGGTTAGGTTAATAGTAGCAAACATCTCTGCGTACCCATTCCATCATATTATGGCGTTATAAAGTGTTCCTCGCGACTCCTAAAACAATACTCACCAAAATTTGACCAGGGTATATACCTATGGTCATAACTCGCCTTTAAACGACCACAACACGTGTGGTTCCGAAATCAAATTAAAATCATGTTTGATAAGATCGAGTGGCGGTTATGGAAATTTATGACTATATTACCTGCTCCGGCGCATCGTCCGACAAAAACCGGGGTCGATCTCCGCAATTATTTATGGAGTCCGCGAATGATTATAGTTTACGAGCATTTGATAGGTCAGCCTCTGGCGCGCACAGTGGGCCCCGATTCGTGACACTTAAGAAAAAATATTTTTTTTTTAAATTTGTGCAGCTTCCAGGCTGTTTGATAGAAACTTTAGAACTTAGATACGTATATATTAGAATCAAGCAGTATCGAAGAGGTAAATTTATTCGTGATGAAGTTTTAATATGTGAAATAATCTAGATTTAATAATAAGATTATAAAGTAGACATAAATTTGCCAGATAAAATTACAACCGACCAATTTGACATATATAAATTATTTTTATTACTAGATTCAGGAAATAAAACTTTCCAAATAGATGTAAAAAATGTTATATCAGAATGAAACTGAGACAAAAATGTGTTGGCCGCAAAAGATACAGAAATAAATCAGACAGATGACAATTTAAAGTGGTTAACCCACTAACTGTGACCATTTTAGATACTTTGATCAGATCTTGTCGAAACCCAAGGTGTATGAACAGAGGCAGACGTTTAAACTTTATGTTTAAAGCCATAAAGTTGAATTTTATTAATTTTATGACGTGTTAGTGGGTGTTTGTTCAACAGTTTTTAGAGTCCGAGTGAAGATTTATGTTTTTATTTAAGAACTAATGGTATAGTGTGAGTAATCGCCGTTATTTTAATTTTATGCATTAATGATATCTGAATATAAATAAAAAAGTTTATTTCGCATAAGTTATACGGTTTCATAAATTTTCATAATCATTATAATGTTCTCACTTCTAGACTCATTTTTATTATTTACAAATCATTCATCAGATAAAATCGGACTATGTCGTACGGATGTTGATTTAAGTAGTAGCCTTTTTCCCCTTACAACTTGTTCATGAAGATGATCTAATAACTTTTTGTATGTTTATTTTCATAAAGTTAATTTTATCAACTTTAAGTATTTAACAACTTTATAACTCTACAGTAAACATTAACAAGCAATAAATTAATTGAGATCGTCTTAAAATCCGTCCAAAACATCCTATGAATACACCCTGGCGCCACTTCGCGTTTTCGCCTCATTCTATATACTTTACGATCTGTTAAAAGACCAAATTCGCTGTCCAAATTAACACGAAATAAAAACGGAATCGATCCAACGAAAAAAAAGCAAAGGTACAAGATAAAAGTTTAAAAAAGGCCCACGTCAAAACATTTGATTGTATTAATATTTATAGGCTTCGTATCGCCGCAGGAAAGACGACTCGAGACGGAAGAAAAAAAAATGTTTATCAGCCCGTTTAGCTTTTAAGGAAACCGCGAATCTTTTGTAAAAAGTTATTTATGGTCACGAAAACAATTGTAGTGTTACACCATTATATCACATTTGACAGCAATAACTGTATTACTTTTTTTGTCCCCAAAATGAAGACGTTTCGTTCACTGTGATCGAATCAACAATAGCGTATTATGGTGCGTGAAGTGGTTCGATTCACTTATATTAAGTTCACTGTTATTTTTTATATAATTTAGTCCGTTATTTTTATAAGCTGTGATTCAATTAATATGTGGGCATTTTTTTCGGAAACTCCCTTTAAAAAACTCCCTTTGTAAATGGTAGTAACTTTTTTTTATTTACTACGTTCGAATCTTGCATGTGTGCAAATGCATAACAGTTTTCTTAAGTCATGAGGGTATTTTAATGTAACCAGGAACATTTTAACATGATCCTAAACATAAAATTAAGGGTCCTAATTTTTTTATGAAATCTTTCAAATAGACATTACAATAACCTCTAATGAAAACCCTCAATTCGGAGATGGGGGCAACTGTCAGTCTTTCGAGAGAATAGAAAAATCTCTCACAAGTAACATAAACAGTCAAAACTACGACCTGAAAAAGATGGCTGGGATAGACTGGGTGCGGAAGGCGGAGGATCGAGGCCGAAATGGAGCACATTGGGAGATACTTTTGTCCAGCAGTGGACTAACAGCGTACCATGGCTATGTCGGATCTGTACTCAGGTATGGCGTGTTACTTTGGGGCAACTCGACAGATATAAATAAAGTATTTATTTCCCAAAAAAAATGCGTTAGAGCGATTTTTGGATTAGACCCACTGGACTCTTGCAGAAAACCATTTAAAGAAAATAAATTATTAACAATTACTTCCATCTACATATTCGAGATAGCTCTTTTTGTTAAAAATAACCCAAAACTATTTGAGAAAGCATGTGTAAATAAAAAATACCTTGCAAGAGATGTAACCAAACTAGCAGTCACCCGGTCAGTAAGCACTTTTAATCAAAGTAATTGTAACGGCATGATTGTTAAAGTTTACAATCACATACCAAAAACACTAAGGGAGTTACCTTTTCCAAAATTTAGGAAGGAATTGTTTAAATGGTTAACTGAAAAGTGCTTTTACACAATTCGTGAATTTCTAGATAATAAATGTACCTAATTATTATAAGAATTAATATAAGTAAAATATTATTTAAAAAAAATTCATTAATGCCTAATTCGTGTAAAAAATTGTATTTCTAATTAATTTCATATTGACTTTTTTCTATTATTTATTTAAATTCTTTTTTTTTTTTTGATGTGATATCTTAAGAACTTATAAACATTATATAATACCTAATGATCTAAAGGTTAACTAATTATGGAAAAATGTTAACGTTAGAATGAGAAGAATTTTGTGACTGTAGCTAAAATTTGACAATTGTATAATGACAAAGTTTGCATGTCGATAGATCGGCGAGACACACTGCACGCTTAGAAATCATACTATGTAACATCCTTCACACTGTGTTTCATGCAAATAAAGATTCTATTCTATTCTATTCTATTCTATTCGGCGGGCTAATTGATTGATTGATTGTTTGAATCAGAAACTTACACAAGACGATTTTTACCTAAAAATGTTAGGTCTCATCCATCATACAATTCAATAGGTAAACTTTCCCTATGACCTTCTGAACTCACGTATAAATACCAACTAATATCCATGCCAACAGGACAAAATTATAATTACTTATTACAGTACCACAATCGCATGCATGTCTACAACATTTGACTAACGGCCCAAGATTCCTATGCTAATTTAGAATACGCAACACTGTGACCACGCGCAGTTCGCG
Organism: Eilema sororculum; assembly: GCA_914829495.1. Classification (NCBI taxonomy): domain Eukaryota; kingdom Metazoa; phylum Arthropoda; class Insecta; order Lepidoptera; family Erebidae; genus Eilema; species Eilema sororculum. Next base: position 16,028,646 of record OU618545.1, on the reverse strand, counting down.
CATGCGCGTTTAAGGATGTGCGTACGAGTGTGCGGCTCTTATACGCAGCTTAATCAGTGTCTGAGCGTCGACATGGGTTATTGAATCGAAATTAAAACACATGGTTCGTTATTATAGGGTTTAATTAAAAGGAAATAGTATGAATGGACGCTAGTGATATATTTCCCTGTAAAGGCCCTTCATCTGATGGGGTTATGTTACCTACCGAACGTACAGTCAACAACGAAAGTGTCTTATTGTATCGAATATTAATTTTCATGCATGTGAATGTAAATAAAATAAGTATTTAACACTTTTAAAAATTATTTAGCAATTGTAAACGTTCTGTTTTTGACCAGCTTGGACTGGAGTAGTGAGTACATATTTTTCAATAACTTGGATTTTAAATAGCAGTATGCTATAATCCTAACAATTTTTGAGAGAACAAGAACTACTTATTACCTTTTGCCTTTTTACCCGACTGCCGAAGTAAAGAGGGTAGTGTTTTTTAAACCTCCTTTTCAAGAAAAGAATCAATGCAAAACTAATTATGCTTAGTACTGCAACAAACCGTATGTATTCGGTACTGAGTAACGGGTTCGCCTTCAAGTTCTCAATAACGAAACGTTACATACGAATCCAATTCGTTACTCGCATGTTTCGTATCGTATGGGTAATGTGTATCTTATGTATCTATGGGTAGTCAAGTACCGAACGTTGGTGCGTGCGAACGACAGAAGACATACGTGTCGTCTTGGAAAACGCACACAAGTGTAGGAAAGTGGCATATTTCAGTGAATTGTGACTTTTCGTGATTGGCGACAACTCTCTCTAGGGAGCTTCTTGTAAAGTCCCCACTACTTTACTTAGGCAAAAATCACCTCATTCATTGTCATCATCATCATTCAGCTCATTTATCGTCATCATCGTCGTCGTCGTCATCATCATCAATGATCTCATTCATCGTTATCATCACCAATAATCTCATTCATCGTCATCATCATCAATCATCTCATTCATCGTCATCATCATCAACATCATGAACTGAGTATCATCATCAACAATCATTTAAACAATATAATACAAAATAAGACTTGACTAAAGGTCCTAGTAACCATGTCATAAAATCTCTTTAAAAAAACCACCCATGTTGCCTTTTCATTATATCGAAGCGTAGCACAGCATACGAACGACTTGATTCGTTATCAGTAGTAACGTTGAGGCATCAGAGTAACGAGTAACGTAACGATAAGAAAGTAACGAGTACTCATTTATAGAGTAACGAATACATGCGGGTACCCAATATTTCGTTACTTTTACAGCTTTAATTATGCTGTAAATTAAATCCCTTTTAAACTTAACATTACTTATATTTTGTTAATTTTAAAGCTAACATCGATGGCGACTGTAGATGTTCTTAGGTATACTTAGATTGCAAAACTATCACTCACAACTGTAATACTAGCCAGAAGCATTCTAAAAGGCACGCAACTGATGTTGGTAGATAGGCTATGTCTTCATAATCTAGATAAGTATTTACCCCGACACGACAACGCTTGAATTAAAATACATACATACAATATAATCACTCCTTTATCCCCAGAGGGCTAGGCAGAAGTGAATTAACACCCACATTTCACCAATCATTGTATTCGGTCCCACGTAATAGGGGATGAGCCTATTGCCGTATTCCGGGCACTATTGTTGGCTCGAGCAATTCATCCTGAGGGTGAGTCTAGGCTGTATACATCTGTCTCATCTTAAACACCCGTATCCCTTAGTCGACTTGTACGACACCGTATAGGAAGAGATGGGGTAGCCCATCTACTCTGCCGGGAACCACGCGGTTATTAAAATATTACTAGGCATAGTAGGCATATCAAAGTTAAAGGGCTAACCATCACGATTTGATTATGATTCGTTACCTTTTGGAAGTGTTATTAGTATTGGAGGTTTTTCAATTTGTAACTTATTTTTTATATCGATAGCTACTGTAGATAGGTAATATACTTAGATTGCAAAACCATACCAGCATTCTAAAGGGCACGAACCTGATGTTGGGAGATAGATAGATAAGAGATTTACCCCGACACGACAGCGCTTGAATTAAAATACATACATACAATATAATCACTCCTTTATCCCCAGAGGGCTAGGCAGAGGTGAATAAAATTAACCCCTACATTTTACAATCATTGTAGTCGGTAATAGGTTGTATTCTGTGTTATTCACGAAATAGGGGGTTAGTCGAGCCATGCTGATGCTCATCCTCAGGAATGAGGGTGAGTCTAGGCTGTATACATCCGTCTCATCTTAAACACCCGTATCCCTTAGTCGACTTGTACGACACCGTATAGGAAGAGATGGGGTAGCCCATCTACTCTGCCGGGAACCACGCGGTTATTAAAATATTACTAGTAGGCATATCAAAGTAAAAGGGCTAACCATCACGATTTGATTATGATTCGTTACCTTTTGGAAGTGTTATTAGTATTGGAGGTTTTTCAATTTGTAACTTATTTTTTAAAACTACATTTGAGAAATATTTTGCTAATGAGTGAACAATTTTAAACCATAATTCAAGTAATTGGTAGGTTTACAGTAAACTACATTGAGTTCGTTATTATATAGCAAGAGTCTTAAATAATGTGCTGTTTTTATTGAATCAGTATTCAATAAACCTTAAATAGACAAAATTGGCGTGAGTGAAGGGCTTTAGGCTATAATTGAACAACTATGACCGAATACGGCGAAGGTTCTTGAACTAGCTTCATGTTTAATTCTTATAACAAGAGAATGGCTGTATTTGAGTAATCTGTATCCAGTAATAATAACACGATGTTTAAGTATAAATCTAACGTATATTTCATAGAGGATTATTTTGATGGTAACAATAAAAATTGGTCATCGACCAAATATTTGAAGATTGTTCCTTTCTTTAGTTAGCGTCTCTCAGAGAATTCCAGAATCCCTGAATCCCAACAATATACCCACAATATCTACAACGTCTTAAGGAACTAAGCTTGTGACTTCTATCATAAAAGTTGTTACACTTAGGCATAGTAGTAAATAAATATATAGGTACCTCATTTTAATGTAAGATTTTCGGGTAAGTACCTATACGGTAACCGGTTACCAGAGGTGGAACTGGACTTTAGCTTTAATTATATATATATGGCTGGGTTTACCTCGGTTCCACTTCTGGTAGGGTCATGCCTGCCCCAGCGCGAATGAGTGAAATCTACCGGGAAGTACCCTCTTACCTAATATTGATAATTTGTAAGAGTACCGGAGGTCTTATCTTACATAATTTCCTATTTCCCATTCTCGTCTCTATTCAGCTTTCCTTTCTTTATGAAAGTATATCATCGGTATTTGTTTAAAACATTCCAACTTCCAGACTTTAGCTCTAAAATTGTACTACCTACATTAAATTATTAAACGAAAATTGACATGTTAAATTTGTTCTGTATTACTCTCTCCTTTTCTTTTTTAAGTTTTATAACAACTTATCACAATTAACTAACTTAACAAGAGCACAAATAAGTTTGGCTACAGTTTGGCTATTTATGGAAACCCAATAAAAAAATCGATGTTCCTTTTTTAAACTATTCGACTATAAGTAAATTTTAGTCTTCAACATTTCATTTGTTTTGAATTAGACGAAGCACTAAGTAGCGAAAAGTGACTGGACAGTTTAATATTCTATTTGAAAAACGAACAGCCTTAAAATATATAAGTTGACCTTTTCCAACCTTTAACCTTTTTGAAGTATCGATTAGGTATAAAGAATTACGTAAATCGGTCCAAGATCTCGGAGACATTGTTGTAAAGCTACTACCTACATAGAATACGTATTTAATTGATAACCTGTTCTTTTGTTATGAAGTCGGTAATAATAAATGACTTAACTGTTCGTTACAATGCTTTAATTAATGTTAATACTTTTCTCTTGTACTCATTCTTTTTGACATTTGAGTATGTAAAATGATGGTTAATGTGTGTGTGTATGTGTATGTGTGAAAGGTTGGCTCGCCCATAGATTGCACCTTGACTCAGTTAAATGTTCAACTAACTTGTCGTAAGTCCTGTATTGCAATGAATAGATAATTATGATGGATATGTATTTCTCGTTAAGTCTTTGTATGCTAAGAATATGTGGAGAGCATTCTGAGAGTAGGTATAAGTACTTAAAAATCTTGTAAATGTTCCTTAGTAATTGCATGCTACCGTCTAAATTGTGTATAAAAACTTAGATTCGAAATATAATTGTAGACAAAACATTAATGATAATTGTTTTAATGTTTACAGGAATATTTACTATAATTTGCATGAAAATTGCTGTAGTAGTAGTTTATGCGATTACAGTGCACAAGGTTATCGATTCCGTTAGCAGATGCCTTAAGCGGTTGGTCATTACGTGAATCATATTCATAAAATTATTCGCCAGAAATATTTTCCATTTTGTGTTAAATTTTGATCAAGTAAACTTACTCTTATAATTTAATCATAGTGGTCATTTGAATAGAATATTGATTCGCTTAAACTTCCAACAGTATCATGTATATAGAATACCTACATTAATTGCAACCCTATTTAAAAAAGTGCCACAAATTACATGCCAACGTAAAAATATATAACAAACAAGCTACATGTTATTTAAAGCTAAACCAAATGAAAAATAGCAGTACAATCCCCTATATTTTATAGTAGCTAAAAGTTGCTATCAATAATTGAAGTTGTGTCTCTTGGGACTCTTGGGAGTAGGGCTTACCGGTATTTCTGACGTGTGGGTACTTTTCGGTGGCGGGTCAGTTAATATTGAGCGTGTACGTGCCCTTACTTTTTAACTCACGTGAACATTTTAAATGAAGTTTTATTTCAGAACGATTATGTATTTGATTTTAGAAATAAATGTTGATTATATAATTTTTAATTAAAAAAGAAGCAGGTACGATAATCGTCTTGAGCTTACAAAAGATTGCAGCGCGGCTAATAATTTACGTCGTTTTTACCCGACTAGGGTTATGTTTTTCGCGCGTAGTTTGTATGTATGTCTGTTATATTCTTTATTACTTATATCTTCTGAACCATTACAGGGCTTTTAATGATTAATATCTCAAATTACATTAAATTGCCCAAGTGTTCTTGGATACATGAAACGTTAAAAAAAGCTATATGATGAACATTTGACGCCAAAATGTATGTTGCCAAAAAATATTTTCACTCAATCTTATCGAGTAGGGTATCAGGAAGAAGGTAATTAATAGGAGATTACAAAAATGTGTATCATAACTAAAAAGTATAAAAATAATAATTATTCAAAATAAAAAACCTGACTGGTTCTGAGAAGAGAGGTTTTTCACATCTTTAGGGGTAAGGGGGAGGGACAACGAATATTAATAAGTAGGTAATTCTCCCACCACCTTAAGAGATTTGTTTTTTATTATTGCAATATTACTATTATCAATAATGGTATAGTAATCGCCTTGTTAGTCTATTTTGCGAATCCTTTAATCTTTTGATGCAATTTGATTAGCAATCTCTCCAATTTAATTAGGAGTAGAATCAGGTCATTGAGATTTGACCCCACAACGATGTAAAATCAACATTCAAGCCATTTCTCGGTTGTCACAACATCCATCTGTCATATCTTTCAATTACAATTATACTTTTAAATAACCAATAACATGCATCACCAAAATTACTATCCAATAAAAATCAGTCGTCATTAATCTACCCAAAAACATATGGCTCCGAAGCTTTGAGCCTCCAATACAAAAGTAGTATTTTATAAAACACGACAGCTCTTGCATATGAAACTTGCGCAGGCGGCAATGAGACTCGCCTTCGTACTGCAATACTGCTACTATACCATACAATAACTATAGGTACATAGCTATAGAATACAGGATGTACATGTACAGGATGATTGTAAATTAAAACAGGTAACTACTCATGCGTTCGATATATTGCATATATCCTATGGCATTAGGAAGTAAAATTAAATTATAGTTTTACCAACTTTTAACGCGTTAATTCCCATTTCCACTAAAATGAAAATTATTGTTTTAATTGCTCAAATCACAAGATGTGTCAAATAACGGTTCTTTTTATGTATTAGACCTACTGTTACTGCTGAGGCCGACCCTCGCAAAAACAAAGCAGTTATACCAACGTCCACACATCTACTTTCTTTGCAGTTCATCACGCCCACAGCCAGGACAGTCGATAGAGCTACGAAGTACCCTTTAGCTTTATTTTCGCTGACCTAAAGAGCCCTCGTTCCTAATATGAAAAATCAAAGGAAATATTTAATTTGGGTCCACACTCCCATTTCAGTAAAATGTTAGCCTGAAGCAATGCCATCCCTAAAGAAAAAATAAGGTGCATTTCCACGTCTCTTGACAAACCCAAGAAATTAGAAGATGACCAGAGTTTCTGAGTCATCATTCATTATTACATTTGCTACTCAGCTCTTCTTATTTGTCTTTGTAAATAATTTTAATTAAAAACACATTAGCCCTTTACATCTATAGTAAATCATGTAGTGAAAAAAAAACAACCTGTATATAACAATATGATATAACAATTATATATTACATCTGCGAGATTTTTGCAGTCTCATCGCGGCCATTACGAGCGTCGACCAACCCGGCGTCAGCTAATCCTTTTATTTGTTCCTTTTTGAGCCATTCAAGTTTTAGAAGTTTATTTTGTGTACCCTTTATGCATATTTAACTTGTGTAGGTAGTCGGGGTCCGTGCAAGATGTTTGTATCTGTTGATCTGGTTTTTTTGGAGAGTGTATAAAATATCTATTAAGTATCTATATATCACTGGCGTGAATTTTTCTGATGGGGTAACTTTCGAAATAGTTGACTGATTGAGACCAATATATATTTGTTTGTCATGCGGTTGAAATCACACTAGAACATTCACAAATTTAAAAAAAAAATTGAAATGTAGAGATCTATAAGTGAGTATTTGTGGATAATTTAGAATTACTATTATCATTTTGGATAAAGTTTATACTACTAGTGATGTATTTTTTTATTAATTTATATTATAAAGAATAGTATATGGGGTTCCACCATGATCTTCGGGGTCCTAGCAAACCTTTCCATCAAGCTGGTATGGTCTGCCGATTGATAATGCGCAGGCGCAGACTCTCCGATTAGGTTTGGATTAGTGCTTACTCCAGTAAAAAGCAAAATTAACTAATTAATGGTATCCTAGCTGAGCGAGATTTCAAAGTAAAAGCTCGTAGGATACCTGTAAGTATAGCCGGTTAAGTAACCGGAATTGGCGCTCGGGTGAAGAAAATATTATTTCTAGACAAAATATTTCATTTTGTATCTTGGACTTTCGTATTCAAACAAATTGTGAGTGTGATTCGGGTGTTAGAAATTCGAATACTCTGGTTAAAGTATCATTCAGCATAGTCCAATATATTATAAAACTGTTAGACGTCACAAAAGTCAATAAAAAATCACAGGTTCCGATTTTCAATCAATTATACCAAATTATGTATTATCATTATAACATTTAAGGATTCTTTTTTTACGTAAGTAATGTGTAGACTATAATCCATGCAAGCTTCAACAAAGGTTAATTACGGAGTCACAAAAAAGATTTTAAAACACGAAGTCTTAAGTGGCGACTACACTGGCATACCTTCAGCATAATATTATTCGAGACATAATTTACCGCGGTCGGTGAGACCAAACCACTTGATTTATTTATGAGCGCACACTGGCTGGTACTAATCTTTACTGGAATTTAATTTGTTATTTATTTACTAATCGGTGCTAGGAACAGGTAGGGATTTGCATCCCATTAATTTTTAAAGAAATTTTATGTGAGGTGATCGAGGAATGAAGAGACTTTATAAAAATATTTTTTATACGTTTTTATTAAATATTCAGTGGAGTTTTATTCATTATTTCATTACTAATCGCATCCAATTAATTTTAAATGAGGCAATGGAGATGGACATAGACATTATTTGAGTGCTTACGCTTCGTACAATCGTACAATTTTTTTTATTTATTTACTAATCGCTGTTGGTAACAGGTAGAGTTTTACATCCTATTACTTTTTAAGGATATGATATGTATTTGAATGAATTTTTTATAGCATTTACTATGATAACTTTTTAAATTCGAAATACATCGGGAAAAAGAAGCGCTCAAGTGGGACTTGAACCCACGACCATTCCCTTACAGCTATTGGGCCACAACTGAATTTGTATGTGGGTAATAAAGAGGAATGGAGTTATATAATTTGTACTTCTCACTGTATAGCTCTATTCCTTTTTCTTGTCCCGTAAACAAACACTTTTATACTAGCCCTTCAGGATGTTTGTAAGTATGTGACATCCAAATGACAATACCTTAATTTAAAAAAAAACAGAGCTGCTTTGATGGCTGGAGTCAGGGTGTAAATAGAACTCTTCAACGGGTGAATCATTCGAATAGGTTTTGTTTCAACAAGTGACAAAAATTATAACAAACCATAGGTAGAAAGGGTGTTTCTTTTATTTTTGAACTATTATATTAAACTAAAATCATAATGTCAGTAGTTACTAATACAGCTTATTTAACTAAACTTGTTAAATGAAATACTAATGACTTCATGTTCAACCAAGCCAGTTCCACTCTTCGTGCTTCCCTTAGGGTGTGCAGTGTACTGGTCCGTGGGAATCAGAGATGAAATCCGACTGTGCCTAGACATAGCCTATTTAGAGAGAAAGTAATAGAGGGTCCCCACACTACCTGATGGTCAAACACAGGGTCTTGCCACCTAATTGTAGGACTCACGTTATAATAAAGAAGAAGCTATCCTATATAAATTGCAATAATTTATTTACTTAGTACACTTATTTGCACTTTATTTAGTACTCTTGTTTGTGGTTTTTTCGTATAATTCTGAACTTAGCTATTATTTTTACTTTCTATTACATGGTAAAAGTATTTAACTTTCAGTACCAACTTGCTACACAAGCCTTATTTTATATATATACATATAAATAATAAGACGACAATCAGTCGCAAATTGAATATATCAAAAACAACTGCAGCTTAGTGAAGGAACACATACTATAGTTACTACGAAAGATTAAGGCAAGTAGATTGATTCTATACCTACGAAAAATTATTTTCAAAGCATTTAATTTCCAAGTATTCTTATCCTAACTCTTCAGGTATAATACCTGCTTAAGTACAAATTAAACCGAGTAGCCGGCAAAATTGTTCCAATTTGCTTCAGCACAATTGCATGTTTATAAGCTTGGGATAGGTGATTGTTTTTAACAGTGTTAGTCCCGACTGCATCTAAAAGTTGGAGCATTGGGGCCCAGGGCCCGCTCTCCTACTCATTCCCTCGATTTGACTCATCCTGGCTGTTGCGGGATCCACTGAGCAAAGTCTGGGCGAGAGCCACTGCTAATCAAAAGCTGAAATTCACCTACTAGCCGGTTTGGACCCAATGATTTTGAAGAAGTCTTCATATACACACATATTTTAATCGATATGAAAATGATATAACCTTTTTAAACTAGATATACCACAACATTCTACACAACGCTAGTTACATCTAGACTGTGGTCCAATATACCCAACTCTCCCCTATACAGGTAATACGAATGAAAATTGGCGAACGGTTAAAGCCACTCGTTGGCGACCTAAACAGGTTTTGCTACAACTACTGTAGTCTCGTAAAAGCTACCTTCTTAGTACATACCTGGCGAAGATTGCACGTTACATTGTTGTTTAGATATTTTTGATAGGAAACTAGGAGTAATGCTTACTCAAATACCGAGATAGCAAACTGAATTATTGTCATGATATCATGCTCCCTTTGCCTAACTGCAAACACTTATGTGGTGGTAAAGTGTTTGTCTACTGTCCGATCAGTTTCTTCTTTGAAGTGATTTATATATACACTTTTCGTTAGTTGTTCCATCTCCTCAATATAATGAGGAGTTGAAAGAAAAACATTTTTTTAACATTCGAAACGGACGACCGTCTTCATGAAGGTTTATTGACATCGAGTTCAGTATTAGAAGTAAATCTTGATGGGACCTTTGTACTCGTTCTAATCCCGTTTGGATTAGAACGAGTATATTTGGATGTTCTAATCCAAACATCCAAATATGTATACATATAACCAATCATCCAATCATTCAAACGATTAACATTTATAGCATAAATAGAATTAGCATATTAATTTGAGTAATTAGTCCAGCCTATCGCCCAAAATTTAGAAGTAACTACAAACTAAACATTCGGATAGATAATGAAATATAGTTTTTCTAAACACTCAGAAATGTGTTAACCAACATAATGTACACAACATACTGTAAATGCTCGTAAAAATTCATTTCATTCTGTTTTATGTTACAAAAAATAGTCCATTACACTTTATGTGTGTAACACTATAGTGTTTATTTCTTTAAAGATAGTAATTTGCTTAGAAATGCATATCAGGTATACGTTTAGTACTATAGGTTCCGTACAAAATGTTTAAGCTTTTATTTCCATGCTATCATCATCATGTTAGCATTGATCCTGGTTGCACGCCCGAGCCCCAGAGAAGGCAAAGTGTAGGTCGCGCGAGACCTGTTCTGCACTACCTGAACTTTCCTTTCAAGGCCTAAAGGTCAGACGACAGTCGCTTTAGTAAAACTCAATATGGAAATCAAAACCAATAAACGAATTTTGGGCTCAAAAGTGCAAACTTGCATCAAATTCATGATGTAGGTTTTTTCAAAAGTTTCGAACTTATTTTAAAAACTAGTACTTAAGTATCTTATTCCATTTCATTTATGTGTTGAAAGAGTGAATGAAACTGCTTGTAGATTTTATAGCTTGCTATATGGTGCAAATCATAGAATAATTTACATGCTTTTGGTGTCGGGGAAAGTTATTATAGAAAAACCTAGAAGATTAAGATTTTCAACCGGTTTTATTAAACATACATTTTGTTGTAAAGGCATGGGGGGCTGTAAACCTACTACGATACTCAGGAGTGCTGATTCTTGCTGATAAACCAAGTTTCTATAAGAAGCAAGCTTTGAATACAACCGAGATTGGTCCTCGGTTGAAGATGATGATAATTTTCTTGCATGTGGCAATTCCCCTAGTAGCCAATTCGTTAATAGATCAACTTATCTGCAGATACTAATATTATAAATTGTTAAGTATTATAAATTGAATTGAGAGCTAGGTGTAAACGTAAGTACCTATATCTAGGTAAACTTAACTAATTTTAATTAGCCTAAGTAGTTTCTGTTGGGGCATACTAATTATTTGCGTGACACGTCCTTATCGCTTACTTATCAAATTGTTGGTAAAATAACTTCAGTTTTGTGCTACAAATTACCAAATACTCGTATACCTAAATAAATTCATAATACCTACATCACCTTTTTTAACAACTGCAAATATTTATAAAATAGTTATATGTATAGGTATTACAACCAAAAATCGGCATTAACTGATATAGTTGTGATATCAAATTGTAGCATAGTTAACCATATATACTCTTGTAATTAGCTACCTAAGTACTACTAAGTAACTACCTAAAAAAACAATAAATAATACCACTTCCATGAATAGCGCCATCTAGTAAAAATAAGTAGAACTTCTTCGAACTACTCCATATTCTACATCGCGCAATGAAAATGCTCGTGCAGCTTCAGCAGCTAAGTGCACCCACTATTACATCTCCATTATCTACTCAGAATGTTGGTTTTTGACATTATAAGAAATGATGAGAACATAAAATGAGTATGAGAGGAAAAATGCTAAGGTATAATCAAGTCCAAAATTATTCTTAGACGGAAAGAACACCTTATTATGTTGAAGACTGAGCAAGAATCTACACTAAAACATCAATAGATCCTGCTCTTAAATACACAATTTAGTTTTTTCGAGAATCTCATGAATTATCTATTAATCATCCTCATTCATAATATTAATGTTGAAATTGAATTAGGTACATGCAGGAAATATTCCCTTTCTTTAAAGGAAACCTTTAGCAAGGGCAATCTATTTCAATACTTTATTAATCTCTAAGTAAATCTTATGCTATACAATTTCATTCACACCTACATTTCTTACCCCAACAGCTTAATTTTAATGTTACAAGTTAATACGTTAGCTGAGTATGTAACTAGTGCTAAATAACAGTGTATTGAATTCTTATAAGCCGTCAGACGGCACGCACGAAGGGTGGGTTATACTCCTTGAGTTATTACTACCAAACATGTAAGGGCCGCGACCTAGCCCGCACGCCGACTATTTTGCATAGCTCGGCTGGTTACATTCACGCGACTGAACACGGCTATGTTATCAACCACTGGTATAGTTCCCGGCATATAACATGACCCTCAAGTTATGAGAGATACGTGGCCGTGCTGCGCGCGGTTTGATTTGATATAGTAGATGATTGGTGGAGTTGAGCGTCTCTGCTGCCGCGCCGTAGCACCCAAAGCTAACCTCAAAAGATACCAAAAGACGCGTACTACGCATTAGAGAGTACATTTTGTTACGTGATTTTGGTCAAGATATAATAATATGCCATTAACTATACTACTTCAACGTTACTTTTTTAACAGTTCTTTGCCTCCTCGTTGACGGCATCATGACTGTCATGAAAGCCCATGCTTTCTTTATGTCAGAGGTTACTTGTATGTCAAGTTTCATTAGGGTTTAGTTCAGTTGTTTAAATAGTCACAAAAAATATGACATCCAAAAAATATTGGAGTTGCATTCGCAATTTATAATATTGAGCAGACTATAATTGTTTGACGTTTGAGTTTCTTTTTCATTCTTAGTTCCTGCCTACAAGATCATTTTCACAAGTTTGATTCAAAAGCGATGTGTCGATATCAATACGTCTACCTATAAGTATTTTCAGCGTGTATTTAAGTAAAAAACACTTGACTACTGGCTTTACTGCATGTTATCGGTGTAGAACAAAACTATTTGTTAGTTCTGTCTTTGTCTTTTGTTCCTGAAGTCATACTTAGTACTACATGAATCGTGCTGTTGCATGCGTTAGAACATTTTGTGGTCAATTCATCTTGTCTTAGATATTTGTAAATGGTTTAAAAATCATCTGTTTATGTTATAACATAAATGTGTAACCACAGAATAAATGATAGTAAGTATAACTCAAAACTTTAAAATCCATTCGACCCACGCGCCATTTGTTAAAAATGTATTGCTTTGTAATAGAGTCGTATTGCATAATGTAATACATTATGATATTGATTCAACTTTGTTTCTTGAAGCCATCATCATTCAGTTCACTATACAGTTCAATATAAAATACAGAACAAGTTAATCCAAACTACCCATACTAGCTATAGTCTAGACTAGATATGTCTAGACATATCTGTACTGGCAGAAAAATAACTATAGAAGTTGCTAAAAGTATTTCATATAGTTAACATTTCATTTTTATCGACGATTTTGAAGACAGTTATTCAATATTTACTAAATGCTCATAAGCCGCTTGGATACTAAAATTTGCTCAAACGACTTCTGGAATACTAGCATCCCAGCACTTAAAAAATTAAATAGTTTGCATGTTAAAACGCATGTTTAAGACGATGAAGTTGATTAAGTCTGTGTGCAATAGGCCTAACTATGATATATTACAATAAGGCTTTGTGAAACCTACATACTCGCGCTTAATGATACGCTTCCACTGTAAGAGTACTATTTATTTTGTTAAACAGGTCTTTAGGTAATTTGTAATGATTGTCGAGTACCACCGGGTGTCTGCAATTATTCCTGATGACAGAGTTATGAGAGGTTCATTTTTTTGTGCCTATGTAATTATATAACGTCTTTTTTTTATTCACGAGATTTTCTTGCTGTTTATAATTCGCATTTGAAGTAATTTTATCTGAGTTATGCCGTTAATGTGGTATTTTGTATTTTTCATGTTTTTGATTTAGTTGGTAGGTATTTGCATACTTTTGTACAAACATACCGGCATAAAAATACTAAATGTGAAATTCCACAACAGAAATTAAATTTCGTTAGGTATACCTACGTAGATACAAAGTATAGCTACCTACGTTCCAGAAGAATTATGAAGGAAAGGTTTGTTACAATTGTGAGTCATGTAAAAACATTATTTTGCTTGCTATTAGATAGCTAGGATTTAAACTAACACCAAAGATGAACAAAAAACTAAAGATGAAGTTCATTCACACATTTGAAGTTAAGTTGATATTAAACTCATAACTGCGTATCAATAAAGTTTATTCCTTTATTTGTATCAACTCAGATAAACATTAGCTTTAAATCCACTAAATGAACTGTACATCCAACATGTACAATTATAAATAAAGTTAATTGTGAAAATAAAATAGCAAACCAAGAGCATAAAATGACAATTAGAACAATACATGTACTAAGGCCGTAAAAAATATACAGTTGTTTACGTTCACTTTTATTAGTCACATAAAATGAGACATCTGCAAAAATAAACCAATTAAAAGAGCTGTGTGAACCTTGACAAGGTCGGAACGGATTTGTTCTATAAGTAACAATACTGGAAAGATTCTCCGAAACAGTGGGCCGCCAACATCTGCTCTTGTCTTTATATCGCGACATCTTAGTGACAGGCGCTCCACCATCCTGCATCTTGTTACATGTATTATCTGACCTGATAGATCTCTTTTTAATTTAAGATTGTATTCTTCAGCTTCATCTCTCTCTTTACGCATATTAATTTCTATATAGCATTAAGATTACTTTTTTAAATTACTCTGATTGTTAAAACCGACAATGTTGATTCGATTAACTATATTCCTTTTTCTTTGCACCGCACGACTTTGAATTTGGAAACAAAAAAGCGTGAAAAATAAATAGTTCCCTGAATGCTTCTGGATTCTAATTAAAAAGAGATTAACCCTTGAATAACCCAATTCACGCTTAAAGGTTATGTCCGTCAAATAAAACGTCACGGTGACTACGCACTTTCCTCATCATTAGGATACGTGAAGAAAAAAGGCTTCGGATGTTCAGTTGTAAGCGCCCGCCAACAAAGCCATTATGCCTTATTATGGACACCATCCATCAGCCGACCATATCGATCCAACATTAATGCATGCTAATGCTTATAAATAGATATATAATTTGTTTTGTCTCCACCTCGGTATCCAATTGATGGATTGTCTTATTTCTATTACATCAAACTATTAGTTTTTGATAGAGGCGTGGTCATCGCTGGCGTTATTAGTTTAGCGGACGAGGCCAAATCGTTTAGGATTACACGCCAGTGGTAAAAAAGTGTGAATCGAGATATTTGTAACGCTGATTATTCTCGCATTTTGAACATCAGTAGACAAAATAAGTAACAGTACTTATTTAAAATTAAAGTAAAATAGTTAAAAAAATGTTTTCACTTACTTTGTCCAAGATGTACTCGCTTCATCCAGGGATATATTTGTGGAGGATTTGCTGAGTTTGATGCCGATGACTTTGAATTCTTCGTGTTTGTGCTAGAGTTATTGGCTTCATTACTCTCATTGCTGGATGTACTGGAAGCAGGGCTCGATATATTCTGATTCACACTAGCCTTGTGCTCCACTGGAGATGCAATTGGTGTAGTCAGTCCTAGTTTAGTACTAGTCGTTCCACTCGCATTTTGTCCAACGCCTACAAAGCCGGGTGAAGTTCTTCCAGGTCCAGAAGATGTTGATAAGTCTTGAGGTGATGCTACACCTGTCGTGGAAGTAGAATCCGCAAATTTACAACTAGCACTGGCTGCTTGGTTAGGCGGTGTAGACATCAGATTTGGAGATAACGCTCCAGGGCTCGGATTTGAGTGTTGGTGCATATGACTTGCAGAGCTACCCAATCGCTGAGGATGTAGTTGGGTGTAATCTATCATTGTTTGAGGCTGCATGTGAGCTCCAGCTGCAGGTGTCCCATAAGGGTGTTGAGGATAGTGATGTCCAACCTGCGGCGGTGAATAGCAAGCGTTCGGATACGCTGTTGCTGCTGCATTTGGATTATAGTAATCAGCTCCTGGTGTTGGAAGTCCCGGGTGACCGGCCTGTTCAACGGGGGTCCCAGTACGCCCAGGCCCCTGGTTCCCATAACAGGAAGCAAGTGAGTTGACGAACTGATAGGAGCTCATCCCTGCGTTATAATTTAATTCGTTCATTGATAACAGTGTGTTTTTTCTCCTTTCTCAAGATCACTCGACACTTGTCATCGCTTGGACGAGCACTGAATAGCCTAGTTGGACATGTTAAGTGCTACTGATGTTCGCGGTCCGCTTCAATTGTCCCCGTAGAGTGGAGCTTGATTGATGGACCTGTGATAAAATGAGACACATTAGTTGGTCAAGAGCGTCGCCTCGTTATACGTGATAGATGTTGTATCGCCGGCCATATCTTAAGTGTTTGATTTAAATATGTATTGTGTTGTTCCGAATATGATTTATGTCCGAAATAAAAATATATCTATGACTATGCTACATTTTGGAAAAACCGATGTGTGTTTATTATTTGTAAAATCTTAGACCTTTATCTAGAGATAAACTAAAATCATTATATTATCTTAAAGAAGAAAAAAGCTCTTGTATCTTAGATACAAGTATTCGCCAGGGTGGGCCATAATCACCGTCGATAACGTAAGTTCGCAACGTGGTTCATCTTACGGTCACTTTCGTTTTTACGCTGTACTCAGTGGTAGAGTTACATAAATCACTAAACACGTGTACCACTTGCATGCCACTGGGGTCTATTCTAAAACAATAAATTAATATGGGGATGTGACTTCCTAAGGCGCAGTACACACATGTCAAGTCAAGTGCTGAAAAAACTGTGTCTCCGCCACGTGGTAGGGCTATAAAAGTGTCCGCAGAGGTTTATGGGTGTAAGCGGTAGGCCGAATGTGACTTCGCCGGATTTATGAACCCGCTCGGTGCATACATCTTTATGAGCAAATTAGCAGTCATTGTGCACCGGATTTATTCGTCGCGTTTGCTCGCTGAATGACAAATGTGTGAATTTCGGTCGGTCACTGGTGTTATCATAAATTTTGTACACATAAATAACGATTTTAACGTAATACGTGTTCAAAATGCAAATTGTATAAGTAATTGCGCCAGAGGTTTCACGTTTATTTGGTATCAATCGTTTTTATTAGCTTTAAATTAATTTTCCAAATATTATAATCAGTTGATTATTTTATGTGACGCTTTAGTAAGATTGATCAATTTCTAAAAATGCTTAAAGCTTTTAAGACATTTTACTATCACTTAATAAAATCATTATTATAATAGTCTTATGATATTTCAAAAACTCATCAAAATGAATAATAGAATATTAAAAATTCACAAGCCAAATGTACTAAGATGATTATCACACAATTTAAATTTAATAGTTATGTAATTATTGTAAACAAGCACCTGTTATGCGAAACTACTAAAACATTATATAAATAAGTTTATAACTTTGATTGTTTGAATCATTTGATTTTTCTTCATTTTACTACACCTTAATGTTACACTCAGGTTATTAACAGGTGTATTGCAACTAATATCCTTTTTATCTACGAGTACAACGTACGGTTTTAATCGTGATTCTTTTGATAGCTAAGTACCTACCTATCCTAAAGCGATTATACTTTTACATGCATGTAATGTTTCTAACGGTTCATGGAGATTATATTTTATCTGAATTGCCATGAGAAATTGTTAAAAATTTGAAGAATTTGCTGAAACATTTATAAGCTCGATAATCTAATTCTTCTTTTATTATTTTATTTTTCATTTTATTATACGTATTCAGCAGTAAAATATCACTTACAGTAACAGTAACATGCAATCCTGAAGTGCCAAGAAAGAAATACATTGTATCTTGTCTTTTCTGTCACAGAAAGAACTTGCTTATTTTTTAATTTTTGCTCTTTCATAGAAGAACCATGTCACAGATACGCAAAATTTGATGCTAGAACAAATCATACTTTATCTTAAACACAATTTAGACTATTTGTCACAACATAACTTATTGTTTGCCTTTGCCTACACCGTGTGACATACAGACACATGTGTTCAGTTTATTTCAGTTTAGAATTTTTGTCACTCCCGTCCGGTCCACATTAAATGGGCCGAACGATTTCATTGCTTCTTCTTTTTTTTTTACTTTTTCTTACAGCGCAGTTGTTTATTCCCAGACATCCTTTGATGAGAATACTTCGGATGTCTGTTTTAATTTTAATTCGACAGTTTGATAGTTTTTATTGTGTCATGTGCTGTAAACCTTAACATTGTCTGTCTAAAGTAATTGTTTTTTATATACTTACTGTAGAACTGGTGGTAAGAATTCTCAAGTTAGAAAACGTGATTTTTACTGTAAGTTTTTTTTTTGTTGATGCTAATCTTACATCATACATAATACAGATACTCATTAAAGTTGTTAGGTAGTGAAACTAGATGTGAAGTTAATGAAATGACATAGAAAAATTTAACATTAACAGGAACTCACAGTAATCCAGTTAATTATTAAGTAAAAATGATAATCTACTATTCCCATGTCGTAAAAAGTTAAACTAGTAAAATTTCAAACGTCTATTCTAAAGAAACTAGCGTGTCCAAAAGTGGGCTTATACTATAAATATTCTCAAATATAAACGAAGCTATAAAATTAGTTTAATAACCGCTAATGCCAAAAGCTCCCTGGATATAATAACTTTTAATGTTCCGTGTCAAGTGGACAGCTCGAATCCACTGCGTCCTGGGAGATTTACTGCGATACGCTTTGATTTCTTGATTCGTGCCTTTTCGAGCTCGAGTTTATCAATTGGCGATAATTTTCTATACCGAAAAATTATATCAGATAAAAAATAAAATGACGATAGATATTAAATACTCACTCCTATTCAAAGTTTTAGGGTGACCAACGGTGGTATCGGCCAACTTTACTACAAACACAACAAATCGTTTCGTTGATAAAATCACAAAACATCCCACAAGTTTATTTCTCAGACACTTTTCACATAAAATAGTAAGTATTTTCTCCAAAAAAAATCATAGAACAACGAAATTTACAAAATTCAAATACGACCGTTACGAGTATTTCAAACGATCAAACTTCAAAAAAGAATTCGGAAAACTTCGGTGCGTGTCGTCGCGGCGAAAAACGACTCGTGTTTTCCCGGCGTTCGAGCGTCGAGTGCAGCGCGCGTCTGACGACGAGGTGAGCGGCTGAGTTGACGCCGCGTCAAACTAGAGGCGGGCGGGGCGAGCGGGGCGGGGCGCACCTGAGCCCGCCACGTGCGCTCTCGCGCCCGCTCCCGCTACCGCTCCACTGTTGCTCCTCGCTCCTCGCTTCTCCGATTAACGTAATTAGGGTACACCGTCGCAACACCACGTATCCGATTTCAATGGACCGATTGATGATTATGGATGTAAACGATCTTCGGTTGCCGTGAACTGCAATTTCTTTACGATTTTTTATTGTCTCTTCCGCGTTGAAATGTTTATTGAGCTTTTATAGATTCTTTGGCAAATGTTTTGACGTTTTCTTTCATTTTATTTATCGCTACACAAATATTCATATTATTTGTTTGCTTTAGATTTTGAATTCTACTAGATGATCTGTTAATCCATAAGATACCTACATAAGATACGTTCAAATACAGATAGATACATATAGATACAGACAGATACTAAAATTACATAACCTTAGCCACGGCATGAGATTTGAATCGCACAACTTTGCAAAACAAAGCTTTAATTATTTTCCCATTAACATAATAAAATTACAATACCGAAATACATTATTGCCAGAAGCGGTATCATAACTCGTCAGGTAGAGTGCTTAGTCCAAGTCTACAAGAGCGGACAAGAGCCATGCATCACTGACGTAGGACTGTCTTGGTGAGGAATAAAAATTACCACACACCGCATAAATGTATCACTAACCCATAACTTTATTATCATAAGCAAATGTATGCTAGTTGCATGCTAGGAAATTTTAAAATAGGAAAAGTTCCTTGAATACTTTGGATTTCATATCTGGCATTTAAGTACTGTTTAAGTGTAAACAAAGAATTTGATTTAAATGTACTTATTTTTCGTGTACCTATGTTAGGTATTACATTGTAAATGCTTACCTACTCATTGATAATATTGTGTAGTTTTTATGGAAAAGGGAGGCAAACGAGCAGATGGATCGCCTGATGGTAAGAGGTTACCCCCTCCCATGGACACCCGCAACACCAGAGGAGTCACCAGTGCGTTGCCTTCCTTTCAATAGAGTGTACGCTCTTTTCTTGATGGTTTGAAGGTCGTATTGGTTCGGAAATACCGCTGGCGACAGTTCATTCCACAGTTTAGTTGTGCGAGGCAGAAAGTTTCTCAAAAAACGCAGTTGTGGACTGCCAACCGTCCAGATGGTGAGTGACCAATGAGACATAAAAGCAAATAGTAAAATGTCATCGAGCTGTAAAAAGTAATGGCAATAATGTACCTCGTTCATGTTCCTACCAACTTCTTCTATAGCAATTTAAATATGAGACAAGGAATGTATCACCATCATCTACAGAGATAGATCTCTACATACTCCTAAGTAGATAAACAACAAACTTGGATCAATTTTCGAATTTACCAACCCAACCTATCTAATTAAAAATACTCTAGACAGAATGAAAACTAACAAAGCTTATAAATTCAACCTCAAATTACATAAAAAGAATATCAAACGACGTTAACCCTAAAATAATACCTACAATGTAACTGTAGACAAGTTCTCCCACAGGTAACTTTAAATAATTAATATCTGCTATGATTTTAATTAATCCATTAGTGAACACACTTATTAAAATAGTGGCTTAATTATAATTAAGTGCTAATTATAGCGATAGTACGCTACTTGTATCAAGGTGAATGATGGTAGGTATTGTACTGCTACGGATTCTTTTATTTATTTTTAAAACCATTCATTGTTAAACTTTGATGTAATAATTACGATTAGCATATACATGCACACCATGCTGTAATTTATTTCTTCTCTATTCAAACAATATAATTTCAAATTAAATTATTTTGAAATTATTAACGCAGGCAGCGCGGGTTCGATACCCGCTCAGTGCAAATATTTGTATGCATGAATATGGCTATTTGCATTGGTCTGGGTGTTTCTATATTATGTATTTACAACAAAAAGTATATAAGTATGTTTATCCGCATTCTAAATTCCATAACAAAAGCTATAAAAGCTTACCATGGGTTTAGCGTTGTGTAGAATATTGTGGAATATTTATTTATTTGAACCTAAATACTACTATATCTTGTTTCAATTATTGTTAACCGAAAATAGTAATAGCACTATGCTCTCCATTAAATGTTCTTTTACCTGAAAATATTTCAAATGTAGATAGATACCTATCTACGTGCGACGTAGAAGCTACGGTTCAGTTGGCCCACGAATTACAGACTCACTCATTTGTCTTCTAGATTGGTGGTTCAATTACAATTAAGTGCTAATTATGACGAGGCTACACCATTTTTATAAATGTCATGTTGTGATAAATTTTATTCATGTTGAGTGAACGTATATTCTTCTTTTATTCATTCCAACGAAGTAGTTTGTTTGAACACCAGTAAAGTTTTAAAAATGATTAAATTTAAAACTGCATTTTAAATTATTTCTTTTCGTGTGTTAAGGCAGGTGTATTTATTGCTAAAAATAGGTATATGCCTGTTTTGGTGAATAACTTATCTAATTTCACATTCCATACTTCTCGCGCCTTGGTATTCTCTTAGACAGATACTTAAGTGCTTTTAAGCTCTTTGATAATTTCTTCACAGACTATGATCTATGAACATGACTCTATGTCTTCATTATAGATCCGACTCATGTCTACTGAGGTCTACTTGAGTACCTACAAAGTGTTACTGATATCAATAGCTGACTTTTTTTACATTAAACTGTTTGTTATGCCTACCTACCCCAACTTTAACTTGGTAGACGAGGCCGTCTACCAAGTTAAATGTGCAAATTTTAACAAATATGCATAGGTACATGCGAATACCCACGAAGCCACCAGAGTCATATATAAGCCAATAAAAAATGAGGAAGCAAGCTTTTTGAAGATGAAAATGTTTAAGTCGACTATGTGTGTACATCGATGACTTGATGACTGTTAGAATATAGAGAAATTTAGGTTGTCAAGATCTTATACTATAATTAAGTAGATACTAAATTTCTATGCAGATTAATAATATTTCTTGGTATTGCCCTTTGTGATATTTCTGGATGGTTGTTTAAGACAATTGTTATATTTTTCTTCTAGTAACTATACTAACAGTCACTTTCTCGTATATCTTCTTATTCTATTGTAACTTAAGTCTGTGTGTTGTATGTTTATCGTCTTCTTGTAAGCACATTTGCTTAAATGCTCACCTATGTATCTATGTTCTTTCAAGTAAGCATTAACTTCATCAGCTTATTTATCAACAGCCTCTTCCGTAAGTTAATCCTATTTATCTAAATTCATCACATCTGTATTTTCGTTAAATAGTTAACAAGAAGCTATTATGATTAGTTTCATCATTGTCATTCTTGTTTCATTGTGTTGTAGTTTAAATTACGTTGTTAATCACACAAAAAATAAGAAGTTCTGTTGGATGTCCCCAAAGACACCTACCCCAGTCTCGTGGGCCATAAAATTTATTACGACTTAATAAACGGCTAGTCACGCGACAACACATGTGTTGCCAGAACCACCTCGAAATAATTTACAACTTTAGGGTGACTCTACCTGTCTTGATCATTTACAAACAAAAAGAAAAAGACTTGTGTATTTATTAAAAAATCGTTTATTGGTATTTACTTAAAACTGGTTTTGAATAAATGTAATTAATGGTGGAGTAGTCAGGAATTTGGAGAATGGCAGAAGAGTTGTATCAGATTATCGTTCTGACAAGATTTTAATGTCTTACTGAATTTCGAATTAAAAGCTGGGCATTCCATTTGAGATGGACGTTAGATATTGATTGTCTTATTTTCGATTTTTTTTTTTTTTTTTTCTGAGAATTTAATATCTAATGTTTTAATACATAACGATGATTTTGATACGAACATTCCTGATCAACGTTGTTGTTTCAGATAGTGACTTTATTTTCATAAGAGCTTCGTACGTAAACCTAGCATTATTTCATGAATCTACATAGCATAGAGATCTAGGTACACTTTCGATTAATAAAAAAAAATGCTTTTAAAAATTAATTAAACACCTTCGGATATAAGTCCAATTTTTTTTTACTTACCTATATTCATGTTTAGGTAACTACTAGGCAAGAACACTGCATTGTAGATTGCACATTATCTAAGTATCTTTAGATTACATAGTGATCTAACATAAGCCAATTGAGTAAAATTCAAATGAAACCCTAACGACTTACCTATAAGTTTTTACGTCAAGGCAATTCACTTTTTCTGTGGTTTTAAACGACATAATTATAAGTAAGACAAATTCTTATTCCCGGCTCCGAAGTTCATTGTCTATAATTATTGTGGACATAATAACAATCATAGTAGGTACAGCCCTCGGATGTGACCGGGTCTTCATGCGTTTCTTTCATTAAACGTCAAACACAAGCCGTGATACCAACATAATCATATATAATTACTTAATGCAACACTTAATTTGCAAATGAATAAAAAATTTGCATGTAATCATTATGGCAAATGTGTTTCTGTCTTAGTCACGCATTCCATTTCCGTATGCGAGGGAGTGAGACAAAGGTTTAGTGAACGCTCCCCGGCTAGGGAAGCATGCGTATTGCAGTGGCCGTGGGCGCGGCTTGCTGCGTGCCCCGACGGCTTACGATTGGTCCACGGATCCACTGAAGTGGGGTGTCAATGAAGAAACTTCAAACAGTTTTATAGTTGAAAACTTTATGAAATAATATAAAAATATTCTACTTTCCATCGTTTTTGGAAACGTGATTGGAATTCGGTATTTAAAAAATGGTAGTTTGTTTGTTCCCGTGAAGGGTAAGTGAGAAAGTTTTTTATACATGTTAGCGATAGTTGTGACCTTTGCCCTATATATTTAAAACTTGGAAAATGTGTTTCATATTTAAAATGCTTAATAGGTGTTCAGATGTTAAGATCAGTAATTAAGTATTTTCAATGCCTAGGTAGGTACTTATTTGTTTATTTTAAAGATTGAGATATTTGTTAAAAGATAGAGATTTGTTTAGAAATAATACTTAGATTGTTATAGAACTGGCTAGTTAAATGGGAGGTCTATTAATATCTACTAAGAATAAAATAGCTGCTGTTAGTTCCTAGTACTTAAGTACCTAATAATAGTTTCAGCTAGGTACTTATTAGATTTGAAAATCTAGGTAGGTAGGTACTTATTGGAATTCACCGCAGCGATTATTAGAATGTAAGTACCTACTTAACCTATAAGAAAGTAGGGAGGGCACTCATCCCAAAAAAGTTATTAGTAGGTAGATAACTATTAAGGATATCTGGTCGGTACATAAGTTTAAAAAAATAATATTTTTATGAAAATAAATTAATAAAAACTTGAAGAAGATAGGTAGGTACTTACATCGTTTTTGAAATTTTCAAACAACTAATTTAGAATTTTAAGATTTCTGTTTGTTTGTAGCTTTTAGAGCTAATTTTTATTTATTTATTTATTGAACTTTATGCACACATGTACACAGGCGGACTTAATGCCGTAGGCATTCTCTACCAGTCGACCAAAGGTGGTGCAGAGGCAGATTAGTAGGTGCATTATTGAGAATGACATCGAGTATATGAACACTGCATAACTAGCTGTAGTGCCGTGACGCAATCATACATTATTCTATGCATTTAGAGCCAAAGTGGTTAATAACAGCTTGGAATATGTTAAACTAGTACCAATGGCGACTGAATGTAAGTATTTGAGTTTCTTTATTTCACCATAACTTCTATACTGTGGCTAAACATTTTTGGATAACTTACCTAGATTTACTTAAGAATTAGATTTAAATTCATCATATCATTAAATCGTGTTTCCGGTCGCTTACAAGGGCTTTACCTCAGAGACTGGAAAACTCTTAGGTAGTAGTTCTCTTCCTTGCTCATGGATTATACAGCTTTCAAGGGAGTGATTATCATCAGATCTCGCAAAACCCGAAAGGAAACTCTGTGCAAGATCCTCATTCGTCATCTGCAGGTAAATTAACCGGCATGCAGGAAGCTTCTATTGTCTCAAAAAACATTTGCGGGGGTCTATAAACCTACTTACATTTCTAATTATTTGTAAAACTACCCATATGTTTAGGTATTGGAAGAAGTTTGGTTCAGCCGGGGTGCGTGGGATATGTCGAAGACAACCTCACCTCCGGCCTAGCACCACGACCCTCAGTCGGCGTACAGTTTTAGTCGGTTCAAGTCCTAGATAACCTCCCCTTCCGGCTCCAGTAGGGGAGGTATCCGTGGGGATTTCCCGCACGGAAAAAAGGTAGCTATGGGAAGAAGTTTTTAAATTTTACGCAAAATATTTTAGGAATCATTGGTAGACTCATATTGAAAATAAAATTGTATTTTTATTGTGTACAATTGTGTACAAATAAGAACGTTAACCTTTCAGTAAATAGTTCATTCTTCTGCTGGTACCTACCTCAATGTACCTATCTCTGCAGCACCCTAAGGTAGACTGGTAGATAATGCCTTTATCATTAAGTCCGTCTTTGTACAACTGTGCATAAAGTTAAAAAAAAGGAACTTCTTGTACAAGGATGCATGAGGAAACTAAAGTGAGAAAAACTAATCGTAGGTAGATACTTAGTTCAAACAATGGATAACCTGTTTATAAGCAAGTCTATAGATAATCTTACATGGGCTTAGTGGCTATCAGTAAGTTTTAGCTTAGCACATTCCTAGAAATAAGTGTTATCCTCTGTAGATTACAAAAATATTTAGGTAAATTATTATTTACTAGCTTTTGCCCATGGCTCTCTCCGCGTGGATATCAGTTATCGCGATCAAACATAGCCTATGTCCTTTCTCAAAGTCTAATCTACCCCTATACCAAATTTAAACAAAATCGGTTCAGTGTTTTAGGCGTGAAAGCGTAACAGACAGAGTTACTTTCGCATTTATAATATTAGCATGGATTGATATTTTTTATTGTGAAGATCGTTCATTTTTGTAGTACCTACTTTCGTAAATTGATAGCACAAATCGAAGGTTTGCTGAACGCCAGTTGAATAAGAATCTACTTATGTGCTAAGTATTTTTCCAATTAGAATGAAAACTCGTAAGTACTTATTGGAATAAGAAAATATCAGACAATTAGAATAATAGCCATATGTATTATAATTTAATAATCACTAAATTCTCGCCATCCAGAAATACTCTCTCTACTCCGGCTGTCCGTCCTATGTCCTTTCTCAAGGTCTAATCTACCCCTATACCAAATTTCATCAAAATCGGTTCAGTGGTTTAGTCGTGAAAGCGTAACATTCAGACAGACACAGTTACTTTCGCATTTATAATATTAGTATGGATGAAACTTACTTACCTATGTCAAAACATATTCTGGTGTAGCTATTCAGTTTCCGTGGCGTAGCGATGAGGAACGCGGCCACTACCGCGGAGGAGCACGTTCGATCCCGCTCAGTGCAAATATCTGTATGCATGAATATGGATTTGCATTGCTCTGGTTATGCCTCGGAGAGCACGTTAAACCATCGGTCCCGGTTGCCATACGAACATCTATGGCAATCGTTTCGGGTAGTTGGAGCCCTAAGTCCAACAACTGGTCTAACTGCAATGCTTCGATATCGCCTTTAGGTTGTGGAGGTCAGATCTCTCGACGAGGCTCTAAGCTGAAAGCTTCGGATGCGACTGGGATTGAGTAAGAAGTGTCGTTATCTCTTCTTTTCTCTCTGTACCTAATAAGTTTCAATTATTTACCTAAAACTTGTGTCTCTCTAACTTAAGACCTACGCTCTTGCCGGTGGAGTAATCGCCACTCTTCGCCCTGCTCCACCAATCCTTTCACCTCCTGATACGATGTGACTTGTATCGTTTCCTTTATCTGTGCCATAAATGTTCCTCTTGGCCTACCTCTTCCTCTCTTTCCTTCTACCTTCCCCTCTATGATGTTTTTTTAAGAACAAGTCATGTCTTATCAGGTGGCCAATCATCTTTCCTCTTCGGTTCTCGATAAACTTTTAAAATATGTAACTCCGAAAAGTAGGAAGGTTTTTTTTTATAACTACCTACTAGGTACTGAAGTGTAGCATGCGGTTTCTGCCCTGACGTCAAGTGATTAGTAGATAGGTACTTGAGCTCGGCACATCAGAAGGGTCGCTAAAATGGGTAGACCGACCACCCACATAGTTTTTGGATACTATACTATTCTAATCAGTAAGTACTTTGGTAAGCAAGGACCAATAGTTTTCTTCTATAAATAAACTTTGAATAGAATTTTGATTGCATCAATAGTCAACTCCTTATTTTGAGTAAGTATACATTGTACTTATAGAACAGTTAAGGTATATATACGACCTACATTTGTATTATTTTCTAATCCATATGAGTTCAATCCTGGTTGCATACAAATCAAATCCATCCTTGCGCTTTGGGTCCGAGATCCAGTACATTTTCCCCCTTTCCATCTGTGTTCATTTTCACATCTGACCCCCAATATCAAGGAGAAAGCCTGCGCGAGAGATTTGTCCGCCCATCGAGATCTTTAAGATGCTCTACACATGGATTGAATTACATTGTATTGGAAAAGAGAACGGGAGTAATTTAATAAATAAATGACATACACTGTGTATACATTTATTTAGTGAAGATCACTTAGATCACCCAGCTGAATAGCACCTGGCCTAGTCCATGAAGAGTATTTACCTTGACATATTTAGATGTATAGTAGTGCCACCAAAGAATGCGTGCTACCAATTTATTTTCCTACTAGCTTTTGCCTCCGAATCCGCCCGCGTGGATGTCGGTTATCGTAACCAAACATAGCCTATGACCTTTGTCAAGGTCTAATCTATCCTTATGCCAAATGTTATCAAAATCGTTCAATAGTTTAGACGTGAAAGTGTACCATACAGATAGACAGACAGTTACTTTCGCATTTATAATATGAGTATGGATATTCTTCAGGGTATGACCACCAGGATCCATTAACATCCACGTTGTGTTAGGTCAACAGTATGTTATCGTAGTTAGGTAGCTAATTCGTGGTCTCCACTTTCAGACTAGGTACTTATAATATTGTTCTAAAGGTTCTAAGAGGTTCTTATGCGTTTTTACGCTTATTTAGCGAGCAGTCATCATCATCTCAGCGTCGTGTCGCGATTGCATCCGAAGTCTTTACCTGAAAGCCAGCGGTGAAAACCCTGCCTATTTCTGGGGTAAGATGGGATGGGACCGCGCCTAACCGTAAACTGTAACTGTAACACTGTAAAGAAGGTGCAGATTTCTTCATACTCGTACATTGAAAATCATGATACGATCAAACATGATCTTAACATCGCGAAAAATGTAGATCTCTATTAATAGATATTGCGTTCGTAATGTTTACAAAATAATTTGTTAATTAAATTTATTGCCAATAAATTGCATACAATATAAATACATTGGCACAAACGAATTGTGTTTTACTTAGGATGTTCTTTACTTCTTTGACTATCGAAGGCGGAGTTTTTCACATATCATCATAGTCATTAGTATCAAGTACTTCCATTAGCTGGTATAGGTGGTATAGGTACCTTTAATATTTTATAGTGATGACTTGATTCACGACTATGTTACCCGAGGATGTGCAGGAGAGGTATTTCAATGATTTTGATAAAGATACGTTTATACTATCTTACCAATACGAGTAAACGAAGGGCAGTGTTAGGGCTTTGGAAATTTCAAGTCCAATAATTGAATGCACAACATTTAAGATGTTAGTTCCTTCCACACAAGACCTGGAATTCCTTACCAGTTCACGAATTTCCTTCTTCCTACAGTCCCGGGTTCTTTAAGCAGGCGTGAAAAAGTTGTTTTAGATCGTTGTAACATGGTACGTGTTTGCAATAGCGACCCACTTTCCGTAGCAATAAACCTCTGAAGATCCCGGAATTATCTCTCTTACTCCTCAATAATATGGTTTTTGGTTTACTTACTAACTTGTTTAGAATCTGAGCGACTGCTCCAAAGAAATCCTGGGCGAGAGCCACATCCGTAAATGAGCAGGATCGTACGATGGAAAATTGTTAAAGGGAAAATTGTTTTCGTCCGTCTTCCCAAGCGATTATCGGCAAAAGTTATTTACAATAGCTACATAAATATTATATTAGCTACTAAAAATTTATAGCTACTTCGCAGGGGTTGCTCCTAGTGGCCGACGTACCAATGGTCGATGCCCTGAATCTGGATTTTTATTTTGTGTACTTTTGAACTTAGTATAGCAATCGGAAATACTAGTATTGAACTTAGTAGGTCAATATATTCTATCCACCCTATAACTGACTCCTAACACAAGTATAAACAATGTAACTAACGATCTCTGGAATTATGAAAATATGAGGAGACCACACAGTACATTTTATTAGCTTAAGTATTTTCCGAAATAAAAAATTTAAGAACCATCTCGCCTCTTACCTGCTCTTCTTTGTGCATACATATAATCAAGCCTTTATCCCCGGAGGGTTAGGCAGAGATGAATTAACACCCACATTTCACCAATGATTGTAGTCGGTCTCATGTAATAGGGGGTGAGCCTATTGCCATAATGTTCCGGGCGCTATTGTTGACTCGAGCCTATATCTCATGCTGAGTCTGGGCTGGGCTGTATTAATCTGTCTGATGTAAAACAGCTCTATCCCTTAGTCGCCTTGTACGACACCACAGGAAGAGATGGGGTGGCCGGAATTCTACTCTGCCTTGAACCACGCGGCTTCTTTGTGCCCTTTGCTATTCAGAGAAATACGGGTACCTAAATCTTTCCAGCAACCTGCTACACACCTATATCCTATACACCCGCATCGACCGAAATTGGCCGTAGATGGCAGCTCTCCCCTGGGAGTTTGGAGGTGCAGTCGTTTCCGTTGCCCAGGGTGCACCACATAGAGGTTCCTGGCTATCTCTCGCTCTCCCTCAACAACCCTGAAAGCTGAATGTTAGATAGAAAGTAGTACAATTTCACAGCACTCCAATGATACTTTTATTGGTATCTTCCAGAACTGTTTTTTAACTAAACATATGATATGATACAGGCCGTTTAATAATTTTACCATATAATTTCCATTTCCTACAGATCTCTTACAGAGATAATCTATAATTGGAGCAACTTTGAAGGATGAAGGTTCGTACTGACATCATCAGATAAAGAGCTAGCTACCTTAAAATAAGCAAACAGAAGTAAATACCGTATACATTCCTAGAAACTGACAAATTATTCAGTAAACAATTAGATGTCCTCAGTATTTTCAGACATAAAATACCACAGCAGCAGCGTTTTTTGATTATCTAACTAACATATGATCGTAATAAATATAGGCGTGTGCTTGCGTAGAGCCTATGCATTCATAGATCCGATGTTAAACAGACAATATAATAGATAATAGTTATTTACGCCTCACATATTTCTAAAAGAAAAATAATTTACTCACAATAATTTATTTAGCAACGTGCAGAAAAGAGATAAGACAGATAAAGTTAGGTCTCTCCTATTCCATCGCATGTAAAAAAGATACAATTATTTACCACATGCCGGTAATTATGTCGATTGAGTTAGTTAAGTACAGTAGGTAATAAGTGAGTGCAATATGTTTTTATATGTACTGCTATAATCAGTTTTTCTTTCACGTGTAATATAAGGAATATTATTAATTGCACATCAAATAAATAATCACATGTGTTTTCATCATTTATATGTTTTTTTAAATCAAATAAATTACTTTACTACAAATAAACTGAATGTTTAACAAAACTAGTACTGCAGAAGAAATAAAATATACATCTTTTTTTTTTTTTTATACAGGTCACGTCAATTTGACTTCACCTCGCCTTATGTTAAGCTAAAGGCAAAGTCTCGGAAAGAGGGTCACCATCGTAAACATTTACCATGTTAACAGTGGTGGCACTCAGCTTGACGGCCTCATTAGATGCCTTTTCACGCCCCGCTTAAAGGACCCGGGACTGTAGGAAGAAGGAAACACGTGAGCTGGCAGGGAATTCCAGGTCTTAGTGGTGCGGCATAGGAATGAATCACTGAAACGCTTGGTTCTAGCAGGTATACTCTGCACCGTAAATGGATGGCATCTTAGCCCTGCACGTGTCGTCCTGTGAAGGAAAGGGGAGGGTGGGACTAATTGGAAGAGCTCGTCAGAACATTCACCATGGTAGAGACGGTAGAAAACTGCCAAAGACGCAACATCTCTACGCATCTGCAAAGGCTCGAGGGTGTTCGAGACCTCAGGATCCCCAATAATGCGGACCGCACGTCGCTGCAACCTGTCGAGAGCATCTAATAAGTACTTTGCGGAGCCGTCCCAGAGATGTGAGCAGTATTCCACGCAGGAACGAATTTGGGTCTTGTATATAAGACACCGCTGCTCCGGCGTGAAAAAACGTCTCACTCTGTTCAGGACTCCGAGTTTACGCGAGGCTGATTTGATGATACTCTCGATATAGTTTTTGTTATTCAGTTTGCAGCGAACATCCATACCGAGGATAGTGAGGTGATCCTGCAGTGGCAGTGGTGTGCTCTGAAGAGTGGGAAGGGGAAGATGACATTACTTTTATCCTCATAATGCGATACAAATAAATTTTATGTACAAAAATTATAAATGTTTATCAAAAATACTAACTGCACAGCAAATTAACTAGTGCGCATGTAGAAGATACTCACTGTCAAAGTAAAATATCTATCCGAGTAGCATGTAGGTATACCTACTAAGTAATTAAGTTCAGAATGATCAACACCCACCCTGAAATGGATAGGTTAGGTTAGAAGGTTCGTGGTTATTTTTTTTTTATAAGCAAGTAAGTAGTTTGTTGGTACTCAGTCAGCATTTTTGATGTGAATTTGGAATATTTTGTCGTGCATTAGCAGCATTAGCAGTGCATTAATAAAACTACTTTGCATTAAGATAAACAGCCGTACGTTACGAAAATAAATTGTAGTGTGTTTTCTAATACTTTTGAGTTTAGTATTCTGCTGTGCAATCAGTAATTTTGATTGAAATTTGGATTATTATTTCATAAAAAAAGTATTTTATTTTATTTGCGTTTAAATAACACCCGTAAAATAATAAGATAAAAAACATTCTGAATCATTATGTATTAGTTTGTAGTTACCCTTATAATCGATGGTAATCAATTTACAGCAAAATATTCAGTAGATTCATATTAGCTTTATACTGCTGTAGGTTGGTGCGGATGGGTTACAAAAACTATAATTTCTGCCTCACTAGGATGCCATGGCCACGCCACCGCCACGTATCCAAGCAGTTTGTGTGGAATGTACGGTGGCCAAGTCGTCGCGGTCGCCAAGTGTCTGAGGTGCCACACATTTCAAAACTGCTTGGACACCGTGGCTGGCAACGATGAAGTAATAGACTAGAACTAAGTAATAACCTGGTTAGACAGCAACAGGACAGCGGTAGCCTTTATTTGTACTCATTCCTAACTTCACTCAGTATTAGGCTAACCTAATAGTACCTAAGTGAAGCTTAAGAGTACTAGTTATACTAATATCAGCCAAAATTTTTGTGTTTTTGAAGGCCTGCTGTTAAAAAAGGTAGTACCTACCTAATTCTGTATTGGGTAATTTGGCAATTGAACTTAGTTCAAAACTAAAGAATCAGGGTGCGGAGTAGGAGGGTGGAAAGCTAAGACGGGATTGACCAAAGGCCAAACGGCTGTAGCCGCCATAAATAAAGTAAGCGGATACAGGTTATGCTATCAAGAATTACTATAATTGAAAATATATTACATAATTTTAAAATAAATTCTTAATCCCTAAATCTTGTAAAATTAAATTGAATATTTCATCTTAAAATCTAATAAATCCTACCTAATTCTGTATTGGGTAATTTGGCAATTGAACTTAGTTCAAAACTAAAGAATCAGGGTGCGGAGTAGGAGGGTGGAAAGCTAAGACGGGATTGGCCAAAGGCCAAACGGCTGTAGCCGCCATAAATAAAGTAAGCGGATACAGGTTATGCTATCAAGAATTACTATAATTGAAAATATATTACATAATTTTAAAATAAATTCTTAATCCCTAAATCTTGTAAAATTAAATTGAATATTTCATTTTAAAATCTAATAAGACCCTGTATAGTGCAGTGTTATGTTTTTGGTTTCCACATTACTTACTTATCCATTTTTTTAAGAAATTCACATTTTCAATTCAAATTCACAATTAAGCTAAAATCATTTAATTATTACTGACAATTTACTAGTGACTAATAATTATGATCTAAATGACTATGTACTTACTGTTTAAATTAAATACCTATTTAAATGAACATTCTGTATTAAACAGCCTGCTACAGTGGCGCCTCTCATGGTCGTCTTCAGATAGAAAGTTCTTGTGACGAGGCCTCCTTGTGACGTAATTTGCAAAAGATGGCGCTGTACCTACATGAACCTTTGAATAGAGAGAACTAAACTTGTTTCTATTAAATTACTATCTATTTATTTATTTGCTTAAATTACTGAAATCATGTTTTTTTTATAAGTACCTATCTAACATTCTTGTTCGTTAAGATTTATGATAATTTGTGAATAGATGGCAAGGATAGGGGCACCCATTGTTCATTCAATGTTATGCTATCTACCTATGTATGTTACATACCTGTGTGTGCACGGATTGATACTGATTTACAATGAGGAAATAACTTATTATATCTACATGCCCACGTGGAAGAAAACCAACTTGGTGTTTTAATTTTATCCTCACAAATCTCGTAGCGATTGCCCAGTTGCACCTAAACTTTAACTCTGTAATTTTTTCCTGTAGCAACTGTCTTCTGACCTACCATTTATAAAAAAAAACCATGAGTTTAAACGGTGATTGTTTAAAAATAAAACTACCAAACCTGAGAGGAAAGCCTGTACTAGAGCCTCATCTTTTGTTTAGCAGGTGCATCGATTAGGTTGACTCCGGCCCCGTAGCACATATTACCTAATAGTTTTATCCGTAGGTGTCGTTGGGAGCTACACACCCTAGTCACAGAATAGATCTATAATAGTACTTACTTACTTACTGCCAGCAGGGGACGCCGCGGCCGGGCGGGTGATCCACCCTATTGCGTAGGGCCATTTCACCCATTTCCCCTATTATAATAGATAATAGTACTCCCTAGTCCTAGTCTTTTAATAATGTTGTTCAGTCTGTTATCTGGTGTCTACATTCTGATGGTAAACTTATGTGAATTTCATAACGTAAAGACCGTGATTACAGATTCCAGATTAAAACGATGATCTTGTACGACGGCTTCAATTCACTAAGCGTCGGTAGCTTAGTGGTTAAGGAGTCGGCCTTACGATCGAGAGGTCCCGGGTTCGATCCTGGCCATTACACTACCGACGTGAACCCACTCCTAGCACAAGCAATTTAGCTTAGTTGGAGGGGTTAGAGGGAATATTGGTGACTTCGGTTCTAATATTCTTTAAAAAAAAAAACAAAAAAAAAATTGATGCTTTTGAAGTACACATTTTTGCACTTCTAGTAATCTGTCTACACTATAAGCTACAGTAAAATTACTTAAAGTCCTAATTAAGTAGATACTTACTATAAAGTGAGTTCCATTGCCACGTCTTTGTTTGATCACAGTGAAAGAATACAAGGATGATCATCCCAACTCATCCGAGGGGTGTCATACAAGGCGACTAACGGAAAAATACGCAGACGATATCAGTCTATCTATTGGTAATCGCCAATGAAGAAGACCTTGGCCTTTACGAGCATAACTGCTGTCTATTCGCTCGACTTTGAGAGGAAATTCTTGGCCTTTAGTAAACAGGTGTACTGGCTAACGCCGTGATGATGTTAATGATAATTGGACTATGTAAATAGGTAGGTAAGAAAGAAGAAAGAAAGAAAAAATATTTACTGCAAAGTGATCACACAAAGTAGGTTCTTCAGTCTTTTGTTTCTGAAATCGTACGTATAGGTATAGTAGAGGTAATCATATTCTCCCACGAACGCTCAAGCTGTGGAATAACCTCCCTTTTTCTAAGCGACTTCAATATGGGGTTATTCAAGAAGGACATTAGTAGGTTCCTATAGTATTGGTAGCACAATTATAACGCCCATGGTGTTGTGCACGTCCATAGGCCACGGTAACCATTTTCTGGCAAGTGGACCGTGTACATGTCTGCCACCAAAGTAGTAGATACCTACGTATGAAATAAATCATCACTTACTAATAGATTTTTTTTTGTAAATTTGTATGCTACCCAAATAATTTAGTAACACGAGCATATCTTTTTATAGTAGCAAATTCAACAAAATTTCAGGCAAATCTGATGATGCTGATTCAGACGGCTCTGTTGTAACAATTGCTGCATTCACTTATACACATATACGTAAGACTCATTGATAGAACCTCCTTTTTTTTAAGAGTAAAAATTTCATAAGCTTTTTATTTTATTTCACCTAGATTTAGGACTCTAAGATTTGTATTTCATTTAAACATTACGTATATTATTATACAACTACGAAAATTACCTGTGACAATCGGTACCGGTGGTGTCATGGGGAAAGGATATGACCCTTGATACTACCAGTAGAGTCACTGGGTAGTGCCACTGGGTAGTTACCAAATTGAATAATAATGAAAAGTATACTTACTTACAATTCTATGTTCATATTTACTAGTACTTACCAAATACCACAAGTAAAAGTGTCTATATCATACGCCAAGCAATTTCACTGTCTATTCAATTTGACCTATCCCCTACAGAGGGAATACTCTCAACTGAGCTACCTGAATACGTCCTGGATATTCTAAGTTCGCCTATACACGTGTCTTGGAGTCACGGTGGTTGAGGTTGCAGTTTCAAGTCCCATTCTACATGTCAATTTTTCCTAGTCTAATTCTATAGAATATAGAAGTCAGAATACTAATTGCTAAATTACATTGTGTGTAGTCACTTCAACAGCTACTTTGCAATAATTTACTAGATACATAAATAAAATAATTTTCAAAATATAGCAAACAACATAAATATGAGGTTTATAATAAAATGGTTAATCATAATTATTTACAGATTTAGCCAAATTATCTACCTAAATAATTACCACGTTTTACATAATTAAATTGTTAATATTAACATAATTAAGACGTATGTTATATTAAACTCACACTAGTATAAAAAGTTAATTATGAATAATCACATCATATTTACGGGTTCACTGACATAAAAATGATATTATTCTAATACTTATAAAGTTTTATATCAACAAGATTCACTTGTTTTTATCTCGTTTGAAATGATTTAAATAAGAATTAGCATAATGAATACCAAGTGGGGTAATTGGCAACAGGTTACAGGCAGGTATGGTATGTGGGTATATATGAAAAATAATGTGAAGTATGTGAGAATGGAAGTAAACGGCAGGCTGATGTTACTGCTTACTCTAGAGAGTGAAAGGCGTGAGTATTATATGAATCTATTGACAGTTACTCTGCGAGTCTCTCCCGTTCCGCCGTCTCCTTCAAGGCTTACACAAGACTGTAGCTGCTGGAGTAACTAATATAACAACATAGATATTCGTATGACAACCGGGACCGACGGCTTATAACGCGCTCTCCGAGACACAGAAACACCTAGACCCAACTATTTGCACTGAGCGTCAATCAAACCAGGGGTGCAACAGTTGAATGCACTACCGCCATACATACTTTAGAAGCCTTCATAACAGACCACCCAATCTACACAGCTATATGTACCTATATCAGAATTCTGGTTAACACATGAAAAGCTAGAAACTATCCAGAAACCACAGAGGCTGTCGAATAATTGCCTACAACTAAATGCCATAGCCTTGTGTAATCTTTGCTTTTAACATTTTCATAAGGCTGTAGGCTGGACTGCTGGAGTCATCGATGAATGGAAGAGATGAATGGCCGCCACTCTACTCGAATATTAATACCTATTATAGTGGTACGGCAATCCCAACACTGTAACGATACTATACCAACTTAGCTTCTTGAGATTCGTTGTTCTTTGTAAGTATCTGAAAGTCATGTATACGATGTTACTTACAACTTTAATGTACCTAACCAATATCTGTATAAATATCAAAACAAATAATATGCAAAGCTAGGGAGCTCAAAACAATAGCGTTCACTCACGTTCGGCACCGTCCAATAAATGTGTAACTGCTACCCGACTGCTGCCGAGGAAAGAAGTCGACGGGGCCGTTCGACCTATTTAACTGCGAACTTGGGACCATTTTCGTCTTTTTCAGCAGTAGGTAGGTAAAGAAAGGTGGCCTACTTTTTTTAAAAGCCAGTCAATTTCAGATGCCTTTTCACGCCCCGTTTAAAAGACCCTGGACTGTAGGAAGAAGGACCTAAGCGCTAAGTGTTGTTTTTTGGCGACAAAAGCGAAAACTGTGCCTTGGATTTGAAATGAATTGCCAGAATTTAGTGAGAGTTCTACTATATACAGTCAGCCACAATCAATTTCTGGTAATCTGGTGTATATACTATATATAATATATCCCGGATACGCATTAGAATTATACTTTAAATACTATTTTTTAAGAGCACAAAATTGTATTCAGTAATCTTAG
Source organism: Eilema sororculum (assembly GCA_914829495.1). Taxonomy (NCBI): domain Eukaryota; kingdom Metazoa; phylum Arthropoda; class Insecta; order Lepidoptera; family Erebidae; genus Eilema; species Eilema sororculum. Next base: position 15,990,851 of record OU618545.1, on the reverse strand, counting down.
TAATTAATTAATATAAATTTCAATTGGGTCTCTTCAGTTCACATACTCCTACTGAGTGAGCACTAAGTACAACTACTAAACTACTGCATTATTGAATGCACTATGAGCTAATAAATATCTAATTATAGGTATAGTTAAGTCCAGTAACACTAGTTTAATCTACGATTTCTCTCAACTGTTCTAAAAATACTAAACTTGGCGAGCTTCAAACACATTGCGGCCGCCGTCTCGGCGAAAGTAAGAGAGTGACGTGGAACACCATTAGTCAAACTGTCGCCCCTTGTCAAACGTTCCAACTCGGCCCCGCCGACCTTACTAATACCGCTGCTAAACACTCGCAATGACAGCGTGTGATGTTATTAAGTGCTCATGTTTAATGACATTCTTTTAAGGTAGGTATTGCTGCTACGAGTATGTAGCGCCAAGCCGCTAAGGGCAGTTTGTGACTTGTTCGTCACAGACTTACTAAACTCCATGTAAATAATTTAATAATTTATTTATTTATTCCTCTTACAATGGGTATACAGTTGATAAGGATACAATGGTCTGAAATTAATGTATGTAGAACTACATTGTACGAGCTGGTGCTCGTTGAAGGTCTAAAAGATCTGTGTTACCTGTGACCCATGTTATTATTATGTAGTAATAGATTTTCAGTTATATTGATTAATATGACTTTTATCAAAAGCGTCAAAGTGGGGAAGCGTCAGAAATGAGCTGTCTTGGCTATATCATCTTCACTTTAGTTATTCCGGTTACATCCGAACATATAACTAGCCCAAGATCTACAGCCGCGTGGTTCCCGGCAGAGTAGAATTCGGGCCACCCAATCTCTTATGTGGGGTCTTTTTTTTTGTATTTTGTAACATTTCTGTGTATGTGCTGCAGCTGCGAGAAATAAATGTATTTTCTTTCTTTCTTTCTTTCTTCTTACAAGGCGACTAAGGGTTAGGGCTGTTTAACATCAGATATATACAGCCCAGACTCAGTCTCAGATGCATGGCTCGAGTCAATAATAGTGCCCGGAATGTGGCAATAGGCTCAAACCCTATTACGTGGGACCGAATACAATAATTGGTGAAATGGGTGTGTTAATTCACCTCTGACTAAACCTTCGGGGATAAAGGTGTGATTATATGTATTTATGTATGTATGTAAGATCTACAGTGCATAAGCCAACTGTACTAACAAGTCAGTACCCCTACTGATTGATGGACGAGGCTCTAGTGCAGGCTTTCCTCTGAATCAGGGGTTAGACAACAGTCAGTTACGTAAAAGCTTAAATGATTGCAAGATATAGGGTGTATCGACGATATTATTATGAACTTTATAGAACACACTCAATACCTACACGCCATGAGTAGACACTAGGGAGCTACTTGAAGAATCGTGACTCGGTGACAATAATACGGATCAAGCGTTCAAATCAGGAAGTATTTGCCAAGGTCGGCAAATGTAAGTACCTACTAACAAGATAAGTCATACATCGTCTCCTAGAAAGCACACAAACATACTCACATCGATAGCTGTGCTAGTATAGATAATATCCCCTATACCGGGTGTAAGGGGAACGCTCCCGAAGCTGAAAGCCCCTAGTAGTACTCCAGGTACATAACACGATGGCATAAAAAAAACCTTTGGAATTAAAATTTGGATAAACAAAATGTTTTTTGTCCAAATGTGTTATGTACCTGGAGTACTGGGGTTTTCGGCTTCGGGAGCATTCCCCTTACACCCAGTATAGTATACTGTAAGTTCTAGATATACTTAGTTTTATTTTGTTTCCTACCTAACGCAGAGATCGTGAAAGGGTTAAAAAATCTATGGGACCCGAGCCGACCTTATCTGTACACTGGTGCAGGTGCTGCTGCTGTATGACGAATAAAGCTCAGGCGTAGGTGGTCAGAAGACAATCGCTCCCATAAAATTCAACACAGATCAAATTGCGGAAGTTGGAAGTGGGAAATTTAAACCTAGGCTACTTTGGATGCAACCAGGATTGGCACTCGTGTGATGCAAAAGATGTTCCTTTATCTTTTTTGTTGGAGACCTTTTTGCGTGCAGAAATCCCCACGGATACGAGCGAATGTCTAGAAAACTAGCCCGCTGCCTGCTCTCCACTATACCCTCTTTGGAGGTTTCATACTCTACAAGGCAGCTTCTGCCTCCGTCGCACTGTTAACGGCAGCGTCTTCCCTGCGTGACGAAGAAGCTGTCATCTCCGTTGGCCAGGGTGCATCACGTGAAGGTCCACCGAGTACTCTCGAGATCCCATACCTAACTTTTGTAGGTATACTACTAAGGTTGTGAACACGACATCCTTAGCCTTCCATAATAGCCTTCTCTAAACTGCATGACGAGAACACTATGAATAGCACATTTTTTTAAATACTTGAAGTGTTCGCAGCAGGCTTAACTAAAAACCAGTAAGCTAAAAAGATTACAAGTGGAGACCACACACGCCGCCAGTCTGTGTAACAATTAAATACAACTTGTGTCTTTGGTTTTTTTATTCAGTAAATGCACTTGACATTTTTTGTTTTAAATAATTTACAATCTGCGGATGGCTCTAAAGATTTTTGGTAAAGTTTATAAATGAGTTTAACGCAATGGTATCTATTGGCTAAATTCAATTGATCATTTTCATCTGTGCAAATCCTGGTTGAATTAAAAATGTGCGTTTTAAGGAGGAAAATTCAAGATAAAGGAATATTATCTTGATTTTTGCAGCAGCGACTACCGTCGGATCTCAAAGAAAAGCTTGCACCAGAGTTTCATCCATAAATCAGCAGGTAAACCGGGCTTGCAGTTGAAATTGACTTGAGTCTCGAATATCCTGGAAGGCTTCATACATCCAATTTTATTTCTAAACAATATAGCAGCAATAGCTCAAAATTCGAGCCATTTTCATCGTCATTCAATGTAAATCATACCTCCATATTTCCATAAAAGACATCAACGTCTTTGACCTCCATGTTTACCTACTAAAATAATAACAAAAAAACGTACTGAATATGCAAAATTTACCTCGTATGAATGAAAATAATACAAACTCAAATATAATTCTCTAGAAGCAAAGAAATTTAGCTATTTAATGGTCATTAACACACTTACTAATTACACACTAATTTAAAATAACAAGTCATGAATGTCTTTTGAATTGTCATAGGTTAAATTAAGATTTAAACAATGCTGTTTAGTACACATAATTATAACGGTAATAAAAATATACATTATACCATGTTGAGAATATTTTATGGACATTTTTGTATTTTGCAAACAATATCTGCATTCGAATACTTTCATAGTTTTAAGTAGTATTAGATTTTTTTGTTGATACGCCAAAACATTTTTTTAAGATGTGTTAAAAAGTTATCAGACTATTTACCTAAATAATGTTGGTACCGGCCAGTTATCAGTTATCATCCATTACATCCTCTCTGCTTGCACAATATTCTACGCCCTTTCGCTCCCGATTAGTTCTGATCTTAGACATAATATGTTTGACATTATGTGTATGACTTTCTGGTAACTGTTTTGATAAATATTAATATCTTATGATATAGGTAAACTAAATGAAAAACTAGTCAAAGCAGACAGATAGATATTTATTCAAACTTCGAATCCCCAATAGAACCGCATCTGAAACAAAAGAAAATGCACATTATTTTTTTACAAAGATATTAAAGTGTCATTAAAATATTGTATTCAAACTATTTAAATTTTACTTTTTCAAATATAATCAACAATCGGTTTTATGGACACGGGAACATTATTTAGTAACTCAATGACATTCAATGGCGTCTCATTATTAAAAAAAAGCTTAATTAAGCAATTTAGAATTTCTTTTTCTAAATAAACAGATAACTGGATCATTATTTTTTAAGTCTTAAAAAAATCTCACGCTACTGGTTTAGCGTATTATTTATGGTACAGTTTCTAGCGGCTTTCAATTTTTGTATTTATTTTTGGAAAACTTGTTAATCTTTTGACTATTCAGACATTCACAAGTGGAGTGAAAGTGAAGTGAAATACGCAAGTGGAGATAATGATATTCTGGGACATAATTATATCTGCTAGGCTCTGAAGTAAACAAATAGCTTGTATTGACAGTGGTTTGCAATATGCGAATAAACTCAATACACATAGGCATCATTCATCATAATTTAGCCTGGTGCAGTCCACGGCTTATATGCCCAGTTCACTACTAAACATAGGCCTCTACAATTTACACCATTTTAGCTATTACAAGGGCTACTGTCGTCTAAGAGAGTCAAAGGGCAAGTCGTTCCCCAAACTGGTTAACTTAGTTTTAAGCTGAATTGGACGTTCTACATATTTTTGAATAAATATTTTGAGTTTGAAACCAGTAAAAAAGCAAAACAAAGATCAAACACTTATCATCAGGTGGGCCGTGTGCTTTACTGCCTCTTAAGTGGTATAAAAAAGTAAATATCATCAGTGAGCTATCGTGTTGTGCAGGTTATACTGATGCCATAAAATTTTCTATACCTATTTATTGGCAGATGAATCCACGATTAGTTTACGTATTATCTGTGGTTATGCCTATAAGTAATGCTTGACTCATATATCTTGAACTTGGTGAGACTTATAACTTTAAAAATATCTGTAAATACCATATCCTAAGAAATAAATGATTTACTATTCTATTCTATTCTAAATCGCAAGCTATAAAAGGCCCTGGCGCGCACAGTTTGTTTTGTAATAATCTATGCTTGATAAATTTGAGTTCGTTCACCGCCGTAGCACCCCGTACTATATTCAAAATACATCCAAGAAACGGTTTATTCCAAAAATCTCCACCGCCTACTGCGCGTATAGACCACATTTTGAGTGCATTTTAGGTCCAAGATATATGTATCAAGCTATATATGCCATCGGTTACCCCTTAGTTAGCGAAAAATATCTGCTGTCCCTTGATGTCGTATTTAAAGGTTTCATATTACATGATTTAAAGTGTCAGATCACCGTAATAAAAGTCCTAAAACAAATAAAAAACTATGTCCAACTTTAACTCAATAACGGGTAAACTTGTAACATTGTTTCCAGTAGTTATACAACCGGGAGAAGAGAGCATCTGAGAAATAATTAGAGAGAGAGCCGGGTGAAGCTGTGGTGCGTCGTTCAAACAATGCTAACTTACATTTAGCTGTCAGTCAAAAACAATTTGGAATTTGTGCGCGCGGAGGGTCCGAACTCCGCTATGGGAAAATTGATTTCACTAGAGTTGTGAATACAACAATTTTAATATTGTTTTTAATAGTTACTTAAAGTTTTATAAATCTGCGTCTTGGTTGGTACCGTAAAATCTAAAAAGTTTAAAAAATAACTCTACTTTTGCATAAATAATAATAAATTAGGACTTCACGGTGCGGCAACGTGGTTGTGAAAAATTAATTTTGATATCCAATAGTAAAATACTTATGATTTAATTTTAAGATGATATTTGAGGATAGTATGAAGTAGCATTTTCTAACTTTTAATTCTTCTAAAATAATAAAATCAAATGTTTTTACAGCTCTATAAAAATCCTAATAGTTGACGTTACAGTAACGGGCGGGTTGCTACCATCCATCATTTCCTCCATCCTCTCGCCGGGTTAAGCACATAAGTGACATTGACGCCGACAGAACCAGTACGCTTGAGCTTTCCTTCATATAAAGTTTCATTAGATATTATAACTTCCTGTTCGCAACCATGGGCTCTAACGGAACTGGTCAGACAATGGACATTTTTGCCGGGCACGCCACGCTACGTTACAGTCAGGTAAATGACGTTATGATTTTGATTTGAACTGTGACAGACAATTCTGGTTTAGTTGCGTCTAAAATTAGGTGAAGCGAAAATACAGGTATTGATTTTCTGTTTCAAGGTACAAGGGTTCAAATATTGTCTACATATTATACATATTACATGTTATTGTTTTAAATACACACTTATTCTTTATGTCTATTGAATGATTATATTATCTACTCTATCTAATTTTAAAAAGCCTTTCTTATTTCTTATATAAGTACTGTGTTTCTGCCTTTTTATTGCCCAAGATCGATTAACTCCTTCAGCTTCTAATTTTGTATACCTAAGTGTAACATTGCGACACACCTAGAATTTTAAAGGTGTAAATAAACCTTTTATTTTCTTCCCGGTTTTTAATTTTCTCACAGTTCAACCTATAATATTCTAAACTTGTCTCTAAATTTAAATAATGTTCTATCAATTTTTATAAGTGTTTTTGGCTCAGTAGCTTCTGAGGCGTTATCGGCCGACTTATAGCCATCTTTCGAGCCCACATGTTTACTAAAATATCGCCGTAATTAAGGCCGCTTAATTTGCAATTTATACTATTAAAAATATGCTGATTCGGTGTTTAAAATAAAATTATTATAATGAGCCACTCAACAGGAGCCTATCGTTGTTTCGCGGAGGTAAAAAATTACGTAGTACATAAATTGAGTTATTATGAATTTCTCAAAGGCGTTAAATTGCAGAATTATAATGACAGCTATTATACGGTGGCGGCAAGCGATCGTTGGGTGCTTGTACGTGTAACTTGATTGCTACTGAATAACTAAACGTATCCTTCTGGTACATAAATGCATTTTAAGAGGTTGTTTTTCTGTACGCCTTGTTGGTATCCTGGCATAGTTTTACGTACAATTACAGTCCTGTTTGGATTCATGAGTAAAGTGTTGCGGTTATTCCGTAAGGATTTTCTTAACTGAAGCGTACTGTAATACAGTCCCAAGAGAGGGAGGGGATCTAATTACTGTCCATAATTCCTGTAGTAGGAAATGGCTGCTTCTTTGCTTGTTCCCTTTCCATATTTACTTTATCACTTTTGGCGACACTGACATTGGAAGTGTTCATAGGCTTACTACATACTATCAGATACGCCAAGTCCTAGTTTGCAAAAAAAAAATAACAATGCAAAAATTTTAATCGCCGTCGATGTTAGTCTCGCATTGATCAAGCGATCTGCTCTCGAACGCCGTCAGTGGAGCGTTGTTGATAAATGATCAACCGCGGCTGGGACAATGCGCCCTGCAGATTCTTTTGTTGATCCCACACTTTTTGTGTCCACACTGATGTTTCTAACGTGTCCGAAACGTACATGAACTGTTTACGTCACTCTTATTATACCTTGTTACGGTTAGATTAGGTTACCTATATTCTTGCTACCTATTTACTTCAACTGTCTTTTACAGTAATTTCTGTGATTTGTTGACTAAACTCCTGCACGTTATTATTATGTGGCCGATGACTATTTCATTAAATTAACAACATGATAAGTAGCTCGTAAAACATGAAAGGAAAATTTTGTTGCATGCAAATGTTGAAAAATTAATCGTCTAACGCTAGATAAACGACTTATCAGTTTCAGGGCTGCCACGTATCTACTCCTATTTTATATTTTACCTTTACCAATATGGAATACTAGCTTTTGCCCGCGGCTCCGCCCGCGTGGATGTCGGTTATCGCGACCAAACATAGCCTATGTCCTTTCTCATGATCTACCGATTGAACCGATTTAGATGAAATTTGGCATAAGGGTAGACCCTTATACCAAATTTCATCTAAATCGGTACAGTCGTTTAGGCTTGAAAGCTTAGCATAAAGACAGACAGAGTTACTTTCGCATTTATAATATTAGATGTATAGAGACCTATGAGAGATGATGAATACTCATTTTTTTTTTTTTTTTCGTGCGGAAATCCCCTCGGATACCCCCCCTGCTGGAGCCGGAAGGGGAGGTTATGTCGGACTCGAACCGACTAAAACCGCACGCCGACTGTGGGTCTTGGTGCTAGGCCGGAGGTGAGGTTGTCAAAGACATATCCCTCGCACCCCGGCTGACCCAGGGCCATCCCTTACGGTCTGGCCCTCCTCAGGAGGGGGGACAACGGTGTCCCCAACTCGCCCCCGGAATGGGGAGGCGCGCTATACAGCGCGCCGCCGCCGTGGCCTGCTTCTGCTGGGGTGACAGGCAGCTCCACCCGTCACCCCCAGGCCCGCGCTCATGGGGGACGGAGGTCAGTCAGTCGATACAATCACTAGGTATCTTCTCTTGTGCGCAATTGGTACTAATTTGACATTACTCCTCATAACTAAACAAAATATTTATTCTTATAAATCGATTCAAAGTTATCGACAGCAAACAAACAGATATATCAAACGGAATTGCTATCTCAGTCATTTGTCATGGGAAGTACTTCAGCCCTTCAATACTAATTGGTCGTAATATTTAATTACAAAGTAATTTATGATCATCGATAACAGCTCACTTTGATCGGTGAGAGGGATCAAAGTTTCAAGAAACATGTGTTTGTGATTATTGATAAGAATGCATATGGAGAAACAGACTGGAGATATTATGGGTAGTATTTTTCATACTACTAAGATAGCATACAAGCGTGTAACGTCCACCTGCATCTCTGCAGCTGTTCCAGAGTTTTACCGCAGTTTACGTTGCCTCTCAGACAAAATGTTTGCTCTATATTTTTCTGTCAAGTCGACGGCACGCAACGTCACTATTTGATTAGCCCTGCAGATGCCCTATAGTGTGCTCAGAGGCACGAACACGATGGCAATCCAGTTTATATATTGCTTGCTTGTTTGCGGTGTACCTTAAAGGAGTGAATAGAATATACCTGTCATTTCAATTTGGAGTTACTTACTAAATTGAATCATGACTGTAATTTGATAAAAATATGATGTAGGCAGTCTTTCTAGTGTGTAGGTTTCCCACTTACTCACTGGCAGAGAGGGAGAGAATTTTTACATTTCAGGTGTTGTGGGTGTTCTGGGTTGTTGATGAACTGTTATAGTTATAGTGGTTATAGGTATAGTTATAGATATAGTGTATATACACTACCCACTTAAATTAAATAAATCACAAATTTAAAAAGCAATAACTTAAGTACGTTGAAACTGACGTAGTCAGAATAATTAAGTTTACAATTTAAAAAAACTAGAAAAATGATTTTTAATTGTAGTACAAATCGTAGTACACATCAATTTATTTAGTACCTATTAGTTATGTATATACTCGCAGATAATAAGAATAAGAATAATGATGAAATACAAAAAATATAATACAGGTAGGTACTGAACATTTAGTCGTATGGACCTTTACCGCCTACACGTTGTGAAATTACGTAATGATTGATTTTGACATGCTCATAATACGGTCCGCACCCAACCTCAGCAGCCACTTTTTTTTCTCTGAATGAGTCACTATTTTATAAGCCTTACTCAGCCGATACCTTCTAAAGGTAAATACTATAGTGGTATTCAAATATCCATTAGGAGGTTTCTTTTGATCCGCCTTCAATGAACGCTGGCTCGTTCAACGTCAGGATTAATTAGAGCCGTCATTCAAGCTACGTATTCAATGCCTGGACAGACCAACTTAAATATTCCGTTGGCGAACTGAAATTTGAAGTCTCAGAGATTGTTAGTGCTTTAATATTAATGGCTATTTTCGAACAACCATCTGTCTGACGGCTACATTTATAATTTGGTTCATAATGCCAAGGTGTGTTAGGTACTGGACGATCGTACTTGTTTTCATTTGATTAGTAACAAAAGATTTTTTATGTCGATCAAAAATGGAGCTCGGTAAAACCAGGGTTTTGATGACTATGGAATTTGTGAGTAATGTAAAAAATTGGGATTCCCATATTTGGTTAGTTAAATTGTCGTGATTTTAATGGATCCGCATACGCATTGTTATCTTTTATTCATTTAAGTTGCCACAAAAAATATCTCAGTGTAATTATTTTGATTCACTTAATATCTGACAGAAGAAGAAACCGTCCGTCTGATGGTAAGCTGAGATGAAGTCCAAAGAGTAGTTAGGTAGGCTACCAGTGCAGATGTAACGATTGCAGTTAGATCGTTAAGTGCCGATGTTGCAAACTTCCTTAGGCCATGGTGACCACTTCCCATCAGGTGGGTCGTGTGCTTGTCTGCTACTTTACACACAAGATGTTGTCTTTAGAATGGTGGACCCAACCTTGGCTTGAGGAATCCGGGATTGTATTAAGAAGCTAAGTTTAAAAAATCCTAAACTAGGTTTACAATATACCTTTATGATAGTAAAACAAAATTCTTTAAGCCAATCCGCTTATAGGGCATTCGGGTTTACAACAAGTAGGTAACACAGCACTGTTTTACTTAGTTCGATATTAGTCAACTCACCATTAGGCCTGGGGCTTCAGTACCTAAAAACATATTATATATCAATGAAAATCATGCATTTATTCACGCAAAGTGGGCGCTGGGCGCTAGGCTTTATAGTCCGGGCTTGGTTCCCTGGTAGAGCAAACAGTTGTCGGGTATTCTGTTCAGAAAATTCAACATAGAAGCACGAATTCTGCGCCTACGAATTGTTTTTAAGTAGGTTGATACTTCCGTGGAGATTCAAACAAGTTTGTGCGATGAATATTTCTGTCGTGAAAATTTTAGTGCATTTTGATTCTGGCTATAGGTACCTAACCCGCAAAAACACAGATAACTTTTTATTTATCAATATACTCTCACAATACGCTCGCAACTTTTGTTTTCTTGTGTGTCAACGAATAAAAATAACAAGAACTTACGTACCTTGATAGTTAAAACCACTCAAAAAATAGTTATAATAAATATCGATGTCTTCTTTCAATATTCCACAACATAAAATTAACGTGATTAATAACTAAAATCACTTAAATAAAATATAAATGAACAAAATACGAGCTTAACACTGGCAGCCATTTTGGTTGAATGTCTGCCGCGCATGCGTAGTCACAGTCTTCCCTTGTGCAGAGGGATGATTGTATCGCTTCCTCTTTCTAGCAAACATGAATTAAATGTACTGCCGTCTCTTTCGTACGATATCTATTGTTATTCTCTATTCAATAGGTAGAAGGGTCGACTTTCTAATACTGGGGAGCCAAGTAGCTGAAGTTAGCTGCAGATGTGAACTTGAATGGTTAAGTCAAATTATAAGTATGAAAATTAGGTATATTTGAATCTTCTATTCCGTACATTTCGTTTTATTAATCAGTGTAATGAAAAAACCTTTTTATTGTATCAACCAATCTTGTGCATCTGCACTGCGCCGCATCTCCGCTCTAACGCTTGGCGGAGGACCAGGAGACAAGAGATGCGTTTTATCTATTTCAGGTGTTTGGTACCTACCTATATCTAAATCTTGAAAGAAACTTAGGTATAAGGTAGCCTTTGCTCTAGGACTTGTTTTTAGAAACTCACCACGGTCATCGATCTGGCTTATATATTTTTTTAAATATTTCACTACATTCTAGACAACGCTATCTAGACCCATGGTAAGCTTTTATAACTTGTGTTATGGAATCTAGAATGCGAATAAACATACTTATATACTTTTTTGTAAATAGATGCTTATTTTACCCATAGAAACACCCAGACCAATGCAAATAGCCATATTCATGTATACAAATATTTGCACTGAGCGGGGATCGAACCCGCGCCTCCTGCGTAGCAATGGCGTTCACTACCGCCACACCACGGATAGGTATTGATTCTCTATCTATATCTACAGACTGTTCTTCGCTTTTACAAACGACATTCTTTCCGTGGCGCGTCTTTGCAGGTTAATTTTATCACCCTACATTTGCAAAATCACGCTCAATCAAAGCCGCCTTCAAATTCCAAAAAAAACCGAACAGATATCAAAACAAAACCCTACAACACAGGTAGCCAAACTAAACAGGATTACTTTGCACTTTTCTAAAGCTTCTCAAATCCAATAACCAGTCAAAACATGTCAAAATTGTCGACAATATTTCGCAGTCACAATTAGTCCCTGGAGTATTCACTGTTTACTTCGGTCCCTTTTAACTTGTCGAAAGGGTTTACATTGTAAAGGATTATCCTATTGTTGTTTGTTTTAAGCGGATCTGGTCTTTAACTTTAGATTTTTTGCGATTTAAATTGATTTACGATACTTTTACATGGGATTTAAGATGGTTAGAGCAAAAATCAATCTGAGGTTAAACATCGGAGAATACCAGTTTATTGTGTATTAAGTTACATTAGATTCTCATGTAACTTAAAACAGTCTCGATTCAAGGACCAGATTATTGAAAATGTGGCAAAAGATTTAAAACAAAGTTATTAAGGAAAAGGTTTTATTTACACTAAAACAGAATTAACTACTTACGCCTCTTAAGATGTACAAGTTCTGATGATCAGAACTTATACTTGCCCGAATAACTTTGTTTTAAATATTTTGCCACATTTGCAATAATCTGGTCCTTGAATCGAGACTCTGTGGTACAGCGAACGTTCGACTATTACGCATGGCGCGGGTTCGATTCCACCCAGTACAAATATTTGTTTGCATGAATTTAAATAATTGCATTGATCTGGGTGTTTATATATTCTTCTTCTTCTGTCGAATCGAAGGCGCCTCAACTCTCAAATTCTGTGTTCCCAGTGTGCCGCCACCTGGATTGCATTTTTGGAGGCGGTCATAAGTTTATACATTTAAATGTTTATAAGTATTTTCATTATTTGAGGCCTCCCTAACCTGAGCAAAAGTTTTGTCCATCTCGCAAGTGTAGGTACTTACAGCTGGCTCATGTAACGGACATTAGAAGGCGGGTGCCTTCTAATGTAGCGTTACTCTAAATTTTATTGTTTCATGAAATAACAAGGTGCGCGGGCGCTTGCAACGTATGTTTGTGTCGTATCCCATATACCTACAAATCAAATAGGAATTAGGTACTTCATAAGCCTATCAATATGATATTAGGTAGTTGAGAGTTTAGTAGGTGATGGAAAAATGTCAATGCTTAAAATAAAAATACCGGTGTTTCAATAATCAGGAAGAACAACTCCTCTGGATTTATTAACGCCTTTCTGAATGACTAGAGAAGTATAAAAACATATTGCGATACATAATCAATCTTAATACTAGGTTCTTGATAACATAATTAATTATTACCTACTTAATAATCTATAGGAACTATTATCTTAAAATTAATATGAATATTTACAATACAATTATTCTTAGTTATGTTAGTCCCGTCATAAAATTAAAACTAAAATGATCTAGAAAAAAGTACATTATACTTTTTACCTTGGTATTCCGTAATATTATAATAGACTAAAATATTTAAAATAGTAGATAGATATTTTCACTATTAGTAAATTCCTTAAGGATTTTACTCTTGTTTCATGGACTGAATCAGTAGTACCTACTATTCTATAATAGGTATACAAATTCGATACCTAGTCTCAGTCAGATGCATAACGTCACTTTACAATTATATACATAATATTATGGGGATATCGCATTCGACGCTAACGGCGTGGTCTTGCCATATTCTCCAAGATTAAGGTATGATTCCGAGGCCGACCGCAGACCGCAGCAAAAGACTCATGCAGTAGATGAAGCGTACTGCGTAATAGACTTGAATATGTAGATTTAGTTTATTGTTTTAATTCATTGCGACTTCTCAATTATCCCCTTTATCAATGTCGAAGAAGTAACGTGTGACAATTAGCACATCCATATCCATACTAATTATTATAAATGCGAAAGTAACTATGTCTGTCTGTCTGTTGCGCTTTCACGCCTAAACTACTGCACCAAGGTGGATTAGATCTTAGCAGAGAGTCAATTAGAGGATGCATAGGATACGGGTAAACGGCATCATTGAGAAGCTGCAATGAAGTATAACATTAAAAAAATATTATTATCGGGAACTGCATTTACTGCTGCGGTCTGCATTTCGCCTCGGAATCATACTTTTAAGCCAATGCCTTTCGCGTTTGGGGACCATCGCTGTAGCTTACATAGCTAGCTCAATATTCCTAAAGTGCTTTATTTCGTCTAAGTGAAACTCGACATCGAATTTGTCATACATGTATATAAATAAAAATGAATAGCTAAATTAGCACGAACAACTAATATCATATTAAAAGTACATATCAGGGTCTGACTGTGTCATAGAGATATAACCTAAATGGAACATGAATGCCTTCCTTGCATCCTTTGTAGTATAAGTAGGTATACTAATTGAAGTAGAAATAAAATTTCAAATATTTAAATTTAATATAAAATAAATTTAAAAAATCTATATTAATCATTGTTATTATAAACTGTAGGTATAATAGATGCGTTGTTCGAGCTCTATAAATGGCGATAAAAAATATGAAGTTCTTCCTCATTTAATGCACTAATTGGAGACACGACAGTGCGTTACGGAAAAATACGTCTTTAATAATATTATTATTGGTATAAATAATGTCATTTATGACAATTAGTAATACCTATTGACGTATTACTAGTAAAAACTATAATTCTTTTTAACTTAGTGTTAGCGCCATTTATGAAAGGCTCCATGTTCCTGTATGTCCTATCTAATGCGGCATTGGTAATAATTGGATAATTATAGTGCTAATTTTAATTTGATAAATTATTTGTGCTAATTTGGATAATTAAGTTGGTAAATAAGTTAATAATTCTAAGAACATAACCCTTACTTTAAAGTAGGGTGAAACATGATGATAAATCTTATTTGCATTGCATTGAAGTATATGAAAAGTTCATAAAAAGTAAACAATAATTATAATAAAAGTTAAAAATCAAAGTAATTATTAATTTTATACAGAAATTAAATTCTAGTTACTTATAGACTCCATCGTATGTAGGCATTATGAAATTTTGATGCATATTTGCTGGAATATGTGGAATACTAGTTGGTGGAGCGCTCATGTGGTAATTTGCATACTCACCTACGGCCGGTACACACTGCCTAGTGTCCATATATTCCGGCATGGTATTTAATTTTGTGGCATTTATATCGTCTACTCCATATGGATCAGGTGATGTGTTCAATTTTCCATCTTTCTTCGCTTTCATTCTTCTATTCTGAAACCAGATTTTGATCTGGCGTTCTGTGAGTCCTAATGCATGTGAGACTTCAATTCTTCGTCTTCTGGATAGATATTTGTTGAAATGAAACTCTTTCTCTAACTCCAGAGTTTGAAATCTGGTGTAGGTCTGTCTTGTACGTTTTGACCCTTCTTTTTTGTCATCTCCTGAAATATACAAAAACAATAAGTTATGACCAGCAGTGGGCTAATTTATTGATTGATATTATGAACTTAAGTAGAGAATACATAATATAAACAACAATAAAGTGATTGTAATTTAACTCACCATTGACACTCTTCATCCACGGATAGAATGCTTGCCCGTCATGCTCGGCGGCCATTTTGTTCTCTGCGTAATCCGTATTGTCCCCGCCTGTTGCGACCCTCGTCACGTCCTGACAGGGTTCTGCCGACTCCTGCGATGACTGCGCACCATCCGCGGCTCCACCCACAGCATCTTTCTTGATTGACGTTTGACTTTCTACGTTACCATATCCACCATGAAATTGCGACAAATTGCATTTCTTCCTTGGATTCTCATTATTTTTTTCCCATTCACTGACGTCTTCTGGGGTAAGCATAATACTTCGCAATGTCTCTTGCGTCCGTGATAAGTCACTTTTTATGTAATAAGGTGACACGGTTTTAGGGTCTGGTTTTGTTAACAAAGCCCTTAAGTGTGGCGATTCATCTATCTCTGGAGTAGGTGATTGCAAATTACTGATTACGCTTTGTGGAGACCCGTAGCTTGTTTCAGGGATACTGCCTTGACCAGGTGAATTTACCATTCTAATATCTTCATGTTTCAATTCAATGTTATTACTAACATGACTTACTTGATTCACTTGATTCATTTGAGTTACTTGATTCACTTGATTTACTTGATTTATTCCACGTTCATATCCATAGTTGCTATATTGTTGTTGCGCGTAATAGTTCATCTCTCTCCACCTGTTGATCATTTCCATATTAGATGGACTGCCATTTAAATACTCAGGGGGACCCAGACCATGGCCGGGCTGCCATGGTCTAGGTTCCGATTTCACTATTCCGTTATTTTGATACTGTTCGTGCACTTTACTTGAACCCGCACTTAACATGTTAGAGTAATTAATATTTTGAGGATAGTAATTATTTTGATAGTTATAGAATTCAGGTGACATTGTTGGGTATGGTTTGTAACCATTCTGTTTAGAATATCTTGCACTTTGAGCGTTCACTTCGGTAATATTGTTCCACACCTCACTTGCACGATTAGTAGTAGCTGCTAACGACATAATTTATTTTAAATGTTTATCACTTTCACTAATTTCATAAACATGAAATAATCTGCGTAGGAGACGATGGTCCGTCTCCTGAGTTCACTGCGAAACGAATGGTGTAAGTGCATACAGACAGCACGACCCTAACAATTGTAATACTTTTATATGACCTAAAAAAAAGTTTGGGGTACTTTCAACAATAGCGTCACCATTGTCCCTCTGTGAAGTCATAAAACTGGGTGCGTGCGCTCGCTCTTTTGTTATGTTTCGTGCTTGGTAAGAAAGAGAAAGATATAGACGGTCCGATTGGCGTAACATTTGCAAATGTTTACAAAGCCGATATTTCCAATAATTTGTCTATGTGTGAGTGTAGGTATTGGCAAATCATTGATAACGCTAGTGTGCGCGGGAGAGGGTGGCATGGATTGATTTTATTCTATTATTGGTTTAGTGTAAAGCCGCGTATGTGTGTCACTGTGTTGCATTTGCAATTGCAGTGGATAAGGGGTGTTGGATTTTGATAATAACAATTTTAATGGAGAACTATTTAGTTTTTATGTTAAATATCGCGATTTAGTCTATGTTGATGTAGATCCGTGGTTTTATGTTGGGTCTATGCTACATTAACATTTGTTCTTTTACCTAAATTTTAGATTGGGAAATGTCGAGATCTTAGACCAGACAGATGGCTCAGTTGCTCAAACCTACCTCTAGAATAGGAAGGGTAGTGATAGTGATATTTTTTAACGTTTACGCGAATGTCACTCATTGAAAGAAAACCACTTGTTATGGATTCTATTTGTTATTATTTACTTTTAGACCGACTATGCGGCTGCTTTTTCGGTTTAAAAGTAAATAGTAACAAATATATCGCGATAGAATCCCTAAAAAGTGGTTTTATTTCAACTGGCAGCGGTTTCAAGTCCCAGCGTGGAAATTGACGATTTCCGATATTTTAATACCTAATAGAATACGTTTGCATTATCATCATTAGTCTTGGTTGCATCCGAAGCCTTCACCCTGGCCGGAGTCCGGGTTTGACTTGAAGTTATAAGTTTACATATTGCAATGGTAGTTTTTGGTTACGAGACTCGGTAAATTACAAAATATTTTTTTTACTTACTAATTTAAAGCTTAATAAACCAAAAAAACTCTAGACCAATCCCGCTTTTCGAAACTGAGGAGACGTCCGTAGGTACTTTACATCAGGTCACTAGCTTATCGACATGGTAGGTACCTATTTAGCCTTTGCAGATGCGTAAAGATGTTGCGTCTTTAGCAGTATTCTACCGTCTCTACCATGGTGAATGTTCTGATGAGCTCTTCCAATTAGTCCCACCCTCTCCTTTCCTTCACAGAACAACACTTGCAGGGCTAAGATGCCATCCGTATACCGTGCAGAATATACCTGATAGAACTAGCTAGCTTCAGTGACTCATTCCTATGCCACACTATTATGACCTGGAACTCCCTGCCAGCTCACATGTTTTCTTCTTACAGTCCCGGGTCCTTTAAGCGGGGCGTGAAAAGGCATCTGATGAGGCCGTCGAGCTGAGTGCCATCACTGTCAACATAGTAGGTACATGTTTACGATGGTGACCCTCTTTCCGAGACTTTGCCTTTAGCTTACTATCAGGCGAGGTGTAGTCAAATTGACGTGTCCTTTATAAAAAAAGTTCTACTGAAGTTCCCTTTCATGAAATTGATTGAAAACGTATACACCCTGTACACAACAGCTCTGGTGAAATGAACATAACTCATAGCGACGTGTAACAGTTCAATCGGGGGTCGTGACAATGGCACAGCATGCGTGCGCGTGCGATGCGACACGACAGAACTTGCGACTTCTCTATGTCGTTCGTGTTAAAATTTATGCTTTTATTTCAAATGTAGGATAATACTAGTACTTCGAATTTGTATATTTTATTAATTGAAATTTTAATTCTAAGGAATTATCATCATGTTTCCGTTAGCCCAGGTCACATCCAAGACCGTACTCAACCTCAGTCCGGGCTACTGGATATCTAAGTCACATATAATCTAGTATTCCGAGGTTCGTTCACCGGCGTTTACGTTCACCACTTTGTGCGCTTTTGGGAAATTTGATCGAATTATAATGTTTTTTTCTTAAATTGGTTTTGAACTGGGAAAGGGTAGTAGGTAAGTGGCGTCTTATCAAATTTTTCTGACCATATTACATGATTTAAAAAAAGCATACTCTAGCACCCTTCATCGGCTTCTCTTGTGCGTACGATACCTACAAACGTAACCACGAGGTGCTCCTACATAAACTTGACACTTGTGGAATACGCTGGCCCTTACTAAAATGGTTTAAAAGTTACCTCTCTGACCGCACATATACTGTAAAGGTATGATTACAAAGCCCACCAGCTACGCCAACTGCATGCAAGCACATACATCACATACGTTACTTGTTACACTTCCATATGGATATAGGAGACCATTGATAAGCCGTAATGAATTACGCATATCTGCTGCGTGCGTCTGCAGTTGGTCATCATTAAAGTCAATAATGAGTTCAGTGATACTGTGAATGTTCGAGGGCATGATACAAGGCATTTCTTGACATGTAAATGATATGAGTAACTGTATCAAATAGAGCAACTGGCCCTCAATTCTGTTAAAGTGAAAGGACTGTCATACCACGGACACGGCAAAAAATATTATTTTAGACTTTAAAGCAATGTAGCTAAAGTCTAAAATTAAATAGCCTTTTATAGACCGAATGAAAAAAAATGTAATGAAACTCGTTTCATTTAATGTTGGGCTTTAAGCGTATAGCAATAAAACCTTAAATTTAATATATGTAATCTTTTGCAGTATCTGTGGTGTGACAGTGGTTTTACTTTAGCAGAATTGGCCTGTTACCAATTTGCTGATGCTTCGTGTCTACTAGTTAGTGATAGGAAATTAGAAAAAGCATATGAGTACCTGCAGGCAGATTTTTATATCCTCTGCAAATGGTGTCATGATGCAGAAGCCCTGCATCCTTAACGCAAATAAAACCAAACCATTACATATCAGGTCATACTTAAAGTACTCAGCAGCCAACAACCTGATTATAGTTCACGACCACATGCCCTAATTTTAATGACGGCTGCTGTCGTCAAACCTGACTGAAACTTGTCCCACACAAAAACTGTCAATGGCATTAAAATCAGACTAATACCTGGTTTTAGAAAAAATGGCATCATGGATTTGTACAAACAATATTTGCTACAGTGCTCCCTGGTGAGTTGTTACCGTAACACCTATTTATGAACATGCACCAATCAGAAAATTTTTTATACCACTTAGGTAGCATAATCTACCTCTGAGTACTTTGTGAAAATCAATGTTGTCACAATCAACAAGTAAATGACAACATTGATTTTCCCAAATCAACAAACATCCTCTCATTCTAAACGCATAAACCGTCTCCACTCCATCGCCACCGCCGTACGAGTAAAAATTAAAAAGTTCAAATATTTTTACCTTTATTTATTTTTTATATATTTATATGATACGTGATTTAATATGTCCAGAAAAAACAAAAACCTAAAATCAGTCGATAAGACTTAAAAAACAATACGCACTATAAATGCAGCCAATGAAATATAAGTACCCATATGTATTAGTATACGTAACTACGAATACCTACTTTATAATTGCAACATCATGCCACGTTTGCTTTATCCATCGCCCAATAGTACGCCACACACCAAATCGGCAGCGACATATGCATGCTTTGTCACACACTCGCAGTACACACCTCCCGACTGAGTGGACTAACATCTGTTACACGCACACACCCACCGGTTAGTCTATTGTGTCCCAGGCTTTATATTTGAGGCGAATTTTCGTAAGTGAGAGTAGTTTGAATTTTGAATTCGGAATTTGGACAGATATTTTTGAAATTAAATTGATTAAAATTGTTACGTTAAAAATAAAGTAATTATCAAAATTATTATTAGAGTACTGTTAGATTATTTGAAATTAAAGTTGTTATAAAAATAATTTAGGTTTAAGAGCCTTTATCTAAAAACTTCTTGAAAAATACACACGACTGAACGTATAGGCACGGTGTATCAATCAAGGCAAGTAGCGAAATAATTAATCGGCCGAGGCGGCCAACTCACCTGTCGATTTAGCCGATAGTTCAGTTTGAAGACAGTCGTGAATCCCATCCTGCTTTTTTGTGGGTCGAGACCAAATCGGTGTAATGTGTTTCAGAAACGTGTTATGTTATTTTATGTTATGTTATGTTATGAAATCATCAGGAAAATAGTATAATTCTCCAGATGGAAGATCAATCTTATGCGACTCATCATCCACATAATGCGACTTCAAAGTTAAAAACTTTACTAAACTCAAGATTCAAAACAACATTAAATTTATATCAAATCGGAAAGCCATCACCCGTGCTAAACTATTGTGAATGTTGATAAATCATAAAACATTAAGTTCAACCCATTACACACTGATATGATTAAACATTTAAATAGGAGCAAACAACATTATCTGTTTTTAAAACCAAACCAATAAATATTTAATCGTCAGATTAACCGTAGAGCCAGTCTTCCACTTTGTGTCGACTGTGCTTTCAAATAAAAAAAACTTTTATTTCAATTTCACACTGAATTCCAAAATCAATTTCTATCGAACCCTAAGTTTTGGTGAGTTGTGCTAGAAGGATTTATATGGCGGATATTTACCAGATATATTTTGAAATTTATTACATAGGAAATAAAGCTGATTTTTGTTTGGTGCGCAATAAAAACAGTGAACACCATTCATTACTATGTTAGCTCAAATAGATTTCAAAAATGAAATTTACTGGTCCTTATGAATATAGGTATAAAACACATTTTGGTTGCGCAAATTTGACCAAACGTTCTCGTCATACTGTGGCGCTGACAATGTGCAACCATTAATCTTGCGAAATCAATCGATGGCTTATTCAGAATATTGTATTTGGTTTTGCCGCGGGGCTTTTTGGTTGATATTT
Organism: Eilema sororculum; assembly: GCA_914829495.1. Classification (NCBI taxonomy): domain Eukaryota; kingdom Metazoa; phylum Arthropoda; class Insecta; order Lepidoptera; family Erebidae; genus Eilema; species Eilema sororculum. The sequence goes on along the minus strand of OU618545.1, from coordinate 15,969,653 downwards.
ACTTTGGATCTTTTTCTCTAATTTATGGTTCGCGCGAAAAAATCTTGACATCTGTCGTTTTACTGATATTTGTATAGTATCAATAAAAGTACAAAAGGACATTTTGGTACACACCTGAAACCGTTCCCAATGAAATAATAGTAGGTATTCGATAAAAGCCATCGCGATATCGTACCTATCCATTTATCTTATTAATTTCCTAAATAATTAACTAAATGATACTACTCAGCAAATTATGTAAACTACAACATACTACAAATAGTAGATATTTATCTTTAGTTCGCCACTGAAGTTATGAGAAAGTTACTTATGCATGGGGTGTTTAATCAACTACTAATAAAAAGCCGAATGTTTTGTTGATATTAAAATTAAATTTACCTTATGTCCGGGATGGTTTAGAATTGCATACTTGATACTGATGCAGTACAATTTTAAAAACTAAAGTAATTTTAAAATTTAATTGGTGTGGCCATGGGGTGTTGCATTTGCTTGCAATTTTTAACTTTGTGCGCCAGCACAATGTTGTTTAACTATGAACTAACTCTTCGGGATGAGACAGCAGTAGCCGTAAAACAGCGAAAAAATGATGTTTAAATGACAGTAGTTTCAAGAAAACAATAAAAGTTCGATCATTTCGTAACATCATACGATTTTTGTTAGTACATTTACAGACAGAATGGTCACACAGATCTTTCAAATATTGTTTTCCACGATCCTTATCTCTTATCTATCGGGTACTATAGAACTGCCGCCTTACCTAACGTACATTTTAATAAAGCTCTAGTCCAAACAAAGCCTTATCTTATATGTACTAAAACAGCTTACCTGATTTCTATTGTTTGTTTCAGTGTGTCGATGGCGAACAGAAGGCGGCTTTTTAAAAGTACAAACACACGGTTTATTGGGGGTTTTAAAACAATAAAGTACTTTCTAGTAGTGTCTGTCCTTTGAAGGCAACACGGCGCCGCCTGCCATAAAACTGGGGCTTTACCTGCTTTCATGTTTCGCGATTTTGCGACTCGATGTAAATTTGTCGACAATATTTCGCCGAAAAAAGTAGATTCTATATTTTTGACAAACAACGTAAAATATGTTTCTTAAGTTTTGAAATTTCATCTCAATTTTTGGTGATAGTTTTGTTTCACAAGTAGGTAAATGGTTAAAAGTCTTTTCAAAAGTAAGTAGGTAGTAGTAGAACGAGAATTCGATTCTAGTACAGATCATAAATAATTTCACCTAAATTAGAGAAATGCTTGTATAGGCTGACTGATGATAATGCATTGGACAGTAATCTGATTAGGTACAAATAAATATTTATAAAGTGGATGGGTCATTGAGTGTCAGTCCCCGCGTTTACTACCTTACTCTTTGAAGGTTTCTTGGGCTTTTACGGGAGGGGGCGTACTAGTTAGGAACATGACTTTGACCTCTATTCTTTATTATAGTCGTATTAGCGCTGACAGCTTAGTCGTGGTGCCTGAGATGTCCCGGGTTCGAATCGTGGCCATTTCACTAGCAATTTAGCTTAGTTTGAGGGGTTAAAGGGAATATATTTTTATAAGTAATTTCGGTTGCTTATATTATTTAAAAAAACTGTTTCGGTTTCCTGTCGCCGCCGGTCTACTTATAAGTAATTCTAAAGTTGTACTGTAACTTCACAAAATAACGTGTTAACAAAGATGTATTTAGTCTCGCTCCGTGTCAACAATCGGGCAATTATCAGGGTATTGTCTAACGTCATTATTTTGCCAACTAACAGTTAAAGTGGTAAAATTGAAGATTTATTGGCTTTACTTAGAACGGGACCCTAGAGTGACGTACTGGTCGGGAGTTTTATTATTTGGACGGTTAGAATAACCCGTTCTACGTGGAACATTTGTGAAATGTAGGAACAGTTATTGCTTGCACGAAATTTCATATACTTATTTCGTACATATAATAAGGTGAAATGTGGGTGTTAATTGAACTCTGCCTAACCCTCCAGGAATAAAGGCGTGATTATACTTACGTATGTATACATGTCAGAAAAAAAACACGTGAATCGGCATTTTCTGAAATTTTATGCAGCAATCAAGAAACGTCATTTTCATTTCAAATTTTTTTTAATATCATTTTTTTGCGTTTTTCAAATGTTTACCACTAAAAAGGTAGAATAAGGGTTGATGTTTGTATAGCCTAACGTCCATATCGTACATATTTAAATAATAATATATGTTTTGTTGTCTGAAAAAAAGAAAGCTGGCAGTGGGAGTAGATACAGAAGTTTGCCGACTGCAAACTTTTATGACAAGAGTATTTCGCAAAATTTTAACCTTTTTGTTCTGGCTGCCCCCGACCAATTTAAAAACAAACAGTCAATAGAACAATGCTATCTAAAAAGGCAATTATGACTTCGTAAAGAATGAAAATAGTATTGAAAAAGTACCGACAATTGTCAAAGAGAGCGAATTGAAAAGATTTTTTTACGAGACAAAGAAAAATAAAGATGTTTCTTTAACTTTTATTGTGTTTTTTTTTACCTTTTGTCATAGAGGCACACGCTGCACACGCACGACTGCCGAGTGTAAAATTTTATGTGTTGTTCTTGGCGGGTGTTAAACGTTGTGTGGATGTAGGTGGTTCACAATACATCGAGCGTATAAATTATCTTGATCAATCTATTGTTCCTAAGTAGGTGCCTACATTCCTACTCGTAATTGACCTAGTTTAAAAAAATGCGGGGTAATCTTTGCGGACAAACGATATACGTGAAAACAGTCTGTATAAAAACACGTGGTTATACTTATTTAGTTTTTTTTATAGGAAACGACAATTTGACTTCACCTCGCCTGATGGTAAGCTGAAAAAGAGGGTCACCATTACAGACACGTAACATGTTACAATGGTGGCATTCAGTTTTGCGCCTCACGGGATTTTTTTTCCTCATGGGATGCTTCTTAACGCCCCGCGTAAAGGACCTGGGACTGCAGAAAGAAGGAAATACATGAGCTGGAAAGGAATTCCACGTCTTAATGGTGTTGCACAGAGTTAGAAACTTATTGTTATCCCAAAAACTGCTCAACCAGCCGGGCCTAAAGAAGTTTTAGCTTCAAAGAGATGTCACGTAGTCACGTGTGAATTTCATTGTCACAATTTGTCAAAAACTAAATAACTTGTGAGATGTATCGTCGTGACGGGATAGGATGTGATGGTTGGTGGTAGTGGCGCGAGTTACTTGATTTTTTTATAGGACACTTCAATTTGACTTCACCTCGCCTGATGGTAAGCTCAAGGCAAAGTCTCGGAAAGAGGGTCACCATCGTAAACATGTACCATGTTAGCAGTGGTGGCACTCCGCTTGACGGCCTTTTTTTTGTTAAACCAAAATTTTCTATTTAAACTGCCCAACGTGGCTTAGGTCATGTACAGTCTCACGACTGTAATCACAGATAACCTAATAGCTGTAACATCGCACATGTATAGCGCCATGACTGTACATGCATTGCTGGCGCTGCGTTACATGCCGAACGTCATGATTTATTACACAACAATTCTATTTATATACAATACAAATAATTACACAGAAGGATTATCACTAAAACTTTCATCTAGTACAAACCGTCAAGGAAAGATTAGCCAAACTATACAACTGTTACGGTACTAAGAATAGGTACGTTTTTACGTTGATTCCCGGCTAACTTTGCTTTGTCTCCACATCTACCAAAACAGCACACTTCCCAGGAGGATAACTTCCCGTATAGGTTATCACTTTAAAAAACTTATCAATTAGTTGGCTTTTAATTGATGATGATTTGGTTCGGAGGATATTTTAACATTTTACTAATAAATCACAATCCTTCTAAGCATTAATGTGTTTACTCTATTTCGAAGAACATGGGGTTGCATGTGTAATAAATTTAAGGTAATTAAAGGTTTGGACTGCTTAATTTATTACTAGTTGCTACCCACGGTAGCGTAGAAATTCCTTCATCACAGAAAATTACTAGTTTTCGAATTAAAAAGTAGCGTCATGTTCGAATGCGGTGTAAAGGTAAACTATACAATTCATAATCGCTCATAAAAAACCTAATTTTGCTAAAATATGGATTACTGTGTCAATGAAACGTTTTAATTATTCAGATTATAAAATAAGATTTCGCGTCTCGGTTGCCTAGTTATTAAGGAATCTGTCTATAGAGAAGTCCCGGATTCGATTCCTATCCACCATTAAGACGTGAATCCACTCCTAACACGAGCAATTTAAAGGTGATAGTGTGTGTGTCAAGACTCTAATTAAAAAAAAAAGAAAGAACATTTATCTTTTTCGCCATAATATTTGAGTAAGTACCTACCAAAACTAAGCTCCTAAGCTGCATACACAAAATCAATGCTTATCAAAGGTTGAAATTCCCATCAGGATGGGTGCCGTGGGCCCCATGCTTGTCGATTTCAGCAAACAAACACGGACGGTCAACTGTATGGTATAATCTCTTCGTACGGCGTTATGCCCTGATATCGGTGTTAAGGGAAGCGTACACTGACTAAATGATATTAAAAAAAACAGATAAAGTAATAAAATCTGTTTATCTTGGTGATATATTTTTTAAAGACAGGTAGATAATTTTATTTTAAATGTCTGTATTTTCTAGGATATCCTATCTACGATACGATATACAAACCTAAAGATCAATTTGCATCGAATCCAACTTTGTACAGAGTCCACTCTTCCACTTTTCTTTTCCATTATTTTGCTGGCTCCTAGTCCGCTTATGCTGTATGCACCTGTTCGTAAAACATAATTTATTAAACAGCTTTCGTTAGATGCGTAGTTTCTGAAACATAATTTTGGTCAATATATATAATGGCATATGTAATGACATTTAGATAACTTAGTCTGCATTTTACATAACGATAATAGTATGATATTAATATCTATAATATGAGATATCTAATCTAGTTACTTCTAAAAAAGTGATATAATTATGCCAACACTTGTATTTGTTAATTTGCAGAGCTTTCAATTACGCAGTATTTTTTTAAGGCTGGTCGTATCTTGATATTTTAGATGTTATTGATTGACATGATAAAGAATATCATCTCTTTTTAGCGTTAAATCCCGGTCGCATTCAAAACTTTGGAGCCTGAAGCTCATTCTTCTACACCTTTTCCACCAGTTGTGCCTTTTAACTTTTGTGGGAAGAATGCCAAATAACTCCTGAAAGCCTGCGCCAATCATCTGATGACAATCAGCAAGGATACCAGTATACCACGACATTGTCTTGAACCTTGGCCGTGAACCATACGTGCAGCCAAACAATAAATAATATAATTAAATAAACATTTTTTCTGTAACCGTACAGTGTAGGTTGCCCCTTGCTCGTCCCTCGCTGCACAATCATTAATCAGAGCTTCGATCCTGGACTCCTTACAATGGGGAATGTTCAGAATGCCCGTACGATCCATTAAAATAACAATAATTACTTTCTACCGAACTACGTCATAGCTGGCCCCACGTAACAAAAGTTATAAAATTGTAAAGTGACCGGTCGCGGCAGTTTAAAACGCGATTTTATTTTAGGATAATGTTTCAAGGTATTCGATCCCACGTAATAGGGGGTAACCCTATTACCGTATTCCTTTCACTATTGTTGACTTGAGCCATGCATATGAGGATGAGTCTGGGCTGTATGCGCTATACCTATATCTGTCTGATGTTAAACAGCCCTGTCCTTTAGTCACCTTGTACGACACCGCGTGGGAAGAGGTAGGGTGGCCCAAATTCTACTCTGCCGGCAACCAGGCGGCTTACCGGGACACACACGAAATCTCATCTACTGTATTATATTTTTAGTGTGTTGAGTAACATCATGTGTGATGATTACCGTCCTCGGTCCACTTAAGAATCAATAGCACCTCAGCCGTAATCACCAACATTAGACACTTTTTTCATAATATACTATTAAAGATACATTCATAGTTTACCCAGATAGAACTTTACAAAGTTAGGCAGAACAAAAAAATGTACTTCCTTGCAGTACTATTCCCACAATAGATCCCGAGTCAGTGGAGGCTGAGCGTCATCACAACGTTCCCGGATCTGACAGGAGAGTGCATTCTCAGAGTGTTAGTATGGATAGATTCATTGCAGTACTATTAAACCTGGAATCCCCTGCCACCTCACGTGTTTCACGTGTTTTTCATGTTGACCCTCTTTTCTTCTTTTGTCTTCAGCTTACCGTCAAGTGAGGTGAAGTCAAATTGAAGTGTGCTATGTAAAAAAATGATGGGTACGTACTTACTATTCCCAAAAAAACAATAATGCATGTTTACTATCAAACATTCAATCCAGTGCTGGAATGGCTGTCTACACTGGAATGAACTCAATGGAATGAAAACATTCCAGTGACTGTCACTGGAATGGGCCCATTCCAGTGATGGTTCATATTATTCCAGTAGCATTCCAGCGCTGGTTTCGCTTGCTTGACTGGAATGCTACTGCACTAATGTGATTTTCATGTCTGGATCTTCCTTCAACGAAATAACCAATTTTCAATTAAATGTTAACCCTTATTTCCTCCTTTTAGGAGCAAAACATTCTATTCATATTTCTAAATTAAAGTAGGTGGTATATTATTATGTAAATTAATGTTTCCTACTTTGACAATGAAGGTCTGTCATATTCACCCGTAAATGCTAGTGAAAAAATATTTCAAATAAACGTCGTGCACCACCAACAGCTTGCGAGGTTGAAAAAATTAATTGCCTTAATTTATAAAAACATTCTAAATACACAGAAGATCTGAAAAGCGACAGTAATTTTATTGTAGAATTAAAATACATTTAAATTACGTGTAAAACTAGTGATAAAACAATTCAGGAGTTGTAAATCACAATCGCAGAAGCAACACAGACAGGGTGTGCGTGATTCTAAACAAAACATGGCGGACGCGGCCTCTCCAAGAAAAACACCCGACGACTGATTTACGAGACAATATCATTCGAGAAATGTGGCCAGAAATAAAATTAAACGTGAAAATGCCGGATTAACATAGATTTGCATAAGAATATAGTGGGACTGTAACATAGTTAATGTTCAAATAAATTATAATCACACTAAAAATACATAATTAAAATTTTATTTTCTTGTTTCTTGGTAACACTTTATTTAATGGCTTCTAAATTAATTTATTACCTAAAAATTATAGCGAATAATGTTATAAATTTGCCAATTTATAATTTCATTGGCAAAAACTATAACAAAAGTTTTAAGTACTTACTAAAAATTAACCCCTTATTTTTTTTAAATTTGAGAAAGCTGATCACTGTTCATAAAATCATACTGTACCTATTCATAAAACTATTACGTACTTACCTATTGTGAAAATTTTCTTCTAAAATTTCATAGGAAAAATAAACTGTGGCTCCTATTATTTTATTGTTCTAGTACAATATGCAGGACTGAAAGAAAAATTTTATTTTTTGAAGACAATAAGTTTACCCTGTATCTATAACAAAATTTGGATTTTATTACCCCTCACCTATTTCCCTGAGGATAAAGAGTCGTGAAACGATTGACAAAATACTTTTACATAAGCAATGCTCTAGAAATCATAAGAGAATAAAGCTAACTTATTTGCTAAACCGTTATTATATAGGAAAACAAAGAATGTGTAATTATCAGGGAATTTACTTATTTCCTTCGACTTTTGGTCTTAAAAATATCCTTATTAACACGTACTACAGTCTAGATTGTATAATCAATCTAGATTCTAATTCAGTCTTTAAAATAGTAGAGTTAAACTACAAGTTTCCAAGGCAGCAGTTTTTCATATAAACAATAAATCGATAGACGACTAAGCATACGAAACAGTGACGAAGACTGATCGACATTGGAGAGTAGCCGATTGAATCATTTTGCTTTTTCCGACGCCTTACTATATAGTTTCTGTGCCGTATGCTCCGAACAAGACTGCAATAGAGTCGCTCGATAAAATGTTTTCTTTTTAATGTCATTTGTATTCCGTGTGGTGACGGAGAAAAAAGAAAATTTTTGACTTTCAGTTCTAAATGTATTACAGTATGGGGCCCCCAAAATGTATTGCACTTTTTCTATTTTTATGTAAAATTCTTAATGCGGTTCACAGAATACGTACACTTACCAAATTTCAACGCAATAGGGCGTATAGTTTCGGAGAAAAGTGGCTGTGACATACGGACGGACAGACAGACAGACATGACGAATCTATAAAGCTTCCGTTTTTTGCCATTTGGCTACGGAACCCTAAAAATTAAAACGGAGAAAGAAGGGTCGTAAAAATACGCAGATTGTGTTGATTTGACTGTGAGAGAAGGAAAACTGAAAAAAAAACCCTGTACCAACCCATCTGACCAGTGTGGAAAGATTCTAATGTTTCCATACTTTAGTCTTAGGACGCTTTAGTCTACTAAAGCGTCCCAAAATTGAGCTAGAGGGCTTGGCGGCTATCGGTATTTTCTTCCGGATTTCATAAGCCTATAGAGAAGCTAGACCGTCCATCAATGAAACGGAAGTGCAGGTTATCGCCATGAGAGCTGTGGAAGAAAGTGTTTTCAGTAATTTTATAAATTATCGAAGCAGACGTCTTGGCAAATTTGGAGATCGTTGTAGGGACCTAGACCCGGAAAGATCTTTGTAGTTATTGATTATAGACCAAGTAGCCTCGCAGTGTATCTATTTGTTAGAAAATGTGTACGTACTTATAACGGATGTATTTGGTCTAGAACCTTCATGCATTGCACCCTGAGCAACGGAGTGCCTCTCTCGCAAGGTGAAAGGGCGCTGGCAGCCACGGCAAATTTGACCGAAGCGGGAGTGGTCCTGTCATGGGTTGCTCGGAACCTCTCTAGATGTTACTCAGATTAGTTTCGGGGAAAATGATGAACTGTTCATCCCGAATTTGACCACCTTAACTAGTAGTTACTTACTATATAAAGGATATAATGATGCCGGGATTGTTTTGAGGATGTTTCGAAATCATAAATAATACTTCAAAATCACTAATAGTTATAAATTTATTTATGTATTGATACTAATAGATTGAATAAAAGATAGCTCCATACCTCCTCTGTTCGGAAACGTTCAAAGGGGCTGTAGGAACATCGGCGGCCTATGAAAATGATATCACAACCGACATAGGAATACACTTAATGTTTCTTTCCCTCTGATATCTTCACTCTTCGTACGTTGGCAGTGAGGTAGTAATCGATCATGTTTATATGGAGACAGTCACCGATAATTAACGATTGTGTATTGAAGCATAGCTTACTCGGGCCTTTATACGGCATTCTATGAATTTTCTAATTGAAAGCTGAATGATGAACTACGGTTTATCATGCAATAAACTTAAGAGGTACTACTTTACTTAACCTTACGTCATAAGAACACCGCTTGCTACACCGTGAACTACTCTTTCCCCCAGTCATCATCGAGCCTCTTCCCAACTCAATTTGGGTATACTTTCATTTGAATTACGGAACGGTTCAACTTCCATATTTTCCCTGAAACAAGTTCTTGATGCTCTATAACTCGTTTTTGATTTTCAAGGTCTGTGGTTAAAACAAGTTGTTGGACTTTCTAGGGGCCCAATTATACCAGTAACAAAGGCCACAAAGGTTCGCATAACCACCTGAACTACGGTTTAATATGCTCTCTCTAGCACGATTACCATATATATAAATACAAGATTTTTAAACAAATAAATGTAAAAAGTTACAGTCGTCTGGCGAGTGTCGTACATTCACGAACTATTTATCTTACCATTACCGTTGTTATGTTAAGGATTAAGTATCAATTTGATGAAATAGATCAAAGGCAGTTGACGTATATCAATTTACAGAAACTTTCACTGCTGTTACTCAAGAAACTCAGCAGTAATACTGAGAGCCTAACGCTGTGTATCAGTCATCAATAATAGCGAAGCATCGGTGCCGAGACGCTCGCCCACATTCACGGTGCAACGTTGACTAACGACCTGCCAATCAGACCCTAGCTTAATTGGAAATCCGTGTTTGTAGAACCACTCCCTCCACGATGCTTTGTTGCTAAAAATTAAACGGAATTTGAATATTATTTGCGTATTTTGTGCTTTAGGTACTTCAGAGAAACTGATTTTAACAAAATTGGATCTGAGATAGATTCGATAACATCCATCGCATGTCTGGCATTTGCGAAGTCTCATCACCGGCATTACTTGTCTTGTCATATAGGAAAAATTGAATTGAATATTCCACATTCCACAACATTCTACACAACGCTATCTAGACCCATGGTAAGCTTTTATAGCTTGTGTTATGGAATCTAGAATGCTGATAAACATACTTTTATACTTTATTTTGTAAATACATACATAGTATACATAGAAACACCCAGACCAATGCAAATAGCCATATTCATGCATACAAATATTTGCACTGAGCGGGAATCGAACCCGCGCCTCCTGCGTGGCAGTCGCGTGCACTACCGCTTAGAGGCTTGAAGTTACAAATATGTATTCAATATGTATTAGTTATCCATACTTCATGCAATAAATAGCATTGATAAATTTTTTCATGTGTAAATTGGTCTTTAATCTGGATTCCTATTGATCGTAGGATTGCGGAAGGCCTTCAGAACTTTTCAGTTATTTGTGTTGGGTCGTTAAATTATTTCATTGATGTCGATTAAAAATATCTTTTACTAGCTGTTGGTCGCGGCTCCGCCCGCGTGTATGTCACTTATCGCTAAATTGAGATCCTATCTCTCAAGTTGGATCAAACTGCACACGGTGTGCAAATTTGGTTAAAATCGGATAAGTAATTTAGGACTCCATCGAGGACAAACAACGTGACACATAATTTATATATATTAAGAAGATATTGTGGATAGTTCTTTATTATTTGGACTTGAATGTTGAGTTGGCTTATACTTGACCTGTTGGTGGAAATATACTGAAAATGTTAAGACATTTCGCGTGGTGCACTTTGGTGGAGGGGACCGATACTCCTGGGAGAGACACTGCCGTAGTACCTACTAGTATTAATTATTCATGTTTTCCATAATGGAGACACTATTGCTAGGGGATGGGTGAGTCTAGATTACGAGTATTGTTGAAAAACAGTGCTGAACTGAGTACTTATTGTTTGCCAACGAGAATAACTTTCTAAGCAACGGGATGAATTGAGATACTTCTGCAAAAACATAATGACTGTTATTAACCAGCATGGAACCATTGGATTCCCTACCTCTGGGTTCATTCCATTGTCACCAAGTCAAAACATCACATCGCAATGTTTTTTCTCAACATACCTAGTCTTGTAAAACATTTAGAATTCAAATTACCCTGTAAAGTTAATATTTAAATTGATTGTGAAGTATTATTGTGACACATTACTACAATATTTTTGATTAAATAAAAAATCTATGTAATACACACTATCAGGTCCTACAAGGCACCAACCTCTCATGTTCCGTCCTTATCGTACTCACAGAAATAGTTATTCATAAACGAAACAGATATCGCTAAGGTCTGCAAGTGCATGCGACAAGTGTGTATGCTAATTCCGACCACGACACGAATTGTTGCTGTCAGACTGCCGCACTGTAAATGTCCCAGTCGTGTTGTCTTAGTGAGGACATGACAGTTACCGCGAATTGAGTACATATCAATTCTTAGTGGAAATAGATTTGGTTACCTTGAATGGTGAAAGTAATTTAGCTTTGGTTTAGTAGAGTATTAAGGAGGTTTATTAGATTTATTTGTTACTATTTGTATTTAGAGTGGAGGTATATCCGTATATACTATATATATATATATGTATATAATACTAAGCATATATATGTATATATATATATGTATATGTATATAATACTAAGTTAATGCATTTTAGCTGTTTATTAACACTAGATTTCTTATACCATATTGACAGGTAACAAATAAGTCGTTTTGTCATCATTGACATACAAAAATGGTTTTCACCAAGAAAGAGGAATGGGGAAATGAATATGAAGGCAAGTAAAATCTACTGCATAAACTTAGTCTAAGTGTTGAATAGGAAGGTAGTATTTTATATACTGCATCTTGTTTAAAAAGGTTGTACCAATAGTGATGATTGTGGAACCCAGGATGAGTTCGATTATATTATCAGTAGCATAGTTTTTACAAATTCACTATATTTGCAATTTGAGAAACACTAGATTTTATCAAATACTATAGTTATTGAATGTTGCTAGGATAAATTTAACAAAAAGCGCTCTCTTTTCTTCTATCCGTATACCTGAGAACACCAAACGACACTGTAGATAGCCCAAGGTAGGTATGTACGCTAGGGTGCGATGAAAATGTTTTAATGTCTTAAACCTCGGCAAACGAAACCCAAGATGCGATCTAGTCGGTCCGAGTCCAACATAACCGACCTTGATGGCGAACGGGGATGGTATCCAAGGGGATTACCTTACAAAAAAAAACTAAAGAGATACTGCTTCATGTAGTTATGAAAATATTAATAAGATCATCAACACGCTTAAAAAGGTTACAAACTCATTCAAGAAACGATAAATGAATTCTGGAATACAATTTGATGCAGGTGCCTTGTCCACATTTTTCAAGCACACGAACTCGACCGACGCCTTCCTTGTTTGGGGATATTAAAAAATTGTTCCGGCTAGCGTGTCTAATCTACGACAGCCGGCGTTTGGCGCGCGTCACCCGCTTGCTCACACGTCTATTTGAATTTAGAATATTATGAAAAACTATTTGTTTTGACTTTCTAGCAATTCGTTTAAAAGTTTGAATCAATTCTTTGGTTCAAATTTTCAAGCTTCTTTTGTTTTATTTTTCATTTTTTCATTTTAATTCTAAAATTATACAAAATATATTCACAAGAAGCATGATAAAATCAATAAGAAAAAAAAAGAATTAGAGATTATTATTTACATGATTTGCATGTATTGTTAGTATTGAAATGAAATTGCAAAATATACACGTATAATGCAGCTTACGCCATCTCTATTGCCGTTCATGAGTTATTATAACTGCGCGCCATCTATGTAAAAGATTGTGAACGATAAACATCCCTTACTTACTAAGGGTTGCGAAAGAAAATCTGCAAAATTGTACTGCATGGCGCCACTTGCAAATATTTGTGATTTGGGGAATGGCGGGCAATATGAGAAATACACAACACAATTACGCTTTTTGTTACATAAAGTGACCTATTTGTAGGAGTTATAAATTATTGCTAATAACGTTATTTTTCAAATGAATTAGGTTACGTGTAGAGAATTAAGTTAAGTAATTGTACCTCCTTATTATATCTACCCGGGTACATGTGGATGCAGAGTCAGCTCCAATTTGAATCAAATTTCAAAGTATTTTTATGTAGCACATTATGTAGTGTAACATTTTCATGAAGAAATAATATAAATTAGAAAGGTTGCTTCAAAGCTAATTTTCATAATCTGAAAAATAAATGACAATCTCCTTTTGACACTGACTATTATGTCGTTAGGTATACATCTGTTGTGTCACTATTTCCCGGATACATTGATAAATATTAGATATATCTCTTTAACTACCTAATAATTAATTACATGTGATCGAGTAAAACTTTGTTTTTGAACGTTCAGCGTTTTCTTGTTCTCGTGTTTATAATAACTTTTAAGACTAGTGGTGCCCCCTGGTGTGTAGTGTAGTGATTTTTTCTTTAAATTTTCTCTAAATTAATTTGCACATGGAACAGCAAAGCAGAGATAAGTCATGATCATTTTAGACTTTGTGTATATAATTTGGCAAGCAGTTAAGACCAAAAATTGTGTCTCAATAATTAATTAATAATTAGCTTTATACACGAAAATCACGTAAGCTGATGGAAGTAAATTTTAGTAATTTACGTTGTACAAATTGTTTTTGCGCCTTTACAGGTGACGTCAGGACCCAATTTATTTGTTTGTAAAGCTGGTCGAATAGTATTTCGCAGAACTCTTTTAATAATATTGTAATAATATACTATGATCAAACTATCAGCAGACTTCAAAACAAGAATTTAAAATCACAATGCACTATAATCTTTCGTGAGCCAGACAACCTTGCACAAAATATTTTCATGAATTTGCGCTCTTCGAGACTTGAATTTAAATCTTTGTGATGTAAGAAAGTTTTTGTTGAAGCCAAATGGCGAGCCGAGTGAAGTTTTAGAGTTTTAATACGTTGTAATGTTGGAGATTTGTGGCGGTAACGATGTGTCATTAGCCGAAGACATGACCGCCCGCCAGAGAACATCGCTCAACAAAAACTCACAAATTGTAATTGACTATTTTGGAAATCGAGAGCTGCACTCCATTGTTTTCCAGTTCTCTGTATGGCATGTTAACTGAGTGCGTTTGCGTAATTTTTTTCCTTTAGAAAGTTTTAGGAAAAAAATATGAATTACTTAAAATTTCTAAGTTGAAAGTGCTTTAAGCATTATGAATTTGCATGGATTTTTTTTTAAATTCAGTAGTAGCTTAGTGTTTAAGGATTTTACGATCGAGACGCATCAACTTCGAATCCTTGCCACCTCACTATCAAAAGTGTCACTCACCTTTGGCATTGTTGTTTGGCATGATTTTACAGTCCACTGTAATTTGCCATAATTTGCTTACTTCTTAGTAGCTACAAAAAAAGAGAGTGTCCTGTGAATTATGTATTAAAATACTCGATCAAGCTTTTTATCCGATAAAATGATCATCCTGTACATGACGTCAAAAATCAACACCGATCATGCCGCATCTAAGGTTCACGTAATCCGAATACGTAATCAACACTCCCCGCAGAGGTGAGATAGAAATTAAAACCTCGAGAGAGGGGCCGGTACACCACAAATCGCTTAGTGCTACCGCCCGTCCTAATGGCATGCCAATTAAAAGTTTGCTCCGTACCCCCGTCGAGGATTGTTACCAAACTGAGCTGTAAAACTGAACAGCTGAACATCCCAGCATAATGTAGTTTATTCGAGTGTTCAGTGCGCCCGTAGTTTTCGGTATTAGCATTTTGATGTCGCGTCTACTGAGTCCCCTTGGGATTTGGTTGTCGATGATATATTGATAGCTATGTTGAAAAGTAGATATACAGAATACGTGTGATTGAGAATTATGAAAATAAGCTTACTTTAGTGCAGCGTAACAGTGAAGCATGATGAAAAGTGGGAACATATTAGAGGTACAACGACCTCTAAAGGATCATTATTTATCAGAAAATGTATATATACCCACGCAGAAGGGTGATAGTGCATTCGACCACTATGGCATTGACCACATTACAATTTTGTAATAAAAAATCTTTTCCTTCCCGTACGAACACAGCTCATGAAGAAGAGCCAGGTTGATATTTATATAGGCTCGCCCCCAATCACGCAGAATTATTGATCTCCCAATCTCGAGAGGAAACCTTGAGTCAGGCCTTCGTCCGTCAATGAGCAGATTTACTCCTATGGTCTTTGGCCCCAAAGGCCCTGATAGATGCCCATATATCCTAATCTAGGCTTGAGTCGGCATCACAGTCCCCATACAGGTAGATTTCGCTGATAATTTTTGATGGGTCCGTTTTTCCCAAGAGCGATTACCGTCAGGCCTATCAACCTATAAGAAGAAACATCGAACATCGAATCTTGTACGATGTTTAGCACATGAACATGACACAATGAAGCGTGAGTATATTATGTGGGTATGTAGAATTGTTAAGGACTCACCATTTTTAAAAGGGACGAGTGTGTAGGCCATACAAAGTATGCCATACCTAAATTCATAGTTACAGAAGTTTTGATAAAGTCACAAGGCAAGTGTCGTTTGGGTGACATGTTAGTACTCTCTTAAGACACCTGACACAAGTGTAAAGTTTTAATATCATGTCGTTATGCAAGAAACAACATTTGGGACATGTACGCTCGTTGAGGCTAATTAGACAGTGTGACTTCGCATAGGGCTTGCCTGGCTAAGTAGGAAGCATTGTAGGATTGTTGCATCCGTGTATAGTTTTAATGGCATCCACTTATTGATTATCAGTTGGCGTTTTTTTTTCTTGAAAAGTAACCGATTAACTCGATAACGGAATCTTCAGCCTGCCTACCCCTTCAGCAGGAAGGCCTGACGGTAAGGGATGGCCCTGGGTCAGCCGGGGTGCGAGGGATATGTCGATGATAACCTTACCTCCGGCCTAGCACAATGACCCACAGACGGCGTGCGGTTTTAGTCGGTTGAAGTCCAACATAACCTCCCCCTTCGGCTCTGGTGACGGAGGTATCCGAGGGGATTTCCGCACGGAAATAAAAGCCTACCCCTTCAGGAATTTACAGGCGTGAATATAAATATGTATGTATAATATACAATAAAAATAACGGGAATTAACACTGACTGAGTTAGCCTATGACTATGGCCAGTGTAACCTGGGCCCTATTTAATAAAACTTACAATTTGTAATCTACAAATTGTACTTTACAGGTTACAATTCTACAAGTTTATATTCAATAAAGAATATATGTTACAAATTTACCATGGTGGAAATCTACATAATTGTAGAATTGTTAGTACTATTTTACATAATTCCTGTTCAATAAACATTTTCTTTCTGCAAGTGACGTTGCAAGTCATAATAATTTGTAAAACGATTCTGACATGTGTCAGAACTTCACAAGTATTCAGTGTTGTGGAAGATAATATTATGTGATACAGTTAAAAAAAATGAAATTCACTAATTTTAGTGGCAGCCATCTAGGATTTGAAAATTTTCATATTTGTAGTATTCTACTAGTGAAGCCTTTTCATTTGATGCCCATATTGAGGGAGTTGTGAAGAAATTTTTTTTATATAAAGTACACGTCAATTTGACTTCACCTCGCCTGATGGTAGGTAAGCTAAAAGCTTATAGGTATTGCAACATGTCGTGGCGGCAGCCATCTTGGGCCGATTTTTTATAACAGCTAAAAACACTCCCGTCTAATACACCATTTAAACAAAAAAAAACCAAATTCGGTTCATCCGTTTAGGAAACACGATGCCACAGAGAGATACACACACAGACACGTCAAACTTATAACACTGTTAGTTTTTGGGTCGGGGGTTAAAAAATGGAATATATGAAAAAAACAATAACTTTTTCATCATAAAACCCAATATGACCAAACGATGGAAGGGAGACGGAGTACACAGACTCCGTGGGTATATATGTATAACGGATTCAGAGAATCCTGTTGACTGTCAGTTTTAGGTGTTCCGTGGGCGTATGGGGCCCCATGAACTTGAGTGCCTATGAATATTTTCTTTATTTCCTTTCTTATGTTTGTAAAACATACTAGTTGCATGCTTTCCGTAACCGAGGCTGAGCCAGTAAAAAAATGTCAGTAGAGAGCTATGTTTATTTTCTTGAACCATACTCGGGTAGAGTAGGGTTCAAAAAAAACTCGCGGAATGTTCACCGTTGCTTGAAGGATGAATTACTTACGGAAACCCAGTTTATTCGTCCTCATTACGATCTCTACTTTAACGGCTATTAATTGGAATGTTTCTAATAAATATAACAATTAAATTACTTCATTTTTTAAGTTGAAATTCAAAATTGTAAAATGCTGACATAGGGTGAGGTCACCTGTCAAGATTTTTCTACAATTTACATAATATGTAGACTTGTAATTAAAAGTGTGCGTTCATTAAAACAATTTTCCCTACAAATATGTAAATTGTCACTGGTAAAGAATTATTGATTATTAGACAGTTATATGTTACAATTCCACAAATTTGTAGGTTTTCTGTCATGGTAAAATTGAAATTTGTATTCTTTATTGAACAAAAATTTGTAGACTGGCAAGTTGTAAAGTATAATTCCAATTTACAGCTTGAAGCATTATTTGAACAGGGCCTTGAACCCAGCAAATTCGAAATTCATTCACCTACTTCTCTCAGAAACCTTTACATACGTAGTATACGTACATAGTATTTACATTTTTATGTAACTTGTCAGACGTTTTTACATAAATATGTAAACTTTTATTATACAGCACTTGTAAGGTGATACATTTACTTGTAAAATTCTTACATAATTGTGAGTTTTATTAAACAGTGCTTGTCATAAAACTTCACAAATCTGTCACTTTTCTACATAATTGTAGACTTGTAATGTTTATTGCATAGGGCCCTGGTCGAAACGTCAGGCAAATCAAAGGTACGTATGTACCTATACCAGGATCGCGTTTCGCATACCGAGTGCCCGGCGTGGGACACGCTGAGGCGGCGGCCGCCTCCTTCTGCGAGCAAGTAATGCTCGAGAAGGAGGCGGCCGGTCGGGTCCGGACTAGACTCCGGGCCCGGGAAGCCCGCGCAGAGCGAAGGCGAACCGGACATCGCAAGTCGCAGAACGACCTCCGTCCTCTGTGACCGGTGGAGCCGCCTGTCACCCTAGCAGAAGCAGGCCGCGGCGGTGGCGCAAAGTGGGCCTCCCCGTAACCGGGGCTAGATGGGGACCCTGTGGTCCCCACAACCCGAAGGGAATCTCGAAAGAGATGGTCCTGGGTCTGCCGGGGTGCGAGAGATATGATTTTGGCAATCTCACCTCCGGCAACCAAGGACCCAAGACGGCGTGCGGTTTAGTCGGTTCGAGTCCGACATAACCACCTCCACCGGCTCCGTGGGGGTGGCATCTGTGGGGATTTATCGCACGATAAAAAATAAAAAACCAGGATCGCGTTAATTCCCATTATTATTATTGTATATCATGGAACGCGAGAGTTTAAAAGTTATGTATGTATGATATCCTTATGAAACCTAAAATATCTATTCTGTGCCTAAAGCGTTGAAACGAATAATTATCTGTTATTCTAACACTAAGAAAGGTAATGATTAGACCAGTGCATGGTGTTCGTTTGTTTGACTACACGTCAATATGATATCGTAGATCATTTCAAACTACGAGTAGTTACCTATGCCTATTTTGAGTCTAGACGGCGCTGTGTAGAATATGGAAAGATATTTAATTAATTTACCAGTAGCAAAGTGACAAAATGAAACAGACCTTTTATCAAATCATGAGCTTAGACTAAATCCATACATGCCAACAAAATAATTTAATAAGCACCCCTATGTTTTAAGCTGTACGTTGCAACCCTTTCACAAGTTTTCCTTGTTGAGGCTCACTAAGTGGATTTTCGGGTCGTCCCGCATTTGGATAACGGCCGAGCACTGTCGACTCGTTAGTGCCAGGGTTAGACGCTTGATTCCAGGGCTGTTACACTACCACTACCATAGAAATATTCAGTTTATTTTGTTTTAAGCGCCATCAAATAAGAGATTCTCAATTCAAATATTCAATTATCACCCTCCTAGTAATTTCCCTGTGGTCTATTTATTATTTTTAATTCGTTTAGAGTCCTTTATGAGAGTGACTGTAGTCTGACCACCTAACTCAAGAGGAAAGCCTACGCGAGATCCCCATCCGTTGCTAAGAAACACAGCAGATTAGCAGCAGGTGAGGTTGACTGACCCCATAGTTGTTGGTAGGGCCGTGCAGACTCTCAATATATAATTAACATCTCATTATGTTCATTCGTAGGAGTCATCTGCCTGGGGCGCAGAATCATTACTTCATGTCGAAAGAATATTACATTCCTTTTTTTTTACAAAACGTTGTATGTACGTTTTTCATTAAAAA
Source organism: Eilema sororculum (assembly GCA_914829495.1). Taxonomy (NCBI): domain Eukaryota; kingdom Metazoa; phylum Arthropoda; class Insecta; order Lepidoptera; family Erebidae; genus Eilema; species Eilema sororculum. The sequence goes on along the minus strand of OU618545.1, from coordinate 15,949,986 downwards.
AATCCCGTGTGAAGCCTAAAACATCAACTAGTTCTATGTATTATAAAACTATGATATAATAATATGCCCATTGTTATGATACCCATAATGATTATCATCAACATTTTAATACTTCTGACCTTCAGCGATGTCGTCCGCAGGTAATATTTATCTAAATCAACAATCTAAATTACTCTAGCCCTATGTGGATATCGAAGGAATCAAATTAACTACTAAAACCATATTATGTATTTCGCCATATAAATATTAATTAATGGTAAAATGTCCTTCCTTAGCGGATGCGTAACACATAAAAGCATCACATGCCATTTTTTTCTCTCTCTTCCATTTAATATTATTATACCTTTCGTCACTCTGTGCTGAAGCCTCGATTCAGATCAGTTTTGTTTTCAATTTTTAATTTTTTTCTTGTTGTGGCAGCCCTGCGGCGTTCCCGGTGACCCGTTTATCTTACTGACTAATTATTATATGTGACGAGTGAACATCTCACTGGCGACATCCCACACAATTACACTTCACATTAAATTTCATGCAACTGTCTCCGCCGTTTTGCATAACCCTATTTCAGCTCTTTTCAATTCCACGAATGATTCATCGAAAAACGAGAGATCAGGATCTATGAGATGCAAATGAGAGTGGTCTGTTATGATCTAGTTCGTCAGTTGATATGAAGTAAATAACGTAAAAATCCTGTCCTTATCTAAATAAAAAATAACTAGTTTGTTAAGTTTAAAAAACAATAACTGTTACAGTAATTCTTCTACATCCACGTACACCTTGCTTTATCAGTTGTTAAAATTTACATATTTTCTTGATATCTAAAAAAAGTTTCTTATATCTAATACTTTTTCAATTCATATATCATTTAATACAAATATTATGTAAATGTGTATAGTATAACCTCATTTTCTGCTGTCTAACAAAGCATGAATTAATAGATAGCTTATCTACTATATAAAAATAAGTCGGGTTTTCCTTCCTGACGATATAACTCCAGAACGCCTTTACCGATTTGGCTAATTTTGGTCTTGAATTATTTGTGGAAGTCCAGGGAAGGTTTTTACGGCGAGAAAAATTCGAATAATTGCCGGGAACCGACATCCACGCGGGCGGAGCCGCGGGCAAAAGCTAGTGCACAAATAATTGTTACATCTTCGCAACCCAAGACCATCACACCTGCAAACCAGTACACCCGCTTTTCCTACATTTTCTCTCGAGTAGGGATATTATTCTGCAGCCGGTCCCTTGAAAATCAACTAAATCACATTACAGGAAGGACAAGTACGAAAACAGATCTAGTGAGAGAGCCTAGTTGCACGTGGACATAAAAGAAGAGTAGTCAAGTTTTTCGATGGTTTTATATGCTCTTAAGTGGTCAAGAGTCTTGAACACCTGTCACTGGTTACCGAACCCAAATAAGACTGTCATGCGAAATACATTTTCATAATAGCGTTGATATCATTTTCGACGCAGTTCTCACGCTGATAAGGATCTTGACGTGTGAATAAAATCAAATATTCGAAAACATTTCAAATTCAATTTGAAGTTTATCGATCGACATATTAAGTAGGTAGCTGGGAAAGTCCTTGAAACACAATGTTTTGATACAAATTTAGATGCTTATCTATGCTGATATTATTACATTATTACGTAAATTTTATTGACAATGTGTTGTGTGATCTGTTCCAATTATTTACGATGATTTATGGAGCACCGGATTAAGTATTAAGCGCCAAAAATTAGCATATCTATTATCATTAATTATATAGATAGGTAGGTATACATCTAACCTTATCAAACTGTCACTGAAGGAGGTACTGATCGCTGGGGAATATACCAACCGAACAGATCTGCTGATTGACGCACGGTGTTTCGTCCAAGGCTTTCCTCGCAAGGTTTAAGGACGCATCAGTAGACGAAATCAATAATAATAAATATGTAACAGAATAATCCATAATATAAACTTTTCTAAATTATATCTAAACATTTTGATTTGAAATGCAATAGATACGTACCTACGTACCTACGTGTTTTAAGCATGTTCACGTTACATTTCATTAATTTGAACAAAGGCACAGGTTGACCAATGCTTATTCCCTACCTTGATATTGCAATAAAACATTAAAGTAGGTATTTCAACAATGCATTGATCTGTCTGTTATTAAACTAGATATCAATTACCAGTAGCTCAATAACAGGAAATTATTATATTAATGAATAGTTCAATCGTTTTCTAAACCGCACAGCTACTGGCCATCAGTATGGCCGACAATGTTACTGTAATGCAACGAGACTGAGAGGTGCAGAGTGGGAGCTTAAGCGTACTGAAATGAATATCTTATATTTAACTTGAGAGGTGATTTTCAGGTACGTTCATAAAATCTCGACTCAAGTTTAGGTAGACCAAAAATGTAATCTATAGATAAAACTGGATAATCACGATTGAGTATCGTTGTAGAATATGAGCCTACAGTTATATCTTTATATGAGACATCTTATGGATGCTCGCCCAGCTTCGTACCAGCCAAAAAAATATCACAACATAAAGTTCGAAAAACATCGGAAAAAATGAAATGCTCAAGTGAGACTTGAACTCACGACCTTTCCCTTACAGGGGGAATGCTCTTCCAACTGAGCTATTGAGCCACACCTGATTCATTTCAAATTTTCCTCCTCTTTATATCCGTCTTTAAGGGCGACGGTGGAGCCATCTACCAACATTCTTACGAACTGTTGGAAACAATGAATGATTTTTCAACCATTTTTAAACATTGAATTTTGATGACCAAATATTTGAATGATTTTTTATAGCATTTATTATGCTAACTTTTAAGTTCGAAAAACATCGGAAAAAATGAAATGCTCAAGTGAGACTTGAACTCACGACCTTTCCCTTACAGGGGGAATGCTCTTCCAACTGAGCTATTGAGCCACACCTGTTTTATTTCAATTCCGATGTTTTTCGAACTTAAAAGTTAGCATAATAAATGCTATTAAAAATCATTCAAATATTTGGGCGGAGTAATCAAAATTCCATGTTTAAAAATGGTTGAAAAATCAGTAATTGTTTCCAACAGTTCGTAAGAATGTTGGTAGATGGCTCCACTGTCGCCCTTAAAAACGGATATAAAGAGAAGGAAAATTTGAAATGAATCAGGTGTGGCTCAATAGCTCAGTTGGAAGAGCATTCCCCCTGTAAGGGAAAGGCCGTGAGTTCAAGTCTCACTTGAGCATTTCATTTTTTCCGATGTTTTTCGAACTTAAAAGTTAGCATAATGAATGCTATAAAAAAATTCATTCAAACAACATAAAGTATCAGTGATAGTCCTCTCAGAACAATGGCTGAATCAAGAACAGCAGGTGGGGGTTTTAGAATAAATTACTGCCAATTCTTAAGCTCCCGTCAGCTGCATTTGCGCCATGCTATGGACTGCAGTTCTGATTGCCCCAAAGCCCAGATCGTTAATGAGCAAGTACCAGTTTGCAGGTAAGTCTATCACTGAATATTTCAATGGCCTAAACCACCCGCTACCTCCCAAGCTTGAACCATAACGCTCTACTGAAAGCGCACACCACAAAACGGTCCGTTTCCACACCTCATTGCAGTTCCACGCGGCGTTTACAAATAGCTGTGTGATTATAAGACATTATTGTAATGGAACCGCGCAATTAGAACAATTGACTGCACTGGCTCAAGCAAAAAGCTATTGTAAAATCGAGCGAAAAATGGACGGAAACGGTTCGCGAAGTTTTTTGAAGTGATTGATTTGAAAAAGCAGTAACATTTAAAAAATCTACCTATTTATCCTCCTGTTACTTCTTTCTGGTTATAGATACACGATGCACTTACTTAAGGTATAGTCTGGGCGTGACGAAGGGTGAAAATTTTTCAAATAGGAAGCCGGTGGAAAAAATGCCTAGGCACCTCTTTGTCGTGTATCATGCGACCCAATTGGTAAGCCGGTAGGAATTAGGACACCTCGTCACTGACGTAATTATAATAATGTACCTGTACGTACCTATTTAAAAAAATGCATCCAATAGCCTCTCTAGGCCATTGAAAACAGTTTTCTTTATTTGTGACTAGTTGACCCGGCGAACTTCGTACCGCCAGTTTTTTTTCGCCCGAGTGGCGTAAGATCCCAATCCCGCTGCATGCTCTACTATAGTAAGCATGTAAATCTTCCTCTTGAATCACTCTATCTATTTAAAAAACCGCTTCAAAATGTTTTGCGTAGTTTTAAAGATTTATGTATACAGTGACTTTGTCATTACTATGCAGTGATATGAATTCTAGAATTCAATAAACATAGGCACTTGTTTGTATAACGAATAAAGCTACATATGAAAACGCCGAAGAATATTATTTCTCCTAGCAAAATACCAAAACTCATTGCGAGGATTAGGGTCACTTGCCACTACTATACAATGATCCACCTCGGGCTATCAATATTCAGGCACTTGCAAAATTAAACTATAACTAGTTAGTATGTTTTTTTATTCTTGACTATGTACTTATTCTGTTTGATAATTATATGATAGAGACAGCTACAATTTTTTTCTATCCCGACCGTATCGTGTGAATGTCATTAGTGAGTATGATAATGATAAAGTTAATCTCACGCCAACATAAATGCAGTTATTACACGCACAACCTAACAATTTCGATTAAAAATTCTACCAGCGAACGAGAAAAAATTACGCAAAAAGTACTATCAAAAGACACCAGAGTACGCTCAGTACCTACAATTTGCAATCAAGCTCACCCCATCAAGACATCATCGAAAGTCGCAACTAATAATACAAAATTGGTTCTTTTACATAAATTATAATAATACAAATGCCCATCACATAAGTGTATATGCACCCGTATGTAGGTTGGTACACAACCTCAAATTACGGTAAAAGTTGACGCTAATGACTTTTAGGTAACGACCATTGGCTCCTACTAATGATCTGACGGCCAGCCCACTTTTTACCAGCGATCCGTTTTGGTAATTTACGTTTTTCTATACCACTACCGCTTGATGCGTAAAAACTATTAGGTAGGTGGACGTGAAAAAATAGGAAAATTTATGCTTTTTCACAGGGCGGAGAGATAAAGGTCGAATCTGGGGATTTCTTTTGTATTATACGGGATTGTTGTGATTTCACGACAGATTATATAATTTGCCACTAATTTACCTTTTTTATGGTTAATTTATAAATGATTTCGGTTGATTTGCTAAACTTTTTTCGTATAACACGCTTTTTAAATTTTTGTCTTGGGTTAAAAGAAAAACCTAATCACACTTAAACCTCGCTCATAAGAACCAAACTCAAAATAGCTGCTCAATCGAAGTATGTAGTTATGTCGAAATTACAAATAGTCTCATCAAAAATATTTGCAACATATTCAGTCCAGTGTGAGATCTATAAAAATATTCAATCGACTTCACTAAAAAGAAACTAAAAACGTTTCTATTTCTATACGTAGTCATGTTGCTAACTATTATTCCATAATGTTCTAATCACAGTTTACTTGCTCTCTATAGAAAAGGAAAAAAGCTCGTAGTACCTACGTAATTATGGTTGTTCCTTTCCGCTTGGGGGTCCTGTCAGAACTCTAAATACAAACAGTTTAACCTTCTCTACAGCAGCGTTGCGGCACAACGACACACCACTGCTACATGATGAATTATCCACCACTCATACGCACGAAAAGTTTTCACAAATCATTCATTAAGCGTACAGCTAAGGAGTGGACCATCCTGCCTGAGAATTTACAAGAATTCCTATTACTTGGAAATCTTCAATCATCATATTTAATTGTAGGACACTAGCAGATGAGACAAAGGTCAAGTGTTAGCCTATCAATGACGTAAAAACAGTTTGGGTAGAAAAAAGTTACATCCTTAAAGGTTTTAAAGGACGACGGCGCGGCCATAAATTTCCCTATATCAAATCGCGCACCCATGGGTACCTCCGAAACGCGTGAATAGAAGCAATTGTTTCAGCGTCATTTGAATTTGACACGCATGCGCGTCGATTAGTTACCGTGGTACGCTCACTACTGCCTTTCTAATACCCTCAATGATAAATAACCTCTGTCCGGCTTTCCGTTTTGGACCAATCTGTTATGAAGCATATTTTTAGAAATGATTTTAGAGTATGAGAAAATTAATCATAATCACCAAAATAATTCTTAGTGGTAGCCCTTTTGGTATTAAAATCTCTTGTTCAATACTTCTGATAAAATTTGGATATGTTAAGGTTCATCATGCTTTTCGGAGCACAAATGGATCGACTAGGCTCAGAAATTACCATACAAGAGGATGCTAGGTATTGTATTTCCTACAACACAGTATTGAATTTAGTTCAGTTCATGAAAGTGACAGCCGCACATTTTTTTCCGATGGATTTTTTCTCTTCTCCTGTTTCAGGTTTTCCTTCACAGAGATTGATATGACACCTATGTTACAAGCACCACGGTAACCCTAATGGTTACCGTGATGTTTGTAACATTAGTCTAGAACATTAGTCTTGATCGTCTAGTGTGCAAAGTTTGTACAGTTGCCTCTGACTACATAGGCATGAAATAAAGCTACCCGAATGAAACCTTTTTAGTCACATACCTGTAGCCGTGGTGCGACACAGCTGACTCGTATTTTTGAGGAGAAACATTTCGGGCATTAAGGGAAGATATTTACTTCCTACGAGATATGCTACAGTATGTGATCATTCTGAGTTTAAAGGAAGAGAGCAAAGACCCTGCCTATAGCAAGCGTTGCGATGGTAAAAAGGTAGCCATGGGCATCTCAAGCTTCTTATTTATTTTTTGCTGGACAATCAAGTGAGTCAAACAATGCCTTGGGTCATCATTAATCCTCCTTGCGTATGACATAGCCACTACATCGTAATAATTGCTTGCTTTAATTAACTCATGAGGTATGGACGAAGTACAATTTGTTAAGAACAAACAATGAAGTTATTTTTGCAGGTGGTATGCGAACGTAGGTTTAAATAACGGAATGTTATCACGGTGATTTTGTTTCCTCGTCATTTGTTTCTTGCGAACAACTTTAGAGTTTAAAGCCTAACGCTGAACGCAAACCATTTACTCTTTAAGTCAACTCTCTCTGATGTTAAAGTGCTCATGTTTACGGCAAAGACTAGTCGGTGATTGTAGATAGGACAAGGCTTACACTAATATGTAATACTAACTTTTATCCATCAGGGCATTGTGGATAGTTATTATTACCATAGTAAATAGCCTGCGAGTATGTGTAAATGAATTTTCAGTGAAACCCTTGCGGCCATTTTTATGGGATTAAATATTATTTTAACGTTGTTCCCAGTTGCATCTAACGATTTTACCATGCAACATGGTTCTTCCTTATCCTGCTTTTGTTTGACTTATACAGCTTTCATAGGAGTGACCACCGTCTGACCCCCAGGAAGGATCGAAAACCTACGCCAAAGCTTCGTCTGGTAATCAGTAGATGTACCGGCTTGAGCCCCTAAAGACTTTGAAATGTGCCCAAAATGTATCTAGCAGAATCTTAACATTCGAACAGCTTGTCTTCGTTTGTAGATAAGAATAGATAGGTAGGTGCATAAAAGTTGGTGTACATGACTTTACATCTTCACAAGTGGGGACTTAAAGAAGCGCCGGTCGGTAATTGTGGAGCTCCACAACAGACAACGATGCATATAGCAAAGGAGTGTCCACTCCGTCGTTTGCCTGAAGGAATTCGTAAGCTTCATGACCTCACACCGGCAGCAATAGACTGGCTTCGCCAACTGGACGTCAACATATTATGAGGACTCGAGCAGGGGCCATACGAAATGATGATGATGACATGACTTTATCAACATCTTTGTGTTCTAAGTCAACCTCACTTGATATTCGATACACCTACTTAACAACAGATGAGAGGCTGTTGTAATCTGTAATCTACAAACATCTACCTTTCTACACAATTTCTCTAATCTATGTGTCATGTACCCCGGTACCCTCCAGCCGAACTGCTATACATCAACGCGTACCCACGCCTTGATGAGAAGATGATGACCGTAATTTGCGACGCACCAAGACGTCTATGTCTCGTGTTTTTTCACTGAGCTCAGGTATCACCCGAGTACGAAATTACTAGTAATTTATCGCCCGTACACGGGGATAAGGCTGGTAAATATTTTCTTTAAAATATTACATATGGGTGTTGTGTTTTCGTGTTCTAAATTCAAAATTGAGTAATAAGTGGTGTCCTTTTTTAAGTTAGTGCTGAAATATTCTCATCGTTTTTGTATTTAAACCTTTTGTATTCCTGACTGTCAAATAATTATTAAGTTGCTTTGTAAAAGTTCTAATCCATACATCTATAAATAATAATCAATTTTCTGCCTGACTACATATTTGATAGACTTTGTAACTGAAAAATTCATTAATGTAGGCAGAACTTCTGCTGGGGGTAGATCTCAAATTGTCACCTTAATATTACATTGCAGCCATAGAGGGGTAAAATAAGAGATGAATGATAGATGAGGAATATCACAGATAAACTACTTCTGACTAAAAGTAAGCATGTAGTAATAAGTATGGTACTTATATGCAGATCTAAAGTGTGACTTGTATGACTTTTTATGGAAGAGGTATTACATTCAATATTCAAGTTTCGTATCGTATGCTATGGTGTAGGAGGCTTTCCAGTAATGATCAGCAATACGCATTAAATCCGATAGTTACGATCATATAACCCAGTTTTACAATGGAGTCATAGAATTGTTTTACCAATTTTACGACGGCCAGTTTCTCATAAGCCTGTAGTTAATACGATTACTAATTATTATTTAGCTATAGAAAGTATAGCTTGAATAAATATAATAATAGTATATACATACAATGTAGAATATAGTAAATTGTTTACTTATGTAAGTGCTTTGATAAATTACGCCGTGGCTTGCGTTGATTATGAAAAATATATACCCAACGTAATACTGCTGTAATGTTCTAGAATAATTTGATAGAGTGCCGTGGTACAGATTAGATAAATATAGATTAAAACAAGACACAGCAAAGTTGTTTTATGAACTTTAGATTAGTAAATGGTTCTAGTAATCTAATTCACTTTACTACTATTAACATAAACATGTTTTACTGATGGATCAACTTCGAAAAGCACTTCTTTCAACTACTTAGTTGTTTAATTTGTAGGTAAAGAAGCCATTCAGTGTACCCTTCCATGGTTTATTCTTCTTTATTAACTCCGGTGATCTTCTTCATCCTAGTGTTAATCCCAGTCGCATCCGAAGCTTCTTAACTTGGGGATCCGCTTTACCAGTCTAACTGTGGATTTAGCTAAATTAACATTTACTGTGAAGCGACTGCCATCTGACCTCCACAACGCAAAGGTGATATCGAAGCATTGTAGATCAGTTTTTGGACTTTTGAGGACTCCAACTACCCATAACTACTACCATTGCAACTGGGACCGATGGCTTATCACGCTCTCCGAGCCACGACCAGACCAATGCAAATACCCATATTCATGCATACAAATATTTGTACTAAGGATGGGATCGAACCCGGGCTTCCTGCGTATTGGCTGCGTTCACTAACACTATGCCACAGAGGCTGTCACCCCGGTGTTTGTTCACCCCGGTAATATCTTCCTGAAAGCCTTTTACACTAGAAATATTTTATCGTCTTGTGCAAGGTGCCATCAAAATCCTCGGGACGCAGTTCAATTTCATTTGGAAGCTAGTTATCCGTTGAAGGACGAGGCTCTAGTGCAAGCCTGGAAGGCTTGGGATTGAGGGTCAGACAGCAGTCACTTCTGTAACAGCTATCATAAATGTAACATTGGAGGAGAAGTTGTAGGACAACGGATTCTGGACTCTAAAGGAAGTAAAATCAAAGAAATAACTATACACACAAAATAATCACGTCCACTGCCATAACAACAAATAGAGCATCAGCAGAAAACAGATACACGCACCAGCCCCTCTCTAAATGAATAGTAAATAAGTAGTATATAAGACGTAGAAATAAATATTTAAATAACCATTAGGTGCGCTAATAAAAGAGTAGACACTACTGTACATCAGATCTTATTATTCATCCCGCAATATTGCCCAAACTAAAGGTGCTGTGCTAAATATAACTACAATCTGTCAACAGGACGTTGAGAAAACCAAGGAATCATGATCATTTTGACCACTTTGTGTTGGTGAACAAAATGGTAAAAATGATCTTGATTCCTTGGTTTTCGAAGGTGTTTGTGTATTCGTGTACAAGCATTGGCTGCAACCGAAATTGATGCTCAGGATCATAATGGATGACTAACTGCAGAGATACTAAAGGTCCAGTCATTCGATGATGACGAAAATTGACAAATTTATATCATTTGAAAATCGTTAAATATCATAGCCTTATAAGTTCTTTCCGGATACCTAACGCGACGTTAATAACTAGAGGGTGTGATTCATTTCATACCTTTTTTTACAAACTTTAAATTATTCCTTTCAAATACCTTGAAATTATTCCTAATATTTTATGACAAACATATATTTAATTTTTAAGAAATATCAGGCCTGTAATCTCCAGTTAATATTATTATAATGAAGGCTTTTATATTATTTAAAAGTTACTACCTCGTGTCCAGAACAGCTCAACCAACTGTTTATTTTGCCTTTATTCCGATTCCGACACGGCGATTTCGTGGTTTTATACTATACTACATTTACCATAATGACCATTGCAAGGTAAAAATATCTACAAATCAAAAGAGAACCTAAGGATTGTCAGCATAGAGTTGTGTTTTCTTTGATGTTGTTGCATTAACGATATTTTAATTGAGTCGATCCTGACACAGAGTAATGATTGGATGTAACATCGATTTATTTCGACTTCTCGTTTGTGATTGGCGGTCGCGATAAGTTTATATCTATCGTGTAATGTTTTTATAATCGTCGTAGGTACTCAGATTTACAAAGTTTGTATACAATAATTTATAGATCAGCGAAGAACAATTTCAGTGATTTGTGTAGAACAGTTCCTAGGAACTGAGCCTTTTTCTTGATAGCACCTACTATTATATTAATTAATGTATATAATGACAGAACTACGGTATGCTAACGTTTTACCTGATATTAAGTGATAATTGCGTAGGCAATACAATGATATACATATTTTCGCCAGCGGTTACGTGGTACCTAGTTTATTAGTTATTTTTCTGTCCAATTTTTGCTTTCTTTTTTTACCGCTTATATGGTAAATAAGCACACGATCTTCCTGATGGGAAGTGGTTACCATGGCCTATGATTAAGCCTAGTGTACAGTGGCTTAGGGTGATAATGTACAAACCTCCAATGCCCTTTTAGAAGAACTCCATATTGTAGTTATTTCGAAAAACAGTACGGAGATCATTCCACGTAACAAATCGTCAACATCTAGAAATAGTAGAAATTATATATTGACTATAAAAGAAATTATTAGATTGCAATGTGATTTATGCTACACATTAGCCAGTAGGTATTCAGATATAATATCGTATTTAATCAACAATTTAAGCTGTTGAAATTGTAAGTGGATAGGTATTCAATTAACTATTCGTTAGTCAATTGGCACATAAGTCTCACAGGTGCAGAGGTAGTATGCGTGACTGCTGCGTAGAGGCGCCGGGATCAATTCGCATGTTATAAAATAAATAAATTACAAGAATTATGTTGCATTATTCAATGACATAATAATATAATGTCTAAAACTTACCTCGGCTTTGCTGTCTACCCGATAACTAGGTACTCTCCTCGCGTCCAGGGCCAAACTGAGACGCATAATCCCCTGAGATTCAACCAGATTCGACCCTAATGAGCCTCTGTCTGACAAATGGGTATTCGAGCCCGCCCTCTGTCGGCGATCAACGAACTATCTAAGTATTGATACACTTTGCACTTGCAGCCGTTTCTTTAGTTTGACGGTTGTGCGATCAGAGGGTGATTATGTAGGTATACCTTTGCGAAGATCTTTATACGGAAGTTCGTAATCTTTTTATTGATTTCAATCGATACCAGGTAAAAAGTTATACCTAGCTAGTTTCTTGAAATTGACGGCAGTTTACATGAATGTCACTCACGAAATAAACTACTTTGAATGGATTCTATCGTGATTTCTTTGGTATTATGACCATTAGGTATATCTCATTATTACGTGTGACAAAATATCAGCTAAAATGATATAGGAGGAAGCAGTCTTAGAACGATACCTCTGTAGATTAATTTGATTCCATTCACTTGTGTTTATAAAATATTGATACTATCGATTCGATTATTACAAACTCTAATAGATATCCGGCATTTTTACAAGTGTGAATATTGTCATTAACATTGCTTTCATTCCGATCAAATCCGGTCCAATGGCTCTTCTCTAAAACTTGACTTATGCGACTTTTATGAAAGAGACTTACAACTGACCTACCTACGTAACCCCGAGAAGAACCTGCACCAGGGTCCGTTTATCTTCGTCTTGTCAACCATGCAAACTTACCTTGCTGTTGGTTGATTGACTTGGATTTTTCCAAATAGTAATAAAATCCATACTAATATTATAAATGCGAAAGTAACTCTGTCTGTCTGTCTGTCTGTCTGTCTGTCTGTCGGTCTGTCTGTATGTTACGCTTTCACGCCTAAACCACTGAACCGATTTTGATGAAATTTGGTATGGGGGTAGATTAGACCATGAGAAAGGACATAGGCTATGTTTGGTCGTGATAACCGACATCCACGCGGGCGGAGCCGCGGGCAAAAGCTAGTATTGTATATGTGGAGTCACTTACCTACATAAGTTTTCTCATTTTCCTTCAGCATATGACACGAATCACACAGCAACAGCAACGTTTCTTAACTGTAAACAATGTAAACATGAACCAAATTTTAATATCAATTCGACTATCTAAATTCAATTTTTCGTCGTCAGCGAAATTCTAAGTTAAATTACGAACATCCGTCTACACGTGAGAGTCGCGAAAATCTTAATTAACAGATAGGCGGGAGTCGTTCATCATGGCGCTATGTGATAAGGGGAGCGCTCCCTGAACTCAGGTATCGCGAAAGTGATGACAGATAGATGATTGATATGTGATCGGTGATGAATAGTAGATTAGTGATGGTTTTTAGTTCATTCATGCTTGATGAAAACTATACTTGTGACCGTTTATAAAGTTAAGTAATAGTAAGTTATAGTTCTTTGTAGGTGCTACTAGCTATACCTCTGTCAATAAATCACTGACGTAAGCCATTGCTCCCGATCCTCCACCTTCTGCATCCAGTTTATACTCCTAGCCACATTTTTCAGATCGTTAGCTATGACTACTTATGATATTGCACTACATAGGGAAGAAGTTACCAATAACAAACTTAACCTATAAGTTGAGTTACTAGTCATTATCTCTACCAAATTCCACTTTATGTTGCCCAACCCTTCACTTCTAGGGATGCTCATTGGATTTGTTCCCGCGAGGTCGAGTCCCATTATGTCGAGTTCCCGCTACGTCTACTTTGAAAACTCAGTTTTTATTCCAAAGTCGACTTGAGTACCGCCACGTCGACTTTACAAATAATTGTACAGTCGTCCGCGTCAATACTTCGATTCAAAGGTGTTACCGGAGTTTCTTGTCATTTCTTCTTCGGCTTGGCTTTACTTAGTCATCGGCGAAGTGGACGGTAGGGTGTGGCATAATTATTATATTTGTTTGTTTAAAGGAATAAATGATTTTGACTTTGTCTTTATCAATACTAATAGTTGTTATTTGAAATCATAGACCAACACGGTGGGTTGAAAGTATAGCGCGTCATGAGATAGTAGAGTGTTTGCAATAAAAATCGGGATTTTTCCAAAAAAATGCAGTGTGAGACCATGCTTGGGACTTCATTTTGTCTTTTAATTGGCATCTATTATCTAGACCGCGGCTCTGATAGCTCGAATGCTCATTAAATAATGCTTGATACTCGCTTTATTATTTAACTCGTAGTTATTATTTTATCTGAATCTTAATGCGGCCGTTCGAACAACCATAACATACATAGCATAAACTCACGCCTGTATTCCACGAAGGGGTAGGTAGAGGTGCTGGCACCCACATTTCGCCAGTTTATGTTTAGGTCCCAATGTAATAGGTGGCGAGCCTATTGCCATTAACCGGGCACTTATAAACCTGCGATAAATACACACATAACTTCGAAAAGCATCGAAAAGTCATTGGTGTGTGCCATGGTAAACCTGGGATCGAACCTGAGACCTCGTCTCAGCAATCCACCCATACCCATACCTCTAGGCTACCGCCGTTCGAACAACCACAACCTGTTAAAGCAGTATTACTTCAATCTGGCTTCTTGTTTTGCCACCACGACCTCTTCAAGCAATATTACAATAATATTGTTTAATTAGCAGTTTTGGGCCATAGTTTTCGTTCTTTTTAATCGTTCAGCGTCAAATATGACATTCTTTAAAAAATCACTCGTTACAAAAAACTAAGTTACACAACGCACCTGAGTGTGGACGCCCAGGTTGCTTCTCGTATTCTGGGGGGGAACTGCGCGAAGGAATGCTCGAGGCAAGAGCAAAAACTCAAGGGCACCTCCTGCCACACCAACCGTGGATTTTTGTAATTACACACTAACCTAAATGCTGTCCACCACCACCTTGAGAAGATATCGTCTCCGGCGGGCACATCCTACCTCATCTATCCTGGGTACGGACTACAACACTCCTTTCTCTCTAATGCTGGAGTGTGTGTGTGTGTGTGTGTACGTCAGAGACGATATCAGTTCTCGTCACCTCAGCAATCTTGAAGGTAGTTCCTCTCCATTAGTAGTAGTCTCCATTAGTAGTATCTCTCCATTCTATGGCTCCGTGTAGACAGCCACGACCATCCCCGCGTCTACGCGTCCCTCTGTAGATCCCACAGCGGTGATACTGAAACAGACCGACTCATGGAGCATATCCAAATGGCCTCAGACCTCGTGCAGCAGCAGATCCCATCCACAGAGATAGTCATACTTGGCGATTTTAACGCCCGCCACGCCGACTGGCCTAAGAAAGGCGACAGGACAGACCCGTCCAATTACAGGCCTATCGCTATCACCTCCCTCCTCTCGAGCGGTTATGGAGCGTGTTATTAATACTGAGCGACCGACAGTACGGCTTCCGCCGGCGTCGCTCAACCGGTGACCTTCTTGTGTATCTCACAAACCGTTGGATGCAAGCCATTGAGAGCCAAGGTGAGGCACTAGCGGTCAGCCTAGATATAGCAAAGGCCTTCGATCGGGTATGGCACAAAGGTCTTCTTGTGAAGCTACCATCTTATGGACTGCCTGAGGGGCTGCGTAATTGGATTTCCAGCTTTATGTCCAACAGAAACATCCAAGCCGTCGTGGACGGCAGCCGCTCGGACCGCATGGACATAAACGCTGGTGTCCCTCAAGGTTCCGTGTTGTCTCCGACCCTGTTTCTGCTGCATATTAATGACATGCTGTCCGATGACTCCATTCATTGCCATGCGGACGACAGTACTGAAGACGCATGTTACACGGGCCGTGCAAACATCCTCCAGTTCGAGGTGGAGAGAAGTGGCGAACAACTTGTATCCGAAATCGAGACTAATCTCTCGGGAATATCCGATTGAGGTCGACTAAACCTGGTCCAATTTAACCCCACCAAGACACAAGTATGTGTATTCACCGCTAAGAAAACTCCCATTTATTGTAGCGCCGTAATTCCTGGGCACACGGCTTACCACTGCCCCGAGTATCGGGATCCTAAGCGTCGACATTTCAAGTGACGCCCAGTACCGCAGTCATTTAGAGGGCAAGGTCAAGCTGGCATCAAAGAAACTTGGAGTTCTTAACAGGGCGAAGCAGTACTTCACTGCGGGGCAGCGACTTCTTCATAAGGCGCAGGTTCGGCCCCTCATGGAGTACTGCTGTCAACTTTTTGCCAGAGCGCCCGCACGTCAGCTTAATCCTTTCGACTCGGTGCAAAAACGTGCGTTGAGGCACGTCGACAGTCCCATACTCGCAGGCGATGTGGAACCTCTCAGCCTCAGGAGGGCCTTTGCCTCACTGTGTGTTTTCTACCGCCTATATAATGGTCTGTGCTCATATGAATTATTTGACATGATGCCCATAGCTACATTTTATCATCGCACCGCTCGCCATAGGCAGGAAATTCATCCCCACACACTGCATCCGAAAACGGTGCGGACCGTGCGGAATGAAAGGAACTTCATCCCACGCACGCTCAAGCTGCGGAATGAACTCCCTGCCGTGGTTTACCTAAGCGACTACAATATGGGGTTCATTAAGAGGGGCATTAGAAGGTTTCTTCAGGGTAGGCAGCACGAGTGTAAAGCCCCTGGTGTTGCATACGTCCATAGGCCACGGTAAGCACTCTCCACTAGGTGGGCCGTGTGCTTGTCTGCCACCTAAGTGGTATAAAAAAAAAGATTTCGGCCTTGGTTTGGTCAATCTTCCAAAACGGCTTGTCGCAGGAATTACGAAGCTTACCAAGCCTGGGCCAATGCGGTGACCGCACAGGACCAAAATACCAGCGTACTAAGAAAGCATTATAACTTTGCCTCCAGGTCCTTCAAAAGAGACATAGCATGGGCGAAGTCGGAGCAGATCGGTAGAATTGGCGAGAGGCTCGAGTGTCTACCTTCGGGAACTCGTTCTGGTCTCTTCCCAAAGTTATCGAAGGGAAATTCTGCAAGCCTGCATTTTCGCCTCTGTACATGGAAAATGATTGAGAAAGGCGATCTTCTGGACACACTCTTCGCGTTTAACTCGACCTTGGATGACGAGCGACAGGAACCGCCAACTACATCGCGGTGCGATAGCTGTATGCCGGGTATCCGTTTTCACCAGCGCTCAGGGCGTTTAGCACTTACGTCCCTCGTCCTCCTCGAACGGGCCTGATGGAATCCCTCCCATAGTGTTGAAGATGTGTGCTCCCAGAGATGGCATCGGTCTTAACGCGTTTTTTCCGGTTGTCTTACTCTTCTGGCGTAGTCCCGATATTATGGAAGACAGCGGTGGTCCACCAGACCCCTAAAAAAGACGACCGCTCAAGTCCATCAAACTACAAACCAATAGCCATTACCTCCGTTTTCTCGAAGATAATGGAGTCCCAAACATGGTCTCACACTGCATTTTTTGGACAATCCCTGTATTTTTATTGAAAACACTCTACTATCTCATGACGATCTCTCTATTTTCTTTTTTTTATTTCTTTCGTACCTACTGGGATAACACGCTAAGGTGTCCCCCCTCCGTATTGGTCTATGATTCCAAATAACAACTATTAGTATTGATAAAGACAAAGTCAAAATCATTTATTCCTTTAAACAAACAAACATAATTATGCCACACCCTACCGTCCACTTCGCAGATGACTAAGTAAAGCCGAAGAAGAAATGACAAGAAACTCCGGTAACACCTTTCAATCGAAGTGTTAACGCGAGCGACTGTACAATTAGAATTTGTAAGTCGACGTGGCGGTACTTAAAGCGACTTTTTCAACGACTCGACTAGGTGGGAATAAAGGCGAGAGTTTTCAAAGTAGACGTAGCGGGAACTCGACATAATGGGACTCGACCTCGTGGGAATAAATCGCTCATTGACCCTTGATAAGTCTCGGCCAGAAGCAAAAACACTTCACCTTTTGGGGAAGTGTAAGAAATAAATCAGGCAAGGTGAAGTCAAATTGACGTGTCCAGTATAAAAAAAAGGTAGGTGTAGGCTAGACTCTAACCTACTCGTGATTTAGGGTGGATACTAGCCTACTCCTGATTTACTTACATAATAAAAAGATAGACGCTTTATTTTACAATGATTATTATTATTTCCAACATAAATATTATTGGTTATTCAAGACTGTAGGCAATTTTTAGCCCTTTTTTTCCTCATACCAACTAAATCCATTCAGAAGACAGTAAGGAGACGTACTCAACTCACGCCTTCATGTTATTTCCGTGAATTATTAACTGCAGACGGAGACCTACTTAGAAACAGCACGCTATAAACGACATACAGTAACAAAATACGCGCGTGATGCAATGAAATATTACAAGCAAAACATGACGAGTCAAATTTAGGTACAACTTACATTAGGGTGCTCTATAATTAAACATCAATAGCATTACAAAAAGTAAATAAACAGGGTATGTGCGGGGGTCGAAGGGGGATCGGGAGGGGAGGGCGGGAGGTCTCGACTATGACTAATGTCCCGCGATCCGTCAGTGTCACTCGCGGGCTGAGGGGGGCGCCACGCTCGCCAGGGCCGGAGCCGCATATCCTTTCCGAATAATATTTACCCTACGATTTGATATACATCTCTATGTTAATAAGGATTTTCGGTTCATACAGGGTTGCATTCTTGATATGTAGATATTGTAAACGGTTATTTTAATATGAAATAGTTTTAGTCAAACAAATTAGACAGCACAAAATGTGAACATACCTTCACTAAAGTTATTTAACAACAGCAGAGCTTGTATCAATTAGGTTCTACATATCGCATATGTTTTTAATACGATTCAGGCAGCATACATGTCAACAACCCTCCTAAAAACGCAACCTATGAACATTTGTTAGCAGCAGGTGCCACCTGTGAAATGGAAAGTTATAAGAATAAGAAACAAACGAAGTGTGATAAGGCTTTCATTACTTTCTCAAACTGTACGTAATTCCACGTTGACATTGGATCCTTGGTATTGGGAGTACATAAACTGTTTTAACATGAAAGAAAATGTTTCGCAAGCCTAACATAGTTCGAAAAGATTTCTCTCCGTATTGACTATCTAAGTAACCCTTTATTTCACTATTAATTTAAAATATCTCATCTGACATCAGACAAAATACCACTAATCAAACATTTTTTTTTAAATTAGACTCACAAGATCATCTCATCACAAATAGGTACCTATTATTCATTTGAAATTTACATATAGTATGAAAGTGCTTCAATACATATTATTTACGACTCGAAAAACGGCACAAAACCCGTCTCTGTACAGTTTCTGGGTCTTTTGAAATTGGTTTCCGCGCAGGGCACCGGAGATACTCCGCGACACATAGCCCCATCTCTGGGGCATACCGCGGGCACAATTAGATAAAATAAAAAAAGAAACGAATAATCCCGCGCCCAACAAGATTGCTTTCGGGACTGGGATCGGGACTAAAATGTTAGATAAACATCAAATTCGCGGATTGAAGAGATCTAGTAATAAATTATAGATTTATTAGATTTCTAAATATAAGTGTAATATTTTAAAATAGATTTTAAGACATTGAATGAGCGTAAATAGTAAAAACAAATAAAATTATTAACTACTTTGAGGTAGTCAAACACTTCAAAATTTGAGACGTTCACTCTCTAAACAAAAGCTTCTGAAAAGTCAGAGAAAATGTGAAAATCAAAAAGCTCTTTGACTGCAATTTGGTAATCGCGTAAACTGCTAGACAGCCATAAATTGTGGAACCAGGTTGTTTTCAGTTACAAGAAATACATTGAAGTGTTTCAATGATTTCTTATTAATTTAAGTGTAGACCTACTTATATTTTTCTATTGTATATGGGACTAATTCCACTCACACTATCTAACTAATGTCAACTCAGCAGTGAAAAACCCATGAAAACATTGTACGTGACACGTGGTGAGTTTCCAGAAAGTCACGCCGTCGTAGTAGGTACCCGAATTGAAGTTAATCAGAACAAAATTTATAGTAGTGCATTGTATTATCTGCTGTCGGATGTTTATAACATGGTTAATTACAGTTTTGTACTTGAATGTACTTAATTCAAATTATTTGTTAATATTAATGTGACACTCCGTCCTATAATCCGTAAGTACTTAGGTAGGTATTGCACTCTTAGGTACTAGTGTTTGCTCATAATTTTCCTTTATTAATTACATCTGATTATGATATTGCTTTTACGTATATACAACAACAAAATTCATGAGCATACATTAATCAAAACGGAACATTTCTAAGCCGTCGTATTATTTTACCTTCCGTTTGGACTTTTTACACAAAAATAACTTCCAACACATAAAGCCTACGTGGAATTTAATAACAGAAGGCGGACATACAACAAGCGAACAGCGATTATTCATACTGATTTTTTTTCCTTTTAATTTCATCAAATTTATTTCACTCGAACAAATGGACTATCATTAATTTAACATTTACGGTATACGATTATTTCGCACTGACTACCCTCCCGGTACAAATGAGCCTGTGTAATGCACACCTACATTTATAAAATACAAGCTTCCGGTCGTGGTTTCACCTCAGAAAAAAATACGAAATAACAACATTCTCTTTGGGAATGTTATGGATTTTTCACTGTTTACACGACACATTTGACAGAAAATATACTTTTTCTAATTTTGTAGATCTGGTACTGAAAACTATCTGAAGCTTGTTCTATTCAGTGTCATATGACCCCCTAGCCAGATACACTGATTGCTAAGGAAAAGGTATTCAATAATAATAACAGGAATTAACGCGATCATGGTATGGGTAAGTACGATCAGCATCAAAAAGATGTTGACAAACAGAGTACTCAAAATGATCATAATTTAGTTTTTATGACCCCCTTCCAGTTGAACGATTGTTCTAATATTTAATACAGACCTTTAGTTCGGACAATAATACCATATAAATCAATAAAACAGTTTGATTTGCTCCTAATACAAGAGCTTTGAGATCGTTTTGAGACTTTGTCGTCAAGATATTTATGACATTGACTGTACAAACGTACCTTTGATTTGCCTGACGTTTCGACCAGGTTACACCGGCCATAGTCACAGGCTGAGGATCCCAGACTGAAAAAAATAGTAAGTGAAAGGTAGTTGAAATAGATTGGATGCGGAAAGCGGAGGATCGGATAATATTCTATAAAAAATTGCAATTAATTATTTTTCGACCTTAGTACTTTAGAAAAAATACGCAATGTATCTATTTATTTTTACAACTTCGACTTTGATTTAAATTTTTAAACTCAATTTCACAGTTTGCCATACAGTAAATCTAGTTTTTGTTTTCTAATTCAAGCTGTGGATCATTATTATGTATATGTTGCAACTAGGTACACATAAAGTATGGTCGTCTGAATTTGTGCATTTAATATTTTCCGAAATATATGTCTTTCATTTCCTCGTCCTGTCAGGGAATGAGAATCGATGTAAAATGCTCGAGTATTTGTTTTAGGAAGTTGTTGACAATAGTCTGTTACTGTAATAGTATTAGATTCTAATGCTTATGTTTTTATGTATGTACGTATGTTTGTGTATGTGTTTATTGAATATATATTTTTTTTTTTTATAAAAAGAATATTAGAACCTTAGTTACTAATATTCCCTCTAACCCCTCCAGCTAAGCTAAATTGCTTGTGTTAGGAGTGGGTTCACGTCGGTAGTGTAATGGCCAGGATCGAACCCGGGACCTCTCGATCGTAAGGTCGAGTCCTTAACCACTAAGCTACCGAATATTTGTATATATGCAAATACACTACACACACAATTCGTGATTTGAAGTTGATGGCTTCTATAAAATTCTTGAACTAAAACTCAACTACGTAGCTGATTTGGGTTGAAGTCATTACAAGTCAAAATAATTTAAACTAGCTGACCCGACGAACATTGTACCGCCAATTTTTTTCCGCCCGCATGGCGTCAGATACCGTTCCCGCTGCAAGTTCTACTATATTAAGCATATTGTATATGTTTGACATTCCTCTTGAATCACTCTATCTATTAAAAAAACCGCTTCAAAATCCATTGCGTAATTTAAAGATTTATGCATACATAGGGACGGACAGACAGCGACAGCTACTTTGTTTTATATTATGTAGTGATTCATAATTTTTTTTAAAAGTAAGAATAGGGCTCGCAACTCATTCAATGATAAATCACGCACGAACTTATGAAAGTTCTTGCTCCAGAAGATTGAGATGCATTGGTACTACGAACTTGCAACTACAAAACTACTCGTAGCACGACTGTGATTAGAAACGTTGTCTAATAAGAAAATGAGATGAGCTATGAATAAAAATGTGTAATTATGCTATTGCTACGAAGCGTAGCGTATTTTCGTAGCAAATGATTAACCCTTTGACTTAATTTTTAAATAGTTTAACGTTCGTAGCAGGCGGTATAAGATCTGACAGAAATAGTGTTTTAGCATAAAAATATCTGCATAGCTACAGGTGTATAGGTAATTCATTTGGGTAAAATAATTTGTGTAAAAATTTACAATTAATCAAAATAAAATTGGTCATCTAACGGTCATAATAATATTTTTATTGATTATGTACAAACAGTAGCTCTTCCTATATAATTAATTAAAATTTTGTGTATTGAATAAACATGCGCACAATGGGATAAATAATTAAATTAATTAGTAACGTAGCACAAATACGGCAAGTTTTAATTCAATACCCATTGAAAGGGAAGTTAGCCGTTCAAAAATCAACCAACTAACATTCTTTATAAGTTTCATTTTTCACTGCGAAAATATTTTCGGAAGCTTACAAAATGAGATTTAGCATGCACAAAGCTGAATAGACTTTATATATAAGGCAGTAAATATCAATTTTACGTAGCGTAACATTAACAGAAGATTTTGGAATCTGATCGGTTGGTGATATTGCAAAACTATGTTTATTGTCATGGCCCTAGGTCGAATTTCCTAGTAAATGTGTAATGTTTTTCCCGCCCCGCGCCTCAGTGCAGTCCCTTAGACAAATGACGTAGCATTTGTCCAAATGATGGCGCGGGCGGCGGAGAGAATGAATTTAAATTATCATTCAGTGGTACCAACATACAGTGCAAGAGTCTCCAAATTCGGTGTTGTGTGGGTGCACCACTACATTCCGTTTAGAAACCGAAAATTTATATGCGAATCTGATAAGAATCTATCTATTTCCTATTGATCAATTGTGTAATGACCGCCATTCCTTTACATGGCGAGTCATAATAGTTTCATCAATGGATATAGGCAAATATTAACCTTATCATATAATATCAGGTACTAATAAATGTAGCATATGATGGGTTATTGTGCTCTGCATTCTCCAGTGGAAAAACAGTCGAGTTTATGTCTATATATCTGAGTACATGTATGAGACTTCAGTAACCAGCCTATTGGTTAAACATAGAGTCTGTAAAGTGTAGTATATCATCTAGAAAATTTAATCTACCTCTATCAACAATTATTTATTTTTAAAGGAAACGACAACAATACTGTTACATAGCGCCATCTATGATCTAAATATAGAAACTAATCACAATTTTCAATGTACCTATTCATAAATACGACCGAATAATCTATATTTACTACGTTGTACCTATAAACACTATGAGATGTACGAAAATAATCTTATTGTGAAACTAGAAGAAGCAAACGATGTATCTCAGGACCGTAGCCGTAGTATCGAGATCATATATGATGGACTCCCTTGCCACTAAGCTACCGATGATCGTTGTTTTCTATTCAACGTGTCTATACGATTGTCTGTTTTAATTCAAATCCCAAAATTTAAATATCACAAGTCGATCTAGATCTAGGCAATGAAAATAATACCCCAAGACCTATTTATTACTTCATAAATCAAAACGTAACATCAAACGTCACGACACAGTTACGTTACGTCTCTATTCCACGTTTCTAAATGGTTGTTTGAATTCTTTCTTTGAATTCTTTTTACGTTACGCTCTTTTTTGACGGTAAAGGAAATTGAGTAATGGAGGCGTCACAGATGGCATCATGGTAGATTGATAACGGGGAATGAAGAGCGCTGTTCTATTGTGCGGTCTTTGTTACAATATACCTACAGGTATGGTTTAGAAATTCACTTCCTCAACATATGGCAGTGTTTTTGGGTCTTGCGACTATTGGTTTTGGTTCGTTATGGTGTAATTAAATTAATGAAGACGTAAGTTTAGTTTATTAGCAAAGAACGAAATAGATAGCGGATAGAGTCCTTTTCATTGTTAAAGGTAAGCCGATTGGTTATGTTTATTTAATACTAACTTTTTCCCGCGGCTCCGCCCGCGTAGATGTCGGTTATCGCGACAAAACATAGCCTATGTCCTTTCTCAAGGTCTAATCTACCCCTATACCAAATTTCATCAAAATCGGTTCAGTGGTTTAGGCGTGAAAGCGTAACATACAGACAGACAGACAGAGTTACTTTCGCATTTATAATATTAGTATGGATATGGACTAGCTTTTGGCTGCGCCCGCGAGGATGTCGGTTCCCGGACCGGACTACTCTACACCTCCATGAACATTTCAAGACCAAGATAAGATAAATCCGTTCAGCCGTTCTCGAGTTTTAGCGAGACTAACGAACAGCAATTGATTATGCACAACCTTTACCACGATTATCTACAATGATTGCTGCAAACCCTAGAGAGAATTATAAATACTATTTAGAGAGAATTTAGAAACCACTATATACATTTACAGATTACGGAACATCGACAAAATAAATAGTATTTTGTCCCCACACCTCGAACTACTATCGAAGGGTCATCGTCAATAAATATTATTAACAAGTGTGGAAGAATTTTATTTTAAGTACCTACATAGATATTTTTATCTCGGCGATGCTAAGCCGTCGAAGTGCGTAGTCCCTGATAAATGAGCACAGAGACAGAAGAACACGTTTCCCAACTCCATAGCTGTAACAGAAAACAATCCCGTGTGGTGCCCAAAGAAAAAAAACAATAGCGTCGTGATGAAGACGTAGCCATTGTGAACAACGAGCGAGCAATATTTCACGGCTTTGTATGCCTTCAGAGCCCGATTAATTCTAGATATCTCCATTAGCCTATATGTAATAGCGTGATGAAACCTTTTGGATTCGACTGGTGTTAACAACAAGTGTGGGACGAAACACGCTTAAAATATCACTGTACACTTTTTGTAATCAATATTATATGTTCTTGTTCTAACAAAACCTCATGAATTAAATAAGAATACAGTTTTATCAACAAGAAAAAAAATATATCAACATAAATTTTCTATTTGTACCCTTCAAAGGACAAACGAATCGCGGTCCTATTCAGTGAGATTTCCATACTCACCTACTTTAGAAAGCAGGCGACATTATGCAAATAAAGTAAATTGAATTACCGGAGTTAAATGTCGCATAAGATAAAAACGACGACGCAATCTACAACCCAATGAGGAGACGTTGTATTAACATATTCAAACCCCTATTGAATATTTATATTATGTAAGATACTCCCCGACAACTGGTGTCGGCGCTTTACTCAACCTTGTAGCACTAATGGAAGCCACTATCTTTCTCCTGTACGCGTCAAAACAAAAATAAAAAATTGGATTAGCGGCCTACCTTTGTAGCGCTCTGCCTATCTAATTACAACAAAAAATACAACTGGATATCTGAGTGAAACAACTCAAGTATATAAAACATAGCCCATTTTAGATATTTCACAATGAATTTCGGGATTGGTTGTAGGTACTTATGTAAGTCAATAAATAAGAAGACAGTTAAGTTACTAAGATTAGGGATTGGTAATAGACGCCCATGACATCAGTTCGCTCACAATCAGGTGATAACTTATAAATTTCCATAATTTATAATTTTTTTTTTTTTTTTTTTTATAAATATTCCACAACATTCTACACAACGCTATCCAGACCCATGGTAAGCTTAATTAAGCTTGTGTTATGGAATCTAGAATGCGGATAAACATACTTAGATACTTTTTTTTTTGTAAATATATACATATTATACATAGAACACCCAGACCAATGCAAATATCCATATTCATGCATACAAATATTTGCACTGAGCGGGAATCGAACCCGCGCCTCCTGCGTGGCAGTCGCGTGCACTACCGCCACGCCACAGAGGTATAATAAGTAACATGAATATAATTATACCTTCATGATTCTTATTAGAATTTCTCAGCCCAATCCATAATTTTACTTTGGAGCCCGTAGCCGGTTTTTCGTAATCGGTATTTAAAAAGCAATAATTAAAAAAATACAATCGAGAACAGGATTACGAATCTCGCAAAATATTATACTATCGCTACGAATCGATAAAATAAATCGATACCATCACACTGCCATGGTTTTATAGTGCTTAATTACAATCCTTTAAATGAAGTTTATCATTAATTATGTTTTAAAAAACCTGTATAATTAACACACAAGTATTTCTGCCTGAATCGGCTGCATCAGTGGCTATCCGTTATGGTCATTCAATTAAATTTCATGCCACGTAAGGTAACTTATTAAAAAGTCATCAAATCGTTTACAGCCTAAAGGTTTCTTGTCTTCGTAAGACTCGGAGGTGTATTCCACTTGGTTCCATTAATAATTTTGTTGTAATAAATTCTAATCAGAATAATTATTTCGTTTAAATACTAATAGGAATGTTGTAAATTATTATATGGTTTTTTTAATAACATTCTTTGTAGGAGTTATTTTTAATTGATTGTTGATTAATGGATTTGATGAATATACAATTCAATAAATTAAAGCTCTGTAGAGTATTTATTACTTTTGGTGTTCGTAAATAAATCAAAATGAAAGTAAGACAATAGAAACTTTTTAATGGCCAATAACATTATATTTTATATTACAGTACTAAAAACTAAAAGAGCTTTCAATCATAATTAAAACTGGAGTATTCAGTGACTCGGAATGCTGAACTACGTGATATAAAAGTTAAGGCTTTGCCAATTCTGGTTAGTGTTAACTTAGGTGGAAGTAGCACACGTTTTGTGTTAGGTGCCTACTTGGCTTCTCAGTAATTCTCTATCGGTCGCTTAGTGGTTAAGGAGTTGGCCTTACGATCGAGAGGTCCCGGGTTCGAATCCTGGCCATCACACTACCGACGTGAACCTACTCCTAGCACAAGCAATTTAGCTTAGTTGGAGGGGTCACAGGGAATATTAGTAACGTCGGTTCTAATATTCTTTAAAAAAACGAACAGCAATTTAATTTTCATTATATTTTTTAATTTGTATGGATTTGTTGAAAACTTTCGACACAACTCTACGAAGTGTCAAGTGGAGAACCCCTCCTCCTGTGTACAGAGCGGAGCACACCTTTGCTCACCCGAGGCTAGAGGCGAATTTTGCAATCAGCACCGCTCATGTTTTAGTTGTTTATTTTACAAAAATGTAAGTATTGAAGAAAATATAATAAAGGTACATAATTTAACTAAGTTTGTTATCGGAGTGGTACCATGAAATTGGTGACCCCTTGACAAATTTATAGGATTTTTTTAAATCATGCATAATATTATTTCACATGAAATTAATATTAATATATATATCATTTAAAATTTTACGTACTTACTGAAATAATGTAATTACCTACCTGAAAGGCGATGTAACTACTGCGTATTCTATAAATGTATAAACTGACTTGCTTTTGTTTTGTAGGGTAACAGTACTAGCAGACAATTTTGAGCTTCGATTTCAAAAAAAAACTTAACTTATCTACGCTCCATCCATATTTAATTTCTGTTTTTTAACTATTATACACATTAATGTTTTAAGCCCAGACATAATTCTTTCAAATACCTACACAGAAAACTAAACTAAATTGATATAGTAGTTTGGTAAGACGATTGAATGAATATTTAAAAAAATATATGTATTACCTATCTAATATTAAGATATTCTAACCGAATTTATCAAGACTTCAACAACTTGTTAATAATATTATAATTTATTGCTAAGTGTAAGCAATAAATTGTAGTTTACGATATTTTATAAAATGTTAGAAATGGCGCTGAGATCTAAAAAATCACTTTGACGACGACGACGGTTAAATACTTATACGATGCAACAGGAATCGACTTTTTAAATAAAAAAGGTCCTAAACAACATAAAAATTACTTTACAGCAGTGATTTTTCTTTTCAGATAAAAACTTAGTATAGTTTTTATTACTTTTACAATAATTGAACACATAAGTAATAATTTTTCAAAAAGGATAATTTTTATTTTAAATCAAGTTTTATATACGTAATATTGAGTAAATTAATTGTAATCTAGCTACGTAAAACATTCCAATATTTGAGATTCCACTTGACAACGAAGTCGGTGTATGATAGGCTCATGAATAAATAAAGTGGTGTTTATGTAACGTTTGGCCGGGATTAAAATTCAAATATTCTGACAAGTCAATCTACGGCGTTCCCGGGCGGTCCCGGCCCGCGGACAGCGGAGCCATGCATATAACATAGTATATGCTAGACTCGGCGATCATTTTGTGATAACTCTCAACGTTTTAGAAGATCTACGTTTTTAAACTTTAGCTATTGTTTGAATGATTTTTTTAATTTAGTATGCTAATTATTCGTGGTCCGGTAGATTGGCAGTTAAAGCATTGTCCTTGTAAGAATAGGATCGCGGGTTCGAATCTCGCCTGAACCAGTCAAAAGTTTCTTATCTTAATTGATTAGCTATTACTATAAAAGTATATAGGTTTGTAAGTACAAATACATAATGCAGAAATCGACCATAATATATTTATAGTTATAGAAATTTTGCATTGCAATATTTATTTCGAACTGTAGGTGTATGTACCCAACTACTATTTCTAACGACTAATTTGTTGCAATCAGAATTTCACATTACAAATTGATTTAATGTACTTAGGTGGACCAATAAGACCATATAGTAAAATTGATTTGGATACTGGATAATAATATGATAATATAGTCTCTTTATACTATACTGCCTGTATGAGATGATAACACATTTGTATACATAATATAATTCCTATGTATCAGGTATGCTCATCCGCGTACTAGAAATCATATGACTAGCTAGTTTAGCTATGCTTTCTTTGTCTCTTTGATAACGCAAAGTCCCAGAAGGTTTTCTTTCAGTAATAAAATGAGTGTGTAAAGTATTTCTTTACTATATACTTTCATGTGGTTAGATCTACATCCCACTAGTAGCGTGGGTATTGAAATTGACTCCTATCATTATTTATATAACCTAGCTATCTGTTCATTCCGAATACGTAAATCTGAATAATCAATTTCATCAAGACTGACATAAAATTCAGGGTTATTGCAGGAAAGATAAAAATGTACCTCAAAATTTTATCTATAAATTTTACATATACTACAGCCATTAAACACATTCAGTGCATTTGCATACGTTTCTACACGGAGTACCTATGAGTGCGGGATTAATACTCTGTAATCTGGATCTTAACATTAAGCCAGTAGGAGATATGAATTAATTGCAAAATGTTTTAATTAAACATACTTTGTACTACTGTTAGTAATTATGAATTTGTATACGTATAAGATTATTCTTTTAAAAGTTTTATTTGAACAGTAAAAAATTGCTTACCCAGCCCGTCTGTCTACTGATATTTTAATAAAAAATACACAACAAAAGAAATGTAATTAAAAAACCAACTACTTTATTAACAAAAATTAAAACATCAAAATCAAACACAAAAGACGCCATATTTGGTCGACGGGCACGTAGTGGAACACGCACCGCTAACAGAAAATAAGGGACATAGAAAGACAGGAAGGGTCCGTGCGAGTGAGACGCCAATAAAATAGGCCCTCGGATAAAAGGGAAGGCGATAGTGACGCGATGATTGAACGCGCCACAAGAAAAATGATCACCCGTCAAGCGGCGACTGAGAGAAACTACCCCTAGCGGGCGAGACAGGGACAGAAGTACTTTTCGATTATGTGTACAAGAGGGATGGCAAGCACCAAAATAGGGGTGACGTACAGTGATGGATTATGCTTTTCTCTCTAAAGAAGGGAGGGGCTCACAGGTCGTTATGGAAAAAGCTGAGGGAAGTGGGGACCGACATGTGTCGGAGACGTAGACCGAACCGATGGTGGCCTTAATTGATTTCTGGATTAATCCAAAAATGTTTGTATTAATGAACCCACATGTAGGAGTAATGCATATAATTATTTAATATTTTACACATTAAAAAATAGTCTTATTATTCATTGCTTTATTTACGATTTTGATTTTATGTCAGAACAAAATGATTAAAAAATATATTTGACAGTAAAATGTGTACACAAAACATATTTACAAATTTTAATTTCTCATATTTTTACTTCAAAAGTTATTCACGTAATTTTTTTAATAAAAAAAATACCATGATAAGATTAATTTAAAATATTAAATTCTACAAGTTCTAATTTAATCAAAATCGTGCTTGTATTATGATAATTACGTATAATATATTATCATTTAAGCAGTATAAAAATGTGTTTCTAACTAAGTAGGTGCTAACGGTCAGCTAGTGCCCAACATCAAGTGACCGTCCCCGCATATTACAATTTTTATTAGGGGCACCTAAAATGCCACTCACAGTTATGCCTTTGTCCACTTGAAGGGCGTTTATTGTTTTATGCCTTTGTTGTGTTAAAATTTAAATCCTTAATTATTCATAGGATTGTTTTGGGCGACAATATTTTCACAATAGGCGCCGGTTTTGCAGGGGAGGTAATCGGTTTGATTAATAAATTGTCAAGTTGAATCCCGCGTTAGAATATAAATTGTTACCACAGATATTTCATCCCATTATTATTCGAGATCCCGGTCATTGTTTTACGAAACGTCATATCTCATTCTGTCACCTGATTGTTTTGGCTCACAGGTTTCAATGGGAGGTGTCTTCTAGTTTATGCTGGGAATTGAATGTATTAAGCTGTTTGCAAAGTGGGATTTATCATGCAGGATAACTTTTGTTTACCCATTTTCATTTAAATATAGAACTTAACATAAATTTATATGAGAAAAGGTAACACAAAAATTAAGTCTTCGTTAGATTACCTACAAACTTAGTCATTTCAACTGTTCGTTAGACTTATAAAAACAAAAAATGCAATATAATTTATTATATATTATTAAATGTATTCATAAAACAACATTTATAATTTGATATGAAAAATATCTACATAAAGTATTCCTAAACGCTATTATACTCCTATGTATTTATATAGAATAAAAAAAAACTTAAAAAATGAGATGTTTTCACAGGCTGTTAAACAACGTTAAATTCTGCCACTGTTGTAACAAATTAATTTTGACAAGAGGAAGATGTAAAAAGTTCCAAACAGCAATTACGTTTTATTGTAAGTCATTATATTAATCATCGGGAAAATTAATTTTTCATTTGGACAAATCGCCGAGTGGTCTCTACAAAATGTATTTTGTTTTTGATTGATAACTTGAGTTTCCGATAAGATTTGAGATGAGTGCGAAAGTGTTTATTTATTTATACCTATTATCTCGTTATTTTATAATTAATACAAGAACAACAAAAGTGAATTAATTAACTGAGTTAAATAATATTATGACTTTTTTGTTCTGATAATATTATATAAGTGCAGCTACAGGTACTTGTTGGAGTGTATCTATATTATAATATGCTACAATAATGAATGAAGTTTTGTTAATTATCAAGTCTTTGCACTCGTTATCTACTATTAAAATACTGTTTGAACGTTCATTCTATAGAACTTTCAAGAATTTTCATTTCATGCAAGTAATAAAAATATGTTCTGCGCAGGCGCTTCTCGCACAGCTATGCTTATAAATAATCGTAAGATGATTTGTATAGTTAGCATACTTAATGCTGTAAAAATTCCTTCAATCGTAAGATGTTTCTTTTACTACATCTTTAACACACTCTACTTATACGTACATATATATCTCACTCTTTATCTCACTTCTATTACCGTAATTAAAAATATATACCTATTAATTATTACAGAAAACTTTACAAAAAGTAATAAAAAAGGAAACATGAGTAGGCCGACGGCTTCTTTTGAATGAAATATGGTGAAAAAATATTAATTTTATGATCATATATGTTACTAACATGTGAATTATAAATGAAACTATCAATAATCAAAATAAATGTTCTTTGCCTTACATATTGATATATCATATCCAACAAACCCGTATAATATAACATTATTGCCAAGATGGTGCGTGGTATTCTTTTAGGGCTCACTAATCTGCTCATGTCCTTCCACATTAGCGTTAAAAATATGTTTTTAGAATATCCCACAATCATAACATGTTATAATAAATATTCATACATATATAGGTCACATGTTATGTGACCAAACTATATTAGCATTCCTTTATCAATTTTTATCACTACATCTTATTTCATAGCACATTTTTTAAGTATAACATCGTTCCTCAGTCCGTCGTTCAGTTTTATTCCACAAATCATTCTAAGGGCGCGGATCCATACCGTGGCATAAAGTCGTAATCTCGTCATATTCTCTGGTCTGATAGAGATAAAGTCGTAATCTCGTCATGTTCTCTATTATACTCTCGGATAGTGTGTATAATTATAAATTATGTTGAGGGTATTATACTGTTATACAAACAACTTAATTAGGTATATTTACATTCAAAGTATAATAAAATGTTATTACTTGTATAAAATAATATTTTCTACAAGC
Organism: Eilema sororculum; assembly: GCA_914829495.1. Classification (NCBI taxonomy): domain Eukaryota; kingdom Metazoa; phylum Arthropoda; class Insecta; order Lepidoptera; family Erebidae; genus Eilema; species Eilema sororculum. The sequence continues at coordinate 15,917,473 of OU618545.1, read as the reverse complement.
CTATATATCCTCACAATAATCCTAATATTATATTTACCTACTACTATACTGCTATATAAATACATCAGGCAAGAATGAGTGGCTTTTTTTACTCTCAATGTTGTTTTTGTCTTTTTTTTTTAATAAACGGATCATAAGAACATGTCAAGTATCAAATCGTGCATTTTCTCTATTGGTGATCGTTGTGTATAAAGATATAAAAAGGTTAAGAATAAAATTAACTAAACTACTTAACTTGACTATGCAAGCATGAAATTGAAAACGACAAACAGCCATGAAAATAGAACACATACCATGATAAAATACTTGAAATACCTATTCAATATGTTCATCGCCTCCAACTCATTTGCTTTTCTTTTCATATTCATAACACACTCTTACAAAACAGTAAAAATCAGTGAACGCATTGTATAATTGATTTACCGGTTATTGTCCGCCACAACCGTCTCATTACCGATTCAACAGAGCAAATTGTGCTACCTAATTACAACTCAATGAGTTAAGACAAAACAGTATTTATGTTCACCGATTTATCACACAATGAGCCAATGTTTCGGCCGCCTGCTTCTACAATAACTTACAGAACCTTAAAATCGAGCTTAGAACAACTATTAGCATTTAACAAATGTAGGAACGTCGAAATATGACATTGCTCGGGCACGGTGCTCATATAGACAAAAGGTGATGTATAAAGAAACAATTGGCTTTTGTGTGTCGCTTAATGAGCGTTTGAGCACGCGCTCTAATACATGCATGGCGCAGTCCCGGGTTCGACGCCGTTTCAATTAAAGACAGAATAGAAATTAAAGACTGCTTCCTGCGTAGTTGTCTTGATGGTTGTGTAATTGAGATGTTTTATTGCTGACGAGTCTATTGGCCTTTAGCTTGCTCTATATTAACTCAAGTGATGGAGCTTCTGTTAGTATTCGTGGAACTTATGCATGAATTGAGCTACTCAAGTCATATTCATACATTATTTATGATCTGGATCTAGGACTTGTAGGTCGTCCCTACGAAATGCTCGGTAGATGTTCTAAGGGATGGCATGCGTACTAATGACCTCACTCTCGGAGATGCTGAAGATAGAGTATGGTCAACTTTAGAAATGCCTCTTTTTTAAACTGATATGTTATGTGCACAAAGTTCATCGCAATGTATCGGTGCATTTGAACAAAATATACGTATAAAAATACTTTAATTTATTTGTAATTAATATGTATTTACGACTACCGGTTTACTAAGAGAGGAAAATGAAAAATATTTTTACAAGGATCATGTATTTACTGAAACTTTGTATTTTTATTTCTTTGTAGAGATTCTACGTAGCAAATAATAAGCATAAACATTCGATATTCATTCGAATTCCAAAGAAATTAATCATAGAAACTTTGTTGACACCACGAATCCATTATACATGAGTACGCGATTATTTTGATGGATTCCATGAGAATATAAGCATCAGTACTCCCCTAAAATCTCGAAATCGAACAAAGGGAACACGTGAGACTCCCTTCGCTTCCAAGGCTAATGTTCACCCCACGGAGGAAGGAGATGTAGAGAAAAATGCGTATTTATAGCAAATACTCGTACTCAAACAGTCCTACATTGTGTACGAGTCAAATAAATGAGTCTCATTTTTCGTGCTGTCAAAAAAATCTGAATGGAAAAGAAAACGCGGCGGCGAAAAAACGGCAGGCTGCGGGCTTTTTATTTCGTTCTTAATGTAATACTGATTTGGGATGTTTCAGATTAATTGTGTCTTACCTGAGCGCGGCAAGGGTGACGCGGCTGAAAGAGTTCTGCGACGCTGATCGATCGCGCAGCGCAGATTGAAAGGAAAGGTAATTATTCATTTGGCGACTAGAATAGAACACTTTTGTACCATTATCTTGGGCTTTTTTCGATACTTCTGCAAGAAATTTGCAAGTAAATGGATGGAGTGACACGGTGATTTGTTTTGTTGGACGCGATAGACTTCCCACGAATTCGATTATTGCTCCTTGCGTGTGTACGTTATAGAAATGCTAATGTACCTTTACCAAGTCAAGGAAACAACTCATATTATCATATAGGTGCCTAAAATTGCACGTACTTTGAATTTAGGCATACACATTTAGGTCTACGCTACCTATGAATAAATATCGAACATGCAACCAAAATACAGCGTATTGAAAATGTCAATGCATATTGTATCGGCTTTATCTATAAGTTTTTCGATCCTATGCATATTTGGTTGGAACAAAAACTAGACAATTGAAAAATCAAACAGCGAAGACACTTTCGAAAATAAAGCAAAAAATTTGCATGCCAATACACCGACAATGGCGGCAGGGAACCCGGAAGATTGCATAATACAGAACAATGAGCTAGAAGCACATGTTATCCTGACCTGATTTCACGAAATCCTATTAAGGGACTACTTCAGACGCCAGGAGCCTTTGTCTCCACAACCTTTTATGATTTATGTGACGTTTCTTTGATGTTTATGGCACATGCCTCATTTAAATACGTCGACTTGTGCTTTGCACATTTTAACGCTCGCCCATAGTGATTTTTTCCAATAGAACTGTGCAATACGTGCACGAGTCCTTAGCATTTGAATGAACATTTGGTTACCAGATTAGTTCTCTATGAACCGAGACTATACGAGTGTAAACAACAAGTCACATTGACTCATTAACTTCAATTCCTAATGCGTTATTCTTTGACAAAACAAGACCCTATTTACATCTGAATAAGCGAGTATACTCGCTCATTAGTATGATAAAATAATGTTCGACCCTGTAGCATTATGGCAGACTTTCTCCATCGTTACGTAACCGAAAACCAATGATTACGGGCCTATCTGCAGGAAAAAAGTTGAGTTTAAAATATCAAAATGAAGTCTTCAAGTGGGTTCGACGTTGTTACAAAATTACAGGCAGCTAGGCGGCGAAAACTGGCAAATTATAGTCTGGAACCGCAGACATTGGCCGCGGTTACGGTTCCGAGCGGACGATAGAGATCGCGGTGATTGCCTGCCCGACTATTGTGAGCGGACCATTATGGTGACTTAACTAAATGCTTCGAAGAATATAGGCACGGCTTTAAATGTTACTTTGTTGATCTCTCATCTAGGAAAATTATATTACCTAGGTTCATTTATAAGTTATAAAATCTGTAAACTGTTTAGTTCTTAAAGACTTAACCGGTACACGTGCGGTTGATTGACGATCCAGGCTTTAGTGCAGATAGGTGGAAAAGTAGACCTTATGCTGTAAAGCAGGTACGTATAATACTATCAAAAGACAAACAAGCAAATGATAGGTACTCATCAGCTGTCTGTAGGGCCTACCACACTTACCATTGCACAGGCTGTATCACTACCAAAGCCTTATGAAAAGAGTGCAGTCTATTTTTTATATTATTTATTTATTTATTTTATTCTTTATGTACACGTAAATTACATTTATATAAAATAGTGAGAAGAGATGTACAAAGGTGAGCTTAACTCAAAGTTGAGTTTTCTTCCAGCAGATTTCATTGAATGTTTCGGTCAAGGTTAAAGCTTACGTAGGAATATGAGTGTAAACGTGTTGTTCTATTGATAAATAACATGAATGTATGAATGAATTTTTTATAGCATTTATTATGCTGTTAAGTTCGAAAAACATTGGAAAAAATTAAATGCTCAAGTGAGACTCGAACTCACGACCTTTCGCTTGTGAGTGTGTGAGTTCGAGTCTCACTTGAGCATTTAATTTTTTCCAATGTTTTTCGAACATGAATGTAGACTTATTGTTGTATCAATAAAGAATATGTTATTTACAAGGTGAAAATAACACGTCATTTAGAGCGTCACTCCGTCACATACATCCGACGTTGAATTGAGGTGGCAAAAGACCATTATTTTTAAAGTCTTTGGAATAGGTTACCTATGTGTGGGAAAATGACAATATTTCATATACCTAACGTCAACTAGTGAAGGCTATCCGTACAATCAAAGGATTTGTTGGTACAAGAAATGGTTTTGGGAGTCGCCAGTATTGAGTCATGATAGATCCCACGCTGAGAAACATAGATACAATATATTAATATCAATCATAGAGTCCGTCAAGTCTTGCATACCTCCTGTAAAACTGGACGCAATGAAGAAAAAAAAATGGAGTGCCCTCACCAAGTCCGACCCTGTTTTAAAACTCCAGAATTTGCAGTAGGCTTTTCACAGAATTCCAATCTGATGAACACTGTACACGTTACATTACATGCGTCTGAAACCACACCTTCAAGAATTTTGAATAAATATTTTAAGCTGCCTGTGAAAAAAATTCTGGAACTTTTTTAACACTCACAATAAAATCAAGATCGTCCACGGCTCCCGCCTTTTTATCCCAAGTCAACTTCAACCAGTTAATAAAATAAAATGAAACACTGTGTTTATTTTTTTAAAGTTCAATGCCTTAAAATCATCAGGTTTAGTTATCCAAAACGTCTCAATACCCAAGTAACGAGTTGGCCATTAATACAGGGATGTATCGCAAGATAACTTTATTCTGGTAGCCGCCTGCTTTGTATGCGGCCGTCCATGCGTCCGTCATTACCAACAAACCATCCAGTATTTGCGGTCGAACCATTCAATATTAGGTCTTATTCGTTAGTCAACAAAGTTCTTGTAATATGTCTAATTACGTTTGCAAGCGCAGCCCTCTCGCTTTTATCTTATTGGTCAACCATTACTCCTAAATTTAAACTCTTCATTATAATGCCGCAGTGAGAAAACTCGCGATAACAGGCTGGGTGAATAATATATAGGTAATGAATTTTGATAAAGGTAAAACACTTGAGGATAGATAAATATGACGTGTTAAGTTGTTGAGAGGAAATACGATCGAGATATCGATACCTCAGTACCTAATATAGCTAAACTTTTTTTAATATATCCGCCTATTAGAGGCCTCTTTGGAAACGTTCTGGTATGGCGACAGAGCTAACATTTTTGAGGAATTGGCTGAATCTATAGGAGTAGCACTATCTAACGTTATTAACTTTAAGTAGCATTATGCTGCCTTTCCTACAGTCTGTGAGAATGTCTTGGCTTGTCCAACTAGCAATACAGAAACAACTGTAATAATTTGGTTAAAATTTCATGCACATGTAGGTAGATAATTTTTTTTTGCATTAGAATAATGTGGCAGTGGTAACACGAAAAAATTTTTTTGTAAATGTGATATTTCGTCTCGATTACACAGTTTGAACAGTATAAACAACAGGTATACATCTAAACATGTTGAACTTAAACATTTTATTAACTCACCTTACATAATGGGCAGGTTTCATGCTCAACAACAGTAATTTGCAGAGGGCTATCTAGAGGCCGGGCCATCGTTGATTAGGGCACGGCCGCTCGATAATGCTATTTATCCCATTCAGCTTATGCGCAAAACGGCCAAAGACTCAGGTTATTGGCGTGTAGTTGACGTGATGACGTGACCTGCGCAAGCGCTGTTGGCCGAGTCTAATAGCGCACGGAAAGTTTTAGCCATGTCTATGGAAATGTATGAGAGACGGAAGTGTTAGGAGATTGCTGACCTCTTGGTATTATTTTCTGATGGATATCTAGATAGTTTTGTTTGTAAATTTTCAATGTTAGTCGTAAACGCATCATATCAGCAAAATTTCCTGAAATTTACCACTGGAAAGCCATGTAAACGTAGCGTTCTTTGATTGATATCAAGATAAAGGAGATTATTAAAACGGTAATAAGTACTCCTAAGTACAATTAAGTACTAACCGTAAGACATAGCACTCGCCACTCTCAATTATGGACCCCGGAATCTAAGGTGGAACCTCGGATACAACACTGAGATGATGATAATGACTCGCTTAAATTTTTGATACATGCATAGCACATCGTCAGCATACTTCAATATTTAAACATTTATAAATATTGTAATAAACTAACTTTTGAACTAATTACATATTAACTAATGAATACCAATCTCTTATAAATATTCAATTAAAGCTACCTAAATCGATAGAATACCGCCAAACCAAAATCGATTACGAACAGTCGATACTCTCGTCCCGAGAGGAGGTCGGGGGAATGGGAACGGTTGTCTCTGCACCAGGCGTTGACTAATCGAGGCGCGTCCGCGTGGAATAAGACTGATTGCACCACGGCTCGCCTATGCCTGCCTGCTATGTGGTTCGCCCAGCCCTCCTACCTACACAAACCGACATTATTTAAGAAATCAGCTCGCTCAAGCGGCAACAAAGGGAGTTTTTACCACCCACGCTACGTGTTTTTGAAAGACTTATTACGTAAACTAAGTCATGTGATTATGGAAAGTTAAACTTGCCAAATGCTTTGAAGATGTTTTTTATGATTAAAATATTGAGATAATTTTACTTTCTTCAATTCATAAGGCCCTCCTTAAACAGTTTTTTTATTTATTATATAGCAAGGTAAATCAAAATATTATACGTGATGAGTAAATCTGATAGATTTACGCTGCACTAAGTATGAAATAGCGTGTTTTGTTACAATCTACTCTCATATTTAAGTACTGTACGTCACTTCACGTTCACGTACTGTATGTCATAATAAAATTGAAGATGAATGTGAATAACTGATTTTAAAATTCGTATGCTTGGATAAGTTGTTGTTGAGAATTAAATTGAGAATGTTAAATGACTTAGTGTTAAATTTCATTCAGATCTGTTTAGCCGTTCTGTTGTGCTTGAGTAACAAATATCTATCCATTCAAGCATTGGTATTTGTAATAATATTAAGATGTGCATGCAAGCTAATTATAATCTGAATTCAAAATAAAGTCGCAGACAATTACTTTTCTGTCAAAAGGAATGTTAAAGCACATAATAAATCGTAGGATATCTAAAAATACCAAACAAACATCACACGGCGACTATCACAGTTTAATGTATTGGCATTACTACCTAATAGCAGTTATTCAGTTCTTGATAAAGTAAAGACATTTTACATTCATATTACTGACACCTGTAAGTCCTTATTTATAAGTACGAGTAGGTTTCGATCAAGCTAGTCAGATATACCTACCAGCAAGCACAAAAGTGAAATTAATTGAACACTTAATTAAGCGTATTCAATTTATATCCATCGCAAATCACTGGAAGTAATGGACTTGTAAGTGATTGGTGTTATTAATCTATAATTTCCACTCAATAAATGAGCCATATACGCCCACTTCCCTCAATCACGTCCGTTGCATTTATGTTTATATCTCTTTCTTCTGTATTGGGAAAGAAAGGGTTATAAGATTCAGGCGAAGGCTGCTACTAATGTATTACGGTATAATTATATGACTTGAGTTAATGGTAAAACGCATCACTAAATTCATAAATCGACTTCCAAGCAAGAATTGACTTCTTTAAGTACTTTTAGAGCAAAGAAGTGTTAGGAAGCTTGTTCAGTTTTTGTTATAATGATATTCATTAATGTATGACGTATTATCCCTCAGTTATTTTATACATGAATAATTCTTTAGTTTTTCATTTTCTTAACCGTAAACCATGGTGCTACCATAACAACAAGGTCTATTACTACGAGTAGCTATTACCTAAGTTTGATTGACTGACGATGCTCTTGCGCAGGTTTTCTCTTGAAGATGGAAGTCAGTCGTTCCCATAAAAATCAAAATATATGCTTGTTTCAGCTGAGCACACTGCCGTGTGCTTAGATATGTACATCAAATCGTGACAAGGGGTAACCCGCACCCTGGGTTCTAAACTCGGTTGAAGAAAAAGAAAAATATCTGGTTGTCAAATTTCCGCGTGTAAACGACCCACTATAATACATGACATAATCCAAAACAACTAATTCTAAAACCGAACCGAATCCCATAATCCACACAGAACATAATTCGTCGGAATGTTTACATTATTCTGGCGTTAATTGGTCGTTAAGGTTTCAAATATTTTAATAGTCTACTTTTATTGGCGATTTATCAAATTTTCGATTTAAATAAAACAATTAACAATTATTACATAGGAAAGGTAGTTTGCGTCTGGGCGGGCGCTTGCGGAGTGATGGTGAATACAATCGATAGTGACAAATTGGTGTCGACACACGAGTGGAACGGCTGTGCACAGGCTTCAGACAAAACTGTCTTAATGAAAATGTCTGACAATTAATCGCAACATTGTAGAACTGCTTACTAGTGAAAATAACTGCGACTTAGTTCAGTATTTCATTGTATCTAATAGGTATGTAAATATTATTGAATAAAAATATAGCAACCAACATTTTTATCCAGGTTCCCATGAATCGCGGGAACGGAGTCACTGAGTATTATGTTTTCGAATTTTAGCTTTAGAACTTTATACCACAAAATGAGTGCTATGAAAACGCTTAATCTATAAACGAAGACGTTAAAATTAACTTTTTAAAATAGGATAACTAATCATCGCAAATTGGTATCATAACTTAAAATCAAGTTATTTGTCAAAAAGAAACTGCCTTAGTACAATTTAAGACTTATAATCGATTTAATCTTTTTAATTTTTATGCTAAAAGTCGCTGGTGTGTATAAAGCCCGGGGTACACGCGATCGGTATGCGCCGTGCAGTTGTAACGAAACGCGATGCGATTGCATGCCATAGTACATGACTCAAATGCCCGCATGCCGCATGCCGTAGGGTGGAGTCCCCTATTATTGGACTGAATTATTCACGTCATGAGGCTCAAGTGACGCCCGATTTTAATCTAACTTCCTGCCTATGATTTGGACATTGTTACTTTTGTTTTAATGTAGAAGATTTATGAGAGTATAGAAAACTGTTTTAAATGTATTTTTAACGAGATCAGCTTGACTCTTTAATAGGGTACGAATACTAGGACTGTTGTCAGCAGTTCTGTCTACACATATAAATATCAGCCCCACTTACCAGGTAATAAGGGCTCAGTTCATTTGCGCTGAGGTAATCTTATGTATCAACATTCTAAGGTAAACTATTTAGTTAAAACCATGCCCAACAATGTAAAAAGTAAAATATTTCTTATTAAACTCTCAGTAGCAATGGCATCCAAAAACCTTAACTATTTTTATAAATCTGAAAAAAAAAATAGTCGATATATTTTAATCCTGACATTACTCAAGAAATATCGTGAGCTAGCTCAACAATAAAGGGACCGCACTCGAAGTTCCTTTTTATCGATGCTAAATATCGAGATGTTATTCGAATCAGCTCAGATTGATGGTCGCTCGGATATATTGCATACCTATCAGTTTTATGTTCAGGCACTTACTATTAATGCCTTCAGAAATGCACAGCATTAGTTAGCATGTCGATTTAGTCATTGCCGGTTTGTTTAGTGACGGGCAAATCGTTATTAGATTACTTTAAATGAACGTTTAATTCCATTTGAATCGATTATTTTGGGCTCCTCGTTTAACTTACTGTGCTTGAGTAATATAGATATTTATTTATTGTTCGATTATAAACACATTATTTAGTTGAACCACTTAATTATAAGAACCGTAAAACGATTGACTCTACCTTAAAGCGGTTTATTTAATTGCTATATCAGTTTCATCGTAAATTGATGGAGAGATTTTGCAGAAAATACTATTTAAATTTATTTTATTATCATTATAAGTATCTTTAAACGGATAGATGACCTTGTACTGGAATATACTTACAGTGAGCTTATTGCCGTAAACCAGGCACTTTTTCATGACTTCATGCTGTATTGAGTTTGAAAACGCTTGTCGACACCTATTTTACAGAGGAAGACGCATTTGTCTTTTTTGTTGAAATAAGTCTATAATAAACGGTTTTCTTCATTTCATTCTATTCCTACTGATAGTAAAATTTCATAACCAACATGTACGTATACCTACACTGTCCTTCTCATAAAAAAAAATATGAAAGTTGTCCTATAAGAAGTTTCAGTTTTCAACAGTCGATATGCTTTTGAAATTCTACCAAATCAACGAACCACATGCGTGCACATACATATTACCCTAACACCGGCTGGAATCAGCCCTATAAAAAGCCCAAAAATTCGATACACAAGTGTCGGCACAACATTTTATAGATACTGATTAATGACCTGGAAGTGCAGAGGGGACTTCTCGCCATGATGATGGATGATCCAACAACTTATTAGGTAATGGTGTTTCAATAGAATTAGGCGCTTTGTTCTTCCTGCGCTCGCGCCGGGTCAAATGTTGTGGAGTTTACGGTATGGGGACCGTGTCGGTAGATACGATTAAGTATGTGATAGGTAAAATACCTTTAAATGTGGGGAATAATATTTGAAACTTCGAATATCTGAATTGTAAAGGTGGTTCTGGCATTTACTTGCTTGCAACAACTGTGCTTGAGATTCCATGTCCAAATTCTGAGTCGAATAAAGTGTTATTGGAAGAGATTGCCCTGCGTAATAAGGCCACCACTTGTATTGGCCGCAAAACTCTATCTATTATAATTTTCTGTATCCGTTATTTGTGTAGGTACATATTATAAAGAGATATATTATTATTGGGTTGCTTATGGTGTGGAAATTATCAGCAGCAATATCCTGCAGTCAGCAATGGATTCACTCCATATTACATGTATATAATAAGTGCAATGTCGGGTAAATTTCAAATTTATTTTAGTGACACCTTTTTTTTCGTGCGGTAATCCCCACGGATACCTCCCCGCCGGAGCCGGAAGGGGAGGTTATGTCGTACTCGAAGCGACTAAAAATCGCACGCCGACTGAGGGTCGTGGTGCTGAACCGGAGGTGAGGTTGTCTTCGACATATCTATCGGCTGACACCACAATTATTTAAGTATTTGTAGGCACCGGTAACCGCTTAACATCAGACGGGCCGAGTGCGAATTAGTGAAAAACAATGTTAATAATGTTATGTCTGTGAATTCGAAGACTAAACAAAATAGTTTAACAGCTAATCGTTAATTTGTAGAGTATTAATAACAAGTAAGCCATCTGTTATTGCAGGCGGCGTGATAATGACCTGAGGAAGGAAGGTGCTGCATAGAAAGCTATAATAGCCTTCGATAAAAATATTTTTTTATAACATTTTCATCATAGCCCAATTGCTGAAGGAAGTTCTTCATCTCAGCGTTGTTCCTTAAGTTTTTATCTCGAAATCTATAGTCGCTTACTACTTCTCTACCTATTTATTTGGCTTTCGGCTGTCAGGGAGCGACTAACGTTTTCCCCGAGTCAAAGTCAAAGTCTCCTTCGTCAATAAACAGCAAGCCGGTGCAGATGAAGTTGGCTTGGCCTTGAAAATTTTGGAAGAGCCCATTCCATATGAAAAGTCAATAAAATATGTAGGCAACTTACATAATAATATCAAGGGCATAATATAATTTTACAGAGAGTGGTTGATGTATTCAAAATACAGTACATAAAAATTCATTTTACTCTACAAAAATATATAAAATAGCTTACAATCGCGTAGCTTTGTAATACAGCGCTAGCAATATCAACAGATGTGACTCATATGAAAGAGATATTGTAATATAACGGAAGGAAAATTATATCCAACCGCTAAACAGTGTATTCATTGATCAAAACACTAGTAGTAAAAATTAAAAAAGAAACACTTGTTGTTATGAGCATAAAAATCGACTACACTCATGTAGGTAATGATGACTACAATTCAACGTAAAAGATTAATGTCCGCTTTACTTCGACTAATTACTAATATTACTTAAAGCAACCAAAGGGTGTCAACTCAGAAAAGGCTGACGTAATTTATTGCACTAAGCTGTGCAAAATTGTAACAGGTACTTTCTTCACAAACTTTTAATGCAAAGAAAGTGTTTTATTTACAACCGCATTAAGGGCAATGCTGGCCGCAAACATTAAACAAATTCTAACTTAAAAGAAAAAAAACATTGAAAGTAAAGGTGTGACAAAATTCGCAAGAATGCAAGCGAAAGTGTTCTTATTTTAAAATTATTCTTTGTAAAGAATGCATAGGACAAAGAAACAAACGAATTTGTCAACAATAACTATTGACCACCTGCCGATAGGAACAATTTGCATATTATTCGCGCATAAATGTACGGATTCGTTTTCACTTCATGTTTAAGTCAGTTTAAAACGATACTTGGTACAATCAGTTCATGTTTATCCTGTAACATAGTGGTAGGTTTCGTGAGAAGATTTCGTACTTACGTTATCTTGTGTAACACAGTGGAAGTTTTTGGTGATAAGTTTTTGTGCTATTTTTAAATACATGTGTTTTTCAGTTTAAATTAAATTTTTAACTATTCAAACAATCAATATGTGAAGACATTAGCACACACGACGTAAATTTCCAAATAAACTTTAAGTTAAGGTGAGTGTCCGTTTAAACGAGCGACAGCAAAGCAATACATTGAAATAACCGCATGACATGCATGATTGAAACATTATTGATGTCAACAAGGTATACCTAAGTACCTGGTTCATGTTGTTCTTAAAGATCGGTCGGTACTTAGGTACATAAGCGGTTTTTATTTATAAGGTGCTGTTGGTCATAATGTGGAATGTTGCGGTTGCCGCTTGGGACGACGCGACGGTTGGGAGCTCGACTAGAGGGTGTTCCAGATGAGTATGATGACCATTATTGATAGACAAAGTAGCTTACCCAATTGAAACTTTTTAATATAAAAACACACTAGCTTTCATTAAGGGAACTGACTGCTCTAAAAGTCACATACCTTTAATTTTTTAATTTACTTATGAACATGCATTCCAGCTGTTTATAAGAAACATTATAAGAAATATAACTGTATTCAACCAATATTAACAGTAAATAATGTATTAAGAAAAAGTCTACGACGATGTAGACAGCCATAAATTGTAAAAAGCGCGAGATGAAATCGACGGGACACCCCGTACAGCGGAGAGTATGATATCAAGGTTAGGCTTAGCGGAACACTCCACATGTGGTCAACCTTAATAAAGTGCGATAGCGATACAGGAGGGCTACGCGGATGACAAAGACAGATATAGGAGCTTAGCGGCCATGTTGTATTATGGATGCCTATCATATTTTGGACCCGCTCCGGACCGGATTATTCTTTTTTCTTTTGCGCCTCCATCTCGAAACCGGTCTCCAAGCGACGACCACCATTTATTGTAGATTAAAGAGGCTTGTTGTCTTAATTTTAAGCCACGCTTTAATTTATGGCCACGTATTAATGTAAGGTCTCCGCCATTTTTTCCGAAGATAGATACGTCATTGATTTCTTTATTTGTACCGTGGGGTTTATTAATTTTGTCGCACTAGTACCGACTAATATTTTCGTGCTTAACTTAATGATTTGGCAATTAAATTAAATTGTTCTCGTTGTGGTAGCTAAATTAAAATTTACAGCGGTGAGAGATTTTAAGCGGTGCGCCATCGCCCCCGCTGTCGACGGTTAATATATTTGTCATGTCGCTGTTAAGGAAATTTGCTTAGCTGAGTTCATGTTTATCGATAATTGAGCTTTTTAATTAACACCCATAAAAATAGTATTTCTTTCTATATAAGTAGGTATATGATACTTTTCCTGATTTATCAACGTAGAGCCTACAACACTGGAGGTAAAAAGTTATCATTTTTGTAGTTAATCCCTTTTATTTTTGGAAACGTTTACCTCTAAGGGGGTAAAATACGAAATGTTCCAGTGCAGAGCCGGAACCGGTTGCCAGTTATTTATAAACTTGTTCCGTAGAAACTTCGAATTCAATGTCCGGTCATTCAACTGTGCGTCATAGTCGGTACAAATTAATCATAAATTCTCTGGACAAAACAAAAGCGAAATGAGCAAGTGCAAACTCCCATGTCCGAATGAAAAAAATGACAGTACGCTCGGGCAAACCGAAAGGACGCCAGCGCAAAAAGCGCTACCGGTGAAAAAATATGATTTATCGCGTGAAAAATGTGGAAACACACGCAAAAAGGGAGAACGGTGAAAGCGTGGCGTTTCCACTAGACAAATTTATTAATCCTATCGGCCGGTTGCGTGTATTTGTGTTTGTATACATTTTTTATTTACATTTTTTTAGTGTTGCTGCGCTACGTTATTGAATTCCATTTAATATCAACCGCTATAAATGCCACTTTTGGAATTTAAAAATTGCAAATAATATTTTAATTGGCATGTATTGTGATTCATATAAGGATAAGGTCAAGCTAAATTAAGATTTATAGTAGGTATAATTAAATAGCAAGTTAATCTTATACGCAATGAATTTTTCAAATAGGCTCGCAGGGCTAAATTCGAAACGATATGGAATAGCAATAGGTACCTACCTACTCAAAAAGTTAGATTTTGATGAAAACAAAATTAGCATTATTTGATTTAAAATCTCGTCGCGATCGTTTACATCGTACCCAACATGGCGAAGAACACAAATTCTCCTAACAGCAAAACGGCAATACAGTATTTAGCAGAAATATACAAATCGTATTTAGAAATAGCGTGTACTATTAACAAAACCATAATATTTGCAAGCAAGTCACCACCCACTGCAGCAAATCATATTCTAACCACTGTAATGTCGAAGGATCTCGTTAAACCAGAAGGTATCATTTCGACGATAAACCCTACTTCGTCTCAGCGATTGTTATCCAAGCAAGCACGTATTAACACATACACATTATTTGCTCACGTATCTTAGGATTCGATCTGCAAAGGTACTAAAATCAACAGCGCTGTGGCCGGTGGCGTCCAACCGTAGTCTGTAATTACGCTACCATTCAATAACAAACTGGTATCTTAATAGAGTGCTAAGAATATTGCTGATATCTGATATGCAGCTATATTATGAGAAGGCTATATAAGGGCAATACTGTTTATACATGTGGATATTTATTATATGATTATATTGAACAATGGATACAAGTTATATGGTTATAACCATTATCCATCATTATATTGTTTGACGTAAGTTGTAGAACAAAAATAAACGTTGATTACAGTTTGCTAATTAAGTAATAACGATAGTTATAAAAAAAGAATCCCTATCATGATATTCTATATTTGTATGTGAAGTGAAACAACAGTTAAGTAACTTTTTGGGAACAGGCGTACGTGTACGTCTCCTACGTTTGGTATAGAAGAAGAATAATTAGGTACATACATCAACAAATGCGGTAAATTAAATAAGTCATTCATATTTTAGATCCAACCTGCCAATGATAAATACATAACAACGCAAGTATTTGTCGCCAACAACACGATATCTGGAAACGTCTGCATGAATGGTAATTGCCCAACCCGATCATGTGAACACTAAAAAGGTTACCTAGTGAAATACGACTCACTTTGGAAGTACATCTACAAACCTAAGCATATAGTTATTAAAGGCAAACGAAAAAGACATAATATAGGTACGAAATATTCATTCCAAATTTAAATCGCCAGGCTGACTCAAAAATAATATCCATCTAGCCGCAGAACCAAAAACAAAATCCACACCTAATTAAATTCTCCGCTTCATAGCACTTCACACATAAGGCTTTCACAAACACATACCCGCGGATTGTATATGACCGCTGACAGATACGGGGACGCGGCGGATCTTAGGCGGAAATTAAAACTAATAATTCAAAAAGTTTCCACGCGACCGAGCCGCCGAGCCAGATTTATGTTTCAACCAGTCTTGTGAACGCTTCCTACGTTGTTCTAGTTGGCTAGAAGGGATAGGATAACCTTTTTGTGGGTAAAGGTTATGCGAATTTCATGTTCCTAACTGAATATCGATAGTTTAATTCTTAGTTAATAGATTGTTGCGCCATTATTATCTTTGTATGTTTCAGGCATTGCGTTTGCAGCACTGTGAATGTAAGTTACTATGTCTTAGGACAACATTTTGTAGCATTGTTAAATAATTGGGTATCGCCTGGATTAAGAAAATTGTAAATTGTTTAGTTTGTCCCACAAATGTAGCGCGCTTAGCCCATGGACTAGCTCATTAAAAGGTGAATGTAAAGTACGCATTTATTTACGAACTGACGTATTTTATGTTTACCCCTTTAGATATATACCTACCTACTTAGCTACAGTTATGATACGTTTATAAGAAGAGAATAGAGAATACAGACACTATTAAATACTATCTATTCCAGCTACAACATGGCCATAACAAACACGATGTTCAAACACCATCCTAGACGCCTATATACCTGGATCACCCCTGATGGCAAGTACCGCAATCAGATAGATTACATATTGGTGAGAACCAGATGGAGAAGCTCAGTAGCCAATACACATACCTTACCTGGTGCCGATTGTCATTCCGACCATCAACTGCTCATTGGAAACCTGCGATTGAAATTGCAAAGAGCAAGAACAATTAAAACGGCTAGAAGAGTGGAGGTGAAGGATCCAAAGAGACTGGCCACCTCATTACAGAACAGACATGCCGCATGGAGAGCAGGTATCGGAAACAACGACTCTAACTTCTTGTGGACCTCGGCAAAAACATATATTGCGGAGGCGATTGCAGAATCACAACCGAAAACTGTCTTACCAAAACGACAGCATTGGATGACGGAAGACACATGGCGTTTAGTTGAAGAACGCCGACAACTTAAAGCCAGTGGTGCTAGCATTACGGAGCTAAATGCCAAGTCAGCTATCATACAAGCTGCTTGCCGACGTGACCGCAATAATCATCTGGGTAGGATATGTGTTGAACTGGAACAGCACTCCGATAAGTATCAAACCAAAGATCTGCATGATAAGGTACGATACATAACACGCCAATTTAAACCTAAGGCGTGGGCTATTGAGGACTCCGCTGGGACAACGGTTACGGAGATAAAGGATATCGTGAATGTGTGGAAGGAATATTGCCAGTCACTATTTTCCAGCAATTTACACCAAGTTTCACATGTTCTCCCCACCACATACGTGACCGTGAACCCGACATCATGCGGGCTGAAGTACGAGCAGCAATTAAACATCTCAAATGCAATAAAGCCATAGGTTGTGATGGAATCCCAACCGAGGCCTTCAAGGCGATGGGAGAATCTGGAGTTGATGTCTTATATACCATCTGCGATAAAATATGCAACACGGGAATATGGCCTGATGACTAGTCGAGATCCATTTTTATCCCACTGCACAAAAAAGGATCCACCAAGAAATGCAACAACTATCGACTCATATCCTTGATATCTCATGCAAGTAAGGTGATGCTCCACATAATTAATACAAGGCTGTTGGCCTTCCTTTCAGGGCAGATCGCACCCGAGCAAGCCGGATTTGTTAGGGGTAGAGGCACTCGCGAGCAAATTCTTATATTGCGCCAGATTATCGAAAAAGCCAGAGAATTCAATACAACCGTTTACATCTGCTTTGTGGACTTTCGCAAGGCATTTGACACAGTCATGTGGACACACCTCTGGAAGATAATTGCGGAAATGGGTGTACCGCCCCATTTAATAGTACTGCTGAGGAGGTTGTATGAAGACGGTACTGCAGCGGTGCGAGTGGATGATACCCTTTCAAGCGAATTTAAGACTGAGACCGGAGTGCGACAGGGATGCATCTTATCGCCATTGCTCTTCAACATCTACACAGAGTACATTATGCGCATTGTCTTGGAGGATTGGGACAAAGGAATATCTGTTGGGGGACGCATGATAAATAACCTCAACTACGAATACTGAAGTTCTTTGGTAACGTCTCAAGAAATGAGAACTCGATGGAGAGACTGGTGGTTCAGGGCCAGGTGGAAGGCAAAAGAGCACGCGGTCGATCACCAACCCGCTGGATAGATGCCATCAAAAAGGCTACTGAATCCACCATGACCCAGTGCACTCGCGACGCCTCTAACCGTCAGAAATGGAAGCACATCGCCAGAAGAGCTACCCTCGGAAAAGACATCGACCCAACGAACACCCCACCATGTATCTCGTCAGCGCAACCACGACCACTCTGACAAGAGTGTCCGACTGAGAAGAATTCCAGCTACCTAAATTTTTTATACTAGCAACTTCTTTCGTGCGTACGTATATACGTTTTTTAGGTAAAATTATTTTCCATACCTAATGTCGACATAAAGAGCATTATATCCTTGTTAATGTTATAATAGCTGGTTAAAATTTGTTTCTGTAAGATTGAGAATCAAACCAACATATAAATAAACTTAAAAACTTCTTAGCAGAATATAATCTTTTATTGACACTCGATGCAATGTCTTCGTAACTAATGTATGAGTCTCTAAAACTCGTCATAAAATCGAAAATACTTAAATTTTCAACAATAATAAGTGGAATATTTTCTTCACCCGTAGCAAGTTTCTTGATACAATTTTATCTACTTACAATACTCGCTTTATTCTGCATATCCAGTACACCTACTAATTCAACTTCAAATTGTTCCAAGTTCTCGCTCCCCAGTTCCCCATTACACAGTTACCTTTGAAACTTTACTTTTTGATCCTCCAACGAACAACTTGTTGGCTATTCTCTTTGCCACCTAACTGTTTTAGATTGCTTTTGCGAGACCTTTTTTAGACCAGGAGGAGGCTGATTGAAAAATGATAAAGTCTACGTATATAGGTAAAAAGTATTTTGTTTTTAACTATAAGTACGAGTCAGTGCAAAGACGAAGGTTGTCGATTCTTTTTAATCTTAGTAAATATTTCGTAGTAAGTATCAACACTCAACTGCAGTAGCATCATCTTTAGCTTGAGGTCCGCTCTTCTACACCTCTTAACAAATTATTTCTTTTCACTTCTACGGGACCGCTATCGGACATTCCATTCCATTCCAAAACCTGCCACAAAGCCTATATCGTCAATCACTTCTGACAAACATCTAATCACGACAACTTTGCAAGTCATATATTAATCTGCGCTTACAGACCATGAAAAGTCCCTCAATTTCTCCTAGCACTGTTCCATCTAACACTAAAATAAAACTCCTTAAATGTGGACACAGACAAACAGTAGCAGGATCGCATTGACATTAGGTTCATAACGATTGTAATACGTCGACCGTCGGCGGTGCATCAATCGCATGCACAGAGGCCCTGAGCGAATGCATCAATGGACATCACCCTGCAATCTGATGCCTTACTAACACATAACATTTCAGTCTGACCTGCTTTTCATCGACTCTTTTACATAAAACCTGAAAGTTTCACGTCAAGGCAATGGCGCAATGGTTGCTGAAAAAGAGAAATAGTCGTAAAAGAATATGGAACAGAACATTAATATCGTAAGGTCAGCGAAAGAAATGTAGTTTTCTGTTCTTACTCGGCCATTTATACCTGACGGCAATTCACGACTTCGAAGTACTTTAGCAATTGTTTTATTATTAAAGAGTTAACTGGATTCTACATAGGATATTAATATGTGTTATTAGTTATTTAAAAACATTGGATGTATTTTTGTTACATTAAAATTAGTTTTGATTTTTATATGTTGTTAAAAGTATCCCAGGACATTGAATTAAGACCTACTTATTATAGTACCTACATTTCATGTTTAGAAACATAACATAACATAAACTCACGCCTGTATTCCTGAAGGGGTAGGCAGAGGTGCTGGCACCCACATTTCGCCAGTTTATGTTTAGGTCCTAATGTAATAGGTGGCGAGCCTATTGCCATTAACCGGGCACTTATAAACCTGCGATAAATACACACATAACTTCAAAAAGCATCGAAAAGTCATTGGAGTGTGCCATGGTAAACCTGGGATCGAACCCGAGACCTCGTCTCAGCAGTCCATTACCCATACCACTAGGCTTTATAAAAGAACTGAGGAAGAATACTTATCTATGAGTGCTACATTGACAAAGTGAGTTCAATTTGGGTAAGAGCAGGTAAACGATGATATTAATATTTTCTATCATACGCATGCTGTCCCGGATATGAATACGTTGTCTGAAATTTTAAAGCGGACTACTAAACTTGTCTTTACAATAAACTAAAAATAGTGTTGGTAGGACCAGATATCTTAATAGTTGGTAGGGCAGTCACTTCATGGAAGCTATCGTAGTTTGGCTGATTCGTAGCTAGACTGAAAAACTGACCCCAACTAAGTTAGGAAAGTAAGAGTGTTATTCAAAATGTATTCAGTGAAATAAAATAAAATATAATAAAGTACAAGCGGCAGTAGGTACCTATAATACAAATCTATTAAAGATAAAACTGCATACACACAGTTAAGTTTTGTTAATAATATTCTGGTTAACCCTTCGGGATATACTTGAGTTGAGGTATTTCAAACATCACACAATATTTCCCACAGTATATTTTTCCTACAATAAAGTTTATATATATATGTATAAACGCAGAGACGTGTAGGTAGAGCTGTTTATTATTTAGAATGTGTAGCGATGGGGCGACGCGACTTGATGCTCGCTCCAAGTGGAAATCTTTTGGGATTACGCCGCCGTCAACCGGACGAGGGTGAGAACACACTGAGGATTCGATAGATAATGTGTGTTATATTTTTTATTAATATTTACTTACAACTTACTATTTATTTAAAAACAAAGCGTCGGTAGATTAGTGGTTAAGGAGTCGGCCTTACGATCGAGAGGTCCCGGGCTCAATCCTGGCCATTACACTTCCGACGTGAACCTACTCGTAGCACAAGCAATTTAGCTTAGTTGGAGGTGGTAGTTAAAAAAAAATCAGATTTATATTTTTTTACATCATAAAGGTGCATTTTCTCACGTGTCATTTTACACATGCCATCGTGACCTATGAACGTTGACTTGTGGTTTCAGAGAAACTGATCCAAATCGAACTTAATAATAAGAAATCACTTCAACACTAAAAGTCAAGCTTAAGGTATTTTATTTTAGCCGATTATTCTAAAATTCGTTACGGCATTATCACGGAAGAGGATTGTGTTGCCACGTGAAGTATAATATAAACTTCAGTTGCAGCTTATGTAATCTACTTTTCAAAATAATAAAGCCTTCAATTACTACTTATCAGTCATTTAGAGAGTTAAATTACGTAATTAAATAACATATAAGAAAATTTGAATAAACTTATATAGGGAAAAATGAAACTTCTCGGATGGGACTCGAACCCGCGATCTTTCCCTTACAGGGGGAATGCCTTGACCAACTCAGCTACCGAGACACGCCCAGTGTGATTCAAATTTACCTTCTAAGAACATCGGTGGATGACTCCACCGCTACCTTAAAGGCGGATAAAAATAGGCATTTCCCGTCAATAGGAAAAAACGCGTGATCGCGCCCCGCCCGAGAAATTTAATTTTGCCCTATACTTTCGATTTGTATAGATAACATACTAAATGCTGTAAAATTCATTAAAATACTTAATATAGTTAATAAAACGGTGAAGTGTTTTACTCAATTTTCCTCAGTGTGCCTCCGTCCCTATCATCTGAAGCGTAGCGCGCTATGATGTACGAGAAGACGACGCCTGGCGAAACCTAAACCGTAGTAAAGCCTCCATCACGTCAAATGAATACTAAATCACGGACGGCCATTTGAATTTCAATATCTATCCGCTCTCAGTGTGCCTGCTGTCCTAATGCATGGTGGCGTGTTGGTGGGATTTTTATATACATAATGGATTTTATATTTTTAACAAAAAGGAAATTATAATTTGGGAAAATATATGAAGGCTCAGAATAATCGTTTTCCTGTTTTTTTTTTCAATCAATCTGTGCATCCTATAGTAAAAGTAGCTCTCATATTGAGCTGTAGGTACCTAACTAGCTGCTAATACAGTACTTACCAAATAAGTTTTTGACTAAAAATTTACATACTAATAAGCCAGCTTATCGTTGGTCAAAATTTGAAATACATAATTATTTTTTGTAAAATTAATAACTAAATGTTAAAAGAAAAAAAAATAAAGATTGAAAGAAAGAATTGCAACTCCAAATTTTTTCCAGAAAATTACGTACTTATCTAAACATTCCAGCCGTTATGAAATAAAAAAAAACGATCTTTATTTTAGTTCTTGGAGTTGAAATTTAACTACCCAAGTTACTTATGTAATAAAACAAGTATGTTTACCAACACTTAACTCAGCAGACAAATGTTTCACTTTCGTATAAGAACATGTGCCAAATTTCCCAAGGAGAACAAAAAAAAACTCCACCACTAAAGCACTTAATGAAACAAAAGGATCCGAACTACACAAATTGCCAGATACATATTCTGGGCACATTTATCAGTAGAAAAAGAACCGGAGCTGAATCGGCAAATATTTTTTCTAGACGATTAGCGGAAACTCTCTCGAAATACCTACACCCTGACAAAGGTATACATGCATTCAGGTAACATGCACTTTGGATATTTTCAACCTTAATATCAGAGCTTTAAGGGCCAATGCGGAACTTTTAAACAAAATCGGGTGTATTTTTAACTTGGTGAATATCGGTAAGTTCGGCGTGGGAACGGCCGCGTCGCATTGACCCCTCCAATGCTTAGACAAATGATTTTCAACCAAGAATTTTCTTCCAGCGTTTTTGCGTTAACACCCTGTTATTTAATAATACTCGTAGTAAGAAAGTAAAAGATTTAGAGGAATAGCCCACGAAAAATGCAACAGGCTTCTGGCAGGCACATCTATGTGATAAGTACCTATAGGTAAAATATTGAGAATTATATATTCATTTTTAAAAAAACGACTGTACCCATACAATTTTATTATTAGCCTCATTTCCTGCAAAATAATAAATATCTACTGACCATTATTACTCATGGAAGCACTGCCTGCAAGTCATCCATGAAAATCTGACGTTAACATAGGAAAGGAAGGAAGGAAAAATCAGATACTTGGTTATTCCGATATCATTCCGGATTTGAATCGAATATAAACCCTTCCGAAAAGCCAAACTGCATATTTTCATACGCCGAAACTAAATATTGAATATCGATATTATTTATTTAACATACCAATATCCTATATAAACCAACATCAGAGGGGGAGGGTTTCTTTGCGCATCCTAACAATTTTTCTCATAAACCGAACATGACAGATTCGTACAGAGATTGATCGGACGCGCGCAGTTGATCTGATGGGGTGCCGAATTATAATGCAGAGGGTGTTTTGGCTCCCGAGATGGCTGCCTGTGCCCCGATAGATTTTGTAATAACATCTGTTTTTTTAATATTTCGTAATAGATGTAGGGGGTATCTGAGCACTGTTTGTTCATAAATCTGCTAATAAATAAAATAGCATCAAGTAAGTCCTATTATTGGATTTGCGTATGGTTTGGAAGACTGGATCAAATATTGTTTATATTACGTGTACCGACCTACCAACATCTATGAGGCCCGAGCCAGGTATACCTGATAGGCGATGGTATTTCTGCTTAACAACAGATGAGGTCTTGCACAGGCGCAGGCTTTTCTCTCAGGATTGGAGGGTCAGTTGGTTCTGAAAAAGCCGATATAACAGTCAAAAATAATTAGTAGACCAGTGTTAAAGATTCTGTAGACTCATTCTCTTTCCTTTCGTGCGAATCCTCTGTGGCAAATTCACTTACCATTTAAGTAAATTCAAACTAATTTGGGCCAATTTGAGCTTAATTGTCCTATTAAATAATTGTAAATTAAAAATGTTTGTTCGCGATGGACGCAAAAACTACTGAACGGATTATGATGCGGTTTTTTTATTAGAAAGGTCTTGCTCAAACTTAAACTCTTATGTTTGTTAGATTGCTATCAAACAAACGTAATATATAGTTTGCTGTGGGTCGCGGTCACGGGATCAGTATTGTGACCCTGGTACTGACATTGGTATGATGTACCAGGCTCACAGAAATTTTAAGGAACTTTATCTGGGCTGCGGGAACAGGAGCAGTGTGCCCTAAACCTTTCTCTCTCGAACTTAACGCGGATGAAGTCTCGGGCATAAGCCAGTAATTTATAAGATTAACAACATCTTATCATTCTGCGAATTGTTTATACATTTTTAAGCGCGTTCAATTCGTCCTAGTTTATATAGGTACTGTGTCAATTTCAGACGTCAAAAAAATTGCCTGTATTTTTTTTCTAATTACAACGGTATTAAAGAGTTTAAATAAACAAATTGCATTTTAAGCTTCTTCCAATTTTTTCCCTCCGGAGTCCAGATGAAAATCTTCATTCGACGGAGGGCGAACTACCCTTGAAAAAAAAACATAAAAAGTATTATTAAAGAAGGAGACAGTTCGTGCCGCATTTGTAACTGTCGCGGGCCCTATGATGAAAAATTAGTTCAGACCTCGTGACAAAGGCGAGCTAAACCCACTATACACGTTTATCTCGCTCTGACTTATAAATGGTGCTAAGAAAAAAAGGGATAGATAGATGCTGCGTTTCCAATAGCAAATGACACAGATAGCTTAGGGATGACCGTAGGAGCGAACAGCAAGTTTTTGACAGGGCCCATTTATTGTGTATTGAATATCAATATAATTTCCGTGAGAGTCGATTTTTGTCCCATAGTGTGTGTGTCCCTCGAGTGAGAGTTTGGGCACACAGATTACGACCAATAGCAAATATTGTGGATGATTGATGAAGGCGAGACGCCCGTGTGGATGCGCCATTTCTTTGCTTTGTTCTTTTGTTTTTCTTGCGCAAATCCCAACTAGTTTGATGGATTTCAGTCAAATTGATGTGACAAAGTATCAGACGGGCTCAACTAAATTAATATATTAGTTCTTTTGTTCATAAAATTAATCGAACTTTTTGGGAGGACAGTGATGTATTAAATGTAAACCAATTTTTAAATTTTTGATAAATTTTAAAAAGAGCACCTAGATATTATATTATTTTTATACTAATAGAATTTATAAATTTAGAATTATAAAGTTAGATAATCATTAAATAATTAGTTCGGATAAAAAGGGGTCAAGTCCATGCTATAGCAAGCATGAAAAGTAAAAACTTAAAGCTTTTTCTGGTCACAAAAACATACGTTTTTATGACCAGAAAAGCTGTAAGCCAAGAAATATTTTAAATCAAACTATAGCCTTAAAAAGTATTAGGTATAATAGATAATAATGTATATGAAAAATATTCACCACTATCATCGTCAAAGCCCAAAAGGCTGCTTCCAATTATTGTTTCAGGTCGTATATAAGAACCAGCCAATACCCAAGGGTAATACGGTCTGCTTTTTTTTTTTTTTTTTTTTATACAGGACACGTCAATTTGACTTCACCTCGCCTGATGTTAAGCTAAAGGCAAAGTCTCGGAAAGAGGGCCACCATCGTAAAAACGTGTCATTCTAAATTATAAGGATTTTTGAGAGTTTGATACCCATTTTTATGAACAAACCGTCGGTTACTATCTCGTTGAATAGGTACACGATGAAGATTGTTTATTTATGTGTTTACGAGAATGCCGTTTTTGAATTTTAATTTTAAGTATTTTGACAGATCGCGACCGTAATTTTCACATACTTTTATTAGGAGAGTTGGCCTTCTAGATAACATCGAGTGTAAATGCATAACTTATTTACCTATGACCTTCACACCATTGGCGACTGAAAACGAAGTTTCCGTATTTAAACCGTATAAGAGAGAGTCCTAACGGTTACTATTACTACAGACGAATCGGTCACACCTCCAACGTGCGCCAAAACATAGCTTGCCATTAAAAATATCATCAATTAATCATACACTAAGTCTTCTCCAAACGATTACAATAGTTATATTACAGAAGCAAGAACAATCCATTGTGCACGGTGGCCAGCCAAGACTACTGAGCACTTAGACGGAATGGTCGCACCATTACTGGATAATCCCGACCATTTGCGTACGACGACCACGCATTCCAACGTGAAGCAGGGTCAAGGTTTTGTGGTTGGGCATAATTGTGATTGTATAGTAAGAGATCAGTAAAACTGTCATGTGTGAACATTGATGAACATTCTCATTTACATACTCGTATTTACAACAAATTAGAAGTCTGATCGCAGGGATTTCACGTCTTACAATATACACCACACGAAATGCACAAAATTTTATAGCTGTCAAACCGTCTATCCACCAAAAAGGTACACTGTGCCTATGATTTGCATAGGCACAGTGTACCTTTTGGGTTTCACAATTAATTACCTCATCTGCGTTCTATTCCAAATCAAAAATGAAAATTCTTTTCTGCCACACCAACACATTCTTTGCCAAAAACTATTTGTCTAATACCTATAAGTTAACAAATCATTGAAAATATCATATTTACCTTCAAAACATTTTCATAACAATGAGACGTTACGTAACCAAATACTAAAGCACGCATACAAACATACCTACAAACAAGCAATCAAAGTAAACCCGAGTACATAGAGAGTATACAATCGGTTGACCGTCGTCGCAAAGCGGCCGCAGGCAAATGACGAGGAATTAGTTGGTAATGGCGACACCATTGTGCCTAACTGCTTCGGTGGCCTCACCTAGACAAACATAATTGATTATCCTAACTCAACCCTTCGCTGGTTTACAGTTCTAGAACGATTTATCATGAAAAAAAAGTGTTTTTCGTTGTAAAATATTAGGGCAGATTTCCTGATTTGCTTCTTCAGAGACATTTTTGGACGAATGCTAAAGAGATTGTTGTTAATTTTTATAAAAGGTAGTTTCTTCCGTTTTGGGTGGGTAGATACCTACACTTTTTATTTCACGCATAAACGAGCAGGCAGAGATATATGAACCCGAGAGATGTATTCAGTCAATACTATTTACTAGGCAGTATTAGGGTAGGTACTTCTTACTCCAGCTGCTCCTGAAAATACATACATGGGTTTCCTTTAAAAACTTACTAGAAAAAAATAATATTATATTGCTTCCAGCCAGACAGATAACCAAATTAAATGCAGATTACTTATCAGTAAATTGTCCAAGAAAAGATTCAAACATTTTTTATTCCATATAATTTATTAAAAAAAACAACTGGGAAATGCGAACCTTCTTTTTTCACACAGCAAAATTTTCAGGTTCAAGAAGCACAAAACTTAAGCTCTTTTAAACTTATGCAATTCATAAAAGAAGACATTTTCCACAAATTAACTCCTCCCAAAATGATAAACCACCCTTAATCGCGAAACAAAAGAACTGAAGGCTCTAATGCGTTCCTAATTTAAATAATGGACTCCCTAATAAAATGCAACAAAAAGTTAACCCCTGAAATTATCAAATCAAAGATATAATAAAAAAAAAAAAACAAAGCAATGACACACATTGTGAGAATTCAGGTAATTAAAACAGGAACAAAATTTAAGGTTGGAATGGCTGAATAATATTTGTCTGCGTCACATGCTGACTTTTTTATAAGATGGATCTGTCACAGATTATCTCAAACAATTTTTCATTCCTTTGGTGGTGCACCAGTGTGACAGCTGTCTTAACCCTTTTTAACCAATGAGAATGTCATAGGTGCACGATTTACATTGAGATTATTTTTTTCTGTTCCATCTTAGTGGTTCGTAGGTATATTGAGTGTTTTTTATTGCATTTTAATATCCTGTCTTTTTATTTCGTTTGGTTTGTGCTAAGGAACTTTATTACTTTGTAACCTTGTTACTTCGCGGCTTCGCTACCTATAGAAAGAACAGTTCGTAAACCATATTATGACTTTGAGTTTTTATCTATACTTATCTATATATATTTATTATTACTAGGATAACAAACATGGACACGATTTACAAATGGTAAGGCTATGTATCTATAATATTACATCATGCGTACCTTTATTGCGGAAAACATACCTAAGTATCGGTTTGACTTGAAGTGGAATACTTAAAGAAGTGACTTAAGAAGAAGGAAGAAAATACTACGTAATCATATTCTTGTTGTCTCAAATCAAACAAGGAAAGTTGAAATGCTTGGGTTCAGCACCTCTTTTCTTTGCCGCACCACAATGAAATTATGTACCAATATTCGTGTTTTCATCGTCCTGCAACCCAAGGTGGTTGAAGGAAATCTCTCAGTACATCCATACTAATATTATAAATGCGAAAGTAACTCTGTCTGTCTGTCTGTATGTTACGCTTTCACACCTCAACTACTGAACCGATTTTGATGAAATTTGGTATAGGGGTAGATTAGACCATGAGAAAGGACATAGGCTATGTTTGGTCACGATAACCGACATCAACGCGGGCGGAGCCGTGGGCAAAAGCTAGTAAGCTCATAACTACCATTTTGGCTTTAATTTATTGTTGCTCTTTTAATAATTATGATCTAAATTCTTTATAGTGCACCGTGAGCTTATTATCAACCGGTATGACGTCATATTTACGTGCCCAATCTAGAAAATAAATTCGGTAAGTCAATAAAGTTCAACGACTCAGAAAAGGTTTTATAATCGGCTCAAAAACAAGCAAAAGTAGGCACTATTGAATCGTTGAAGGGAACGCAAACTATTTACTACAACAGAAACTATGTTTCGATATATACTACTAAAAGATATAGACAAACAAAGAAGCTCATTAAAGTTTCCAAAATTATATAAGCTGTTGAGCCTACTCATAACTCGTTGTAAGTAATAATATTACCTCATTCGGGAACATGTGTTAAAACTCTTTACATGCTGCCCATTAATTAAATAACAAACATGTAACGCGACACCCATTAGCTAATAAAAAAACACCCAATAATATAATTTATAACTATAATAAACACATTTTAATTATCGTTATCTATTCACAATCGCGTAATTAATAGCAGCAATAAAATTAACCCGCCATGTTTCAAATAAAACGATCGAAACAAAAGTTCCTAACAAAATAAACGATACCTATAATACATCATTTGTGTAGCTATCAATAAGGCGGCCGAATCTTAACATCTCACTAACATCTCAATTTCTTGTATTGAAAACAACAATAATATTTCCTGAAACAGGATATTTATTTAAAACAAGGCGTTGATAAAGTAATTTTCTTTTAACCTTAACCATGTCTTTATGGAGTGGTCATTACTTAGCAATGGTACACAGCCCGCTCTGAGCAATGGCTACGAATTAATCAAAATGCCATATTTTTGTCTCGCTCCTTTTGTACTTCCGTTTCTCTCTCACTAGTCACGGATATCTCGTTTTTATTTGTTACCAAGTATCTTTCTAAAACACGGGTCCAATCAGGGAAAAACAATCTCTAAATGGTTAATCCTTAGTGCTAATTTCATGTGGATTACTATATGTCTTGTTACCTTTTTCGACGTTTGTTAACACTCAGGTTCTGCAGTCTTACTCTCCTGAGACGAAATTCGGTCTTTTTTTCGTCTCTCCATCAAGGATCCTTTTTTCGCTTTTTCAGAATAGACGTAGGAAAGCGTTCCTTCCTTCGTCCATTTCTTACGCATTATCTCGTAATCATTAGTTTCACCATTTCCTTGATGGTAAAAGGTTTTAAGACAACTCAATTAAGTGGATGGATTATTTTTACACTTTCTTTTTTCCCAAAATTCCAGGGGCTGTTGTTTTTTTTTTTAATAATGATAAATGATATAAAATAACACTTAAAATTGCAATAAGTTTATTATTCACTATATTTTTACTAAAGTTTTTGAGAGACTTACTAAAAATCTGGTGAGGAAACTTAACTAACCATGGTATCTGAAGAAGTAGCATCCATTTCCTCACCATTTTGTTTTTTTACCATACCTAACTATCAACATTAGAATTCTCTTTAGATAGCTTTGGATACCTCTATAGAATACCTACTGTACCACAGTTGATATACGTACGAGTAGCTAAAAATTTGCCAAAAAAATACTTTGGTTGCTTTGATATTTCCTTATTTAATATTACTAAAAAAATAAATAAATAAATAAATATTCAACAACATTCTACACAACGCCATCTAGACGCATGGTAAGCTTTTATAGCTTGTGTTATGGAATCTAGAATGCGGATAAAAATACTTATATACTTTTTTTTTTTTGTAAATACATACATATTATACATAGAAACACCCAGACCAATGCAAATAGCCATATTCATGCATACAAATATTTGCACTGAGCGGGAATCGAACCCGCGCCTCCTACGTGGCAGTCGCGTGCACTACCGCCACGCCACAGAGGCTGTCGTCACACACAAAAATCACATTGTTAGTGTTTTAACGGTTTATTTTTATCTTTACAGGGCTCATCTTATGCGGAAGGATGATCAGTTAAGAATAGAAAGTAAAAACGAAACTGACGGCAGCAGTAGTAGCAACTTAGGTTCAATCATAGAACGAAGGCATAAGCATATTTGTGTATCTTTTTTCCAACCATTTCAATGTCATGGTTAAATTTCCTAATAAGGTATTTTATGTGTGTAGCATAGCTGTTGACGAAATAAAGTCTTCTATTATTCCTATGTCTATTACCGACATTCACCGTCTTATATAAATATTATTCTGTTTATTACTTTATCTAATAAACAAGGAGCAACTCAACACTGCGCCTGCAGCGTTCTCCACCGTAGAAACACACCACGCCACCCATGTGTGATGTGTCACAGAGTGCCGAAATGTGTACGTCAACGGCCATGACACATACCTGGCAGTGGAGGGTTATTTTAGAAAATTGATGTGAACGTTTAAATAGCTATATTAGTTGCAGTAGCAATGATTTATAGGACCATTAGTTCTAGAATAAAGTACTTACACAGTTAGATCTTAGATCCTAGATCTATCTATACTTACTTCCTTGATACTACACGGACAGCCTCCGTGGCGTAGCGGTAGTGAACGCGGCCGCTACGCAGGAGCGCGGGTTCGAACCAAGCTCAGTGCAAATATTTGTATGCATGAATATGGGTATTTGTATTGGTCTGGTCGTGGTTCGGAGATCACGTTAAGCCGCCGCCGCTCGGTCCCGGTTACCATACGAACATCTAGGGCAGTCGTTACGAGTAGTTGGAGCCCTTAAAAGTCCAACAACTGATCTAACTGTAATGCTTCGATATCGCCTTTGGGTTGTGGATGTCAGATGGCAATCACTGCGCAAAAAATATCGAAGTCCAGCCAAATCCGCAGTTAGACTGGTAAAGCGGACCCCAACCTCCAAGCTGAAAGCTTTGGATGCGACTGAGATTAACGCTAAAGAGGAAGAAAAAGATCTGTCTCTACTTATTTCTATGACACTGTCAGAAGTTTACACGAATATAGTCATTGAAACTGGGGTGAATGTCAATTAGGATAGCTGCTGAAAAGTAGCTGAAACGTTGGGTTAAATACTTTGCAATTACTTACTTCCTTGGGTTTTAACGCAACAGGATTAAAATTGACTAAAAATTATTGATACACTTTTTGCCCGCATGGATGTCGGTTTTCGATTTCGATTCCGATTTTCGCTACCAAACATAGCAATGTCCTTTCTCAAAGTCTAATCTACCTCTATACCAAATTTCATGAAAATTGGTTCAGTGGTTTAGACGTGAAAGCGTAACATACAGACAGACAGGCAGACAGAGTTACTTTCGCATTTATTTACCAAATATTTATAATATTATTATGGATTTATGGAGTCGCTTTATTTACTGAATGTTACCTATAAATTACCCATTTTCGCAATAAATGAGTTTGAGTTTGAAGTATGGATGGTTTAACAACAAAATCTCGAAACATAATATTATATAACTTTCTTACATCATATATAGATAAGTAAGAATGAAAGTGAAAATTTTGTAAAAAATAATCTAATTCTAATTTGGTCGGCCTCAAATCTGTGCCAATAGAGGCTGGAGATCAATCGATCAATCATAGTATGTACCACTATTAACTAATGATTTTGAAGTTGTTACGGAGGTAAGAGAGAGAAGGACATTGATATATTGAAATAAAACCACTCTTTACGGATTCTATCGCGATATATTTGTTATTATTACTTTTTAAGCCGACGTTTCGGCTGCTTTGCAGCAGCCATTTTCGCGGTGTGACTCACGATGGTAGTTGTCACATAGTTTGAAGTATAAGTTATCTCAAAATACCCGAATCATGGTGAATTATTGGTGTTCGTATTTACGCAGAATGAGCTCACTGTGTTGTTAAGTCTTGCTGGATTTTGCTGCTTACTGGGTTTGATTAAGTGGATGACTGGGTCCCAAGCTGGTGGTACGGTCCATCCATCCTCTCTATTAAAATTTGGGTGTTTTTTAATTTCAATAGCCTCGCGGATCATTCTAGGAATATATCTGTGTTCTTTGGCGAGTATCTGTGGTTTATCAAACCTTAGGTAATGGTTGGTGCCTTTTTGCGCGTGTTCACATACAGCTGACTTTGTTGAGCGTTGGTGTTTTATGTCAGCTATGTGTTCTTTGACCCGAGTGCCAATGCTTCGCTTGGTTTGACCAATATATGAGAGCCCACAGTCACAGTCTATTTTGTAGACCCCTGCATCTTGTAGAGGTAGTTGGCACTTGACAGATGGTAAAAATTGACTTATCTTCGTTGGCGGCTTGTAGTATGTGTTGATTGAAGCTCGCTTCAAGATGTAGCCAATCTTGTCAGTGACCCCTCGTACATACGGTAGTACAGCAGGCTGGCGTTCAACCGTGGCTGGTTTTTCTCGGGATCTGTGACTCAGGCGCGGTGGTTTGAGCTTGTTGTCTTGCAGTACTTGCTTGACATGTTGAAGCTCAGCGTTCAGGTGTTTCTTGTCACAGATCCCACGGGCTCTCTGAAACAAAGACATTCCTACGGTAGCTAACTGTTTAGGATGGTGGTGAGATTCACCGTTTAAGTACCTATCAGTATGAGTCTATACACAGTGTGGCTCAAGGTATTATTAGGATTTCTGATAACAAGAACATCTAGGAAAGCTAATGAATTATTTGCCTCTGATTCCATAGTGAATTGAATGTTGTTATTAATGGAATTAAGATGGTTCAGGAATGTATTTACACTGTATAGGAAAAAGACTCATACTGATGGGTACTTAAACGGTGAATCTCACCACCACCCTAAACAGTTAGCTACCGTAGGAATGTCTTTGTTTCAGAGAGCCCGTGGGATCTGTGACAAGAAACACCTGAACGCTGAGCTTCAACATGTCAAGCAAGTACTGCAAGACAACAAGCTCAAACCACCGCGCCTGAGTCACAGATCCCGAGAAAAACCAGCCACGGTCGAACGCCAGCCTGCTGTACTACCGTATGTACGAGGGGTCACTGACAAGATTGGCTACATCTTGAAGCGAGCTTCAATCAACACATACTACAAGCCGCCAACGAAGATAAGTCAATTTTTACCATCTGTCAAGTGCCAACTACCTCTACAAGATGCAGGGGTCTACAAAATAGACTGTGACTGTGGGCTCTCATATATTGGTCAAACCAAGCGAAGCATTGGCACTCGGGTCAAAGAACACATAGCTGACATAAAACACCAACGCTCAACAAAGTCAGCTGTATGTGAACACGCGCAAAAAGGCACCAACCATTACCTAAGGTTTGATAAACCACAGATACTCGCCAAAGAACACAGATATATTCCTAGAATGATCCGCGAGGCTATTGAAATTAAAAAACACCCAAATTTTAATAGAGAGGATGGATGGACCGTACCACCAGCTTGGGACCCAGTCATCCACTTAATCAAACCCAGTAAGCAGCAAAATCCAGCAAGACTTAACAACACAGTGAGCTCATTCTGCGTAAATACGAACACCAATAATTCACCATGATTCGGGTATTTTGAGATAACTTATACTTCAAACTATGTGACAACTACCATCGTGAGTCACACCGCGAAAATGGCTGCTGCAAAGCAGCCGAAACGTCGGCTTAAAAAGTAATAATAACAAATATATCGCGATAGAATCCGTAAAGAGTGGTTTTATTTCAATGAGTGACATTCGCGTAAACTTCAGAAAATATCACATTGATATATGTTAAACAAACATTATATTTTCAACTAGCCTATGCATGTGGTTCCACCCGCGTGGATATCAGATAACACGATTTTTGCTCGTATCTGCTTTTCTAGTCAACCAATTACTATTAAACAAACGTGAGATTTTTAGTGTCAGTTTTACCAAAGATGTTAAGTTTGACCAAGATTTTTCTAGTAAAAAAAATCTTTCAGTAGTTTCACGTTCATCGCAGACAAATTGACAAACAAAGCCAGATTAAAATAAAAAAAAAAGTGTTCAATGTCGTTAATATGAAATAACCCAAGTATTTATTTCAAATATCTCCAATGTACAGACACGATCACTTCACAAAATTATAATATAATATTTGGTATAGATGGATGTTCAAATATTTCCCACACGCGTCAGGTGATTCGTCATCAATACCAGTGGCTGTACCAATTCGGATGATTGCCGTGTTATCGCGCATCGCGGTGGCGTACACGTTGGTGAACATTTGCATATAATGGTGCGATGCGATCCAATCCGTCAAATGCTCTAAGTATTTAACTACGTACAGGGTGTAGGCAAATATTTACTAGGTACCTGTACCATAAGTATAGTAGGTACATTTTTTTTTGTATCAACCTTCACTACATGGCATGGGCAAATATTTACTACCTGTACCATAAGTATACTACATACCTATAGGTAGGTATTAGGACTCAGCCACAACACTGCGGTGCGGCACGTTGCGTCGTAAAAAGTTTAGTACTCGCTCAGTAGGTACCATCGTTTTGCGATGCGTTATCGCAACGCACTGTTATGGCTTGGTCCTTACAATTTTTAAGTAGGTACTTACTAGTATTTTTTTTAATAAAAATTGTGACAACTTCTAACTGCAAACTGTCATTCTTGTGTTTCTGTACCTCCGGGTAGTTGATCCTATGGTACAATTATTATCTACTATGAAATTAATTACTCTACAAACACCTTTGAGACCCAAGCCTGTCTCGTCCAATTGACGAGGCTGTAATGCAGGCTTTCCTCTCGGGATATGGAGATCAGACGGAAGACACTCCAGGAAAACCCCACATACCAATCAAAAACTATAAGACTCCAAAGATAAAACTTTGGAAACAACACTGGTAAATCGGTTATGGGGATAATGATAATGATAATTTAAGTAGGTATGTTTTAATATTTGAGTGCTATAATAGATTAGAAATAAAATGAACCATTCATTAGCACAATCAAATTTATTGACACAAATCTTTTCATTCTTTGCAGGACCCCAGCCGACGACGACGTGACGTTTCTATTGACCTGCAAAAAAATATTGTATTTAAAAACACCCTGTAAATATAGACAAAATAGAAGGGTAAATAAAACCTATAGGCAGAACACATTAAGGTATTCGGGCAAGACACCATTGTTGTCATATCATGGATAAACTATGACATTAATCAATTGATGACGACAATACTGCCGCTCACCTTAAACCGTATCCATACAAACAGTGTATACAGACCTCTCAAATCGTTTCAAGTCAAGTAAAATTTCACGCTCAAGTAGATCAAGTTATGCTGGTGGTTTGTGTCGAGTGAATACATCTACATAATACAAGCGTGGTACAACACTAGATAACGGTTATTGTGACGACAATCCGATTCTACCCACGAGGTTATTGGAAAGATGAGAATAATAAACAGGAGTCTATGAGATCTGCCTATAAGTTTGTTTTTAATTGTTGCAGGTTGCCCAATATCTAGAAGAGAGACTGCAAAACGATGCATATTACCCAGTCATAAGACAAAAAACCTAACGGAATATACTTGGGACTCTTCAACGGAATAGCTATTGAAGTTTCGCAAGTACATAAACAAAGGTATTAAAGGTAATCTGTAGTTAAAATCGGAAGTTTTCAGTCATCCAATTAATATTTCACTTATTCTGTGGAACATTATATATTTTTCCTCTTTCGTATACCTATCATAATTTACGCTATAACAACTTGGGATAACACGATAATCAGTCACAACAATTTTTTGGCGATACAATATTGTAGAAGTGTAATTCAGAAGGATACCCCATTGATGCTGTCCACAACAGCTAAGATATTTTACCATCGTAAGTTTTACTGGAATAAAAAACTCACGAACATTACTCTCCTTTTCTGAGAAATTGTGTAAAAATAAACTAACACCCGAAATAAATTCACCCCTCGACATCTACAATCATTAACACCAATCCCAATCCAACTGAAAATTAATATGTAATATGCAAAATCAGATTCATTTCCCCACCATTTCACAGCGATCGTTAATCACCACCCTTCGAGAAAGCAGATAATTTCATTAGCGCACGAATATCTTACACACGAGAGTGTACCTACTCGTATCTATACTACTGAAAGTTGCATAAATCATATACCTAACTACCTAACCCCTTTATCTCGAAGGTTGTCACTCGTTTCCTTGACTTGCCAAAGGAGCAACTATATTTTCTCGAAAGTTTCTCGAGTAGAGCGTTCGACTGTTACATTGGGGACGAAGTTTCAAATTTTGTTGTTCCTTTGCATTAGGATGGGTAATTGGGAAATATGGATATGCCTCCTTATATTTCTACTTAACTTTCTGATTTTTCTTCTACAAGAAGGTCATTTGAAGGATTCTGCAGGATCGGCAGCACGAGTGTGGTGCCCTTGATGTTGCAGAGCACACGTCGATGGGTCACGGTAACGGGTAACTTTTTATCAGGTGGGTGTTTGTCTGTCATCTATGAGTGACTTAAATTTAAAAAAAAATCAAAGTTCTAGATCTTGTATCAAAAGATGCCCATTTTGCTTTTTGATGTGCGACTGAATACACAACCTAGTGCTCCAATCAGGTAAGATGATCACACCTGGAAAGCTGTGGATGAATGAAAAAAAAATATATTTCACTACATTATGATTTCTAATGTCTATCAGTAAGAGTGTAAGCTACTATGTAAATTTCATACTAATGGAAAATTCCTGTTCGAGAACTCGTAGTAGATACAGTTGAATAGTGCTAAGAATTTTCACGCACGACAGATGAAAAACTTATCCATTGTCGTCGAGAAACGAGATTGGTTCACGCGATAGTCCGAGACTAGCTTTTGTGAGAAATGCATCCGACATGATTGGTGCTATGCAGGTGTATTGGAGAAATAATATGTCTGTGTATGTCGTATGAAAGTACCTATATTTATATAGATTACTATTATATACTAAATATACATTTAATATATAGTACGTTTTTTTTATATAGGACACGTCAATTTGACTTCACCTCTCCTGATGTTAAGCTAAAGGCAAAGTCTCGGAAAGAGGGTCACCATCGGAAACATGTACCATGTTAACAGTGGTGGCACTCAGCTTGACGGCCTCGTTAGATGCCTTTTCACGCCCCGCTTAAAGGTAAAGGCACAGTCTAAGGATTCATACTACATACAGTCGGTCGACGAAGCCGTCTAGACAGAGCAATCGTGCGGGGGCAGGGGAGTGGTGGGGGACGGGGTATTACTCGGTACGCCCATACATTTTACTCGGTACTAAGGATTCAGGGCTGTCTCATTTGTGAATGATCATGAATGACGTGATTTTTTTTTTCATGAACCGTTTTGTTTAAAATTGTTTTTTTTTAGCGCTCCAAGATGGCGGACAAGAAATTTTCACCAAAATCGATATGGGTATCGATTTTAGGGTTTTTAGGGTCGCTGATTGCGAATATAACATCCAATTAGCGATCCAAGATGGCGGACTCGAAATTTTAACCAAAATCGATATGGGTATCGTTTTCAGGGTTTTTGGGGTCGCTGATTGCGAATATAACATCCAATTAGCGATTCAAGATGGCGGACAAGAAATTTTCACCAAAATCGATATGAGTATCGATTTTAGGTTTTTGGGGTCGCTGATTGCGAATGTATCATCCATTTGGTGATCCAAGATGGCGGACTCGAAATTTCCACCAAAATCAATATGGGTATTGTTTTCAGGGTTTTTGGGGTAGCTGATTGCGAATGTATCATCCATTTGGTGATCCAAGATGGCGGACTCGAAATTTTCACCAAAATCGATATGGGTGTCGTTTCCAGGGTTTTTGGGGTCGCTGATTGCGAATATATCATCGATTTGGCGATCCAAGATGGCGGACTCGAAATTTTTAAAATTGTTTTTTTTTTAGCGCTCCAAGATGGCGGACAAGAAATTTCGCTAATTACGAATATATCATCTATTTAGCGATTCCGGCCATTAGCGAAATTTCATTGAAATTTGAACTCGAATTCGAATCCGAAACCGACTTCGAATCCGAATCCGAATCCGAATCCAAATCCGAATCCGAATCCGAATCCGAATCCGAATCCGAATCCGAATCCGAATCCGAATCCGAATCCGAATCCGAATCCGAATCCGAATCCGAATCCGAATCCGAATCCGAATCCGAATCCGAATCCGAATCCGAATCCGAATCCGAATCCGAATCCGAATCCGAATCCGAATCCGAATCCGAATCCGAATCCGAATCCGAATCCGTATCCGAATCCGAATCCGAATCCGAATCCGAATCAATGTTCAAATTCAAATCGAAATCCAAAAACTCTGATTCAAAATATTACGTTTGCTTGATCATATTTGGTTGAATAGAACCGGAGATATAACCAAAAGTCGCAATAGCATGCATGCGAGCGGAGCCGCGGGCATCAGCTAGTATTTTATATTAGCGTGAGTTGTTGTGCCTTGACAGAACAAAGAGATCAAATAGGGGTTATTATATAAAATATTACAGAAAAATAAATTATAAATAAAATGAAATGACAACCCTGACAAAACTGCAAAAGGCGGCATTTCCGTAAACATCAAACGCGATGAACTACTGTAAGATCTCTCGTTATACTGTGGTAAAGGTATGTCTTAGTTCCTACGCATCATCTATCGGAATTCTTATTAGGAGCTCAGTTTCAAATCAGTTTCTATGATCAGAAACCTTGGATGTAGACTATCACTATACATGAGTGAGCTTTCAACTCAGAGAGAAGAGTCCACGCCTGATCCTCATCGACAAATACGTAAGGTGCGTAAGGTAATGGGCATCCCACATAAACCTTACTGCTAATTGACAAATTAAGGTTTAACAGTAAGGTTAATTTGGGCCCTGAAGATTTTGGTGGGTACCTTATATCCATTGTGACGACATACAATCTACAAAGGAGATACGGTTGCACCTTTACGACTATACATTGACAAAAAAAACATTTCAGAATGTATCCAAATCATTCAAGCAGACTCTATTTTCAAGAATTTAATAAGTATTACCTTAAGTATCTACTGTATATTCACAAATGGAAAGAAAAATATATAATTAAAAAGCTACCAACGGAATCTGATTAGGAAGTCTAAACCTGATTACAATGTTAATATTCTCAATTTATTTCATTTTGCTCTCGAGCCAAAGTTAGAAAATGTGGGCAAAGGAAATAAATAAAAAGTGGGACAACAAAATTATTAGGAAGCCCCGCTGAGCCCGGCCGTAGACACGCAGTGATATTAGAGAAATCGGAGCACGATATTATTGTACGCGGTGACAGACGAACGTAGCGGAACGAGCGGAGCGAAGCTGACCTGAACGAGTTCTGAAGTTAATAAATGTTATGATTAAGTATGTAAAGTATTTTGAAGAAGAAAAGTGAATGACATTTTAGAGCATTTATTATGATAACTATACAATTCGATTACATCAGGAAAAATTAATTGTTCAGGTGGAGCTTAAACCCACAACCTTTCTCTGATGGTGGCGCTGGTGTAGCCACTGAGCCCCATCTGTGCAATTCATTTTTCCTGATGTAATTAAGAAGAAAACTGACTTCAGATTACCCTTACCTGTAAAGTACTTACCCACTGATGAAAATTCTTTAGGTACTTAAGCGTTAACGAAAATGATTCAGTTGGAGAAACATACATTTAGGGGTATTGTAAACAATAAAGCAACAGCTGTCTTCTGACTTCCGAACTCGAGAGAAAGGCCTGGACCATCAATCTGCAGGTGTACCGGCTTAATGGTGCTTGTCTTGAGCCCCGAGGATCCTGGTGAGGCCCCATATCCTGCAGGAGATTTAAAAATATATGTAAGTATATTATCACTCACAAAGTTGACGTCAATCCAGCCCCCGTGCCATGACACGGTAACTCATATCATAAGCAGTCGCCCTGTAAGCGAAAGGTCGTGAGTTCGAGTCTTGCTTGAGCATTTCATTTTTTCCAATGTTTTTCGAGTAAAATTAATTACTTTGATTACTTGAACTTAAAGCAATATGTGTCGTCATATCGGTCTGTGGGTTAGCAAAACCAGATGTATCTTAGTAAGGATATCCCTGCCCCTCTAGACAAGTGGCAATTCGCTGGCCCGCGTATCGTGTAAAATGACAAATGTATTTGACGTATGTGACAGTCGTCAACGAATATCATATACGTTAAATCCCATACATTCCTCATTCTATTCTACGATACTCCAGCCAGCGCGTTACCAGTTGTCTAAGAGGGCTGATCAACCTAGGACCTGAATAAGCCTTGGCCTTCAATATTTGTTCCTGCTATGTGTTGTTGGGTATCTAATTTGGAATAATACAACTGTACATAAAAATCTATACACAAATAAGAATTAAGGTACCCATTATCATAAATAACCATTTTCAATCGAGGTTACCCATTTATGATGTACCTAATCATGGCCTATGGTAGATAGGCCATCGAAATTTCTTTAAATGAAAATTAAACTTCGAAATGAGTATACATTATAACTTCCAAACGACTGCACAAAATTGGATACATATTCATTGTTATATCAGGAAAAGCTTTGTGTAAAACCATTGGAGTAGAATAGGTCCACCCTAACTGTGGGTGTCGTAAAAGGCGACTAAGGGATAGACTGTTTCCATCCGACAGTAAACATACAATCGAAAACATCGGAAAAGTGAATCTTCTCGGGCGGGACTCACTTTTCCGAGGTTTTCGATTGTATAGTTAGCATACTTAATGCTTAAAAAAATTATCCAATTAAACATACAGTCCATGAGTGAGTGTCCGCTTGGCGGCAATATGCCGTTTGATCCCAAGTAATAGGGGGTGCCTATCACTTGGGACCAAAGAGCATAGTTGAAATGTGGGTGTTACTATAGTCATAGTCATAGTCATTTATTTTTCAATATAGAACAATAAAATTGTTTCTTATTGACGTCAATTTTAATTCTACTTAATCTAAGTTTACCTACCTACCTACCTACCTAGTCTAGTATACCTGCCTCTGTCTCCCCCTCAGGGATTTATAGGCGTAGTTATATGTATGTTAGTGTAAAAGAAAATGTTAAAATCTTCGAACAGAGAGTTGCAGAAACGGAATCAGAATTCCCGTGGAACCGTGGACAGCTCTTCATTTGTACTAGTGAACTCATGAAGTAACTATACTAAATAAAGAGGCATTCATAAAAATTCCCGCACATTCCAGATTCTATGAAACTAAGTTACTATGATTATGCCAGCCGCCCCAGCCGGGAATCTCGGATTATCTTTATTGAATGCCACACGCTGGTCGCAGCACGCCGCCCCACATAACTTACTATCGCTGCAACACCGCTCTCATATTATTATCCTTATTTTTGTGAAAAAGATTATACTTCAGAATAGAAATTGTAAGGTGATAGGGCTGGGTTATGTGTACGTAGCTGCTACATTTAGAATACAGTGTTTCTACAAAGACGTTGTGCACTCGGCCAATGAAATAATTATACACACACGCAGCTTGTGAGTATGTATGTAAAGGTGTATACTTATTTTTTTGGCCATTAGTTCTCAGTGTCAGTTAGTTAATGTCAAGCTCTTGCTCCCCTCCTTTGTTTTCTCTAGTACTTAGTACCAACGTGGCGGAAAGACTAGAGACACTTTCTTCGATCAATGCAACAACGAAATTTCGACGATCGCCGTGGTGTGAGGAGGTGGGGAGTCATCGGAGTGTTCGATTCCTATTCAGTGCAAATAGTTACTTCCTATTTTTTTTAAAGAATATTTGTAATCGAGATGACTTATATTCCCCCTAAACTCGCCTAGCCAAGCTAAACTGTGTGTGTTAGGAGTGTATTCAAGAGAGTACTATCATAGCCAAGATTCAAACCCTTCGACGACCTCACGATCATAAGATTCGTATGGCTCTACGCCTAATCGCTCTCCTACCGACGACGTTTGGAGTATCTGGTATAGACTCCTCTTATTTTTATACTATTATAAGATATCAAATAAGTACATTGTATGATGTCTCAGTAACATAAAAAACAGTATGTTATAAAAGTCGGAAAAAATTAGACTCCATACCTAGGTATATATTTTAAAAACTTGATCACATTTAGGTAAATATGATACTGATCATTATCGCTGTATTTGAAACCTTGACATCATGAGAGTTGTAGGCAGGATTCAATCATAATATAATATTGCAGAGCGTAGGAGCGTAGATGAGTCTGGACCACATTCATTGAGACACAACCGGATATTAGATGAAGGATGTTATGTAGATGTAACCTACATCTAAGTCATAGGTATATGAATTTACATAATCTTTGTATAATCAGGCGATACCTATAGGTAGTCTAAAGTGTGAAAGAGGAGTGCTCCATACTTTTCATTATAATCTTGTTTCCTGTAGTACCCGAGGTCTCACTATGGAACACAGGGTTCGCAAACTCTTTCTCTTCTGAAAATACTGAAGTAAAAGTCTCATCGGTAAATCAGCAAGAGTAACGGCTAACGGGTGAGGTTAGGCTAGAGACCCAAGGTTTTGGGCCAATGAAAGAGGATGTAGGAATATAATATTTCATTGGTCCAAGATCATTTCTACTTTACCGAAAAATAGATTAGGTACAGACGAAAACAAATATCTAATACCAAACAGAACAACATTAGAAAGTGCAATGTTTTGAGCAACATTAAAATGGCATTAAAAGATCGTGACTACACACTTTGCATCAAGATGCCTATGCAAACGATGTGAACTAACCTTGGGCCGACAAAGCTAACACAACCGACACACCTTTGTTTTCCAACTGCTACAGAACACAAGTACTTTCTTACAAAATCTTGAACTAAATCAGACTGTTAAACACAGTGTCGTGACTTGGGGTGCGACCATCAATCTTT
The DNA here is from genome assembly GCA_914829495.1 of Eilema sororculum. NCBI lineage: Eukaryota > Metazoa > Arthropoda > Insecta > Lepidoptera > Erebidae > Eilema > Eilema sororculum. Next base: position 15,874,524 of record OU618545.1, on the reverse strand, counting down.
GAATGGATACAGTTAAATAACATCACATTACATTTAAAGATTATATTTGTGTTTGTAATACGGCACTGAGAATGACATATGGTGCGATTATACAGTTTTGTTCTGTGTAAGTGTATGTAGGTATGTGTATATTTTTGCAAAATGCCTTATTTAAAGAGCAGTTTAGTGCATTGACTTCATTCAGCGAATATGTGCGTACTCAATTTTTTTTCTTCACAATAATTTTATAATAAAATCTAATCTTACAATAAACGACACGGTTAGCGTAGGATAATCTAAATTGCTTTATAATAAGATGTAATTATATATTTTCTACCTATGACTAAAGTGAAATATCAGTTGAGTAACCTAATCTTTGCTATCACTATAACTAAGTAGACAATCATTAAAAAATATTTCAACGCTTAAAAATACTTAGTCGTATTTAAAAATAATCACATATTCACTTTGATACTAACATTCCAAAAATGTACACACGCCCCGTCGGCGTCGACCAGCATCCAATTTTGGAACATCCGACGGCCAAACACTACCTGTTGTTTATCAAACTTTTTTTACCCACCGTACCTACCTATATTATATAGGTAGGTATAATAGTATCGTATAATACGAGTAGATACACAGCTCTTCGGAGTAAAATATCTGGGAGGCGATAAAACATGAAGTCTTGGCAAGCTGACAGACAGATTGACAGACATCGGAAATGACATTAACAATCCAATATAAATACCTACAAATTGGAGTCAGGCAAAAATAAATGCAATTACCAAGTGGCCAATTTTAATGGTGTCTATTCGATTGCCAAGTGAAGTTATTTTGTAGGTTCGTATGAGGCTTTTCAATCGCCTTTACTTAAATACCCTTTGCGTGAATCGTTTCTATTACGCATAGGAACCTATTTAGACTAAGACTTTCTATTAGGAGAAAGAAGTGTCTTGAAATTTAGTGTAAAAATACTCGCCAGGAACTTTGTTTAGTTTTTTTTATTTTACTGTTTACGTAAAAAGCGCACTATATTTGAAACCGTTGAATGTTAAAGTATTAAAAAAAGATAATTAAGTAAAAATATTAAAAATGGTAATTATGTCGGTAAGTTTTTTACTATTAATGTAAACGACCATGTTAATCACAAATGCTCAAACCAAACAATTGAGTTTACCATTAAAAAAGCTAATTCGCGCAAACTTCCAAAGAAATTTTAATTCTTGTAGTTAGTTTTTGCAGCAATGGTAAACATCTAATAATTCAAAGGTTTTAGGTTGGTTCGGTTTCGTCTATTTTGTAACTCATTTTGATAGCCAGAAATCGATTCCAACATAACTGCCCCGCCAGCGGGGGCTAGGTATCTGTGGGGATTTCCACAAGAAAAAAAGTAATAACTATGCATAAACAAACAAACTATAATTTTATCTCACAATACTTTTTTAATTAATGTGACTTTGCGCTCACTCAAATTATTTATTAACACATGAAATTATGTAATGCAACAAATTAATTTGATTTATTACTTAGTTTTGGTGTAATGGTTACTTAATTATACATAAGTACAATAAATAATAAAGAAAACACTGTAAACAAGTCATAATACAATTAACGGGAATTTAATTATAATAGAACATTACCAGGTTCTGTTTACAGAAATTCTACCTACTGTGTTAAAAAAAATCATAATAGAAAAGATTTCTACACTTACGAGTAGTTTCAGATGTTAAGCATTCAGGAGTTATGCTTCTTGATTTAACTTTCATAAGTGTTACTTGGTGTCTTAAAATGAGTGATTTATTTTTAAAATTTTTCAGTATTTTCATTTTGTTAAGTAGGTACGTAGTTTGGAATATTTTGAGCATTCAAAATTAGGTTAAGATTTCTGGATAGATATAAATTATTCCTAGGTATTGGTTTTCTATGGATAATAGATACTCATGTTACCTACTTTAGAAAATGATGAATTGCAATATTGACCTCTCTGTTCCTAAAACTTTGCCGAAACATAATTTTTCTATTATTCTTTAGATTTTGGTACACTCATATATTGGGATCGATGAGGAAATTATTTAACTGTTCAATTTATAGAAATCTGTAGAAGTCACTTCGTTTATATGACTATTTCTTTTTACTTCTTTAATATTATTTTGACACATAGCTACATATTACCTACCATTATAATACTTTACAGTGTCTGCCGTATCAAATAGTGTTTCAGTTACAACAACATTCATGCTCACCTGTACCTAAAAAAAATGAAAAGGATGAAAAGAATTTATTCTTAGCAATTCAAAAGAATGACTGTGAGTTTTTATTGCAGTCTTTCTATAATTTGCATTGCATTGCAAATATTGTAATAAATGTAAAAGTAGTTTTAGACTGTCATTAACGTTATTTTGGAACCTAAATGTACAAATAATTTTAGTTTCAAAATTAGAAACTTGGGTGAAAGTGTATTGAGAAAGTTCAACCGACACGATACTCATTTTCGGATGCTATTAGCAAAAAATATAGGAGTGTACAATGTACAGTAATACGGACAACTTAAATAAAATAATAAATACTAAGGTAATCTACACAGCTCTACAAAGATCTATCCTGATTCGGATTGGAATGTATACTTTATTTTATTACTTTATATTTATTTTCATAATAAAACCTAAATAAAAACAGACAGCATACTTACATACCTACAAATATTTGCGCGGAGCGGAAATAAAACCCGTAACCTAACCGTAGCCGACTTAGCAGTCGAACGCTCTATCGCCATGCCTAAGAACTTTAATGATTTTCTGTTGTAGATACTCGGACTATAGTTATCATAATAAAATTGTATTTTAAAGTGTTCACGTACATGAAAATAATGATAGGTACCTTCTTACACCTAGGTAATAATGATACCTACTTCATTAATTCATCAAAATGAAAAGCAATAATTATGCTCCAGTGCCTAGTATTAATTCGCGATAATGATCAGCTTGAGTAATATATGTTATCGACATAAATACGTCTCAATTTATTAATAAATAACTTTTATTTTTTTTCTACACACTGTACGTTTTTCTCTCTCTATTTTAAGATGAATGTGTGCATGAGTTTGTGTGTGTTTGTTTGTGAGCACGTGCGTGTGCGCACTTTCGTTTGTGTATGTGTGTATAAGTATGTAGTACTTAGAATGTTATAGTATTATAGTAAAAAAAATGTTTATTGACTCAAAAAAGTAGGAAGGTATTATTACTACTAACTTCTTTTTATAATTTTTATTTAAATAGGTAGTCGCCATCACCATAACTTTAACACTTTAAAAATTGCCAACTATATTAATAGTGTTTATTAACTTTTGAAAGCAACTGTACCTTAGCTACAATATTATAGATTTGTATCAAGTACCTATAGATTTATTTAGAGTGTTTTATCTTCAATTTGATAGAGAAGGCTCTTCCTATTATTAAGTACGTAGAGTTTAGAGTCTGAATTGTTATCTTCTTTCGACGCGACCAAGATTTTGGAGCCCAAGTTGAGCTCACCCGCACGCTGGAATAGCTGCTGACTAACGCCTTCGTCACCCGTGTTACTACCAGTCTTAATACCAGTAGTAGTATCACGGTAGTTTTTTTTGCCGTGTAGCTAACTGCTGAAGTAGGAACACGGGACAATTTTCGTTACCCGTGTTACTACCAATCAGTACCAGTAGTAAAATGGGTTCTGGTACACACTTTCCTCTTGGGGTTGAGAGTCAGATGGCAGTCACTCCCGAGAGACGAAATTTCCCAAACAAGAAATATTTTACTTAGATATAACTTAATTCAGCAGTATTCTGTACTTATACCTATTCCATTTGTGCTCAAGTTAAAAAATTCAAGAGATCGCTACACAATACAGTGTACCTACCTACTTACTTAGGTATAGGTACTATTATACCTACGTATGGTTGTTAAGTGCTTCCCTTAAGTGACGTAACAGCTCCCCCAAGAACGTTGTGCTTAAAGATGAACGGAGAAAAAGTCTTAATTAAAAAAGACGGATAGATGTAACTTACCATATATGGGAATAGGACGGTTATACTTCGATCGGTGTCATCTTCAAATCTGGCGCTCGACGTGTATCCAGACCGCGCAAGTTTCGTCATTCTTTCGTAAGTAAAATATTAAATATTTTTGTAGGATTGATAACTCTTTTCAATATAGGTACCTAATAAATATTTTTTCATGAAAAACTGATTAAAAAGGTAAGAATAACATGCTAAGTAAAGTAGATTTTATTCTGTTAGGTCCATGTAGAGATTGTAGAGTATGTACCTAAGTAGATAAAAGAGTATTAAATTATAAATAGAACAATAGGTATGTTTGGCTATCTTTAGCTATTAAATACATAGATAAAAATATATCCATAAGGCACCTTTTTCTTTTCTCTCTATATCTATAGGTACTTACCTATAATGCAGCTAGGTTCTATTAGTTTTCTAATGTTCAAATAGGTACTGTTCAATGCAAACTTTCTGAATGTTACCTAAATGTAAACCTAAATGAATTTCAGTTTTTGACTTTTATTATCCATATTAAATACTTACCTAATTATTTAGACAGTTGTACTAATTTAATAAAATGTTTTTTTAGCAGCTGTCATGGAAATGTTCTAAGTACCTAGGTATTATTTTTCCTAAGGAAGCTGATCTAGTTATTAATGTCTAATTTCGTTTTATTTAAGTATGTATCGAATCGATATCTAATAGCTATCTGTTGTTCCCTTTGACATACTCACCTATATCAATGAGTTAGGATCTATCCCTAAAATCGATTGTAATAATTTATTTATGGAAAAAATAATATTTTACAACAATTTCTACAAAACTATACAAATAATAAATTTCCAGTTCAAAATAATGTAATAAAATATATTTCTAACTTGCCAGCAACCTGTTGGGTGAACTGTACACTATAACAAATGAGTTGGGCTGCGTCCGAGTGGCTGGCGCGTGGGAGTGGCGTGAGGGGGGCGGGGCGAGCGGGGACACCGCCCTAAACAAAATGGTGGACGCGCGCGCGCCAATTTTTGAATTTCATTTTGGAATTACAGAATAAAAATAATAGAATTTCAGGTGGACATTCCAAAATAAGGCTTTTGATGATTGCTAACTTTGAGTGGGTAGAAAAAATAAATAAAAATAGGATTCGGTATCTTATCTAGGAATCTTCTCTTCGGTATTTTCGGTATTATAAAGGTAGGTAAGCATACTTACATACATTTTTCGGAATTAATCTTCAGTCAAGAGAATATCGCAATCATTAAAATTGTGTAACTAAGAAATTTGAGTTAAAAGTCGATATCAAATATTGTAGACTCTCCTATATAAAATAGTTTGCCCACTATAGTCCCAAACTAGACCTATTAGGTAGGTATAGTACATAGGTACCTATGTACTTACCTAATTACACTAATTAATAAAATCAAGTTAAATAATTTGGTATCCATTCATTTTGTAATAGTCAATAATTAAGTATCTAATAACATGTGTTATATTGTACCAAACGTGTCAAAAAGTCAATAAAATCAATTATCACGCTGACTTGTATCTTAACATGAAGCCATAAATTATATTTACTCTCACAAAGGTTCGCCGCATCGCGAGAATCTATAAACAAATCGTTATTGCGATTTAAGGACCCATTTAAAAGCTATAAATTTAAAAAGTCAACTTAAAATTAATCTTATTTCTATCTCAATAAAGCTCACATTAAATCAGTAGGACAAGACACCTTAGCTCTCATAAACTATTTTCAGTACAAGCTAAATGAAGAGGTGCGTTTTAGCTCTCACTCGCACGTGTTTAAGTTTAAATTTGTGTGACAAAGAGAGGAGATATTTACGAAGTGTTTATATCGATACAGCGGCGTTGATTTAACCATTGCTTTGGTTTATTGCAGTCAATAAAATTGAGCGTTATGAGGCAAGGTCGTAAGTGAAAAATCGTCAATGATTTATGTCTTTATCGTGGGACATCCACTCGGAGATTGTTGTTTGGTTTAGAACAAAATGAATGTGTTTGTGTGGTTGACGTGTAAATGGTCGATTGTTATAAGGGATCTATCTGGTTTTTGGTAGAGCATGCGTATGAGCATATTTTGTTTAATCGTTTACTTTGAAATAGAAACATGGGACAACTAGTGTAGAAGGTATGAATCTTAGGTATGATAAATTTATTAGATGCTAATAAAATTAGGCATTCCATGCTTTATTAAGAATTCGGTAGGAACTTTTCTATGTTGAAATCAACTAAATTAAAGAATTTTTTTATTTTGTAACCCAAGCACTAATAAAAGTAAAATATTTGACAATAATGAAGAATGACTTATTTCTTAGTTTCATACAAGTTCGTTAACAACTTATCTAGCCGTTTTGGCGTTTAATGAGAAGAAACTTATTGAATTTGACGTGACTGTCTGTCTGTCTGTCTATCTGTCTGTCTGTATGTCTGTCTGTTTGTGGCATCATAGCTCACGAACGGATAAAGCGATTTCAATTTAGTTTTTCTAGGTTCCATATGTGCGAGTGTTCTTAGACAAGTATAATGAAAATCGGTTGAACCGTGTAAAGTATAAGGAGTGTTTATTTAATATTAAATTTATATATATATTATAATTTACTGAATCATCAAAATCATCTTACTTGATGGTAATCATATTACAAAGTATGCTTAGGTAGTTGGAGTATAGATGGCGCTGTTAAATGTTTATTTTATACCTATCAAAAATATTAAACTACACTCTTTGAAGTTAAAATATAAGATTATAGACACAAATCAGATTTATAACGAGACAGATAGATAGGCATCAAAGATACCTACAGCAGAAACAACGGATTAAAATGAACCTATAGAAAAGTTTATTAAAAAAATGTTATGGTGATATTTATTGGATACTAGCTGTCTCGGCGAACTTCGTACCGCCATATTTTCCACCCGCGTGCAATTCCGTTCCCATTCCTGTTCCCGTTCCCATTCCCATTACTATTCCCATTCCTATTCCTATTCCCATTCCCATTCCCATTCCCATTCCTACTACTACCTACTACTACTAAATACTAATCCCGTAACGTAAACATAAACTTCTCTCACATAATAGAAAAAGTTTGTATGAGAAAAAGAAAAGTTACTTTCTGAAATTTTCTGTACAACTGTTTTATTATTTTTTTTCGTAACAACCTTCTCCCGATAATAACAAACACAACAAAAAAAGAATTAGTGAAATCGGTCCAGCCGTTGGTGAGTTATGCGCTTACCAACACATTTTGCGATTCATTTTTATATTATAGATATATTCATGATAAAAAATTAAGACCCTATAAATATTCACCTCCAAAAACTACAAAGATACAAGACTCAAAAAGAAAGACCAATGGCATGATTATAATTCCAGGTGTTGTACCAAGTAGATTCGAGTCATAACTCTACTACACCGCTAATAAAACAATAGCTTCCCTACATATTATTTCAGAGATGCTTAGCTGATTGTGAATATTACCAGGTACCTATGCAGAGTAAAAAAAAGAGTCACAAGTTCGATAAAAAAACAATATTTTGCAAGACTGATCCTACTCACATTTTGGTCGATACGTAAGTAGTCACCCAAAAGTGAAGTCGCAGGCAACTTCAAACTGTCTTGAATTCCCTATACCGGGCATCGAAATTAATCAGCATTAAATTAGAATATTAGAATATAGAAGAATAGAAAAATATTCTAACTGTGAGATAACAGATTTATTTAGGATAGGTATTTTATTTAAATAATGAAGCTTATACATAAATACAATGGTCTTGAATATAATTTATGTAATCAAAATAACTTATCGCTTGCTAACATAAAGTAACATGATAAATGCATATAGATACCCTATTCATTTTGTAAATGAATGAGATATGGGTCACATTACTATCAGTGTACTGCATTCTGCAAAAAAAAAACTGTACAAAAACCTAGTTGTATGTCTACCAAAACTACCTCTGCACCAATATGATTTTTTATTTTTTTTATTTTTCCTTTTATCAAAATCATTAACCATACGCATGCTGTATTATTTAAAAAAAGAGCGCTACGTAATGTTTACTAGCAAGAATTACTACTCATCAAATTATATTTTGTGAAGCATTATTATTAAAATAAAAAGTTTCTGAGAGATTGCTCCAATTGCTAGCAATATGTAGATGATTGGGTTATCTGAATATGACCGTGAACCCAATCTAAACCAAGTGCAATGGCACATTGACGAACATCATAAATAACACTTATCAGCCAACGCCGAGACCAGACAGCAACCAATTCATTATGAACCCTGCCATAACACAAATATGTTCTAACTCCATAATCTATAAGAGGTCTAGTTATTTTGGAAACTGAATTGAAAGAAATTGGACTGTTTATATCCGTTGATGTATGATAAAAATAGAAAATACATTGATGCCAATATTTGTGTTTTATTTTCTTTATTTTGTTTGTGAACATTGGTCATATGAAGATGAAGATTCAAAAGAATTAGGATAAAATATCTACTGATTTTTAATCTGATACTGAAGCTACAAGTTTCATATCGTTAATTTTAATCAAATTTACGTGGAATTGCTCTCTAACTCTAAATATAGAGAGATATTATCCAAAAGCTTTTTTAAACTAATACAAATTTTATGAAAGATAATTTATAAATATAAATTATGAAGCTGCAATACCTATTAACCACATACCTAACGGTAATAATGCCAAAAATGCTTTCTATCTAACGATATGAATTTAAAAATAGTATCTACCTGTCAACCAATTACTATAATAGTTCAAATTTTATAACAAAGGCATTTCCAAAAAATACTCTTGGAATTATAAATCCCACAAAACGTCAACAAACCAATTACAAAAAAAAATAGTTTTAATAACTTCCGGTGAACTGAAATCACCAGACAAATATACCGCCATTAAAAAGCCTGCAAAACCATAATAGCCTCAATTCCAAACTTGTCAAAATCCCATTAGTTGAGATCGTACGTACCTACTAGCCCAGCGGCCATTGGTCGCGGGGGATTATTAAAAACGCATTAGAGGCGGCCACACCTAGTACATATTATATAGCATTCGTAAAAAAAGTAATTTGAGATTTCAAAGGGAGGGAGGCACCAATCAACCGTGACTAACACGGAAGGTACGACCGTATCACGCAAAATCATTATTTTGTCGTTAGCCTAACGTATTATAATGATGATATCTAGGCCCATGTTCTAAGAATGCCTTCGTTTTATACTTGGGGAAAGTTTGGATTAGTACAACATTAGCAACAGCTGGGGCTTTGACCCATTTGGGAATAGTTTTTTTGGAATAGAGGAAGAGAATGTTAAAAAAGTCATAAAGGAAATGTACCTAGAGTTATAAAAAAATACAAAATTGCCAGAGAATAGTAAAGCCTGCTTTTCCCACTGCTAATTCTGTGCAAACGCCCATTGTTTTTCATTCACGTAAACGGTGCAATCGACCTTTATCAGAGCTCTATCAGTAATCAGTTACAGTATCAAGAGCATTTGATATCCTCTGTCAAATCTATATCAATGTGCCATCTTAAAGTGTCTTGAACCTTCAATTGGTTAAAGATGAGGTTATTGACACATACGTTTAAAAATATGTATGCAAAAAACGAATGCACTACCTATAATATTTTTATCTTATGCAAAGTGATGTAGTAGTTGCCACATTATTTTCTTCTGGACTGTGACTTCCTGGGTATTTAAAAGGTCAGATGATAAACGACGTAATTGATCACCTGGAAAGATCAATCACGACGTTTTACATATATTGTGTGATTATTTAAATCAATAAATTATAATAAAATGAACAATTCGTGATTGTAATTATCATTGTGGGTATTTATTGCGAACTGGATAGTGAGATTCCGTACAAATTTCTACTAATTTCTTTTCAAATTTACTAGTAATTAACTCATGTGATGGGTGTACTCTGTGTAAACAAATTCGGAAGAATTCTGAATTTTTTGAATATCTTTTAAGAATATTCACTAGCAATGAACATTTTAGCTATATTCGACAAGTTCCCTTTTTCTAATAGAACATGATCCTATCTGAAATCACAATCGCGATGAATGCAGAGAATATGAGAATATGCTCAGCTATAAGGATGTATAATTATTGTGCTCATAATATTTTATTTTTTATTTTACTCTTTTTTCATTTTTCTTTCTATTGTGCACTCATTATAAATTGACTTGAAAAGTTATATTTATGTATTTCCCTATGTATTCGATTTGTATAGTTAGCATACTTAATGCTGTAAAAATTCCTTCAAATAGGTATATTTATGTAGATATACAGTTAGGTGCAGTAATTTTCACTAGAGCAAATCACAAATTTGATTAGGTATATTTTGATACTCTGTTTTTAATAGTCACATATTGTACTTTTGTTCCTTACGTAATTAAATTACGCAAACATTAGATACTGCTGTTTACCAATTCAAACTAATCATCCTAATTAATCCTTTAATCTAAATTATAGACAGAATCTTAATCTATCGATATTATAATGTCAATTCAAAAACAGTGAAATAAGTTCTATTTCAATATATCTATAAGGTTTTAGAATAAAAATCTAAAAGTACAATCATTATGCTTTATTAATTTCATGTATTTATATATTTATGACAATATCGTCTCGCCTAACCTTATTATGTTACTAATTATAGTTATATTTCATAAATTTTGAATCGATAGGACATAAATGGTAAATAAAATCGTTCAAATTAGGTTCCAATGTCTCTATAGACCTATTATTTGAATTCTGAAGACAGCTCCCGACAGACTTAAGAACATGAACTTAATTTTATAAGTAAAACTAATTTTATTTTTAATTTTACAGTTCAAAACTCAAAGTTCCATCTGGCAAGGGATCAGAAAAATGTTATGAAACATTGCACTGAGAAAATCTTTACTTATTTTTTTTTTTTCGAGAAAACATACTTAATCACACATTGTAGTTCACTTTTAAAAAGTTACAACAAACAAATACTGCTTAATTCTAAAAAAATTATAACACAATTGTATTGAGCAATTCAAAATAATTAAACAAAATGCAAATGCATCCCAGCCAGACAGTTACCGATTATTCTCCACCAATTGCAATAGAAGAAGACGTAAGCAAACCTAATTAGCAAATCAATAAATAAATATTGAATATATCGACAATATACAATTTACAGTTTCACTTAACGAACACAGCACAAGATTAAAAAAAAAAACAGAAAAAAAATATTTATATAGAACCGGCTCACTGAGTTCTTAATAAAACATTCACTAATTACAATCTATGTGAAAAATAATTTACAAATAGTACGTTTTATACATTATTACGAAAAAACGTATAACTTGAATCCTGACAAGTTCTCCTTTCTTGCACTCGCCAATTTTTATATAATAATATTCGTAAAACTAACGTGTTACGAGTATATATATTAGATATTTCATTTTTACGTATATCGGGTTTCTTAATCAATGATTTTATAAAAATACCTTTTCAAAATGATGTACCTATTACGGTTACTTGAAACGGTTAAGCGTTCCTGTATCTACGTATTTACGCAATCGTTCATATAAACACCACCGGTTTATTTTCTAACTTTGGTATACAGTATACATGTAACCTCAAATCTACATCCCTCGAGAGACAAATCAAAAGTGTCAAGTTCTGCACCTACGTTATTGAAGGTAACTTTGTTCCATTATAAATAAATTGAATTTACCATTCCTTCTTCGTACTCAAGATGTGACTACCCAGAGAGTAACGTTCCCTCAATAGAAGCTCAAAGAATATCTCTTTTGTTTCTTTTTAGTATTTACCTAAATAATAAGCTTCGTTCTCGTAACATTTTACAATAATAGTAGATTTCCTATGACGTTTATTATCAGTATTAATTACGTATATGTGTCATCAAAAATCGTATACATTGCACTTGTAAACTGGCCTTCCGCACTACGAGTTACGCGTATAATCCACAAACGAAACAAAAAAGAGACCATCGACAAATCAAAACACTCATACCGCAAAAAACACAAACACGAAACTAGTCGTTGTTTCCCAAATTAATCTCAATAATTAATTATTCACACTAAAACAATTGTACATCATATAATCTAAAATTATCTTGTATGTATGTACAGAATAGTATTTAGATAGCTTAATTAAGAAATAAAACATCAAATATATTAAATAATAACAATATGGATACTAATTGCCTTCTTATCAATGGTTAATTATAAGAGGTCCTTGTGGTTTTGTGATTCAATAATTTCAGAGAAAAATTTATTTCCGTAATTTCTTGCAGAGTGCTTGACACGGAATCAAAGAATAAATTATGGACGTCATATATTTTATTAATATATTTTTTTGTAAATACCGAAATTTAAATACTATAGACAACTTAAAGTAGCTATACAATAAATATTACCAACTTGTATCAAGCACTTTGTGAAGAACTAAAAAAAATATTGACCGATTGTTAAACAGTAGTTATTATCTACCGAACAAAAATGATAATTAATCAACTATAATAATCACATAAATGATGCAGTTTACTAATCATATACACTGCGTTTTTGGTAATTATTGGTATTGAGATTGTTTCTATAAATTAATTTATACTTAACAACTGTAAAAATCTCTTCATCACACTATCATTACTCTTTATTCGAAATCACTAGGTTACGTATTAGTTATAATATAATATTATTATGAAAAGTCCAACATACAATTTATACAAATTAAACTGTTCAAGTAACTTCGGTCTCAGGGCGTACTGTTTCAGATTTGCGTTCGAAGCTTTCGAACGAAACAATCGTATTCACAAAACAAAAAGCGGAAACGTAGTTTGTAGTTCGGGCGTGGAAATCTGAAACAACACATCCCTAGCTTGTACCGCGCGAACTAAGCTAGAGGCCATTACTGTGGCGAGGTGGGCGGACTCATATTGTCCGGCTCGTCCCCGGACCCAGGTTCGCCTTTGGTCTTGTTCTCCTTCTTCCACTTCATGCGCCGGTTCTGGAACCAGATTTTGATCTGGCGCTCGGTGAGGCAAAGCGCGTGCGCAATCTCAATCCGTCTCCTTCGCGTCAGGTATCGGTTGAAGTGGAACTCTTTCTCCAGCTCGAGCGTCTGGTACCGGGTGTAGGTTTGTCGACCTCGCTTCCTTTCTGAAATGAGATAACGGTAAACGTTAATAAGATAAGAAAACAAATTATGGAAGATAAATTGGGATTGCTTTGTAAAACAGTGAGACAGCCCTGACAGACAGAGGGCATTAAAAACTGCATAGGCATTTCTGATAAATGTTGGTTATTTGTAAACAACGAACACTCTTGCGCCGAGTTAATTGAAATTTGTTTCAAGCTTATCAATTTATTTTTCTTCGCCGTAAGAATTCAGGAGCGCGACAGAAATCACAGTGCGCGTAGAAGGTCATATAATTTTGGAATTTGGTTAACTCAAGAAATTCAAGTTCAAGTTTCATCGTTTAGTGCTTACTATCTAATTAATAAGTTATATTTCACATCTGAATTAAAAGTATTACTAAAATATATTGTAAATGAACTACTTCAATATTTCTAAGTCATTTATTATGAAAATTGGCAATGCAACAACCAGTTTCTAGAACATATTGAATTCCTTTTGGATTAGCTGAGCTATTCATCTTATAAAGGTTTCTTAGTAATAGCAATGATTGCCCTGTGGTCTTAGTTCTATAATTACATGCAGCTATTAGTGAGACATAAGTAGACGCCAGTAATAAATTTACAGATATTTAATAATTCTGATATATTACCAACTCTGTACGTTTGTGTGCAATATTACGTAAAATCAGAGGTAGATGTGTTTGTGCATGAATACTCGAACCAAACCGCTACCGAAGCCAATTAAAATAATTTAAGACGCCGCGGGCTTTTTCATTTTGTAATCATTATTCTTCGAGGAAGATGCGAAGCCTATTATACACGGTTTAGATGATGCACTGAACTGTAATTTATTTGAAATGAAAAAAAAAATGGGACGAGACAAACGAAACTACACGTATCAAACGCGATTAAATCGTATTAATAAGTGTAGGGACAGGATGAGTGGAGGGTTCATATTAAATGAATATATACAGATTGTTAGAGTTGTACACATCATGAAAAATATGTAAACTAATGACAATATTCATGTAATTAAATAAACAGACTTTTATGAATGTTCTGAAGTAAAATACTGCTAACCTAATATTAACCTACAACTGAAAATTAAAACAAAAAACTCACAAAAGGGTTGAAATTGAAACGGTAGAAATTCGCAAAGTTAAAACAAAGTAAAGTTAGTTGATTATTTTCAGTTCAGTAACACGCGAAACGGCTTGCCATACAAAATAAACACACTTACTTCGAAGAAATACGCAAACACGAAAACCCGAGGATTACATTGCAAATCGCACCACTACTGACATTTCTAAGAATTACAATATTCATAATGTAAACTTAACTAAACTTAATAAAAAAACTAAAGTAGCCGATGACAAACCCGACAGTTTGTTTCTTGACAAACGAGCTACTGAGTACAACGTCATCAATATAGACAACCTTTGACCGTATACATAAATCTTAAGATTTCTGGACGAATTTAACAGAGTGATGTAAAAGAGTCAGACTACTAGGGTTGGTGCAACGGATTCAAAATTATCGCCCACTTGTTGCTCGGGAAATTGATAACAACCTCATCGTCCTGGTGTCGGGATTTGGGACGCACTCGAGTAAGGCTCCTATGACCAGAATGAACGTCACGACATAAGTGTACTTGAAATAATATAAATACTGTGGATATTGTTATTAATGGGAAAAGAAATAAATTTAGTTTGATCCTAGTTACTCTTTCCTTTCTTTAGACGTGTTGGCAACTAACTGAGATTCGCAGTCAGTCAATTGCGACTTTTTTGTCTGATGTGATTTCTTTTGTGTCCTTTTTCAATTATACTACTGGACTGATTGCAATCAGCTTGATAACAAAATTATCACTTTCAAGTTCGAACATTTAAGTTAGCATTAAAAATGCTATAAAAAATTCAGTCAAATTATTACTTTCACCTGGACAGGATTATTGATTATAGATTACTTTTAACTGCGGCATGCATTGTCCATGCCTGTGTCTATTAATATATGGGTAAACTTTTTGTTACTCATCTCCTAAAACGAACTGGCTATTTCTTACTTTTAACCAAAATTATCCCATATTTTTGGTCCAAGAAGTATAAATTGTAGAATAACCATATACTAAAGAAATCTCTACTATGGCAATTACATGTGTGTAAAACGTCTACTAATTGCGATAACTGATTCCAAAGGCTAGGTTGCCACAAATGAAAATTCTATTCAATAGTTCCTTAGGGACGTAAAACTAAAACAACTAAGACCATCCTAACGTTGGTATAGATTTAGTAAATTTCAGGACAACACAACGAATCATCGCTCATGTTGCGCCCAAAATTCCAAAACAATGTATAGCGATATAGCTCATGAAATCCCCTTTCCAGCGGGCTTTATATATTACAGTGGCGGTTTCATCGCACACTCAGATGCATAAAACATGATCCCAACGTCAGATTTAAACCGTCCGTAATAAGAGCATTAAAGAGGGCACTGGAGGCGGGCGACGCGCTAGAGAATAGCGACGCTTCTTAATTTAGACAACTAATAGCTTTGGGTATAGGAAGTGTTTCAATTGATAGTAATATATTGTATGTTATACTATGGTTGGGTAAGCTATAACCAAAGTACAAAAACAATGGAAAACCCTAATTTGAAGAAACACTTTTTCTCATTAATTTATAGAGGAGGACAACCAATTTTTCTCTTTTAGTTTATGACCATCCCACTTATGAATTACCACCTGAGGCGTTGAGAGAACTACAGCCGTTAAACAACAATTTTTCTTAGATTTGTGTACACTGGCGAAATGTGGGTGCTAGCACCTCTGCCTACCCCTTCGGGGAATACAGGCGTGAGTTTATGTATGTGTTTACACTAGTGAGGAGGTGTCATCAGAGACGGAATTATTGACGCATATATGTATACAGATTTCTGCATTCGTTCATCATTTTCTTCGTAATCTAATACTGCAACTTCTTACTAGTTTGCAACGTTCTTACTACTTACAAGCACGTGTTGCCTTTCTTTTTCAAGCAAACTCTTTCTTACATTCATTAGCTATCTTTCAATTACAATTCATTAAGGCTTATCTGTAGATGTTGCTATTAAGTGAGCAAATTTTCCTAGCTCTCCCTCAGTTTTTAAAAATCGATATTTGCCTGCGACCCCTCAATTCAATATATAAATTTAGGTTAGGTTAGGTCCAGAAATCTAATAACAGACGAGCGGTCAACCTGCCACGTTTCAGCCGCTGGTCTGCATTTCCCAAAACGAAATCGCAGCTTTAGAAGCGTCGGGCGCAGCGCTGCATGTGTCGTCGGGTGAACATAAATCATCGCCGGGGAAGGGGCCGGCTTACTTTCACGACGATGTGGACAAACACACGGGGTATTGTTGAAAATTGGGTATGGACTGAGGGGAAAAGTGATTGGTAATGATGTAAGTTTTCGCTGAGGCGCGAACTTATAAATAAGTTTCATGATTTTTAGGAATTCTCTGGGGTGAATGTTTGTATGAAGGAAGCAATTCTAAAAATAAATGTAGATATAGCGAGATATTGCACTTAACTAGACATGAAAACCACAGAGCATCTCACTAACTTATGTCTCTTGATAGCCGATCTGCTTTGAAAACTCTTCAGCTACTTACCAAATTGTCGATATATTGTATCATGGACACTTCAAAACATACATTTTAATGATAGAAAGTAGTAGAAAATGTAAATGAAGAAGTTTTCTACTTCATCATTCACATTTTCGTACGAAACAGGAAAATCTCACATACAATCTAACTAGCGCAATATCGATATTAAACTCAACTCTTTATTACCCTGACATGTTTCTTCACAAATTTGTATGGTGAAACTTTAAGGCATTTCTAATGCTCACTACCGAGTACCAACTAAGGTTAAAATTCAACAGTACCTTACGTAGCTCACCAGATTATCGTTAGTAGGTAGTAATAAGTTCACCACAAATGCCTTTTCTGGGACGATTGCAACAGAATCCATACGGCACTAATCCCTCGAGAACGCAAACGTTGCTTACATTTATCTGGATAAGTTTCATTCTCTGAAGTACCCACAAGTGCGTGCTAAAATATTGAGAGGCGTGCGCTATCTCTGATCGCATTTGTACTGATTACATGGTGTAAGTCGTGTTCAAAGGTGAAGGGTTAAAAAATGCGGTCAGCTGGACGTACCGGTGTGATGGGAAACGGAATTGAGGCTTTGTTTTCCGTTACATTTTTAAAGGTAGTTTAATAATTTATAATGTAGGTTATGGTAATAATGTGTTGTAAGTGGTTAAACTGTAGCACTTTTATTATTAAACGTAGAATAATAAACGGGCAAGTTTGATAAGTATATTTGCATTCTAGAATCCATTTTATATAAAGCTATGCTTAATTTGTGTCTTGATAGCACTGTATAATGCAGAATATTTTCCATATTTTTATTCTTTGTATAGGAAGAAAACCTTTTTTACAGTTAACCTTTTTCGAAAAAGTTTTCTATTTACCTCTGGATTTATTTTAATGATATAATTATTTTTTATAAGCGTCCCAATCAAAAAAATTAAGTAAGTTTATAAAACTTTCGCTACAACGTTAATTAAATACAATAGACTCTGTGGTGGAGGCAGATGTTTCTTCACACCTATGAGAACCACAACTCGCTAGACATTGTTGTTTTAGCACTAATAGGAGAGAATCAGTATTTAAGAAGACTTTCAAAAGACGCAGCCTAACTTTCTTAAGAAAATATTACAACCAAATAAGTTTAAAAAGATATGGTTCTGGTGCTTTTGTTCGATCGACTTCTGGATGATTACTGTTAAAAAACGTGCTAAATCAGCTAAGATTCTCACCCAGAACCCTCAAGAATGATGACTCTCATACCGAATTGCTGCGCTACAGATCACAGAGGCGGCCAAAACAGCAGTTGCTATCCTACTAATATAACTTCTTTCTAGATTCCACACAAGCTATAAAAGCTTATTTGTTTATTTAGAACTAGAAATTTGGATTTTTTTATACTCGATAATGCAAAACAGCTTAATGGATTTATTTTTGCAATTTGTTACATAACTGTGAAACAGTGAGACTTGAAATTTTGTCCAGAAAGTTCATATACATAATTTATCTACATGCGAGTGAACTCGTGGGCAACAGCAAGTATATTTATATAGACTACAAGATTTCACAAATACAAGTAGCAAATTAGATTAATCATGAAACTCGATCTTTCAAAGATAACAATCCCTTGATTGGATTTAAGAAGTTTATCTTGAAACTGTTTGATTACTCGTTTGTTGATAAACATAACTTTGTTTACCATACCACGAATCAAACTTTTATGTATCTGACTGAGTCCTTAGGTTGTGGTTAGTTGTTCCTCATAATTGGTGTTAAGTGAATGAACCATCGATTTGATTTCATTCATTTTATTACAGCTGTTATTGGACATTTATATAACTATCCTAGCCTACTTCCTTCCTGAACTGTGACCAAATATTTCTTTCAAACTGCTTTTCTAGCAGTTTGTATTCTTTGGCGTGAATATACTAAAATTACTATTTCTAACAAAACAGATAACATCATTCACTTTCTACAAGCAATAAAACGGCCATACCAAATACAAATTACTGACCATGCATTATAAAAT
The DNA here is from genome assembly GCA_914829495.1 of Eilema sororculum. Lineage (NCBI taxonomy): Eukaryota > Metazoa > Arthropoda > Insecta > Lepidoptera > Erebidae > Eilema > Eilema sororculum. Next base: position 15,855,668 of record OU618545.1, on the reverse strand, counting down.
AGTTCAAACATTCATCGTGGCCGCGAGTTTAAAAAATAATAACAGGCAGCGGGCGCGTAAGCCTAAATACCAAATTCATCAAGGGATGACAAGTGAAAAGAGCTTTTAATTTAATTCGTTGCGGTATCGCGCCACAGGAACACGAAAAAAATACGGCAACAGCTTGAAGCGATATCGACAATCCATAATTCATGTCCTACAATTTCATACATTTCAACTCCGCACCAACGCTGTATTGGAACAACGAAATTCAAAGAAGAACTGACTTTATTGTCGTTTACGCTGAATTGAAAATAGTATGCAGTGATATGTTTGTTATGGCTTATAGATATGGAAAAATTACTCAGTGTATTGCAACATCGTACATGATATCAAACGGGTATTCAGATTAATGCAATTTCTCTTAAACGCTTACACGTCGTAAATAAAATTGCTGGTTTCGGACGAGTCGGTACCGAAGGTCGCTCCATGTTTATAAGGTTTAATTGATATCGTAATCATGTAAAAATATATAAATGTCGTGATTACGATTGTTTCACTTTAAAGTTGCCGATAAAGAATTTAAAATTAATCTCTTTACCCATAACCATCCTTGAAGATCGCAAACTAGAGAAGAATACACTGTTTGATAAATCGTGACAGTTTCTAATACCTACATTATATTTTTTTCACTTCATGGATTTTTTGAACCTCACTCATCATTTAGCAGTTATTCTAACTTATCGGTAAAGTTGGCTAGGGCACTGAAGATCTTTTTGCCCGAAGAGTCTTTGCGCCAATGAGCAACAAATTAGCTACATTATTATTGAAGCAATTGCAAGGTAAAATCGAAGACAAATATAAACGATTTTTGTAATATTATATCACTGATAACGAATATTAAACAATATACATAATATATTACGTATCCTACTAGCACGTTAGGGACATTGTAAAAAGTCATTGACTACACTAATGACCCAAAGCAATTTGTATAGAAACATTGATAAAAATCCAGGGCCAAAATGCGATGTATGACAAAACACGCAACATCATAATTATGGGTACTACATGTCATGATTTATGTGGCGTGTACGTATACATATTTAACGGTACATTTTACCAAATTGTACCAAAGTTTACGGATGCTTATATTACCTATTAGATGGATTACAGCCGCATTTTTAGGTTAGATATAAAGTATATTAAAAATGATTTTGTTAGGTAGGTATGTTCATTGCTAGCGGAAAAACACGCAGGCGATATCACTATAGCAGAAGGAAAATTCGTATTAAAATCCTGTACCGATCCGTCTAGCCAGCGTGGGAACAGTAGGCCAAAGCCTCCCAACATTGGGTCTATATCCAGCAGTGGACTGTAATAGGATAATTGATCGTATGCTTATTGGTGCTTAACGCGCCTGGGAGTCTAATATGAAACTTATGAAGAAAATTGAGAAAAAATGTTGGTATCCATTAATATATTAGAGTCATCTAGACCCAAATCAAGCAAACCTGTTTTAATTTTAGTATCTTTCTTTCACCTGGGCTAAGATTTCATCAATAAATAGGAGCAGAGATCCATTACAAGTAACTCTAAGTTAGACAACCAGCTTAGTTGAATAGATTTTCACCTTTCAATAACGAAAGTAGAATTAAAATGTATTCTAGAATCGAATTTCAAAATAGCATTGTGTATATTCTTAAATCTATAGCAATAAGGAAGATTATAGATGAATATAAAAGAAAGTGGCGTGAAGTTAAAAGGCACAAAAAATAAAATGATGGCATTGCAAGTTCTGATATTCATTAATCATCTATGTGGTTTGGGCGGGCACTTTAGTTATGTACTGAACCAACTACTTTTGTATGTATACCCCTTAATGAGTTTTGAATCTGTTTATGTGATGGATGACTGTACCTAACTTTTTACCTAATGTCTTATGATTTCACCTCGATATTTAGTTATTTTTGTAACAGATAAAATCCTGGAAGGATAAAAGGAACTATAGCAAGTGAAAAATAAGAATACTGCTGATTTGTAACAGGAAAAACTTAGTAAAGACGGGTTACATATCAGAATAATAAGTCTAAACGATGTATACAAGTAGGTATATATGGTAGAAAGGCTTCATCACAAATCCGAGTGGATCTCAAAAAGAATTTATAACACGAATACACAGCCATCACTCAGTGTTGTGTTGACGCTGATACCCGTCGTGTTTCGCATCCCAAATGGAATGTTATTCACCGAAAATTTAGCTTTGGTGTATGCTAAAAATTACGCGCACCCCGCCGGGATTGAACGAAATACCGCCCGCAAAAAAGGTGTCAAATGAAATATTCAAATATATTTTAATATAATTCATGCGGCGGGCGTTTCATTTCTCCCTCGTAATGGAATGCTAAATTTTCGGGCGAACAAAAAATATATATTAATGCGCGTACCTAATAGCTTATACAAACTCGTTTGTTGGGTATTGTTGCGCACAATGGGTGCCATAACTCCGCGTCGCAGCCACGGCCGGTGACGTCTTTGTTAGGCTCACAGAGCTTTGTTCTGTGCCCGGCTCCGCCTGTCGACGCGACATCCTACCCCGACCTCTGTGCCCGTTACACACACCTACGGTTCACAACTCTACACCTACAGACAGATATCTACTTCAGATAATCGAAACATTTGTTTATAAGGAACCAACTCTTAATTGTGCCATCAACAAAATTAAAGCTATTTAATCAAACTATCATGCTTTTTAAAAATATGATTTTTTTTTGTATGACTCAGAAGTTTTTATTAATATTACTGCTTCCCTTACACGTAGGGAGCTAATTACCAGTTTTGTTCGAGCCATTACTATAATTTGCAGCAGGAAAAGCACGAATGAATATTTGAGAAGGCGATAGAAAGTGAGTAATTGCGTTGGATCACGAAGTGAAAAGTTATGAAAGGTGCCAGGGTGGGTGATTTTTCACCGCCCGTCCTGTAAAAGCGAAAATCTTAATGAAAAAGAAAATATTCAATCATAATACTCTCGCGTCGATATTAAACCTTGGAGAAATGCCGACCGAGCTAGTTCACATTATATGTACGGGAACATAACAAAAACAAGTAGTGGTCGGCGGACGCCTAAAAATTCATCTCAACATAATGCGTAGCGCGGAACGCATTAGGGCTCCAAGATGAGCTTCGCCGCGGGACAGCGTGCCCCAGGGGGCTTCCCCTGCCCCCGTAAGCTGGGTGGGGGCGATCTCCGCTCCAGAGAATATTTGACACGGGTCTGGCAGATAGACAGGCCGGTCATGTGTGATCCCCGGGTAGGAAACGGGGGGGCTTTTTCCGCTCCTCCGTCGTGGCTACTCCCTGCCTACCGGCACAAGTACAAAGATACGGTTTATGATTTATGTGGCACCGTCGACTCGCACATGTGCACGCATCATATGTGACGCCATGCTTTTTTGTTTGGAACTAATGATATGAACAGACTTAATAACGCATTAATGAGTATCGCGCGATGACAGAAGTTAGTATCAATATGTCCTAGTACCCTCGTATCAGTATCGTAATTTACTAAACCAGTAAGTAATTACGTAGTAAAGGCAATGAGTCATATTTTTTATATTTCTAATGGATCGGTACACTCGCATTTATTGAATTAGTAGTTATCATACCATAATGTTATGGATCCATTTCAATTTAGAGCTGTTAGTGTTCGAAAATGGAATTTTAATACCACATAATAAGTTCGGCTTCACCGGCTTAGCGGCGGTCAAAGTTTGATTGGCGTTCTATCCCGACGTTTAATTAATGTGGGGCAAGCTAACCTAACCTCGGGTGAGAGACAGAGAGAGCGAAATGGCGCCAGACAGAGAGGGGTAATTTCTGACAATGTTGCCAGTTAATTGGACACAAGTTACTTTTGAAGTAAAAGGACGTAGTTCGAGGAAATTATTGGTCTGAACTTAGTAGAACTTGAAAGAGGGTCCAAGAAAGGCACCTTGTTATTTAGTAAAGTTTAACTGAACTTTTGAACTGAATGAATGTATTGTGGGAACTTGATTAATTACGAATAGATCGTCGACGTGACATAAAACTCTAGGATAAGAAAATGGCATAATTAAATTATTTTATTGTTCCTTTCTCAAGCTATAATGATTACTTGGAACTTGAAACATTAAATTAAGTTATTAAATAGTAAGGAAGTTAACGGTGAAATAATTAAGATTCATGTGTTTTCTGCTCAAATGCAAATAATGGGAACTTTTCAAACAATGATGTGAGTGTAGTCACTATAGATTAATATTTTAATAACAATTTGTGTAATTATATATAATTATCTAATGCACCGGCTCCGCCTACATTTAGTCAAGAATGTATTTTATGATGAAGCGATTAGCTCAGTCATTTATCAAAAAATTGAGGGCATGACGATATTATCTTAGTCATACATTAATAAATGCTTTACTATGAAGAAACATTCTTGTACTTAACCTGATACAAAATGGATTAAGTTCAAGTAAGTTTTATATTTAGAATCCGATCATACGGACATAAAAACCGTTTACCGCTATAAAAGCAATATGTAATTACTACAGCTTGAAAAAGTCCTCATAAATAATTTTACCAACATTTAACGGTAATATAATTTGCTGGCAACTCTACCCACACATTCACACATCATATACCAGTCAACCTGTCAATGTGTGAGTAACATCCTACTCGTGAGAAGTAATCGTGAGACAAGATTTTCTATGTGTGTCTCCCTGTCTGAAATGTTTTTATGTGTGTGTTAGACATATATTAATGGGATTGGTGTATTTCGATGTGGGTGTATGTAATTATAGGATGGTAATGGTTTTTTAATAAGCTCCCAGCGTTTTTTTTGTTACGTATAATAATCATATTCATATTTCTTCTAAGTAGGTACTTATGGTTATACTTAGTTCTATGATTGTTTTACCGCTATTAAGATTAAAATAGTAAAAAGTGAGCTGTTTAAATTACAATCAAGGTTCCTACAATGACTTTTAAGAAACATGGTACGTAGCTTTTCCTTCCAACCTTAATTTTTCCCCATTTAAGTATAGGTAGTAGATTATTTATTTGGGCATCAAATAAGGCATGCATTATTATTATGTAGTGTGTACTTTTTTTTTTTTAAAGAATATTAGAACCGAAGTTACTAATATTCCCTCTAACCCCTCCAACTAAGCTAAAATGCTTGTGCTAGGAGTGGGTTCACGCTGGTAGTGTAATGGCCAGGATCGAACCCGGGACCTCTCGATCGTTAGGCTCCTTAACCACTAAGTTACCGACGCTTGCGAATTTATTGGCAGGGTTAAAAAGTACAGTAGTCATTTTTAGTTAGTAACTTTTGTTTTATATAAGGATAACCCCCGTAACACCACGTTACTTACTCTTAAGCCTTTTACAAAAAACAATGCTCATTTATTTTAAATCGTTAATATCCTCAGACTTAGTAGCAAATTCCACTAATGCAACTGACTTTTTTGTGAAGGTGACAAACGATTGACAAAAGACCACCATACTGAAAAGCCTATCCAAACTTGAAAAAATAAACTGAAACAATGCTACAAATGTACTGTTAAACCAATGGAATCCTAAGCCGAGATCGAAAAAAATAATATTAAAAAACCGTATAAGCCATTCGTCAACGTCACACTACCGGGCCGAACCGGAAAGTCACCACCGAACAGAATTAGAAATATATTTTTATCCCTCACAGTACCCCACTCTACCCTACTGTGTAAAAAATCTTTATGCAAATAATAGCACGTGTAAATACAAGGGGAAGTAAGGAAATGCGGACCATCTCCTGCTTTAAATAAATAAAAACATTTTGTGGATTTTTCGACTTCATCGTTTCAGGGGTTCGGTGTAATGGCGCGAAATGTTGACGACAAATTATATTTTAATTTGCCATGACATATTAATAGCGATAATGTAATTATGTAGTCAAAGTTAGGAAATTATATCTACTCTTATAGGTTGCCTGTAAAAGATTGCCACTATGCGATAAGGCCGCCTTTTGTCTATACCTGTAATGTATCTATATACAACACAAGTTTTATCCTTGGTGTACACAATAAAGAGATATTTTACTTTACTTTTACTTTATCAGAATTAAAAAAATGTGATCAATTTGTGTTTATGTTTGTGTGAAAATCACTGAAGTACCATTTCTATACTCGGAGCTCGAAATTAAAAAGTTAGTATTTTTCAAACAATATACTTAATGTGACGTTGTATGTATATCGTATAGCCTTCAATATTTCAATTAAGTGAATTTTAAAATATTATCTACTATATAAAAATAAGTCGGGTTTTCCTTCCTGACGATATAACTCCAGAACGCCTTTACCGATTTGGCTAATTTTGGTCTTGAATTATTCAGGGAAGGTTTTTACGGCGAGAAAAATTCGAATAATTGCCGGGAACCGACATCCACGTGGGCGGAGCCGCGGGCAAAAGCTAGTTTGTCATATATGAATACGATAGGAAGTCCAGCGTTCAAATTTGACAGGAAGAAAATGTATTTAATCTAATTATATTGTCACCAGCAATCTAGTTTTCAGTAGTAACAGAAATGTGTGTAAATTGTAGTATCAAACTCGCTTTGTTAAGTTTTGATAACACGAGAATCGTTTTATTTACCTATAGATGTCCAATTACGTATTTTTGAACCATACACTAACAAGCTAGCATTGAATGTAAATAACGCACTATCCTATGTCATACGTCATCTACTAATCTTGAAAGCGAATCGTGAAAAGATTGATTACGATTCAAAAGTTGTTGAATTAACCAGTATTGGAAATCGAAACCAAACTCTATTCAATGTAGAAACTCTTTAAAACATAAAAACGTTTCAGGATTCAATACTCGTGAAGAAAGTTGAGCTAAAAAAGAATGCTGGGGTACATATAATAAGGCTGGCTTCCAATCTAGTGGGGCATTCATCGTCATTGTTACAGTACGACAATCGACAATCGATCAAGTTGCCGACAATGGGACTTATCGCCTACATTACTTTGGAAATCACTAGGTTTTGTCACAGATAGCGGGAAAAATTTACTGAAAAGTAATAAATCATGTGGTGAAAGTTGCGTTTGAGTGATGCAAAGAAAAGAAAATTTTAACGTATTATCTGTTTTGTTATCCATGAGAGAAATATAATAAGGACGTGAATGTATTGATAATAAACCGATTATTCGTGATTTTTTATTGTCTACTTTATTAGAAACCAAAATTGTAGTATTATTATTATTGAAATATGTTAGTATATATTTGAATCTCCCGAAGAGTGAATCTCCCAGTAAAAGTTTTCTGATTTACATTGAGACCTACAGTGTTGCAGTGACTTGCAAGTTGCAATTGACATACTTATACATAATAGATGGATTGGCGAATAATGTGGCCTTAGGATAAGTCGTCCCATCCAAAAATAACTCATATTCCGGAATTCATTCGTATCAACTAAGTACGAGTCGTAGTCTACGACATGATAACTATGAACCTGAAACCATTAAAGGAAATGCAGCACCAGGGGCGTTACACTCGTGCTGCCTACCCTGAAGAAACCTTCTAATGCCCCTCTTGAAGAACCCCATATTAATAGGAGTATTAAAAAGTATTGATATTCACATTAACTTTACACTCTATTATTAATACCCTGTTTTATAAGGTGCTAGGAAAACAAACAGGCGAACATAACGCATTTGTAATTATATTACCTATACATTTCTATGTTTAATACGAAACGATTTGAGCTTTCAGTGGCAAGCGGGGAAAATCAGGAGCAGGCACAAGAACAAATACTTGTATTCAATCATCTGGCTTTCACAAAGGCCTCGGGCCTGATAACCGAACAATGAAATGTAACAAGTCGTCTATCCGGCATTGTATGCGGAGGGGCGGGAGCTGGCGCGTAGGGGGATTTCCATTATATTTCCATTTCCACCTCGATTCCCCGCGACTTATCGCGGCCTACCTCTCGGACTAGGTAAGTCTATCTTTCTATGCCGTTAGTCACTATAGCTATACGTCAAATCGCACCGAAATAAAGGTGTTTTTATGTGAATGCAGAGGAAAATAGAACTGTGGCGTTGATAAATGTGGATATCTTGAAATAAAACTGTATATAAGTGGTGTTTGATCTATATGCTGTTGTCAACCTATTGATTTACGGGCGGAGTTTTTAAAACCAGAAATTTTAGTACCTCAAAAGACTCAGTTAAGACGTTTGTTATAGGATGTCAAGTTTTAATTTGAATTCCGAAATACACAAAAACATTTGACAAATGTGTGAAGAAATGCTTTTTACACGACTGTCAAGAAGGTTTATGTTTTTTGCGCGTATCTTGTATGTATGTTTGTAATAAGCAAGGGCTATAGGATGAACATTTGGCGCCAAAATGTATACTGCCAAAAATATTTGCACTTGAACTTATCGAGTAGGGTATCAAAATGAAGGTAATTAAAAGGAGATTCTTGTATTGTAAGACTGGCTTTGTACGAACCATGAATTTCTTGTAAAGCTATTAAAATTGAAACCGTTCGATTCACCGTTTCAATGATATGATTGAAATGCAAATTTGAAATACAGACAAGAAAATATTAGTCCAATGAACTGGATATTTGCTTGGAACTAGCGACATCAGTCGGAAGACAAAGACCTGTGATTGTTTTAGTCGTTGAATCATGATATCTAACAGGCAACTTGTCATCGGATTTATGTGCCATATTTATTATTCTACATAATATTAATGCGATACAATTAATTTTACAAACAGTATCTTTTTGAACTATTTTATGACATAAGCCCCATGTTTGACATCTTGATACAGCTTCTTCTTAAAGTATAATGAAAAATATACGAAGATAAATCAATTGTCTTTTAGAACAAATGATAAACACAATTCTATCACTACCACTGTGATTAACACGAGTTCTCATTAGGAGCACTCAGCTGATTAATCAACTAACAAACTAATCTCTGTACTGATATACTGAGAACATCCCACGAATCTACTCACTTAGACTAAAATTTTGAGTCTATTATCTTAAAGTATTAACATTATTTATTTCAAACTTTTCATTGCACCGGGATATGGTGTTCTGTTATTGTTAAATTCCAAGTATCAAGTAAACACAGGTCTCCTGCTTTAAGTGGAAATATATCTAATTATTAATAGTGTATTCGTGAGAACACTGTTATCCAAGAACTAATGCAGATCGTCAAGGAAAGAAAAGTTTGCATATACCTATTGCCTTGCTTGCCTTGCAACTCCTATTAATATTGTGATTGATATAATTAAGGGTAAACGATGTTCTCGAAAAAAGATTAGATATGTAGTTACTAAATTAAATTTTCAAGAATAACAAGTTTTCCATGGTTGTAGACGGCCTCTAGCAGTACAAGGACTGAAATATCTAGAAATAAAAGCTTCAATTCAAGGGTCTTCAGTATGTAGGAATGAATATAAAAGATACCGTTTTCATTCTCTTTTCAGTAGATATTTAGATACCAAAAAACAGAATAATGCCTACTATATACACAAGTACAAACAAATCCAATCACTACATAGTAATCATTGCGTACACGCACCATGATTAATGATTCGTAAGCTCCAAACGGAACGGCGTTCTATTTTCAAACAAACACATGCGTTACTCCTATTGGTTGGTTTTTTATTACAAAATGGCAGCCGATATTTGAAGATAATTAATGAAGGAATGGTCTCAAGTAGATAACACGAGAGGTTTAACGAGGTTTGGTTAAGTGCGAGCATTTGCTACCGTATGGTTTAAGTACTTATATATTTCATATGCTAAATAGGTACGTGTGTTTAAGATAAAAATCAGATATTTGTTTTTATTGTACCGGTTTGTGGGGCCACCAGCTCTGTTGAATGTTGCAATTTATATCTGAGACATTAATTGCATATGTAGTTGGGAACTTGAACTTTTCTCCATATCTTTACCTGCTTCAACGTCGTGATATTATAAAGAGGTGCGAACTGAGGAAGGCAGTTTATGTCCATAAGAAGGAACAAAACCTAATTGCCAATTACGGTGTGTCCACCTACTACTGAAAAATTTCCCAACAATAAAAAATGATATACGACCCTAATAAAAAAAATTGCCACGATCTTGGTCACAGCTATCTATCGATGCGTCATCACGTACATCGAAGTTGTGGATTAATTAGCCTGCAACGCTAACTCCGGCCAGTCTGGCAAAGCAACTAAGTCAAAATTGGCACGTCTTATCGCTAGCCTGCCATTTCGTAACTATTTAGACTAAGTTTCTAATTTATGCTGAGGCTATTAGTCGATGCAGGCACGGATTAGTCGATACATTTACTCAAAATATTTAAAGGCTACTCTATAATTTATATAAATATTGGAACTGGCTACTTTGTAATTATGTTGTAAGGTACTCAATGTCAGGAGTAAGCAAAAAAAGGAAATTTATTTAGATTTCCTATCCATAACACAATGTGTCTTCCCTCCAAAACGCTATTTACCTTTACGTAAAACGCCATCTCGTATATCTTTGAGGTACTCACATTGTTGGTACCTATTGATGTTAACAAACATATTATTTCAAAACTCTACGAGATGGCGTTGAAGGCAGGAAAAAACCGGTACGAACCGGTACCTGTCGCCCAGAAACGAACAATAAACGGGGATGAAGCCCGTTTGAGATAGTTAGACAGATATAATTAGGATACGCTGCCCTTTTCATTCTATAGATAGGAACTCAAGAGACAATGTAATGAAAAATAGGGTAGCTCAGTTCTCATAGGGCTGACGAGATTATTGCTATTGTGGGGTCTTCTTAAAAATCTTTAAGATTTCTACATCGAAACTGTCTCACTCATAACCGTTTAGTACACTTAGTTTAGATGGCACATAACTATATTCGAAAATGGAAAAGACAATATATCTTAAATCGATTAATTGCCCACTGAACCAAATGCTCGAATAATCGCTATCACTATTTTTAGTCGATACATCAAACTTGGCCATACAATGCCAGGCGAGTAAAACTAGGTATCTAGGCTTAATGATTATGATCTGAATGATTTACGATTACATGATTTATTCGATTTAAAATACTTTATGAGTCGTGATGTTTAATTACTATTCTCTATGTTTATGTTGTCAGTTGCAAATTGTTCCACATTTATTGGTATGAAGCTTCACATGAATAGAATAAATATAATAAAAGCTTGATGTTTGCCGTGGCTCTGCCCGCGCGAAATACGAGTACATACCTACCTACTTGGTCTGCCACTACATAAACTCATGCTAAACTTTCGTATTTTTGATATTATCTAGTGATTTTTCGTATTTGTTTAAACTAAACTTTATTATTATTAACTGATATGTTATTAAACGAAATTGTTATTACTGCATATTTACTACTAACTTTATAAACAAAGCTTACGTTGCATCAGATGATAAGTGGCTACCCATGCCTATAAATACTCTCAACGATGGAGGTAAGTATTACTCATGCAAACTCTGGTGACGTTACTCACCGACAGAAATATCATATCATACATAGGTACTTATCCAAAAATAGCACTAATAGTAGTATTTTTGTGATGCTCTTTTATATGATAGAATACTGCTCCATAATGTAGGTAATTCTTGAGATACATAAATAAGAACGTAAAAACACCAATCATAGAAATGAGAAATAGGAGGATACATTCAGCGATAAAAGTTAGTAAACTAACAAATGACAAACTGGATATCTAAGTATTTTATAATTCTCTAATCAACTCTAATAATACAAGGTAATGTAGAATCAAACAAATCTGTAAATTGAAACTCTTTTGGCACTGAGTGTACCTACAACTGAGAATGCAACTAATAAGTTGAAATAAAGGTAAGTATAATATCCAACGGACAGATGATTATTTAAATACAAACTATGTAGCTACAAAGAGGATCTACAAGATATTACACTAACTCGAGACGTATGAGACAAGTCATAAGTGACTGTTGGCTACTGTACTACGTGAACTGTTTAGCAGAGTGTGTAATCTATATCTTTAGGACAGAGATATTTTCACTACGTGTGAATAAACAAAGACACACATTCAGTTGCAGAGGGAATAGATTATAAACAGATGCAAACGTACCTGCAACTACATTTAACACAATTTTCGCGCGTGTCATGGAATTAACTACACTGCACTACACATCATCGTAATATACGAAAATTAAAGTCGATGTAACTTTCCCGAACAATTAAAACTACTGCGGTGTGGACACTGACCGCACTCTACTGCGCAAATTTAGAGACAAAACTAAATGCAAAACTCCTACCAGCATTTGTATTGCAAATTATATCGCCAATTACAATGGAAGTCCTAAATCATGCAACTCTACCATAAATTAGATCTCAGACAAATTCAAAAACAGTAGGAGACGGTGGCACAACTTGAGCGCTCTTTGTTCCCCATCGGCGTCAGCTAAACAGAAGGTGAGCGCTTTTGTGTCGGCAGTTGTAAATTTTATGAAAAGTGAAATTCCTTTTGAATGCCTCTTCGACCCATAAATAATCCCCGAACAGTAGGCAGGGTATTGTTTCTGGCACTTATTGTTTCTCATCAATGCGCACGTGGAGCGAAAGTGTTTTTGCAAATTGTCGAATCTATTTTAACTACCTGTGTTCACAAACTTGTATATTGTGCAAATTCTACCTTGACACAAGAATTCTACTCTCGTTTTCAATACCGCAATACACAATAAATCAATAACCAACATTGCGCCTATTGTTCCGGTATTCGTTTAAAAGGGATTGTAAGGGATTATAACACTTACCAAATTGACTTCGCATCCAGGGGTATAGTGGACTGGGCAGTGACGCATTGGTGTTTGGCGGGGGTTGCTGCGGGGGTGGTTGCTGCGCGTGCATAGACTGCTGGTGCATGGGGGGCATCTGCGTCTGATGCTGCATGTCGTCCACCGGGTACATGAGATGCTGCTGGTGGGGAGGCACGCCGTGCTGCACCATGTGCTGCTGGGGGTGCATGTGATGCGGCATCTGCTGCGCCTGCTCTAGCGGCGGACTGCCAGGTACACCACCCGCCGTCGCCGCTGCAGCCTGCAGCTTACACGACGTGTAGACCGCTGGCGCTGGAGGCTGATGTCCGTTAGGACCATAACCGTCCGTTTTAGGGCCCATGTGGCCCATTTGAGATGGACTATCGGGCCGGTAACCATTTTGTTCCATCTGTTGATAGTAGCCCAGTCTATCGTAGGGCGGAAACCGAGGATAGGGCATGCCGGGTGCCGGCTGTGCCGGGTAGTGGTGTTGCGCCGGCCTAAGCTGCTGATCGCAGCCTTCCAGCTCGTGGCCCTGTTGTGGCACGGCGCCATAGTGTGCGTGGGCTTGTTGGTGGTCGTGCCCACCCCCGTTTCTCATATCAGGCATGTAAGCGTTTGAGAAATATGTCATGCTGTCGCAATTGTTGGCGCTCATCGCGGGCCCGCAGCCCGCGCGGCTCACGTCCGTATCTTCCGTCGCAGATTCTCGGCCCTTTGGGCCGACACTACCTATCACAGTTCAGTCACTACACAAACACTTCGGATTCCATTCACTACACGACAGCGATCGATCTCACTGACGGGTTGCTCGGTGCTGACGGACGGTGTCTTCTCATCTGATTCTTGCACAAATCTGAAAAGGAGAGGTTGATGCACTTAGTAAAGCTATTATTAAACATTTCAGATGGTCAGGTGTAAGAGTGTGACTGTCGATCGATTGAATGTTTATGTTGGCGGGCTCGCGAAATAGCTTCGCCACTGTCATCGCGCTTGCCACCGATCTGACGGTCGACAAAGACTGACACGTGTCCTAAAGCTGGGACACACACGAAGTCATAAAACCTCATGTTCCGAGTAAAACGCCTATTAGCGACAACCTGTCTGTGATACGAGCTCCCGTTCGGAGATAACTAAGCTGTGCATTCTTAAACGCGATTTATGTTTGAAGGCTGTCTTTGTCTGGCTGAAGGATACCGATCCTAAGAAGTGAGACGGCAGATAGAATAGTGTCACGTCTTGAGATCGACATGTGGTTGACCCGCCGTCATACCCTCGGCATTTCCCAGCAGTTGATGGAGCATGAGTGACAACCGTGCCGCCGCCCGACGACATAACTTTACACAGACGTTAATTTGTGTGTCGAGGGACATGTGTCACAGAAACCACAGCGTTATCGTCCAATCTCACTGTACTGGTTTAATGTACAGAATTTATAACATACTTAATATGACAGCTACTAGAATTTATCAAGTAGCAAACATCTTGAGAACAAAAAATTCAATTAAACGATATAAAAACGAGTATATTTTTATAGTGTAATCTACTTCAAACAAGCGTTTGCGTCATATTTTGTACAATTTATAGTACCGGCTATTGTGAGAAGTACACTTCCGAAATAAACAATTCGCTACAAAATTTACCATCGCTACAAAGTCACGTCGCGATATTTTCGATATGCTTTGTTAACTTCATATACAAAGTAAAAAATCTTTGTACTGTGGTAGTGCCGCCCCTGAGGGCTGACTCAAGTTATTTAAAACCAAAAGCTCAAGCCTCATTAGCGACAGTTAATGATGGCGGCGGCTCCTGGGACAATATACTAGCAGATGCTACTGCTCTGTTGTGTAACATTGGCATGGGAACACACAATATCATTATCATGTACTAGATTAAACTGAAACTTCGTACAGCGAGATAGTTTTCATACGGTTAACGGGAATTGTCAGCATAATCATATTTCTAATGACATATGAAATCATGAGAATTCTAAAGACAATAAAAAAAGAAAAGAAAAATAAAAAGCGTTAATTAATTTTGAAACGAGCGTACATTTTGAATAGGTACATCAATTGAATAGCACGCCTACTCGAAAAATTTGCATGTTCAGGGTTGGACATTTTAAATTTACGATTTTCACCGCCCCCAGCGACGAGACCCTCGCTTTTTTTTAATTTTCAATTTCTATTTGCATTCCACCAACTAAGTCTCACTCATCCTATAAATGTAACTACATGTAGAATGGAGGTGATTTATTACCTTTTATTTTGCTAATTCCATTCGCTATGGCGTTTCGAGTTAGTCTGTTATTAAATTGCCTGTTATAGAAAGCCAGTAATTACATTCTCCACCATCGATATTTATGACTATACTAGCTGTTGCCTGCGGCTTTACCTGCGGTTAATACTAATCTCGTTCCCGTGACCCAGGTATTTTCCCGGGATTAAAAACACATGATATTATAAAGTAATATATCTCTGTTATACTTCATTCAGATCCGTTATCCATTCTATCGTGTTTACGTAACAAAATCCATTCATCTACTCATCAAAACTTTGATAAGTATTTCATAAGGTAGTAAGATAAACATCTATAAGCATTAAGATTCGAAATCGAAGCAAGAACAGTGAAATTAAAAGTATAAAGGTCAAAGAGGAAAAGGTACGGTAACAATAATAAAAAAATTAAGCGCACGCACACATTAAGGAAAGAGATTTCGGCGAAAGAAGTATAAAACACGTGTGATAATTATAACAGTATCTAATAGTCAGTGGTTTGATCTTAGCGCACGTACATATAATAGTCTAGCCGACAATTATGAAAGATTACAATCACTTCAACCCCGTGGATTCAAGGAACTTTCAACTGACCGCCGCCGCCGTTGAAATTAAGTCTCACGTGCGTTTGATAATTTGATAACGTACGTTTTGATTTATTTTTTTATGAAACTTGTTTGTGAGTCAGTTCGCCTCGTTCTCATGCCCGCAACTTCTAAGTAAAACTGTGCTATGTAATTAAGTGTGTCTCAAAACGTTTTCTAGGTAGAGGCTTTACGCCGAAACTGAAGCGAGAGGTTTATTAAATACGTTCACGAATTACGTAGAAAAGCGGGCACTTATGACCTGAACTTATGACCTCTTCATTAAAATGCCTATTTATCTCTCTGGTGTCATCACTTTGGATATCCTTTACGACCTTTTTTTTGGCTTGGTTGGTTAGAGAATTGACGTTGACCCGTACCGTATGAGTAGAATGTATAAAGCAGGTGTATGAGTAGAGACTTTCATATGTCTCGTCGCAAAAGACCTTGTAACTTTGTTACATTGATATACGATATTAGATACACACTATAAAAAAGTGATTGAACGATCTTCTAAACAATATACAAACGTCGACATTTTTCTCTGAAACGTGTGCAGATATTACAATTGTATTAAAATAGTAGCCAACACATGTAAACGTACGTATTTTGAAAAAAAAAAGTAATTGTGAACGACGTTGTAAATCACTCGGAAATGTTTTAATCAGACGTAAAAATTGCAAAATATTCGATGGGCTATCTCGTGTCTTGTTTTATATAACAGCCAAACAATAAATCATATAAAAATACACTGTCTAATAGACCAGTGACCAAATTAAAAAGAAAATTAATAACATTTCGCGACCAGCAGTCGGCAGCTGTTAATCAAGAGACGATCAAAGGATGTATATTTTGGGAAAATTCCCAACGCATGTATTTATCATTTCCACTATTTGTCAATTAGAGAGCTATTGTGGGAACAACACACTTTGATTTATACACCCTGTATGGGTTTAGTCAGACAGTGGGCAAGAAAAGTTGCTCCACCTTGTTTTATTACACTATTTTCAGATTCAAGAGAATGCTGCTATCTGTCTTAATAAAATTTTATTGTTGGCATAGTTTTACAAAAAATCGTTCTCGTGTAGTTTTTTGTAAGACGTAGTTTATAGTATGTACTTTTAATTTTAAATATAATGGTGCCACATGACAGGTGATGACATTCATCGCCGTCCGTTAAGTAATTAAAGTGATTTAAACAAAGTGTACGTCATTGTGTGCGGTAATATTAACAAATAATGTAAAAGAATTGATAATGTAGGATATAAATTTTGATTAAAAATTTCTAGAATACACAACATATCTATTATAACGATATATTTATGTAATTCATTTGTGTGAGGATATAATGGTAAACTTCATTATTGATATGAAATATTCTTTAAAACTAACGACACCACTTAAATATTATGACATCTTCTATAAAGCATTTTCTATGTTAAACTAATGAGATTACAACAACTTTCCACGTAAGTGGCACTTACAGCGTGATATCTATGAAACTAGTATCATTATAGAACCTATGGAAACTATATTCTTAGACTGAAGGTTTACACAACAGACTTGCTCAAAAGGTTTACTGATAGTAGAGGAAACTCGCGAAGTATATAAAAGCAAAAGCCAGAAAAGTGATAGGCTATCTCTGCCTACACTAATAGGGCATGTGTTCATACACTATTAGTGTAGGCACAAAATATGTATACATATATTTATGTATATAATAACGGGTATTATTTTAAGCTACAACCGACTAAAACATAATTATGAATTCGGAGCAGGTGGCTCCCTCTAATTTAATGACCTGTATTTTAAACCAATGTTGTATTGAAAATCTAATAAATCCTTTAGATTTATTTTCTTTGAAAAGAACTCTCCTATGCAGTAACAATATACAAAATATGTAAGTATGTTGAATTTAAATATTTTATTTTACAGGTGACGCAGTGAAGTAGAGCACACTCCATTACGTGCGCACTAGTTCGTATATGGACTCACTCACGACGAGAGAATTTTTCATAACCTGTTGGTATCCTTATGGCCGTCAGTTTAATTTTTGCGTCAGGAACTTCTCTTTTTACGATCAACGATCAGTGTGAGGAGCTTTTGAAGATATTTTTGTTCGACAACATCGTGTTGTGCGAACATTTTTCAATTGTGAATACTTTAATTAGTTAACGTTGTTATGTAGTATTATGATGATTAAAGGATTTTTGTTTTTTTTTTATTCTGGCAACCTCTGTTCTGATCTAAATTTGATGGTTGATGTGATGATGACCAATTTAAGTTTGAATAGGTACTACGTCACACAAGGTAGTATGTCACGCAAACTTTCTGTTATTGGTATAGTGGTACATAGAAACACCCAAACTAACGCTATTAGAGACTCGTGAAGTGATTCAGGTGTGACTCAATAGCTCAGTTGGAAGAGCATTCCCCCTGTAAAGGAAAGGTCGTGGGTTCAAGTCCCACTTGAGTGCTTCTTTTTCCCGATGTATTTCGAATTTAAAAGTTAGCATACTAAATGCTATAAAAATTTCATTCAGCTATTAGAGACATTATTGTATTGAAAGTATTTCTCTAATTTTACTTGAAGTGACAGCCAGTGTAACCCACAAAAATAACTGTCTGTATAACTATATTTAATGTATTAAAGTAAAACACAGACTTCGCATCGTTAAACATAACAAAGCAAAAAAAATCCAGAATATTTTTCAAAACTGGACTGTTAAAAAAGAATAAAACATTAATTCACATTACACACGTCACGCTCCCCGATGTGTCATTAAAGCTACTCTATCGAAAAACAGACACATTTTTGCGTGAAAACTCCGTACCCCTTTTTACCCTGGGGTAAATCCGGCCGCTAAGCGGGCCCTGAGTGAATAGCTATGTTCCCGCTAATTACCCCGGCCAACTTCTAAATTTAATCAGACAACTTGTATAATTTTCGCGGTGGGTAAATAATTTTCATGACAAGAGAGGCGCGGCACTCTGATTATTCTGTTTTTGTGTTAACTGTGACATCTATGGAGCGAAAAGTGTTGCAAACTTGGATGTGAAATACATGTCGTCATTATTAGGGTAACAGGAGACTAAAAGTACCCTTAATGTGTATTAACATGAGCTGCATTTTGACTGTAGGCTAGCTACTAATTTGTAGCTTATAAGTATGCAAACCAACTAGACACACCGGAGTTGGAATTGACTGTATGAGAAGGATAATCCATACTAATATTATAAATGCGAAAGTAACTCTGTCTGTCTGTCTGTCTGTCTGTATGTTACGCTTTCACGCCTAAACCACTGAACCGATTTTGATGAAATTTGGTATAGGGGTAGATTAGACCATGAGAAAGGACATAGGCTATGTTTGGTCGCGATAACCGAAATCCACGCGGGCGGAGCCGCGGGCAAAAGCTAGTTACTCTATGATTTAACTTTGTTCTGAAGCGAATTATTACAATAACACTGGGTTCGCTAAAAATAGTAACTCTCAGACGGTAATATTTTAGTCTATCCTTCATTTATACATCTTTAATAAAAGAAGAAGTACATGGGCCAAATTATGGTCTTCTATCCTATAGTTAATAATAAAAAAAGTTAAGGAATCTACCCAATCTGGCTCTTTTACAATTCATACAAAATGAGGTATGTTGGTACTATATTAACCATGATATTAAAGAAAATGGTAATACATATTTTCCAAGTCAAGTCAGGTCATTCGTGTTGGAAAACGGATCTTCAACATATTTACATAAGACTACAAAAAGTTATACCAAAACCACAAAAAATGTTTCAATGATTAGAAAAAACGTTGCTAATTACCACTCAAGTTAAAACTTACATCACAAATAATTAAGTACCGACTCGCTCTAATGAAATAACATGTACTTTGATATCGTAAATAAAACACTTAAGATAAATCAATTACAAATGCCGGCGCGCACGGAATGTTTTTGCAATTATCTCACTGAACAATCTGTGATATAGATTAGTCATGCTATTCTGTAACATACGAATTCGACATCGAGTCTCACTTAGTCGAATTCGACATCGAGTCTCACTTAGTCAAATTCGACATCGAGTCTCCCTTGGTCGAGTTCGACATCGAGTCTCACTCAGTCGAATTCGACAGCGAGTCTCCCTTAGTCGAATTCGACATCGAGTCTCCCTTAGTCAAATTCGACATCGAGTCTCACTTAGTCGAATTCGATATCGAGTATCCCTTAGCCAAATTCGACATCGAGTCTCCCTTAGTCGAATTCAACATCGAGTCTCACTTGTCAAATTTGATATCGAGTCTCCTTTAGTCGAATTCGATATCGAGCCTCGCTTAGTCGAATTCGATATAGTCTCCCTTACCTAGTCGAATTCGACATCGAGTCTCACTTAGTCGAATTCGACATCCGAGTCTCACTTAGTCGTATGTTCAGAAGAAGGATTTGACCTACCCAGACATTTGAGGCCAAGCCAACCACACTCATAAGTCGTTCTCCTGCTGATTGACGGACGACATTGGGAGGTCAGTTAAAAAAGCGCTTATTAAATGTCAAATCAAAGAGCCCCGAGCTTCGAGGTGAAAGCCGACAGTAGCAAAACCAGTATAGGTACTACAAAACAAGCGTTAGTAAAGTAAAAAAAAGTGATAAACTAATAATTCCACCTAGAACAAAACAGCTCTCCCGGGCGATTAAGACTCGACATCGAGTTTGCCTATTACAGAATAACATTATGGCTGTTTCATTACGACTGCTTGTCACTTCATAGCTACTGTTCCCGCACTAACACTATCACGTCACTATATTGTGTCACGTCGTGGCGTGACCACGCATAAAGGCTGTGTTTTATGTCGGCACAACCAGTTTTTGCATAGTTTGATATATTGTTGCAGAGTTTGAATTCTTTTTTGTAATTTTTTTTTGTTGTTTTGTTGTAAAGTCGTGCTGAACTCTGTAGGGTTGAGGGTTAAATTGACTGGATGAAATAACGCTACTGGTAATGAGTCTGGAGTAAAGGTATACAACTGAAAACATAGCAGTTACCCAGCAGTATTCAGTACTGAGTAGTACCCAGGTCTAGTTTTAGAAATAATACTAAGACTAGACCTGGGTACTGCTCGGTACTGAGTACTGCACTGCAGGTTTGGTAATAAATTTGAATAACTGGTTTTTATCGATTTTGAATGATTCTTGAAACAAACAGCGCTTACAATTTTTAATGGTTAGTATTAAAATTAAACCTTGTTTATTTTCGAAATACATCGGGAAAAAGAAGCGCTCAAGTGGGACTTGAACCCACGACCTTTCCCTTACAGGGGGAATGCTCTTCCAACTGAGCTATTGAGCCACACCTGAATCACTTCAAATTTTCCCTTTTCTTTATATCCGTCTTTAAGGGTGACGGTGAAGCCACCTACTAACTTTCTTACGAACTGTTGGAACCAATTAATGATTTTTCAAACATTTATACCTACACATTGATTTTTGATGACTCCGCCCCGCATTTTATATGCTATAAAAAAATTCATTCAAACCTTGTTTTTTTGTATAAAATGTTCCTCTACACGTTTATTATTTATTTGCTGATATTGTGTACTTGTGTGAAGTTTTTCAACAGCCTAAAGAAAAATATAATACATAATACACTTATCATTAGGCATGTACCGAATACCGAGAAACGTATTGAAACAACAATGTTGCTAAGAGCACTCTCATAATATTCAACATGAAATCTTCGCCGCTATGAGGAAACCATTCATCTTCCAAAACTAATGGAAATTACTTTCCTCTACTCGACTCCACTACCAACCGGAAGTTTTGACTTGAGCTATATTGAAAATACAAACACTTAACCTTTGTACTGATCTCGTATCATAAAATGTACCTACAGACATAATCGATATACATTATAGTACAGTACGTGGCTTTTGATTAGGTACGTTAGGAAGAAGATTAGACTCCAGATATATAAGAATAGCTTACCTTGGGACAGGTGGAAGTACAGTTATCCTCAGAAGAGGCATTACCCTCAGGGTAGAGAAGTCAGAGGACAGTGGCTCCTACATAAAGGAAATCTAACGGAGGAAAAGGGGTGAGCAGAACCCAGGTTTCGAGGGGAATGCGTCGAAAGCAACAGAGAGCTACACGAATCACCATAATTCAAAAATCAACCAATCAATTAGCCTATCAGAGTCCACTGCTGGACATACGAGTAGGCCTCTCCCAATGTTGAAAGGCTTTGGCCTACTGTTTCCACGTTGGCCAGACGGGTTTTATTGTAAGATTACCTATTCATAGACTGATAATATCACGCTTCAACCCTTAGCCAAGCAACAAGAAAAAAATATCGGAAATGCGGACGGCCAGAGACGGTTGAACAATGGTTGTAGACGGCCGCCCAAATAGAACCATCAACATCAGGTGAAACCGCGACACACAGCTAGTAATACAACTACCTAGATACAAATACAAATGAATAATCACACCGTCGATTACATTGGCAAGCAACAGTAAGCTGGAATCTGTTAATCAAAGCGAGCGCAATCAATTAAGGGCATCGCAATCAAAATGTCTGACATTCCTCGGCTAGGGGACCATCAGAGGCTGGACCACGTTGAATGTAATTATCGACTTGATAATATGTACCTAGTGAGTATGTACTATGTCAGAGCATTGGGTTTTGTGGTGGAGGTATGTGAGGTACGGAGTGAATGTAGCCGAACTACCTAAAGAAATGCTACACAGGATTTATATGGGTACCTATTGATAACACACTTGTACGTTTCCACTAAGTTAAATTTTATTTCTGAACCTGACCGGTTTCGCCTTAGGTATGGCATTCTGAAAGGTTACCACCATACCATCCAAACCATCAATGTAAACCTTTGAGAATGCCGTAAAGCGAAACGTCCGTTCTTAATTTTATCATTTTAATTTATTTTAACTTAATTTAACTGCTATGACGGCTACACGTCGTAGCTGTTATATCATAAAAAAATCCTTACCCATTAGGTACTACCGTTTTGATTCATGTTCTAGATTTTTTTAAATTTAAATTGTTTCAGTAACTAACAGAACTGCGTGACTGACACAGTATCTACAGTTAGGCAGAGCCCTATTAAGAAAGCACTCAACATTTTCCCTGTTAAGTATAATACCTAATGCTACCTAAGATATTAGCGTGTCAACAATTATTCAATATTCATGTCGTAATTAAATTATGCTGATAATTTACAGTTAAACAACTCTTCAGTAGGTACCTTATTAAGTAAAATTATAGTAGATTTGAAAGGAATTGCTAATCGAATAACTAATTGCATTGCGAGATTGAGTCTAATTTGCAATGTAATTAGTCACTAAAAATACGAACTACTAGTACTACATTCCATTAGGCAAGACGGGCCTACGAAGCCTACGATTGTTATTCGTGTTATTGTAGTTCCGAATTTGGCCGCCATGTCGCTGCGGTCGAGTTATACCCATTTAATTAACATTGCTATCATACCGGCTAATTGTTATATCGCGCAAAGCTGATTTATAGCGAGATACAAATGCCGACACCTTTGTAATTGCCACACGTGATTCAAACATTGCATGCATACACCGAACAATGGCGGTGGGGTGAGCTGCATAGACAATAATAGTGGGCGGTTCTGATTTTCAATTATCGCAATCAGTTTAATTATACAAGGTGGTAATTACAATTACTGTGTCGATAAAGAAACGCTTGAAGTTTCTTTCATTACTGCATAAATTTTAAATCGCATGTCAAACATACAAATTGAATAAAGCACCATCTGTTAATCAAATACCGAACTTTTATAAATACGCCATCTATATATTAAGTCTTGAACTACTAACAGATATAAAGGACCAATGGCCAAGAACAGTTTGTGCATCAGACAATTTTATTTTATTTCTTGTTTGAAAAAATAAATGTAAAACTAAAAATTGTTCAAGAACGTAGATTTAAATGGGAAAGCGAATAGGAATGTCCATAAAGTCTATTAAAATTCCTATCACAGTCGTTTTCCCGCTACATTGAATAATTCGAGACGCATTCTGAATAATCAGCGTTTCCCTTTCTCTAAGTTTACCTAGTATTTTGAAACAACTGTGTTAAACCGTTTCGTTGTGTAAATACGATTATCTGCTCTTTCATGTTTGTATTTTGGAGTGTTCATGATATAAATATACCTAAAGCTTCCTTTACAGTTTCCTAACTTCTAACCGTAGGTGAATATAATAAAATCATAAGGCAAAAGTGCTTAAAAATAACTTACTTATTCTAATAATACGAGTAGGAAGACTAATCCACCCTCTATCCTATGGTCTTTAGTAGGCTTGCCAACTTACGTAAACATAAACACATTATACAGAATACTCATTGTTTTTTTTCCACTCCTAGAACAAACACTCATTGGATGAAGAAAATGTATGATCAAGACGTAACCAATCAATCAGCTTTCGATTCAAAATTGATGTGAATTTAACAAATTTGCTAAGATAGCGGGATGAATAGATTGGCAGGTAGGTACTTATTTAGGTAATTAATGGTGGTGAACCAATACATAGCCACAACCAATGTTAGTCAAGATGACGTAACAATAAAAAAGAATCCATATCAAAAACAGCTTAGGCCTATAAAATAACGATGAAAATAAAGAAATCCTGAAAACATTACAGTCCTTTTCTGGGTAGTCGTGTAACAAAGTATCACCACTCATATGCACAGTAAATCGCAGTTCCATATAGAATGTAACAGAAATGTAAACGGAAATGGGACATGGCGGGTGGGTTAATTTACGCGCAGCTGGTCTGGGCGGCGGTATCTCGAGTTTCCGCCCTGGCGCCGGTAGCGATGAAAATCATTCATCAAGCTTCGGTGGTACCGTGCTGCTTCCAATAATCGTTCCTTTGCGAGATATACGCTGGTGGAATCGATTTTTTATATCGATGCTTGATACTACGATCCGGCCTGAACTAACTACCTACTACTACAGAATCTAGGATATAGAATTGGTGAAATGACAGAAAATACAAAGAGAGAACAGAAGGTACAAAACTAGTGACTGTTAAAAAGCTAGGTTAGCCGTGTCGAATTAGCTCATAAAAATCGTAGAGAATGATGAGATGGAAATTTACCGAATGGGTCTTTCCCAAAAAAAATATTAATTTGAAAGGTAAGTATAAATTTACGCAGTTCAGTCCAACTTGGTAGGTAATTAAATTATATAATAATATAATAATAATAATAATATTCATTTATTTCAGGCATTTAACATATACCAATCACAATAGACTCAGTGTTCCAAATATCTAATGTTCAATTTTATTCTTGTATTTTATCCATAAAAGCTTTTCAAGACACAGGTCAAGTCGTAAGTTAATAGATATTCATAGTTCGATAACATTGCATTGGCCATAAATCCTTAATACATAAATTAAGTTCATATTTCGCTAAATACCTTCACGCACTATTAATTTAGACGCTGTCAAAACTGACAAGGGTTAAGCTATGCGATTATGGAATTTAAATTCTCCCATGCTGACCTACTTGATGTCGTTCCAATATATCTATTTATGCAATATTATTGACAATACCCAATACCACACTTTTTATCTTCACTTGTAGGGCAAAAAAAAACATTTTAGAATGACAATCAAAATATAACATTCATCAAACTTTATTGATTTTAACACCATCTGTTTATCGTTCCCCGAACTAAATAAAGATATAGTTCACCAAACTTTTAAAAACTTTTTACTGCTGACCTCTATCGGCGAGTAGTCAAAGTAAGTTGATATACTTGGATGCAACTTTGGTGAAGGATTTTTCTGAATGATAGATGGCATTGACACTTTTAGAAAAGGTATTTTTGGAAATATTATATAAATGTATTTTTTTAATTCTAAAAACGTTATAAATAAAAATGTACTTAAAATTTTCTGAGTTTTATAATTTAGTTACTGCGAGCCAATTCCAATTAGAAATTGGTTTCTAATTGGAAGACAACCGCTCATAAAATATAGTCCAATATATAGATTTTGGTATCTCTTAACAATTGTACAAATATAAGGTTAATAATGCAATCTATTATGTGTGTTTGTGTTACTTTTGTCAAGGAACACCTGTGACCACTGCCACGACCTTCTCTTATTGTTAATTTGTTAGGACTGTGCAAGCATTTCTGCACAATAAGGTAATGAATTTAGTTTATTCGAGATGTCTACCAATTGGAAAATAATCTAATTGGAGCTTCCTGTTCCATTAAAATTGTCATCCCACTAGCCTAGAATAGATAATAGTTGTCTATAGGTAAATAGTAGGTAAAGTATCCTAAGTCTGAATAAATAAGAGTTTATACGTTAATTGGGATACTGGTTATACCAACTTACATAATAATAATTAATAAAATATTTGAATAAAACTGACCTAGATAAAGCATAAAATTATGGAACTAATTTAAAAAAAAATGCCTACTTACGGGTGTCTACTTACGAAATGTACGATTAAAAATAAAGCAAAAGTTTCCGATTCTATCTAAATTTAAATTTTGAAATCCACGACTTGATTTGAAAAAGGACAGCAGCGATAGGGATGGGACCAGCAATGCCTCGTCTGTCGAGATTTTTTGTGCGATTTTTTCGACGTTATTATTATGAGAAAAAATGCGCAGTCAGTAAAGCGGAACGTAGGGTGGGGGCATGACGAGGGTTCCCCGGTTTGATTGAAGCAAGGAGGTGGGGGGCGGGGCGGTGACGTCATGCTCTCATAATAGGCCGTGGCGTGCAGTGATGGCCGCCGTTTATCAAGAATGAGTGTTAGTTCCCTGCACTTGGACTATTTTGTAAAGACTGTTATAGTTTTGTAACGATTCATGTTAGAAATATGAATTTATAAAATAATTTGAATTTGAATGAAAATTAAATTAAACAGACACTGAAAGTTTGCAAAACAAACTGAAGATTTTGATGCTCTGTATAATTTCTGAACCTAGTTGTTGTAACAGTGTTCCTTTGGCTTTAACAAATGATAATAACACACAGTACTTCGCTATAAATAATCAGACAGAAAACAGAATGCACTGTTACGTGTAAATAATATCTACTGTTTTCGTACTGTTGTTTCCTAAAATTAGAACAAAATAACAAACATCAGCTGAACAGTGTTGCGGTTGTTTCGAGTTAAATCATGAAACATATTTGAATGGCTTTGACTTTCTTAGATACATCCATATAATCATTCATACCAATAGGTATACCTATCCGTGCTAATATTATTACATCCATACTTCCATACTAATCCATACATAACTCTGTCTGTCTGTCTGTCTGTATGTTACGCTTTCACGCCTAAACCCCTGATCCGATTTTGATGAAATTTGGTATACCGATACATTAGACCTTTAGAAAGGACATAGGCCATGTTTGGTCGCGATAACCGACATCTACGCGGGCGGGACCACGGACAAAAGCTAGTGTTAATATATTTTGCACGGCATGTAGTGAAGGAATATTGTTGGTGTTTAAAAAATCAAGCGCCTGCGTGCGTGCGGTGGGGCGGAGCGGTGTTTGCGTGACGGTGTGCAGTTAGCATAGGAACACCTCGCCGCGTGGCACATCACTAGCAACGCCTATTGCGCGCCGCCGCGCCGGGTTGTTGGCGGTTGGTCGCGGTTGCTTTTCAAAATGTTCCTTAGGTTTTATTTGGAACGTCATACCTACATCAAGATGTTGCACAGCCTACAACGGTTTTATTTGCAAACCTGCCTAATAACTAAAATAATATTGTTAATTATGTAATGTGTAGCAATTAATTTAAATAAATCTGTGTTCCATTTCAAATAAAAACAAATGAAACCACTGGATGCGAAACAAAATATCGATATCAAAAAACAGCATCAAATATCATAGGTACTAACCATAATTCCCAACACTAGTAAATTTTCAAAATCGATCGTTATATTCATTGAAACCAAAACCGGCATTGACAACCAATTGAAAATCAAAGAAAGCGTTTCACTTAGGTACTTTTTATTTTAATCTATCTATCTGATTTATGAGGCCCTGAAGCTAATTCATAATAGTTTTATAATATATTCATGGTATTACATTTTACAGAAGAAAACACGTTTGATAGCAGTGCTATTCAGTAATAATAATTATTTACAAAAATAGGAAGTAGCCAAAGGGTTATTAATAGAAAAACTCAGATACATTTAGTAGCTTGTTATCCACCAAGTACTGCCAAACGCGATAAGACTGCCATTTATAGCTCCTAGTTATGTTAATTTAAAGTGTTTATCTATAAAGATAAATAAAAATCTTTTGTATGTTTGTGTCACTGAACTTCTAATCGGCTAAATAGCGAAGTACCTATAAAGGCCCCAATTAAACTTTGACTAATGATTAGTACGAGTTTCTGGAAATGTTGCTGAAAATATTTGAATCGCACTGATCGCTAATCCAAGTGTAAACGAGGCCTTAAATAGCCTTTAGATGATTCGGATTATATCCTTAAATAGTAAATTTTTAAGGCACATAAATTAGGACCTTACCTTGCTGAAAACTTAGATACGGTACAACAAGACTACCAGAAAAGTCTTTATAAAATCACGCATATCCAACCCGGGGGGTTTTAAAAGAATATTAGAACCGAAGTTACTAAATTGCTTGTGCTAGGAGTGGGTTCACGTCGGTAGTGTAATGGCCAGGATTCGAACCCGGGACCTCTCGATCGTAAGGCCGATTCCTTAACCACTAAGCTATAGACGTTTGCATATGCTAATATCCAAAGGTGTCATTAATCTTAAAACAAAATACCGATAGATGCATTGAAGCTTCGTCCTGAATAGCAGGTTATTCTAAGCACGCAAAATGATGGTAAACCGGTGCCGGTTCGGTTCGACACCGAGAATACCGAGATGCTGTTGTTTCACCTAGTTCGGACGCAGATGCTACTAATAGCTATCTAATATGCAGGGCTGAATTGAAAATGTATCTGAACCTTCAATAATAATAAAAAAAAACATAATACGAATAGCAAAATTTGACTTCAGTAAGTTATACTTCCTAAAGTTTACGCGAATGTCACTCATTGAAATAAAACCACTTTTTACGGATTCTATCACGATATATTTTTTATTATTTACTTATAAATATATCGCGATAGAATCCGTAAAAAGTGTTTTTATTTCAATTCCGTAAGATAGTTAAAATTTTGTAGTTTTTATTTTTAATTTTATTGATTATAAAAAGTGTAAGATATTCGAATATTTTTAACTTAATAATGCTCAAACGGGGTATCTGTCTGTAGTTTAGTTGAGTGATCTAGAATAACACTTATCCTACTTTTTATCCCTAGAAGAGTTTCTCATAGGCTGAATGGGTTGGGAACGGGATTCCATGCGAGCGGAGTCGAAGGCAACAGCTAGTTAACCGTAACCAATGTAACTGTTGTAATGCCGTACAACCAAATCATCACATTTTTGTAGTAAGCGCCCTCATTATAAACAAAACTAGTAAATTATCTTCATAGTAAACATTTCAGTATCGCGCAGACTGTATTTGCATTCGACCTAATCGATTTAAAACAGACGTAGTTTCGTACAGAACAATGTAAACAGAATTATAAATGTTTGAGACTTATTATGTTGGTCTGTTTGTACAAATGCGATGCGACATTGGATAGAAAATAACTTTAGATAACCTATAAAGCATTTTGTGACTCAGATTAGTTGAAGATTTTTTTGAAGTGAATTTTTTATACGGGTTAAGCACTTTTTGGCATAACATAACATTAACATACACTCACGCCTGTATTCCCCGAAGGGGTAGGCAGAGGTACTAGCACCGACATTTCGCCAGTTTATGTTTAGGTCCCAATGTGGTGGCGAGCCTATTGCCATTAACCGGGCACTTAGGTATAAACCTGCGATAAATACACACATAACTTCGAAAAGCATCGAAAAGTCATTGGTGTGTGCCATGGTAAACCTGAGATCGAACCCGAGACCTCGTCTCAGCAGACCATTACCCATACCACAAGGCTACCGCAGATCCAGGTCCACAAAAATAATGGAACTCGAGTCATCGTCACGTAATAAAGGTACTCAAAGAATCTCTTTATGATTAACAAACGTTTTATTTTGTGAGGGACGGATAGCGAAAATAAAAAAAAATCTTTCTTAATAAAAAATCAGTGTAAAAAGCGAGTGTTACCGAGTTCTAAATAAACTAAATAATTACATACATAATGAATATGTAATACACATATGAATATCAAAAATACATATATGAATATCCAAAACACACACTACACAGCTAAAATACTTTTATAATATTTAAATGTGCTAACTAGAGAAAGAAAAATGTATTTCAGGCTTGAAATATTTACATAATTATGCAAATGACCTAAACTTATTTTAATCTGTCTTTAATCATCTTATAATATAATCATCTTATTTATAAATGTAGGAAAACAACGGATTTAAAGTCGTTAATGTAAGTAAGTACTGTCTCTATCACTATACCTCGGGCCGACTCCTAGCGTTACGTTATACAGCTATAAACCATCGTACAAAGATCTATCATACCTATTGACTTGCTTAGAAAAACACTGTGGCTCGGTTTTAATATATTTTTTTTATAAGTCTATACATATAAAATCACTTGTCCCGACTGACTGACTGATCGATTCATCAACGCAGAGCCTAAACCGCTGGACCTACAAACTTGAAATTTTGACATTAAGTGGATGCATTTTATGATGTAAGCATCTACTAGAAAAAGATTTTTTGAATTTTTTCTAGTAAAGGGGTAAAATAAGGGATGGAATTTTGTATGAAAGCCTGTCATTTTCAGAGCTAGATGCAGTTTCAATTTCATAAACCTGTGTCTTTTAAGAAATAAATGTACACGTCTATCAGTGTTTTTCATAATTTAACTACTAAGATGGTAAAATAGATGATAAACGTTTGTATGGAAAGTTCGTTATTTCCATAGTTAGAAGCGTGTCGCGTCCACCTACGTCATTTGAGAAACGTTTTGTCACGATAACGGACATCCACGCAGGCGAAGCCGCGGGCAAAAGTTAGTATAATATAAATATAAATAAATGTAAATTTCAAGTTTCAAAATCAAAACAAAAATTAATTAACAATTAAGTAGGTTATCTCCCCAAAAACAGAGTTACAATGTTTTAAAAGCAGGTATCGATATATCGACTATAATATACAGTAGTTCGAAGCTTATACGATCAATGTATATCCAAGATAAAGTTGAATTATGTAACTCGCCTTATCAGAAATGCCAATGAATTTTAAGTTTTGAGTCATTTCATTCATAAAATTTAAATACTAAATATGCAAATTTTAATTTATTAAATGAGGAGAGCAGGTCGAGGAATGATAAATAAGACAAAGCTTGCACTTACAAGAACATTACGAAACAATGGTCGCTTAATTAGAGGGTGGTACTTCTAATTGGGTAACTAGCCACTAGTACTGTTAACACAGAGCTTACATTTAGCTTTTATTTTGTGAGTAATATTTTATTATGTGTGTGACTTTAATAAATATTAGATACGTATATAGATATTTTCACCCCTTTTTCCCTCTGGGCTTTTGAACTCACTTTTCTAATAATAACTATAAAGGTCTGAAAAACTAATCTAGTATCAGATGGCTAAGTTTCAAAGGTCAATAGTTGATAATTTCTATACAGCATACAATAGAAAATTAACTATAAAACCAACATAATTACCATGATAATATCTAACGTTCTTTAATAAAATATTACTATAATACAATCGCTACAAGCTATTTAAAAAGTTACGCACCTTTTACTTACTGTGCGCTGTGCGCAGTAAAACTGCATTACCCTTTCAAATAATTAAATTTATGACAACATAGTACCTTTCTTATAACCATTACTACCTATCTTGACATGGATTAACGACTTTTAGAAACCTTACAAAGAAAATTATAAATATGTTGTTCAATCTAATACACAACAACTAAAAAACTGTAAATGAATAACAAGTTCTATGTTTTAATTAACGTTCGGAACCGATTTTTAATTTAATGTTCGGTTATAAATCATCACATCACTGGTTGGATAAAATTCCAAGGATCCACACGTCGAAAATGCCGCAATCAGAGATCGGAGCGATTAAAAAAGCTGAGGCCGAAATTATAGAGACGAGAGCAATGATCATGGCCGGCGGGTGGCTGGATAGAGTTTGTGTAACTTTGTTACATATATGTAACATGTAAGTACCTATCTATAACCTATTAGTAGTTTGATAGATGAAGCCTTTTAAAAATATAAATATATATCTCTGAAATTCTATTTTTAAATAAATAAATAGCAAAACAAAATGTCAAATCCTAAATCCTAGACATAAATGTGGACCTACTAGCTACCTAGAGAACATTGTTTTTCTTATGTTTTAACAAAAAGTACCTATTTAATTTTAAAAGTACCTAAATAATCATATTTTAACAAAAACTTACATAAAATTTACCTTTATTTACTCATTCGGGGATATAAATGTCTTGGTCTTGGTGTGCGTTTATAAAACAATTAATCTTGTTGCTAAATTAGTGAAACTCAGTCTAGACATTTTAAGTACTAGTGCGTTTTTAGCACGTAATTTTCGTGTGTTTATATTACAGTAATTCTTTAATTTACATCATGGCTAAAGCGCACTAGCTACATTTTGTATTTGCGTTTTGTCGACATTATTGCGTTCAGTCGCTAAAATGCCACTGATGTAGTGATCGTATATTGCTTCGCGTTATGCGCATTTGAGCTACTGCCTTGAAGATGCATCGGTGATTAGAGAGGCGATGGGTGCGATTGATATTCAGGTGTATGTGCGGTGTAGCATTCAGTCAGACATGCGGAGTTAAGATTTATCGTTCGAAAAAACAAACAATTTTAATCGGGAGAACTAAACGGTTCGACACCACTTTTCTTTCCTAAAATTTTGCGATGGTGACCCTCTTTTCGAAACATTGCCTTTGGCTTAACATCAGGCGAGGTGAAGTCAAATTGACGTGTCCTTTATAATAAAAAAATCAGGTAATTTATGCGGGTGTAATCTAAGGCCCTCAACCTGCAGGTCTCCTTTTTATCGACTGATCATTGTGAATATCCTTCACAGCTGCTTAAAACAGCAACAACTATCAGGGGCCTAATATAATATTGACTTATTAAACTTGAAACAAAATCGCATCACGAATCTACTAAATCGCCAGACGTCGCTACAAGTAGCAGGTGTGCTTAGGTCCTTTAATATCTACTTACAAAAAATCTAAAAATAGATATTATATTTAAATATGCAAAATTACTTAAATGAATATGCAAATTAAATGTATGTATGTTAAATATAAATGTTGTAATGTCTAACATACCTAGTGCTAGTTTGTATTGTGCCATTTGAACATTAAGCTGTAGTACAAATTTTGATTGTATTTTATTAAGTTAATGTTGTAATTTTTTAATAATTTAAATATTTAATTAAAATAATCTCTACTAATATTCTCAGGGTCCAAGCCAACACAGTCACCTGACGTCTCATTTATGTCATCGCGTCATCCAAGTAATTCAATCAAAGTAACCTCTTCATCAAATATCAAAGGAACGCCGCGGATGTCACCCAATAATCACTCAATGATAATCAATTTGAACTTCCGTTATTCAGGTATTAAAATAATGATATGAAATTTCACATTCACAATAAATTTATTAGTGTCATAAAATGTGGGCTAGAAAGATATCGACCGATCGTTAGTAGACAGGAAATGTTTACAACGGAGTTCTTTTAAAAGGACATTTTAATTAATTGTAATTTGATATGCAACTAATCACTACATATCTATGCACACACTTGATTATTTTTTTAAACTGGTGTAAAAGAATATAATATTAAACTAAAATTGGGACTTGGGGCAATGTCTTCATCTGAAAATGAATACCAGTTGCATTGCTCTCTAAAATTTCATCGATTTATTTCAACGCAAATATCATGTTTTTAAAGGTTTAGCAACTTGTGAGGGCGACTGTATATGTATAGGTTAATCGTAAATCATGCTATTTTCTTCGTTTCTTCTCCATTTTAATTTTATTTTATTACAAACAGAAGCAGTTAAATACAATGTTTTATTTTCATTGAGTATTGCATTTCATTCACCAGTTATACTATAAATAGTATATCGCCTTACACTTTTAAAACGGACCCCTACTGTGTCCAAAATTGTTGAAATAGTAACATGAGTACCAGTGTATGTTTTTAATAATTATGAATATCATTCACGAGAGCCGTAATTCTAACAAAAATATATTATGTTGACTCTAGACTTGCATGTTTGTAAGTTACCGTAATGAGTGGAATGACCTGATATGATTTACTTGTGAGAGACGGTTGGATGGTTTGGAACTATTTCATTATTTTTGAATACTTATTAGTATGTATTATAAAGTACTTTTTACTAAGGGCTAGTGGTAACACATTGCAAGGTTAAGCAACAATAGCCAAGTCGGTCTTAGGATGAGTGATCGTTCTTATGACATTGAGATCCCATCGTGCCCCGGAAAGCATAAACCATTGGTCCCGGTTGCTATACGGGCATATATGGCAGACATTAACCATGTTAACTACTAAAGTCTCGTTTCAACTACAGAACTCGGATATTGCCAAAGGGTTGTGAAGGTCAGTTGGCAGTCGTTTCACGAAAAATATCGAAGTTCAGCCTCTTTGCAGTTAGACTGGAATCCAGACCCCGACTGGGTTCCGAGATTTACATGATGATAACTTATTCGTACCAGACAAGCAGGTGGCACGCCTGGTAACCAGCAGTTATGCGAAACTATAAGGATCTGATGGTGTAGATGGTCTGGTAGTGTATTTCAAAGGAAGGAGAAGAAAAGGGTTCAAGAGATCAAAAGGCCTCCAGTTGTCTATGTATAGAAATTATCTAGAGCCATATTTTATGCTTCTATGCCACCTTAGCGGCGTAAAACAGCTTTCGCATATTACAGGTTCCACTCTCATTTCAAGTTTGTATTTTTTTCTTCTATTAATTAAAAATTTTCCGGAATTAATTCTTCCGGGACTAGAACTTTATTTATTGAATGCGGAAGTTGTCTTAAAAATTGTCGTCGGCCACACCTATATAAGGTTAGAATTTTATTCACCTATGTATAAAACCAGATGTTTCTTTAATTTATGTGTTTGTTACGAAAAAATATGCACATGTTGAACCGCTGATTCTGATTTCATAGAATTGGGCATACATTTTTAAATTTCTCGTCTTGCCTCGTTGCATGGTGCAGCATTGGGGAATTATCAGCAACAGTTTCTACTGAGTTATTTGAAAGTGGCTTGTTTACGGTAATTGGTTTATCGATTCATTTCGGTCCATTTGACTATAATTAGCAAATAAAATGCTAGCCAAAATATGAATGTTACATTACATACAAATAAGTTGTCTCTAATTCTAATTTAACAGTAATTTCTCTAGCCGCTACAGCGTCCGGACCTATGAAAAATATTAATCTATTAATCATATACCTACTCAATTTTTTGAACTAAGAACATTCATATCGATCACTTCTTTTCATGATAGAACCACTAGTAAAACACTACAAATTAACCAAGAGTACTTATCAAGTACGTAAAGCAATTTTCCTATAAGAACCGCAAATATAGACCACTTCACAAGACCACAAAATGCTCAGTTCTTAAATGTGGTTACTTGAATGATACGGCCTTGGCCTAACACAGACGTCGACGAAAAGTGGAACATGATTATTCCAACCCGACAATCTGCGCTTCATTTGAATGATATGTCGACCCACAAAAGAATTTATCAAGCAGAACCCTTGGATCGATTAATTGACATTGATTAACATTTTTGTTATCATTATCTTCAGGAGAATAAAACGGGTTCTTTCTAAAGATTGTTTGTAAGTGTACTCATCTACTATGGTTAGCTAGTATAGTTAGCATCAAAAGTAGAACATTTTTACTATTTTCAGATGTTCGCGCCAGGCAATTAATTTATCTATGCATCGCATTACAGTTCAGGAATTCAGGACCTGGTGAAATAATAATACCACTGATCTCCAGTCCACCCAAGGCAGTATATTTCCTAGATGAAGGCGGTAGAAATACATTATACACTAGCTGTGCCCGCGACTTCGTCCGCGTGGAATGTACTTAATAAAAAAATCAGTTTTTTTTTTTTGCATTTTTTTTTTTAGCCTAAGTTACTCCTTATTACATAAGCTATCTGCCAGTGAAAGTCCCGTCCAAATCGGTCCAGCCGTTCCAGAGATTAGCCAAAACAAACAGACAGACAGACAGACAGACAGACAGACAGACAGACAGACAAAAAATTTAAAAATATATATTTTGGTATGTGTACCGTATATACATTCATATGCATGTAGTAGAAAGCGGTTATTTTAATATTACAAACAGACACTCCAATTTTATTTATTTGTATAGATATACGATATATTTTCATAAATATATGATAACTGTAGATTTGGTAACTCGAAATGAGTATAATTGCTATTTGACATCGACTAATTGATTTACAAACATGTTTTATACCGACGACATCCGATCCATATTTTTAATGTTATCGTTTTAGAATACCGCTACTATGCTAGTTGCCGGTATTTCAATTTTATTTTGCCCTGCGGCGTTATTTCCACTTACGACATATGCCAGATCAATAAATTAATTATTTAGAAATGTATACTATCAGGTGTTATTTCTAGTTGTAGGGATGTGTACACATTTTGTAATTTTCCATTTTTTTTAATTACAAATTGTGTCTGCTTTTAATCCTACTCATAGGCAATAAGCTGTGTGTACATCAATTTCTGGTGAAGACATGATTCTACTTTTCAGATATACTTAATGCTTCTACTTAAACTACCTACGTACTTAAAAATCACAAGAGATTCAAACTTATACCGCCTTCACTATGAGAAAGTTATAGTCAAACTACACAGCTATCACAGTTTTAACATTTAACATTTAAATAACAATAATAAATGAAAAAAGATAATACAATCGTTGACTGATGAATGTTATAATCTCATAAACACACAAGAATTTTGTTGAAACAATATCCAGATCAAATCTAAAACTGACTGAACAATAAAACAATTGTCACATAATAACATTAAATGAATATAGCGAAATAGTTTGAAAAGTTTTTAAATGAGTAGTAAAAACAATGTGCGTGACTACCGAATAGTTATAAATTAACTGTATTTTACTTTTTTTAATTAGAGTACGTGGGTTTTATCTCTTTGATAAATTCACGTTCAATGTTATGCGTGTGTGTACCTAGCAGTATTATCTTTGTAAGGTTTACGCGTTGTACGATTTTGTACTATCTACTACGCATAAAGTAGACCTATTATATTTTATTTCCCATCAAATGCTTCTTACATACGAGTACGCCTATATTTTCGAGAAGCGCAAGATTTAATTAACCAAAAAACTGTTATAATTTCGAAATTACTTTTGCAAAAGCCGTGGAATGAACACTCTGCTGTGGTTTTACCAAACGACTACAATATCGGGTTCTTTAGTAAAGGCATTAAAGAAGACTTCTACATGGGCAGTAGCACGCGTGTGACGTCACTGGTGTTGGACAAGACCATAGCCGATAACCACCATCGATTAGATAGATAATCCGTGTGATTGTTTGCCATAAAAAAGTTACACATGGTTTTTTTTATATAAAAATGGCATCAAGAGATACGAAGCTTTCAAGCATTTTCTATGCACAAGACGATCAGCTCTCCGTCAGTTGTAATTGTTATCTATGAAATGAAAGATCCAAGATGGTGAATCCGAATGCGTGCTATGTAAATGCGTAGATCAGAATTAATTATACTTATGTAAGCATCGCCTAATTAGATACAGCGTCTGAGTCTCAAGCGTTTGAGTTGGGTAAGACACGACCGTTTTGAGGGTGACCGGACACTTGCAGACCTGTCTGTTATTGTATGCGCATCTATGTATAACTTATAGTTTTGGATATGTGTGGGATGATAGAGCAGGGAAATACAAAATCATGTACTTTTGACTAATTATATCCTGTTGACTATGGCTGGAATCATGATGGAATCTGTAAATAATAAACAAGCTTGGAAATGAGCTGTTCGCTCAGCTATGCTACTCAAGCAAAGCATTGTATCTAGACCATAAGTTTTAGGCTAAGTAAATGTTTGTAAATAGAACAAAAAAAATTCCCACTGAGTGTCTTGCTGGAGCCTTCTCACGCCTGGGCCGCGTTTCGAACCGGTGTGGTCCATTTGCTAAACTAGTATTTCATAATTTACTTTATGTTGACGTTTTGTAAGTGATATAATGGTCTATGCTGAATACGATTTTTAAATTTTGAATTTTGTAGATGTTAATCATCATCATTGTTAGATATAAACAGCGTTGTGTCCCAGTTTTATCTGCTAACTTTACCTCGGAGCCCAGGGTCCGCTCTATTTCATACGGTTATTGACATCCCTGGCAGTCTCACTGATGTGACATGGATGTCCTTTACAATGTCAAACCTGCATTTCTTGGGCCTTTCCTGTAGGGTCTCGATGTAAGTCGTTGTTATGTATAGATAGCAAAAATAACACATAATAATTGCGATAAAATCCAATACATACTTATGTAGTTTTATTTTAATGTGGAATTTTCGCGTAGGTATTATAAAATCTTTCGACTAAATCATTTACAATGCTGTTAATTTTGTTTGCTTGTCTGCACCGTTTATTGGATTTCCAGATGGAAAGAATTCTAAAAAGCATTAACGTTATGTTAGAGTATTCGACTGCTTAGTTTGAGATCGTGGGTTCGATACCTGCTCTGGACAAACATGTATGTACTTAAGTACATACTACTTGTATTCTGTACATTGGGCTCGGGTCTCGGTACTCCTATTGTATTTTTTATTATTTGATAATTTGCTTGAATAGGTATAGGCCACGGTAACCACTTTCCATCAGGTGGGCCATGTGCTGGTCTGCCCCTAAGTGGTATTAAAAATCATATTAAATTACAGCTTTAGAACAACAAAATTAAAACATTAAATATTGAAATTTAATAAAAATACTATATAAATGTAAAACTACTTTTTACGCAGTTTCTACATTACATTGTGAACACATCGCCAAATGTAAATCTATCTTTTGATTTACATAAGTATTATCTTGTAACTTAGTTGAATATTTTTGTTCATAATAGTTTCACTGTAAAAAAAGAAGACTTTTTTGTAACATAAAACTTTAAAAACTTATATAGAAGCAATATATAATATGTTATAAAGTTAACAGTTATATAAAAGAACCTCGAAGACGAATGCA
Organism: Eilema sororculum; assembly: GCA_914829495.1. Classification (NCBI taxonomy): domain Eukaryota; kingdom Metazoa; phylum Arthropoda; class Insecta; order Lepidoptera; family Erebidae; genus Eilema; species Eilema sororculum. The sequence goes on along the minus strand of OU618545.1, from coordinate 15,816,564 downwards.
GTAGATTTACTGTCAAGGGTGCCCTTGACATTGTGTCCTCACTCCTCAAGAAGAGCCGGAAAGCGGGCCGCGGGCTCAGAGGTAAACGCCTCGTATACAACTAGGATGACTCGACGCTGAGATGATGGTGAGTGAAATAGGGTGATTGTGACTAATCTTTAAGTTAATCATCACATAGGTATTAATCACGGATCACAGACGTTCAAATCTGTGCCGCAGTAACTGGTGATAACGGTGATATTCGCTTAAATAATGAATATTTTAAAGTTACACTTTGTGATTTCGATTCTGTTTCATGCAATGAAAATTAGCCTGTTAATTCATTATGCCTACCATTTATTATATTTTTTATTCATTGTTCTTTTATTTACTTAATTAAGTTTTCATATGCAAATTTTAAACTAATTAACATCTTGTTTAATTCAACCTTCATAATTATAATAAATTTCTCAGTTAAGTAATAAAAACTTCATAATCTTTATTATATTACTTGTTTCCGCCAATGTGTTGAGAGTTTTAGTAATTCAAAGAATTTGAAAACTCTAGACTGAAATTTAGTTTATAAAATATTACACATAACTGTTGTTTTACTACCTAATTACCTATTCTTAAAGAGTTTTCGTTTCACTTTGGCGAATTAAGTCAAACATATTTCTTTCAAGCAACGCAATAGGTACGTAATCTCGGAATACCTAAATACCTACTTTATTTTTTAGTAATATACAGATGTTTAGTGCATTTCTTAAATTTTTATAAAACTTGATTTATTATATGTCTCTATTATACGTTACATATTTGATAAACTACAAATAGGTGTTTTGTTAACTTTTTTAAACAAGGTCAGTTGCACATTATGCGCTTGGTTTCGTGCCGTTAGCCACTTCGAAATAACAATAAAAAAAAAGATGAAATAAGTAAATACAAATGTTAAATTAGTCGCGAGTTCACAACTACAACCAAGAAAGAGACAAATTGACTTGACTTCTTGAATATGTAATTACTACCTACATCATATTAGGTTACAACAAACCGGGTTTTATCATGTAAAGTAATAAGTTAAATGAAGGAAAGCGAACGTTATTTTAAGGATATTATTACTAATTTGTAAGTATTTGTACAATTCTCGATCAGAATCTGAATAATACCTACAATATTTATTATATGAATTATTTAAATTATATGTTTAAATCATACAATAAAAATTCACACAATTAATCACTTATCACTAGTTATCACACATATCACCAAATTTATTGATGGGGCGGCGCATTCAGCATGACTCGAAATGAACCGATGTTCATATCGATTCTGTGAGCTATCATGTAACAATTCTCAGGTAAAAAGTTTACAATCTAACAAGCGCGATCGGCTCGACGCGGGCGCATCCATGATTAATATTCAAATCGTTCGCTCGGTAATTTTACAAATTCGCTTGAACGAGTCGGTGTAGACCTATAATACACATTAATTTTGTCGACTTCACATGTCAAACGGGTAATTCACTCTTTATTATCTTTATTTAGCACTAATTTATAAACCGAAGCAATTTATGGATATTCTTCAATGTCAATTTCTTATATTGGTTGTTTGGGTGAGTTTTGATTAGACTTAACCTCGTGTAATTTTGTAGTTGTTTGTTTTCATAGTTTAGGGGTCAATATCAAAAATTTCTTTACTAATTTTCGTGATCTTTTCGTTCTAAATATCTTGTAATAGATGTTGTGAGAAATTTAGTTTTTTAATGTTTATAGCAATGATTCACTGTTGCTTGTTAATATAGCTAACAAATTCTTAGTAAAAAGAGTAAAAAAATTGAATTGGCTAAACGCAAACTAATTTTAAATATGTAGATATTAATTGTTAAAGAAATATTGGGATGTACATTTTATTAATTAGTTACTTTGGTAATAACATTAATTCATGTACCTTCTTATTTTATGATAGGCACGTACATAAATCTAATAAGAAGACACATTCATAATGCTCCACTATAATCTACTTATGTGTAAGCTAGACATAAGTAATGGCTTAAACTAAAGGACGTCTATAAAACCTATGTCAAAATATTAGTCATGTGACCACACATCCGACGGGACATTTATATAATTTTGACGTTTACATGACCGTCGAAAGTTAATTAAAATATTTAATGAGAAGCCGGCTCTGTTAGTGGGAGCCGATGACATAAACGAATGATATTAAATTAACGACACACAAAGGTGGGCGTAATCAGTTTTAGTTTTAGTTCGATGAAGCCGCGGCAAAATTTATCTTCGGCAAACTAGAGGATATTTTGTTATTTAAATGAAATAAATATATGCATATTATGTTGGAACAAAATTCGCGCAGTGGGATCTATCGAGTGCCAATAAATTAAGGTAAGTAATTTAACATATTCGATTACTTATCGATTTTATCTAATTAGATGTATTGATTAATCTTTGTCATTAATATAATTTGTTAATCTGAATATTGGTATTACAATGATTTAAACACAGTTTTTGATGGCAATTTCAAAATGTAAACTACTACAGCATGGTTCCTTAAAGTAAAGTTTGCATTTTGCATATATGTTGTAAATATTTTGTTTGTATATACTTATTATTCCTTGCTATACTTCAACATAAAGATAAAAGTTCCTTAAAAATACTACACTACACTTGAATCTCATGTGACTATTTGTTTCAGAATTCAAAACTAAGGCAGGCCTCTATTTTGATGTTTTAGCATAATTCTAAATTGACTGTTACATTCACCGAGATAAAAAGTCGACAAACTTTGGTTAATGCCAAATATGCGGGTTAATGTTTGATATCGTCACGTGAACGACTTTCAAATACCCCAAACACAAAAGGGCAGAATAATTTTCAACCATGAAAAATATACAGTGATCTTGAAAAGTCCAGCCATAGAATGTCGTGAGCGTACAGTCACGGCGCATTATCGCACCGACCAAATCTCCACTGTACATTACAATCTTACATGCTGCTCGCTTTATTAAGGCATTTGAAAAAAGCAGTTCAACTGATGGTCAGATGATAGCGGTGAAAGGGACCGTTACAATAATAGCCGCTAGAAAATCTCCGCCTAGTTTCATTGCATTCATGTATCTGGATCAATTTATGAAGCATGTTTTGACGGCTCAATTCTTTGTCATTGACCTTTAAGCTGATTTATATCGTAGCCATGTTCTTGTTTAATTGGGTACATGATTAAGTATTTTATAAACTTTGCAATGTAGCAATTGATTTGCGTAACATTCCTGTATATTAAGATGTATTGCAATGATACCTTATGTAGCAACTGTAGCAGCTTATTCTTGAAATTGATGTAGATTATTAGGATCATAAAATATGTTAAAACATGTTGGCAAGATTATTATCATGTGTTTAATGAGACAATTAGAACATACAATAAAACTGAATGGAAATATGATGTCATGCTTAGAGAGACTATTTTTGTGTCGTAAAAATGTTTCAATTCCGTGAATGAAGTTGTTGAACCCTAAGAATCGTCGCCACTAAATCTAAATCAGTGTAGATACAAAATCAAAAGAAGGCTTCGAAGTTGAATTATAGCCTCATATAAGATTAAGTTTAATGAATAATTTATGGCATTTAATGAGACGCGTTAATCGGTAATATCCAAATATTTTTATTAGGTGCAATATTGCGGATATAAATATAACTTTATTGATATGCCTTTGACGTAAACTGACTTTTATGACTAATTATAATATTAATCGTTACCAACTGATGTAAAATAAATTAAATTATTACATTGCAAATTATTCAAATTAATTTATGACATTCAAAAATTGATTGATTTATCATAAAAAAAGATGAAAAACGTAAAAAAAAATTCAATATGTGTATACAAAATGAGAAAGATACATAGATAAGTAAAGTAACACTGATTAATGTTCATTCCTAGGGCGGTTCCACACTTCATCCCCCGACAGACATCTCTATTTCGCCGTTCGTCGACTCATTTAAAAGGATAACGCTACGATTTTGATTAATGATCTGAAGAACCTTTTTGTTACCTGCTTGTCGGCGACTCCCACAAAAAGGTGACCAGGGTTCACGTATATATAAAAGAAAACAATAAAATTTATGCTTATTTGCGTTAATGTCTCTATTAATCTTTGTCACATGCGCACCTTATCCTTTCTTAATAAAATTTGAGCTTGATACACCGACACAGCTGATTTGTTTCATTTGAATTTTTATATTTCCGTTCAGCAAAATGTCATATTTTAATATTACGTTGTAAGATTTGCCTTGATTTTTATTGGGCTGTATAAGAAAATTATACGACCCATGTATTTAACAGATCTGTAGGCTAAATATTATGAAAGTTTCATAAGCAACGGTCTGCAAAATATTTTCAGTCAAATAATTTGCTTAGCTCTTTAACAACACAGTTTTAAATATTATACAAACTAAGATGTAATTTATTTTTTTATTTAATATCTAATGTGCGCATAATTCAAGAGATAAGAATAAATTAACAGACTCTATTGTTGTGCGATAACCGCCTGATTATCTAGATACCTTAGAACATTAGATTTGGGGTAGGTTTATTTTTATGAATTTATGTATACAAAATCGTGCAAATATTAACTTAAGACTCACCAACAACATTTGAAAAAATATTTCCAAAGAAGCTTGCGAACAATCCACAAAATAAACACTAACCGCAGCTACTATACTATTAGTCAAAATCACTGTTTATAAAAATATTTGACAAACACTAATGTTACAAATTAAATGCAAAAAAATGAAAAAATAAAAATGTCACCTCTTTTTTAACATATTTATTAATTTTATTGTCTTCTAGGCACTTGTTTTAAACTAATTTTATCTCTGTTTTACTGTCATGGAATGTATTTTTGTTCCGTGTAATTTGTCTTGTAAAACTTCCGAAGTTTTTTTATACATTCCGTAACCCCTCAAACAGATTTTCAACGAGCCGTATCTAATTGTGAGCATCATAAACGCTTCTTGAGACCGGGCATGTCACAAATCAATCGTCAAATTGACTGTCTGACTTCGAACCCGAAGAACACAAGTTCAAGTTCGCGCAAAAATATAAGTTCAACTCAAAACACAAACACATACGCGCGGCGTCACATCACTAATGTTTTTAACGTACATAAATAAAACTGTCAAGTAGTTCACGAAAATTACATCGGTCGGCGTATAATGAACGTCTGAACCCGCATTGAGCTAGCTGTCAAATCTACGAGCCGTCATAGTCCGCTGCCATGAGTGGGCTTGCACACACGCACGCGTGCTCGTGTGACGATGGACACCAACACACTGACAGACTCCAGCGGAGCGCAAACGTACGGGCACTCACACATACGCACGATGTGATTCATACATGAGTCGCGTCTGTGTTGTAGCGGGTGGGAGTGCGAACATGCAGCGTGCTTTTAACGCGGCCAGACGAAATGATGCCTAACTGCAAAACGAAGTTGGGATGTGTATCGGTTTTATAAAATGGTTGGTTATGCGCGGTCTATGTGGCCGATCACATGTGAGATTAGCCGAATGCGTGCGAATGCATGTAGCGGTGCGCTACGTATGGGCGGGAAACGCTATGAAGAGATGCGCCGCTGTATGTCGCTATGATTGGAATCGCGTAAATAATTTCGGTTCGGCTTTTGGCCAGGAGTGTCAAGCGTAGATTCAATTTAGTAAAGAAATAGATAATACTTATAAATATATACAATTTAAATAAGGTATAGCTAATACTCCTCCTAAACAAATAAAGTGTGGTCACCCTTTTTATAACCGTTTGTTAGTAGGTAGTAGTTAACTTGTAAGAAATTTCGATTTGAACACAAAACTACGTTACTCACTTAATTTCATTATTTATATTTTATAATATAACAGACGATTTAATAGATTTATTGTGTTTAAAGTTGTTTAGTGTATTTACAGTTAATAGAGTTGAACAATTTAAATTTAGAACTTACATTTTTCTTTCAGATACGATTTTATTAACTTATTCTATTAGTATCTATGACTTCAAATATGGTTATATAAATGTACTACCCTGAAAAACCAATCACAGACATAGTCGCGAGGCGTAGCTAGTAGTTTATGAAAACAACAGTAAGGGATATATTTATGACTTTAAATAGATCTCATTTGATCTGTTGGTCCATTATTGATATCTCAATATCACCAAATTATAGACACCCTACAATAGTACATGCACTTCCTACAGACATATTCCAATAGGCATACATAGACCCAAACATACCACCGTTCGCAATTCATGGGTCAGGAATTCGTTCTTACCTGTAACAAAAAAAAACAATCAGTTAACAAATGGAACGCGTTTGTTTATCAGTTTTTTTTTTTCAGAATTGTTTTGTAATTTTGTAACATTTATGTGCTTTGGCACATGTATGAGCATTAGGTATTATATAGAATACTTAATTGGTACGTACACAGCCAGGAAACTAATATTTATTTTATACTAGCTTTTCCCGCGGCTCGGCCCGCGTGGGTGTCGGTTGTAGCCGTAGGTCTGATGGGAGTCCTGGGACATCCTTACGAGGGCTTACCCGGGGCTCCCATCCATAGGCTTCTGGGCGTTACCGTGGGGTTTTTAGTCGGTAGGAGTCCGGCATAACATCCATGAAGGATTTTCCCCCACGGTTATAAAAAAAAAAGACACTAAAATCTATAGAAATTTCATCTTTCATCGCACTATCCACAACCAAATTAAATATTAATATTATTACTTATGTAGCTACTACAGACATAACATTATTGTTAGGTAATAAAAAATAAAAACCCTGATGTTTGTGCAGTGAAATGAAAGGGCCTATTTCACAATAAATAGGTTGATAGTAGATAAAGTGACACTTATAGCAACTTTTTTAACATAAAAATTAAAAAATGCCCCTTTGCTATTTGTAACAGTAGATTATTATGTTGATAAAATGACATTCATAGCAGATTTGTTCACATAAAAATGCGTGAAATCAATGCAAATTACAATGCTTAATACATATACAAATTCATTATCATGCCATAAAGCTATTATGTAGATATCGTTTAAAACACCATTAGGAATATAACAGACTATATTAACATGTTAAAATTCTTGTAAGGTGTTATTAAATAACTATTAAAATGCTAATAATTTTCACTTAAATATAATAAATTTTCACAGTTAGTAAGCAGTGATATTACGTTTGTTTCTTTATAATTTATATAGTTTTTATTTGCCGTAGGTACTAGTTATATATACATAAATCTGTGGTCAAAACAGCAACGGATAAAATCAAAATGGATGTGTGTAGGTACTGTGGATGAATAATGTGTTGATGGCCTTGGTGGGGAAGGCTTACAGTACTGTATATGTATATTATGTATGAGTGTATAACGACTTGAATTTCTTTCTCGATTGGTGTTTTACAGCCCAGGGAAATGTGTTGTGTGGTGGGAAAGGCTATTTATGGAATAGGGTCGAAAATATACATAGGTAGTTCAAGAAATGTGGCTCTACCCAATTTCTTAATAACCTTGATAACCTTTTATGTAGGGTATACTTGAGTGTGTATTATACATGGATTCTATTATTAAGGTAGATGTAAGTAGGTATAGTAATCTAACCTAAATATATAATAACTCAAAGGTGACTGACTGACATAGTGATCTATCAACGCACAGCCCAAACCACTGAACGGATCGGGCTGGAATTTGGCATGCAGGTAGAGATTATGGCGTAGGCATCCACTAAGAAAGGATTTTTGGAAATTCTGCTACTAAAGGGGTAATATAAGGGATGGAAGTTTGTATGAAAGTCCATCATTTTCAGAGCTAGATGCACTAAACTTCATAAACCTGTGTATTTTAAGAAATAAATGAATACGTATATCAGCGTTTGTCAAAATTTTACTACTAAGGGGGTAAAATAGGTGATAAACTTTTGTATAGAAAGTTCGTAATTTTCAAAGTTAGAAGCATGAAACACGTTCGTACACCTACATCTTTTGAGAGATGTTTTGTCGCGATAACCGACATCCACGCGGGCGAAGCCGGGGGTAAATGCTAGTGAGAGATATAAACGATCCATAAAATATTCATCTCAATTAGTTTAAGCATTTTAATAGTTAAAGTGGACTAGGTATAAGTGAATTCCGAAAACATTACACTCTTTTCTTTAAGCAGTCGTGTAAAACAAGACTTGGATTAATAAAAATACACAAGGGTATAAAATATATATCTCAAATAAACTGCAAATACAATCAAAATAGTCTGTTTACGACGATACAAAGGCGTCATTCATAATGCATCCTTATCTCAAACCACGGAAAAATATTTTCAAAAAGTCGTTGGCTTCTTATATCTTTGACCCTAGTACTATCAGTGGAGATAAGGTGACAGGGTCACGAGGGAATAGACAGATAAAATAGGTCAGTGCAACATGACTTGAATAAAGAATATTGTGGTCAAGTTCGTCTTTATCGCTTGAACATTTTGCTTGAAAATTGTTAAGTGTGGTCCTTATCGTGGGTACGTACATATTTGTATGTAGTACAGTGATTAGGTAAATTTGTTTGGTCTTGTCAGGACTAGGGCTGTCCTTCATTGTGATACTAGATGGTAAAGTTCTTTTCCCCATTAGCCCCATCTTTGCCTTCCCATTTTCTCCTGCAGTTAGCAACCCACGACTGATACTGCTAATGTCGCAAGCATTCGTAAGTAACGGTAGTTGCCTAAAATTTAATGTTGTTTACTGCTTCAGTAGCAAGAAGAAGAATAAAAGGAGTAGTTTATAAAAAAAAATTGTCTCTGTATTCTCGAAAACTAAGGTAGAGAGCCAAGAGCCAACCCTAGTTATCGAGAATTCCCAGAGTCGGAAATTTAATTTTCCTGTAACGTTAGTTTCGTAAAACAGAGAAAAGTATTGTTATGATGGTTTATTCAAATTATATACCTACCTAAAAGTAGACACAATAAGTCATTAATTTCAATTATTTTTTATCATGTAGCAAAAGTAATTAATTACATCGAATCTAAATTATGTACCTTTAACACTGGTCGAGATAGAAACGCAATAAATAAAACTGTTGTAAGAATATACATACAAATACGTACGTATATATCACACGTACGTATATATCACATGTACATATATTATATATCATAAGTACCTACCGGATCATCATTCCAGCATTCGTTAAATTAAGTGTACAGAGTGTGTTTCGCGCAATTTTTTGTAATCACCTGCCCGATGTTGAAGTGTATTGTCGATATTTCTTTAAGTTTTTTTGCTATATCTACAATGTTATGATGAATGATAATTTTTTGTACAACATGTTGTGAAGTCCTAGCTTAATGTGATTTCAAATAAAAATGAAACACGGTATCGAGTGTGACTGACTGTGTGTCTTTACAACAATGAAAACTTGACAATAATGTAACGTCCCTCACCTTTGGTGAATTTTAACACGTGACTCACAACCAAAAAACTAGCGGGTACCCACTACAATAAAAGTAAGCTAATACATATTATCAAATATTTTAATCGGTCAAAATATCGAACATTGCTCTCTTAGCCAAATACGTACAATTAAAAAAAAAACACTTTTAAAAATCAACCTGTATGTTCTGCACAACAAACTTTCGTAAACAAAAGTTGAATGAAATAATTAATAAATAATGTATTATATTGTTTTCTTGTTATGGAAGTTTAAAATAAACGTTTAGATAAAGATCCGTAAACATTGAGGTGAACGGTTTCTACGCAATTTATGGCAAACCGAACTGTTTACGTTGTGGAATTACGTAGCAACATATTTTACGTGGTTTTTTCAACGTCGATATTCTGCTGAGAATGTGACGTAGTCGAAATTACGTTGAAGATTTACGAAATGAACATTCTTCATAGTACGCATACTAAGAACACATTTACATTTAAATCGACATAGCTATGCATGGTACTTTTTTTCATGATTTCTAATGATCACAGATTACTGTAACAGCCATGTTGTTTATTACACAACAAACAAGATATATTAGTCTATACTGCTATAGATTATTTTAACATAGAACTGGACTAACATAATAATCATAATTTCTTTCACTGCACGGCTATTGTCAAACAAATAAATAATTGAAACCACACAACACGTAGCCACTCATATTCTTAATGAAGACGTGAACCATTTTCCACAGGCCACACATGATGTATAACCGTGAAATTTTAGAAAAATAACACTCGACAGCTTCAGAAACGCCCTCAAAGAATTATTACATTAATATATTTACCAAACACGCTCCTATTATTACGTTTTCATGTACTCGTTTGAGCATAAATTAAAAAAGTTGTCACTTTTTCTTTTGTCCCAACCCTTATTTGGTATTCATATTTGATACTTTGGTAATACAAAGGGACTACGAATTCTGTAACGAAAACACACGAGAAAAACCTGTTTTACCAACAGACTATGCTAAAGGTACAAATTGTGAAAGAGGCAATTGTTCATACAATGTTTCTATCTGTTGCGAACTAACCAAAGCACATTCGACTCTTGCGCACAAGATATAAGCGTCCTATTCTAATGAAGGCTTGTAGATCACTTCAATTATGGTCATATTGAATGAAATATGAGTTAAGTGAGGGATATCAAAGGGCGACGCGGGGCTGTTTATGAAATGTGAACTTTGAAATATGTACGGTTATAGTGCACCCTTTTTTAATTTGTACTAAACTATGAACCGTAGCAAAATGGGGTCTCGAAAATATGGTAGAGAGCGACCGGTTTTTTGTCCATCGCGCATCGGTCGATATTTCGCTAGCAACTATGTATTATTGGATAATTTGTGACTATTTCGTTCGGAATTTTCGTGTTTCTTATTGCTTCCGCAACGAATTTCGTGCGACCCAAAATTCGAATGATTGAACCTATCGGGCATTCGCCGGCAGCGGCCGACTCCAATTTAGTTTTTCGGATTAGATACGGCGAACATAATAACATAATTGCTCTAATAACAGACCGCTCGGCGGTGCTCGCCGTGCCTTACAATTCACTTTCCAAATTGGTTTATTTTTTACCTTTGCTCTGTCTAAAACTATTATGATTTATTATCAAATTTTCGTGCAGGCAAATTACGGTCTCGTTTTTCGTAAATAATCGCGTCCCTTTCTAACAGAAAGCCACACGTAATAACAGACTGAGACACCACAACAACTATTGTTTCTTTGTAAGCCTCACGGCGTACATGGCTTGAACCTATGGATGGGATGATTTACGGTGCTTTTTCTAATTTACTATGTAAAATAATAATTAGTTGGATTAACATGTTGAGCATTTTTCAACGTCGCCGAGCTTATTTAAAACTTCAAATTATTAATTATAAAGTCATTCTTTTCCGGAAGCTTTGCATGGGTATAAAAATAGTCCCACCTTTTTCAACACTCTGAAGCAACTAATAATATTAACATAGGTAGAATATAAACAATATACAAAGGTAGTTTAAATCTAAACACGAAATTTGATTTTGAAATATATTCCGAAATGTAATTCAGCAGCATTTTGCGCAAATATTTAGTAGAAACTAAGCTAAACAAGGGTACCTAGCTACAGCCGTCTGAAATGGTGCAACCGACAAATGTTCATGACATAGCGGTTGCATTATACATGAGACCTGCCACCGTGGCATATTTACATATAAAAACTTACTTTCCACATTTCTACTGTGAATACAAATATACATCATTCAATAACCGGTTCTTGAACCGTTGACTCATTAGAAACAATTAGGTAAAAACTTTAATAACATGTGACATTGATCACAAATTGTATTCGAAACGAAAAGTTTTTAGTACGAAGGTAAAAGTAAATAATTGCATCAAAAGAATTAGGGCTGCCCCTGTTCGCTAAAGGTATAAATTGCGAACTATAAACGTCTTCGATAAAATATAGTGTCTTTGTACACACACAAAACCCATTACGCCAGTTAAAGCCGCCTTAAAAATTAATTAAAATGCGTACATATATTTATTTAATAACAATAAAACGTTTTTATTTCCAACTACATGTTTATGTATTTACCGTGTATTTATTTACGTTTTCTAGGGTTGTCACAACCTACACAATTTTTTTGGGATAGTATAGTGTAAGTAATTGGATATTAGAATGTTACTAAAAATTAGTACGAAAATATCGTTGAAAATAGTTCACTAAACTATTTCAGTCACGTAAATGTTTTATCTATAGTAATATTCTAGGTGCTCATTGCTCATACAAACGAAAGTTATCCTACAGCGGGTGTGTTCATGAATATTCTGATGGAGGGCTCCACCTCTGCACAGATATCGCGCGTGGTGAAGCGGAAGAGACCTCCGACAAAGGACTATGACAATGAATCGGAGCACCCTTAGGGTTGAATCCACGTAATAATGACAATATTTGCATTATTTTTCGTTATATGAAACAAATGGTAAAAGGGGATTACTCATGTGATTTTTTTGCGGACATGAATATACATTATTCGGTTACGTGATATTTATGCTTTTAATTTTTTAAGCATGTTATTTGGTAGAAAAAAATGTATGATGCATAATTCAGCAATATTTAACCTACAATCAAAACTTGCGTAACGACTTGGGTAAATAATACGGTTGTCAACCCTAGGCGGGGTTGGCGCGCGCGTCCAACACAGCGGCCCGGACACGTTTCAGGATCATGAATTATGGCGCGAGCCGATGTGACTTTTCAATTTGAAATCATCAACCTGGAATTAATTTCATTTTTGAACTCCATTATTTCTGTTATCTACACGCGGAATCGCGCAATATGCGAGTTTTACATTATTGCCATTTCGACAAAAATATTTTGTGGCAACGTTCCGCGGATATCGGTAATTTAATTTTGTATAAACCCTTTGTTTTAATCGGGTCGGTGTATTGCGAAACTGCAGTGTGCTAACCGCAGATGATTCGGTTTGTGTTAAATAAATAACGACTCAATTCATTCCGCATTACAACAATATTATCTACTGTTTGATGTAGCTACATGAAAAAAATGTTTGGACTCTAAAATGCTCTAGGTACAATATAACAATTTCATGTGGTAAAAATAAATGTTTATTTGTTACGAACTAATAGTCACATGAATAAATTACGTAGAAAACATAACTAAATCTATCATTAAACCAAAAAATAGTGTTCCGGGCCCGTTCAGAATTCATTTGTATCACACAAATCTGTCACTGAAGTCAACGGTTAGTCGGTTTCTGTAGGCGCGACTATTCATAGTCGACACTAGTCACTTCCCCGCGGACCGTTGACGAAAACCGAACCGAAATAGACGGTACACCAATAAATTAGAAAATAAAGCTTCAGTTTTATTTTTGTGGAGTCCGCGGTGACTTTTTATTGTGATTATCAGGGGTGTTCAAAAATTTTCTTCTCGGTGTAGGGGTCGTTAACCCGAAATTCTTCCTATAATTCAGTGATGTCTAATTTAAAATATTGAGTGAGTCAACTGTTGGCTTTCGGTACGATCAGTGTGTTTGTCTCTTATTTATACTAGAGCAAGTAGATAAGCAACCACGCGATAAATTTGTTTTAATGAGTGCCGGCAGTCAGAATACCTATAAGTTTGCTTTCATTGTCAACCAAAATAGTTTTTCACTATTACATTCCAACATAATATATGTAAATGTTTACAACTACAAACGAATACGATACATTTTACAAAATTACAATAAGTTGATGCGGGTATCGTAGTAAGACATAGAACTTCCTAAACAAACGGCTAAGACAACATACATTACGAGGATACATCCAAAACGTTTCTCCAAAAACTCGCGCTCAAATCCCAAGAGAGGGACCTTATAACAAAGCTAATATTAGACAATCATTTCCTGTCAAAAGGGAGGCATTCACTCCCTCCCCAATGGATCGCAGGAGGCCGGGAGAGCAAAATACCTCCTCGTCTCACCAGATTTCGCAGTCGCCGTGTTACAGTATGAATCTGAATTCTTATTTTTTGCTGTTACAGTGATGAATGGGTTTTTAATATCCACTTGCATTTATCTGGACACTGGTTTCTTTGATGAAACGTGTTAAGTATCGATCTTTTTATTATCTATCACTCGTTTCCATCGACTTCTGACTTTATATGTATGTACGCGTCGGATGTTTTAAAAAACATTGGAAAAATAAATGTCGCCGTCATGTCGAAAGTATAGTATGGACAGGCAACAAGACATCAGCATCCAGACGTCTCAATACTCAAGGCTCACGGTCGGCAAAAAACTTGGCGGTGGCTCTCACGGCACGACTCTATTACGAGTCGGCCGCGAATAAATAAAACATGACGGGCCCTTCTCACGTACATATGTGTACCTACATATTGTTTATGTATGTGTTGCGGATGTTAACTGATCTTGATTTGGTGTATGTGATTTGAGATGCTTTCACCGCGAGCTTTGGAAATGTTCGGATAAATAGAGCAATTATTTTCTATATAAGTAGAGATCGTAAATATAACTGCACTAAGTCTCACGATTCCAAGTAATGTTAACATGAAAGCAACAAAATTTTATGTGAAGTTTCGTAAAACTATTTCTGATAGGTACCCTTGAGAAAATAGTAATGAAGATGGCTAAATCTAAATTCGGATAGTTACACTTTTAAATCTTGGTTGTCTAATTACGTTTAATTAAAACAATTGAAGCACAGTCCAACGATTATAATAAATCGACTCAAAAATAGTCGTACGATTGTGTTTTTGAAAGCAAATAAAACTGTATAACAATTGAGTCTTTACAGAGAACAGTTTCTTTTTACGATCGAGTAATAACGTGACATTAATGTAAGCTCGAGCTCAGATGAATCGAAAATAAAGCTTAGATGAGTTCAAGAGTTTTATCTATTGAGTTACTAAACGTTGGAGGATTTGTGATCAAAAACAACCTCAATCATTGAGTGATTTATGGTGGATAATAACAGGTTCTAGATGATATCACTAGGTTTTGGTGTAGCGCTGTGTGTGGCATTAGCGCATAGGTCATCTAATGGCCATACAACTCTTGCGCAGTCGACAATAAAAACACACGCGCATCTACACTACATTAACGTGCTTGCCATAGTTGGCACCTTGCAAAACTCCACCCGCTAGCAACAACTACACATATCACTAAATTTCAATAGTGATGTGATGGATATGACAAGTTAACGCAAGTATAAAACATAAGAAACACGATAAGATTATGAATTGTTTTTTTTATTAATGGAGTGAAATGGGAGATCATATGGAGTAGCTTTACATTTTAGTAGGCTGTTGTTGTATACGAAATTCCTAGTTTGTCTTTAAAATTAATAGGGCTTCAATCTAATAAATATATACTAGTAGCTATCGTTTTAAGGTGTTTTTTATGAAGTGATTCAAAAGAAGCCAAGAACATAACACAGTCAATTTAAATTAGATTTATTGCTCTCACGTTTTACGAATGTGTACAACGATTAATGGTAGCTGCTGGAGTAAAAAATGCTATTAAATAGTAATTTGCATTAAAAGGACAAATTCCTTATAACTGGAGTTAGTAAGCAAGTAATTAATTATTTTAATCTATTCTGTCGTAATCTGATTTAATTGACATCGATAAAAGTACGATACGTCACTAGTTACCACGGATCCTATACATTTTAATCGTCGTCGCGGTGTTCTCCTTCTATTATTGTTTTTAAAATTTCGACTACAAGACAGATGGTAACAGCGGCGGGGAATTTGTAATACAATGGCCGCCACAATCCCACCAATGATAGCTGGCACGGTGCTCTCCCGGCTGTTCCTGTGCCTCAGTCTACTTGGCACTCAATAACTTTCGTTGGGTACCAACCTCGCAAGTGGCAGAATAATTTGTGAGTTTACCGCTACAATGTTGGTTATTGATTGGTTTTTTGCTCGACCAAGCTTGAGTATTTACCAAGAAATCATTTCGATTCCGACGACCTTCCGAAATTTTGATAGTCGGAAAAGCGGTTTAACAAATTATGTTGTTGTAACTGTTACCTACTGAAGGTGATACAAGGCCACAAAGAAAATTAATGCTTCTTTTAATAGGATAGAAAATAGTTTGTGAAGTTTAGCTTGAAACGTAAGTATTACACTTATAGAAGCCAAGGCAATCCATTAAGCGTGCCATGAAGAATCTGTTATGACAGCACTATCCAAGTGGTGGCATAATGTGTCAGGACTGGATGTACGTGCCACGACGAATATTTATTTATTTATAACACTGAGGGGCTGTAAATTAGCAGTGAATTTACGGCGAGGCGGAGAAATGATCGCGCGCAGTTTATTTTCGGTGTATGCGCGTGATTTAAACAGTTCCCTATGTTCTGCCGTTAGAAATTGAAGCCGAACGAAGACGTATGTGGTTCAGGAAGTGAAACTTTATACTCTAGTCAAACTAATTAGAATATGATAATTAATAAGCCGCCCAGTAGCGCTGTTGCTCACATTTGCATCAGGAAAGTATAAATTTATATTAAAGTTTGACTTTCACATTATTTTTTCATCTATAACAGCAATTGATTTAAGGAAAAAAATGCTCTAGATAATATTGCGTCTCGTAGCTACTTTCTAAACTTTTTATTTATTATTGTCAGCATTAATTATCGAGGACAAAGGAAGTTAGGTGACACGGAATTCAGATATCAAACTTGTTTTGCTACTGATCTGCCGTTAAGCTTTGATCAGAACATGAATCTGGTCTCATGCCTTTAGTTTCTATCCTGTTGACATTTTGTAGAAGACATTATACCAGTATAGTGCTCATCAGCTCAGATCGGGCATTTTCAGCAGGACCTCGTTATCACTTATGAGTTGTAAAATTCAGGTGCGTCAAAGTCAATCAGAAAAAAGCAAACCCCGGACTCCGAGGAGAATTACCTCACATACTCGCTAGTAGATAGAGTACGGATCTATAATATTTTATCAACTTCAAGCATCATTACTTCGACACAACCCAGAGACGATTGATAATTTCGTACATTTTCTTCCTCAGAATCCCATTCAAGTTAAAGCACAGTCCACGTTTAATGCAAGAATCATTTTACCTTTATTGTTACGAGAATAGGCAATAACTACTCGATTGTCTCTAAATCACGTCCATTTAATATCATCTGATAAACGTGATCTCTATCCTTTCCGAATTTGGCCATCTTAGAACGTTGGTCACTATATAATAAACATAAACAGATACAAAATATTTTACATTGTAATATGGAGTGTGGAAAATATATTACATAGATGTCGTTGACATGTTAATCCGTTCTTTGCTATGGACATGAGTAAGTATGGTAGTCGACCGATTAATTTTAAAATTATACGAAATTTTGAGAGACACAATAATTTTATGACTAATCGAAATGGACATATCGATATAAACATTAGATACACAATAGGTAGATGTCTTAGACGCCAAAAGTCTACCGTTATAAGGTAAAACAGATTTTGCGAAAGGATTAGCAGGATATGCTAATAATTGCTAAGTTTCAGTTGCGAACTGGTTTCAACATTGAATTGACTCAGGCACAGTCTGCTTCTTCATTATTTATTCTACCAATGTAGCAATCAAGGATATGGCCCAGTATCTCCTACTAGGTGGGCTACTACTAGGTGGGCCTTACAACAACAAGGATATGACCATATATCCTTATTGTTGTTAGGTCTGGTGATGCAAAATATGCTGCATGTTGCACTAAAGAGCTGCACTGAATCCAATGAGAATCTTTAAGAGAGCATCAAAATTAAGAAATAACGGATGAATCTTTATTCATTTAGGTCACTGTGTTACATCAAGAGCAATGATTCTAAATCGACATTTTAGTCAAATTCACAAGACAATAGTTACTTACACCATGTGACTAAAGAATGTAGGTTCTTAGATTAGTTCTTGACACAAGGTAATAAACGTATTGAAAACAAAATTAAAACACGTTCAAGAAAGTATTAAGATACGTCTACTGGTTACTTTGTATCATCGCACTCTTCGCCACATTTTAAAACCAGAAAGATCACTTACTAGTGACCTACTACTACTCCCAGACTTTGCGATAGTGTCACAGCACAGTTGGGTGCCTTCCGTCATCTCTACTTATCTTTAATGCAGGAAATGTCTTAATGTAGGAAAAGTTTGTCAGTCGGCAAATGCACCGTACTATCGAGCAGGTGAGATGGATTTGGATTTTGGTTGACCCACTTTCACACCCTTAGTATTCCCATTTCAAATCTCAAACTGGTTCGAGAAAATTGGAAAATCTTCGATATGTTATGTATTTTGCTTCAAAAAAAGGGATCTTTAGACTATTGTAGTGTCTTCTTCACTAAATCCTTCTGAAGCCACCTTGGTCGCATACCTATACATATTACCAATTTCTTATTGTTATTAATATTACAAAGGGAATGAATTATATATTTTTAATAAACGCCTTTATCGACCTCGTTTATCTACTTTTTAATTTCTAAAACCAATTTAGTTTGCTCCACCTGCACAGAAGGTGTTTTCTGAGCATATTTATATAAGTAATGCATGGTAATTTCCTTGTAAGTGAATTTCTAAAATTGAACATTACGTAAACCCATATTTTTAAGTAATTTTGTCGTACAATAATTTTGTACTTGGTGACCTGACTGGTTTCTGAGATTTTGCCTTTAACTTACTATCAGGCGAGACGTCAAATTGACGTGTCCTTTTATAAATAAAAGGTACTCTTTCTGTGATATAAAGGTTTCAATTGATTAGTCTAGTGTGATCTACTTCTGGATGTAGTAGGATATAGGAGAATCGGTCAAGATGGGGTTTCTCAGACGGCGCGGACCTGTGGTGTGAGTGTGGAGTTACTCCACAGACCATGTCCCACCTGCTAACATGTGCTGCATGCCCATCCACTTGTACAGCGGAGGAACTTATGAGCGCCTCCAAAAATGCAATCCAGGTGGCGGCACACTGGGAACATAGAATCTGAGAGTTGAGGCGCCTTCGATTCGACAGAAGAAGAAGAAGATACATTTTTAGGAAGTTTGTCAAGTTCAACAGCACTAACTTAATTCCCATTACTCTGACAATAATTCATTAGTTATACACTGTCGGGTCACCAAAACATACTTTGTTCTTTAACGTGTTCGAACGTTCTTCTAACCTTTACAAACATACTTATTACTCGTACTTTACGATAACGATCGAATGAATGGTATAATCGTGAATGTAGATCATTGGTGGTAAAAACAAGATATATGCCACACTATAGATGTAAATATAACTATTAAAGAGTAACTTCAAGTAGTAACGTGTATTCTTGGACAGTTTAATGTTTCCTGAACCCATTCAAAATAATAAACACTTAATTTAAACTATAGTAGCACTCTTTATAAATGACAAATGATTATAAAAGCGGTTAACGTGCTAATTAATAGCAATAGCATTCAATATTGACGGATGGCTTGCGAACAAATATTTGAAGTGTAGATTAGTGTCTATGGGCGGTTTGCTGTAATAATGTGGCACCTGCTGCTATTGACTGGGTTATATGTTTGCTTTTTGCTGTAATTATTTATAGAACTATCAACAACTATGCCGGTATTTATATGTTGATTAGATACATCATTTTCTTTTGTTTGAATTGAGAAATAGAAATACCTACTAACAAAAAATGTTGCTAGCTACTCAATAAATGGATTCACTTAAAATATAACTGACTACTTCGCTGTAGTAATAAGAGCTTTTTTGCAATAAATAGCGTGCTAATTGTCTTCTTTATTTTGACTTAAAACGTACCTACCTATATTTATGGTCTATAAATTTTGTACCTAATGGTGTAAAATGCATTAAATTATAAAAAAAATATGTCCATATTATATATACAAAAACACTTCGTTGGATAGTGTTATCAACAAAGAAATTGCCGTAAGTTTCGAGCTTTTTTTGTAATTCCTTCTACTTTTTTGTATCAAGATTTACTTCGTAATTAACTCACTTTGATTGAACTTTACAAAGGCAACTGTTATTTTATATCTTAAATGAACTTTTCATTTCCTAACACAGTTTTTTATTTCAAAGTTAAATGATAAACTCATGTTGAACTTCGTTTCGTAAAAAAATAAAGGTAGATAAATACAATGTAACTTTAAATCGAAATAGTGTTGAAATAAACGATCAAACGATTTTGTTTTATATTTCTACAGTTACTTAGATTTTAATCAAGACACCTTGTTTATAGGTTAATACGTTTCTTTGTTTTCTCGCGTTTAGGACCGAACTTTTAACTTTTAAAATGTCGAGCAGCGAAATGTGTAGAAATGCGTCCTACTTGCAATAGATAAGAGTTATTATTACATTGCTATGAAATTATTCATCGATAAATATTGAAGAATATATTATATCATATCGATATCAAAATATGCACGGTAAGTATGCACGAAAAGGGTATATGGAGCGTTTATTCTCATTTAACTTTCAACCTACCTACTGTTCAAGGTGTATGATAAAAATTCAATTCACTGAAGAGTCATTGTACTTGTAAACACAAAAGAATATGCTAGCAAATTCTAGAGCGAGGCGCGAACACGCTGTGCCGGCCCGGTGACATGCTATCGCAGGGCCACGTTCGTACGACATAAATCACCGGCGGCGCTTGTTTTACCAATAAAATTGATTCTTTCACGAATCGCTGGTCCAACGAACGTAAACTTTTTGAAATTTGTATATTTGAATTCGTTTACATGTAGGAAATCCGTTTCAGAATTAAATTCAACTTTGAACCAGAGAAATGTGTTAGAAATAGTAATATTAACTTTTTCGCAAAAAAAGACTTCCAAAATTTTAATACTTTTAAAATATTTTTTGATAATGATGCTATGAAATATCACAATCAAATATCAGTAAATCTTTTTCATAAACTAGTTCCAAATTAAATTAGTTTCCGCTATACGCCCTAACTACATTACGACATAAAGTAGCTATATTTCATCAACGGACCATCAAATATGGCAGACAAAAAATTAATCTTAAAAAAACTTGTTTTTAAAATCGCGAATTATACGCCAAAACGATAAATCAATGCGTTCACATTCGATATCTATGGCGTCGCCCCATGAAACGGGCGCTATTTATCAGATTATATAAAAGTGCACGCGTGCCCAACATTGATCAATGAAAAATCATTGACAATTTATCCCTTATGTTCGATAATGATATATCACTTTCTGATAAATAATGCATCGATGCTAATAAAGGACTGAATGTCGGTTAATAGAATATTAAACCACGATAGATCAAATCACGTTTGTCCGCATTATATCTGCATACATAATGACTGTGGTTATCGGTTTTACGGTCGTTTGAAGATTCGATGCACTACTCTATTTATTATTTTTGAACGGAGTTTTAAATTTGGATCAACAACCCTGTTGATAATGTGTATCGGTAGAACTCTCCCTTTGTGGTAGTGATTACGTTATGGAGTATACCACCTGTTTCATGTACAAAATGTATGAAAGTCGGTCTGAACTACCATAGTACTTAAATAACAATTCCTTTTTTTTTCTTTTTTTACGCTGCTTAACTTTGCACTTTATAGGAATCCATAAAGTGCGAAGTATGCAGCGTCAGAAAATTATTAAATTAAAAGGAAAATGCAGGTTTCCCATAAAATGTTATTTTGGATGAAAAAGCACCTAGTTATAAAAGTAGAAAAGGGCATACATTGACCATTGAATGAATGACAAATTAAATATGCAAGTGATCAAGTCTGTCGAAGTCTTCTTCGAAAAACATATGTTGACCATATTCGTTTATGCGTTCTGGAAAAGGACAGGTCAGTAACGTTTCGTATCGGTGGTCTGTAAGAAAGTATATGGTGGTAGAGATAGCATGTGAATGAAATAATAGCTTCTGTTTACTCCAAGAGAGAGGAGTAGGTTTCATTTAAAAAAATACCCGACTTGACTGACTACTACTTGATTTGGTGCCCCATCATAACCTACGGTGCCAAGCTAACCTCAACTTCGGATTGAAGGATGAGGCTCTGGCGTAAGCTTTTCTTGGAGTTCACAAGGCAGTCTCTTCCATAAAAGCTGTGTAAGCTAAAGTAGAAGAAATAGGAGTAAGTCTACCTCGAGCTCCAAGGTCTGAATGCAATCGTGAACAATGCCAAGATGATGAATAATTCGAAATTCAAAAAGCACTTCAAGAACTTGTGTCTCATCTCTTTGTCTTTATACACAAAGACATACCCACGTTTCCAAACTTCAAGGCAAAATATCTGCAGTCAGTAAAGTTTCACATATCTAACTGTCTAAGTGCGACAGGGTCCGTTTGTCCCTAACGATATAAGATACAGTTAGTAAAGCGAGCTTCTCTAAGTAGTTCAGTGGTATGGGCTTTATTATTTATTATACGGAAAACAGAACAAACTAACCAAAAGTGTCCACGGTACGGAAGCAGCGGGACGCAACAAAACAGAGTGGAATAAAAGAAAATAGAATGACGCGTGTTGTAACAGTGAAACCGTGGAGTTGTTTTCGTGTGAATACGTTTGTTTTTTATTACTTTATATTTAGCTTATTCAGCTAGGTGTTTTATTCAGAAAGTTTTTATAAAATGTTCAGTCTAAAAAAACTATATTTGCCGGGTTGAGAATGATACATAGTTATAACATTTTTAGTTGCAATATATCTCTATATGTTTTTGAAGCGAAAATGTGAAAGGAAGATCTGCAAAGGAAAGCTTGACAGGAAAATGAGGCAAAAAGAGTGGCGTGTACTCGCCTTGGCAGCGCTGTGTGAAACCTCTAGAGACATGACAGTGCTCGCACTATGTCGCAAATATATACTTACAGTAAACCACGTTTTATATGTATGTATGCATCTATGTTTTAGGTTGGCGTTCATCGATAAATATACACGCGTTTAACGCTATATTAACTCCGTTTGCATATGTTATTAATTTAGTTTCAGTGAGTAAAACGTAAAAACTCAGTTAAACCGTATTTTACTGATACAATTTAGTATTAGATGCATATTCAATTTCTAATACAGCGAACAATAACCCTTGATGTGTACTTAATTCTACACATCCATTATGAAAAGTGATTTATGGGGGAATATTTTTGTGATTCTTTATATAATGCTAAGTTATAAAATTGTATTACTTACCATTTTCACAAAAAAAAAATAGAGGTAAAATTAGTTTTTACAATTTCAATCGGTCTCGTTGGTCCATCCGGTCGGCGATCACAATGCTAAAGTTTCTCGCTCGCAACACATATGCGGCCATTTCGTTTATTTTTCCTCCATTTTCCATTTCCACTAAAACGAAAGCGACTTTCCACGGTGACTTTTTTCCACTGAAAAGCTGCGAGGAATTGTGGTAAAATAATAATAAAAAAAACAATGAACGAAGAGAAATGGAAATAAAAATTTGCTTTGTCATAAATCATGAAATGCTTCCGGCTGGTTGGTTTATTACAAAGAAAGTTTGTATCAATGTTACGAAGCTTTTATTGTTCAGAAAGAAATGAAAATAGAGCTAATTGTAAAGATGTGGATTATGTTGTTGGTTCACAATATCACACTATGGTCTACTGCAAACAGGCTTTACAGTGTCGATAAAAATAATGAATGTCGTGTTATAAGATAAAATGATTCACGCTAAAGTAAATAGGCTTGTACAAATCTGCCATTGTTGTGTATTGTGCATAAACGGAAGAGCTTAAGGCATCGCTCGACACAAATCCCTAGCGGAAAGATTCCATTAAGAAAATCAAAAAAGGTCTGTTCAGTTCACGGGCCGCGACTATTTTCATTTAGCAAAAACAACCCATAAATTGTCATCTTAACGAGATTTCTGTTTTTGCAGTATTCGCACCCTCGAGTGTTAGGTATATGTACTAGCAGTTTGGTGTCGACTCTGTCTCGTATTGCATGGATTTTTGCATCAGCATTTTGTGCGAAATGACGTTCGAACGAAGTTGACTGTAATTTTTGCTCTTCTTTTTATTAATAATTAGTCTTCTATAGAAAAATCCTCACAATTTCAAAATGTCAACTAAATTAATACTGTTTAAAAGGTATTTACAGTTAATAACTAAAATAACCAATTTTATTTAAAAAATGAACTAGGTATTTTGATGTTTAAGTCTGAAAAAAGCATAGACCTGTCGCCGTCCCCGGGGAACAAAATGATAACTACCATTATCTTGATTTTAATGTTATGTCATTTTTGAGATCTTTGCGTGTTAATACATCTACTTAATTTTTTTCGTAATTTTTTTACCGTTATTTACAGAGTTACAAAAAATTACAATAGTATTCGAAGATTTATGACAGGCCTAAAAGAACGGGAATAAAAGGATAATATAATATTACCATAAACGTATCCTCACTTGCTATATTGACAAATAATAATAGAATTATATTCTCGTAAAAATACATAAAACTTATTGTGATAAATGCATGTTATCATTTTATTCTCGTTCAAAACCGTCCACTCGTTTCGTATAAAGACGTTAGTCTTACGACTTAAGAAGTTCGGATCGACGACTTATGACGTTCAATGCAGCATTTATGAGAATAAAATGATATTAAAGTATTATCATCATCCCTTCCATCCCAAAAACTCGTAGAAGAAAATGATAAGTAACGAGTATCGTATTTCTTTCTGATCACGCTGAACGGAGAATAAAATGATAATTGACATTACACAACTTTGATGATGATTAATTTACACTAACTTTTTATTCTTTAAATATCTTAATTTTGACAGGTGTTAGGCAAATTTGACTATAACGATTCAAATGTAAAAAAAAATACGTTTTAGAAAACCTAACTATCACGCATCTATTCCCAGTGATTCTGGAGTAATCGTTAAAAACATGTGTTTGAAAAGTTGTGTTTTTGCAGTTATCATTTTATTCTCCGGGGACGGCGCTGTGTCTGATGATCAAACAGTCACCGTTACCTATAAACGCTTGCAACACTTGCAGGATATTCTTATAAAAGATTGCTAATTTTATTAGTTCCAGGAACTGTAAACGGAAGAGCAGTTGTGGCAATTACCCGTAGTTATCATTTCTTTGTTTATTGCTGTATAGGTATTCAGCATAATCGTCCCTTTTAGGTACATTTTACCAATAGTATTTTGAACTAACTTAACATCAATATCACATATCGATAGCTATGAAGCACTTCTTATTGCATCGTGTTCTTTATGTACTTCATGAAACCGGATATAAAAGATCAAATACCTAAATATTTCTTAAAGCTTCTGTAGTACTCAGTTATTTCCTTCGTCTATTTGAGTTTGTAGATATAAGTAGTATGTGTTTTGGCACGCCAAACAGCGCATGCGTGTCAAGACATCAGACGCTGCGCGCGAGTGCGTGCAACCGCTTCGGGTTATTTATTGCCTTACTGATGAATTAGTTCTGTTTATATAGCACCTTTGCATTCGAGGGTTGACTTTAAAATGCAATGAATATGTTATTGAGTTTTTATTGCTCAAATTTACAATTCATTACCTGAATTGGTATTCGGCTCTTTTTTTCAGTAGCAATAATTAATTTGATTGACTTATTGAGAAACTCATTTTCTTGTATACTCGTACTTGTATATTTCTGAGATATTAGCAGAGGTGTGTTAACTGTTTTTATGCCAGATATTACAGGGGTACCCTTTGCTATCAATCAGGCATAACTCGACGTGCTACTGAATGTTACGAGCAGTCGAACTCGTTGTCACTGCAGTAGTAAATAAACTCTCATATATTGGTCAAACCAAGCGAAGCATTGGCACCCGCGGTCAAAGAGCACATAGTTGACATAAAACACCAACGCTTAACAAAGTCAGCTGTATGTGAACACGCGCAACAAGGCACCAGCCACTACTTAAGGTTTAATAAACCACAGATAATCGCCAAAGAACATCGATATCCGAAAATGATCCGCGAGGCTATTGAATTTAAAAAAACACCCAACTTTGAAAAGAGAAGATGGATGGAGCTTACCATCAGCCTGGGACCCAGTCATCCACTTAATCAAACCAAGTACTCCTAAACAGCAAAATACAGCAAGACTTAACGACACAGTGAGCTCATTCTACTTAAGTAGTAACACTAACAATTCATCGTGATTCGGGTATTTTGAGAGAACATATACTTCAAACTATGTGACAACTACCATCATGAGTCACTCCGCGAAAACAGCTACTGAAAAGTAGGTGAAACGTCGGTTTAAAAATAAATAATAACAACAAATATACCGCGATAGAATCCGTAAAATCCGTGGTTTTATTTCAATGAGTAAATAAACTTACAAGGAAAACAAATATTTATGTGTCAATGTTAGTGCCCCATAGGTTATAAATATAGCTTAAACGATCAAACAATTATCGAAACACTACATAATATTACTACCAGTAAACTAGAACCATTAGTAAACATTCGCGAACTCAAACTGGAATAAACTCGAGAATATCATAATTAAAGTGCCGTTTCACAGTTCGGGTCCCGTCACGTGATACCGTTGCCCAAATTATCCGGGCCTCGTGTCATCTTGTCCCAATCCAATATGGCGCCATAAATCCTCACTGGGGGAGACCGGGCGGCGGAGGGGGTACGTCACTCAAACTTTCTCTGTACTCCGTCTTACGCTCTCTCGTCTCGGTCTAGGGGTGGGTACGGACAGCCCCTCACACGTACATTTTTTATTTTACGCGGTCACGTCGCGCTGACGGGTTGAATTGTATTTTTTTATATTACAGTGTTGTATCGTATTGTTACCGATTTTGTTCTTTTTTCCTTTTGAGAATGATAATAAAAATCATATATTTTTTCATAAATACATCATAATTGTTATTGATTTATGAGATGTAATTTATATTTGTTCGTATTTTCCATTATTTGTATTTTTTGTTCAATCAAGATTATCGTTGCTGACGCTACATGCCTTAAGGTATGGTGGTACGCTTCTAAGAATTCTCAGATAGAGTTCGAGCATCGGGATGAGTAATCTCTTTTGTTTTTCTAAGTACATCGCATTCAGCCGCCGCGCGATTATCGGCTTGTTTTCCACACTTTACCAATTTAAATAAAATGGATTTTATTAAACATCTGCTCGCGTGAGTAAGTGTATTTGTAACTGAGTACGTTAAAAAGCTTTTCTGAGTTGAGAAATTTTGACTGTTGCTAATTTTAGTTAACTGGAATAAGTTGCTACGTAAGAATTTCTTGTGTCCACATTCACATTACGGACACTTCTAGGTATTTGAATATCAGATGGAATAATAATATACGGCCTACTTGAAATTTATGATGTGCGAATTTGTGGCACGTTGGTAGTACAGAACTTAATACAGTAACTAACGATATACCTAACTAGAAATGTTACATGTATTGTATCCTAAAATTTGTATTAAATTTATCAATACAATAATATAACAGATATAAATTATAACGTGTAGTTCCCGCACAAGTAGAAAAGTTACATGGCTTACACTAACTGAAGAGATAGTGTAGACATGGGTACTGTAAAGTCTCCATTTAAGTGAGACTGAAACGTTTTTTTTTTTTGCTATACCATGTGTATACTTCTCTGCCTACCCATTCAGGGATATGTAGGCGTGAGCATATATATCTGTATGTATTAGGTATACCTACAGAAGATTTCCCTTGATCAATCGCTTGCACAAGGTTGAGAGCCCCCTTATAATTTCTCACTGGTGTTGCAATAGAGGATTAAGAGATTATTTCCGATCGGGCAGTCGCAAACATCTGTGAACTACTAAGCTTTACGATCACCAATTCACACTGGCAATATAACGCCATTTTCAAAATTGGAATGCTCTTTTAATAGCGGTTTTATAACTTCTCTCTAAACAATTTTCTATAAGTTGGTTGTTGTACTTTGGTCGTCATAATGAAAATTTATGCAGCGTATAAAATCGCCAATATTATCAATATTATTGTTCAAGGTGATACTAATATCACCTTGAACAATAATATTGATAATATTACATACTAATACATAAGTTACTAAAGTAGCCTAAGCTACTTTAGTAACTTTTTTTATCTATAAGAGGTGTTTTAAAATTAAAATACATATTTATAAATATTTGTAAGCTTATATAATATCTTTTTTTTTTATAAAAACACGGTTTGTTGAATCATGACAGCTCCATATTGTTGAATCTTCAAGTTAGTAGGTATTTTTTATCATTTCTGAGCGAAGTTTAAAATTTTTAATAAAGTAAGTACCTCCCAAATTTGTTGCTGCAATAATTTTCATGCTGGATTCTCTGGCATAAGATCAAAATGGTCATTCGAGACAAGAACTCTAGTAGATTTCCGCTAGTTTTTTTACTTGTAAGTATATTTTTGCTAGGACAAGTCTACATACAATTTGCAGTTAAAAAGTACAAAGTGTGTAGGTATCTCTACATATAAGTAGACATTATTTTTAACATTTAAACTCGGAAGATTCACAATTTAATTTAGTTGAAAAAAATATTGCGAACCACATACAGTAATCCCGCTAATGCTTGCGTGACTAGATCCTATGTGTAAGACACAAATGAACTTGCTATGTATTGAGTTTCAATAAACTGACCATCCATCAACCCGTCTTAACGCTACGGGGGGCGACTATATTAGAAAACCTTCGTCAGATGTGTCTACACCTTGCTTCTACACAAAACATATCGATATTTAGGTACACAGACCGGCAGATGCTCCGGAAGCGAGCGCATCACTATTGCCAACTGGTCAATGACCATTACAATAACGTTATAGTAACGTTATCGTCAAAAATAACTATTAAATCTTTTTATGGAAATAATAATTTATCTTTATAAATAGCAGCTAATTAAGTAATTTAAATAATTATAACGTTAATTTTAAAACGTGTAATTTTCGTTTCAATCCTGTGTAATTATGCCAGTTACACGAGTTATGATACTTTGCAGATTAGTGTACTTACTTAATTAGTGTAACTGCACTGCTTTGTATATGTCCATGAATTTGCCTGTACACAGTGTACCTACACGTGTCTACATTTGGCCTTGTCTACATACTTAATTATGTTCACAAATAGTAATTATAATTATTATGACTCAGGACAAGATTTTTATTTAACGTAGTATCAGTTTTTTTTAGTGCGGTAATCCCCTCGGATACCTCCCCCACCGAAGCCGGAAAGGGAGTTTGTCGCACTCGAACCGACTAAAACCGCACGACTGAGGGTCGTGGTGCTAGGCCAGAGGTGAGGTTTCCTTCGACATATCCATCGCACCCCGGTTGACCCATGGCCATCCTTACGGTCTGGCACTCCTCGGGTTAACGCAGTATCCAGTTTTTAGTTGGTTCGAATAAGAAACTATTTCTATAAGAAATAGTTCTATATTCTATCTATAGCATTTAGCATACAATAGGAATCTATAGCTGCAAGGGATATTCTTTAGAAAGCAAACATTCATAACCGTATTGATATCCTATAAATTGGCTGTTTTTTTTTCAATGACACGTCAATTTGACTTCACCTCGCCTGATGTTAAGCTAAAGGCAAAGTCTCGGTAAGAGGGTCACCATCGTAAACATGTACCATGTTAACAGTGGTGGCACTCAGCTTGACGGCCTCTGTATACCTATTATAGAAAATGTGTAAATTTAACCAGCCATCCCATCCAGCCAGCATTCTTATTTCTGATTGCACTATCAATCACACACACGTCCAAAGCTTGCACTTTGGAGCCAAGGTTCTGGGTTTTAAGGGGTTGATTGTTTTTTGACTCTCTATCCTTAAGCCTGAGCCAGAGTCTCGTCCATCAATCAGCAGCTGTGGGCTTGCAGGTGAGGTTGGCTTGAGCTTCGAAGGTGTTCATGATGTCTCGAAAACTTTATTTAATTTTATTAAACTTAAGTGGCTATAAAAGGGTATGCTTTATGGTTACTATGTTAGTTGGGTCTGCTAGTTAGTAAGCGAATACTGTCACCTATAAAATTTAGGGTGTAACGAATAAAACATCTGCACAGCTCTACGCTCTACCCGTTCTTGAGTTAGTGGAAACGCACCCTAATAGTCCATACTAATCCATACTAATATTATAAATGCGAAAGTAACTCTGTCTGTCTGTATTATATGCTTTCACGCCTAAACCACTGAACCGATTTCGATGAAATTTGGTATAGGGGTAGATTAGACTATGAGAAAGGACATAGGCTGTGTTTGGTCGCAATAACCGACACCCACGCGGGCTAGCCGCGGGCAAAAGCTAGTATAAAATATATGATTGCTTGAACCATTAAGAAAAAATATATGAACCTATTTCTGTATTTTGTAGTTGTCTGGTCTTCAGACGGTTATATTAATATCGTCAGTTTGTGTTAGAAACAACCAAAGAACTCACTTACAAATGCTAGTTGTATTCCTCAACAGACAGCAACAATGGTAATTGTTTAATTAACCAACTAAGTTGGTTAAAACATTTTTATAGTGGCCATAAAAGTTGAGTGTGGCTATTATGGCTACTAACCAGGGCCTAGTTAGGTGGTTTTGCTGCGTGGCCTTATTTACTACCTGCTCAGGTGCTTTGTTTTATAGCGTGATGATATTTTATGACTTTTTTGTTACATAATAAATTGCTTTAACTGATAAAGTTTCTGGATATAACGAAAGTGCTATAGTTAGAGTGTAATGCGTAGAAGCATGAGTTATTTTTTTTTTACAGGTTGAGTACATAATAATATTTTGTGTTCTTCACATACTAATCAACTAATTTCTATAGTATACTTGAAAAATTAAATTATCGGCCAATTACAAAAAAAAATATAGGTGGTAGACCTCATTCGCAAATGCATTTACTACTAGTTGAAAATGATTCTACCAATTTGGGTACCTTGTCACGTTTCGGTGACTTACAGAAACATAATAAATATCTTAGAAATTTAAAATAATCTCAAAGCTACAACTATCATACTGACCACGCGCGAAAAGGAGGTCTCGACCACAGTATCACGGCACGGCTTTATTATCGTGATCGTGACACGGCCACGGCATATCGTACGTAATATCGGTATCGTGTCGTTTCAAAGTGCGTGCAGTCGCAACCAAAATCCGAATCGTGAAACGGCAGAATGTCGGGGACAGACAACAGCATTTGGACGATCAAATGATAGCATGAATATAGTGTAAATATACCTAATCGTTGTATTCGCAGGGTGATGTTGTCTAAGGGGTAGATAACCGTGACTATTTTATGTTTATAGCCATATTTTCTGGTAGCTGAACACTCAACTATATTATAAAAGCTTGTTTTTAAAATAACAGATAACATTATCTAATCATTATTTTTGCTTTGCCTATAAATGTAACCTCGGAACCGTTCACATGAACTTGAAAATTCCGGTAGCTTGAACTTTTTGTCGGCATTTTGTAACATTCATATACGTATTCAGAAGCAGTGTACCAGCCTAATCATATACCTACTTTAAAAATAAAGATTCTTGTCGCTATCTCAGATAATATTTACAACGTCATAAATAATTCAAAGTAACGAATTAAATTCGTGAACAAAACGCAAACGGAATAATGGCGCACTTGTAATTATACTTAAATTTTTTATTAATTATGGGCATTGTTTTGTATATGCGGAAAAAATGTGTTAAAATTAGAATGCGTGAAACAAAGATGTATTTCCACCAAAACGTATTTTCACTTACAAACGTGTAAATGTGGACTCTATTCAGTCAGAATAAGGGCTATTAAAAGTGAATTGCTAAATTTGTACATTCGTATTCTGAGTTTCCCCGCTGAGTTTACGAGTGTAACGGGTCGTGGACTCGTGGTCGAACATTGAGTTTCGGACGAAGAATTAATTATGCAAACAAAAGCTCCAGTTATTGTGTCTTCTAACAGATTCCAGGACATGTTTGGACGTTTTGCGTAATTTGCGGACAAAACAGTTATATGGCGGACATTTTTTTGAAAACGATAATAGATCTTTATTGTTTGAAGTAATAAACCATTGCAGCTGCACGTGTTTAAGACCTATTGTAATATGAAGAAACTATAATGTGTTATTTCTTAGGATAAAAAAAATAATCTTCAAGTTCAACGATGAATTTGTACGTAGTCGTAAACGCGTTTTGGAGCATTTCCAGCGCAGTAATGGAAAAAGTCACGGTAAATTGCGATCGACAGAATTTGAGTGAAAATTCATTTAAATGCAAGTAGCTTTTGACTATATTGAAAGAGTTATGAATTGTAACTGAGTTTGCTTTAAAATTGAGAGAATATTTTTAAAATATTTGCTATGACGCGTATGAGTAGCTTGGTCAGTCTATTTAATTACGTTTTCATGGTAAACAAAATCCTATTAAATATTGTCAAAAATTTAAAAAGTTATACCTATATAAAAGTATCTTTATTAGAATATAAGTTGCGTATAACCAATTTTTTTTCTTCTAGGTTACCTACCTTTACCCTTAGGGTTGGTACCTTTTAATGAAATTATAAGATATTACTTAAACTTTCTGAGGCATTGGATTCAGTGTAAGAACTAAAAAATCGAAAAAAGTACTGTGTTACTGTATTTCATAACTAGGTCGGTAAGTTGTACCTATTTTCAAATTGAAAGTTTTCATGAATAATGCGGGTTTTCAGTTATTTTTAATTATAATTTATTAAAAAGAAACTTAAAAATGGTTACAGAGACTGTTGTTTTACAACTTTGGTAATGCGATTAAATTATACAAATTTTAATTAATAGCGTTTTAAGTATTATATTAGTGCGTAATTTTGTAACGTCTTAATTACGAAGGCTCACTTAAGTGAATTCTAACATTATGCGTGCATCTGTCCGTGCAGTTCAATTTTAACGTTGTTGTGGTTTCTGTTACACCATTAATTTATGGGGCCAGTAAAAATATGATTAGTGCAACTGAACACGTCCCGTATTGAGACGTCAATCAGCGGGACTTTTATGGCCTCATTTGGACTATTTGAGGCCGCTTCCTTGAACCGTAACCATCCTATTTGAAAGAGCTATCGAAAACTCCCAATTCAATATTATCTGGAGGTCAAAGTAAATTGGTTGCAAAGGTTGCACGACTTTTTTAACTTTGTAGCAGTAAAAGACCGACCGAATACTTTGTTCCGTCTCGTTATGGTAGAATTTTAGGACTGGGTACCGCGTACGACGTCGTAAATTTTATAACCATCGTGATGAGCCGTGTGAATGTTTAATTGCCATATAAAAAGGTTAAAAGTTACCTTTATACTTTTCTTTATTAATCAATAGGTAGATAATTAAAAGTAAAAAAAAAACTATTTTTTTTTAATATTACTGATTATGAAAAAAATATACCTACCTACCTGCATCTACCTACATACCTAAAACTAAAGTCTCACATAGAAATAAGAGATGTGATATTATAGAAAAAAAAGACCTAATATCTCAAATGTCAAAATGTGACATTGAGTGATTTGTAGCTAAGCTCCGCCTGTCCCGTGTTTCAAACATCACCGCTCGAGGCAGACAGCTGAGCTCTAAGCTTTGCAAGGGCGCAACAGTGTTGCATACAGCTATCCCCCTCGCTCTTATACTATTCCAATACTTCCATTCCACTCGGCAGATAAGACTATATCCTATTCTATAAACAGCACTACCTATCACTAACTATACTTACCTGAGTGCTTTTGTAAAAGTTCAACGTTTCTATGCAGTTTGTATGTAAAAAGATTTTGTGTGAACAACCTTTGTGTGGATTCGCGATCTTGTATTATTTTCTCACTAAGATCTTACAGTGACTGACGTGTTTATTGAATAACTTCAAAATTTCCGTTTCCTTTATTATGAAATACAAGAATAGAGTTTGCTATCATAGCTTGTGAAGAATAGGTAAGCATTTTTTTCTTAAGAATATTAGTAATGTACCTACTTGTATGTATCTATTAAATACGTAAATCAGAATACCTACAGTATTAAATACAAATCTTTCAGGTAAAAAAATACTAACTCCGATTTATTCTGTCACATAGAGCTCATGCAAACTGCTGCTAATACGTACCTGAAAAGAAAAAAAAAACACGATTAAAAAAATTACGTTCCAATTTTGAATTCAAACATCACTTTCAAAGGAGTATTAAGACCAGAGTCAGTAATCTTATACCACAGACAAATATAAACGAACGAAAACGTTCAATAACGAGTTCCCAACTTAATTGGTTATTAGGCATCTGTTACTAATGAATGGTTTCTATGATCTCTGTCAATTTGGGCTTCAAATAAATTGTATACTCAGTGTCAAATGTTCTCACACTCTGGTAATAAATATGTGAGCAGAACAAGCTCATATACTGTCTTATAATGCGGTTACTTGAAACTAATTGCTTCGTGTAGAGATCTGTGTAACGTGATAAGCTGCAGTGATGTGAATGGACTCGCATTGAGTTAGTACAACAAAATTTTGAAGAAACATTGTAGTATTAATTAAGAACACAATTGAAAAAATCTCGTTCGTCGATACTACTCAACTGCTAAACAATTATCTTCTGCGACTATCTAGTCGAAGTATCAACTTCTTGTACCTACAAAATTTTGTAGAGATCACGGTTTCTTATTTAAAACATGCTTGCTTACTATAAGCAAATTGTAATGTTTTGATGATAATGTAGTATTTATCTACTCGTATTTTATACAGAGGTCTGGCAACCATGCTCAACAATAGCAACAAGACTACACAAGTGCTTTTTAAATATGTTTTTCTGCAAGGTTAATGTACTGAAGTCCCTCAGATGAGAAACTCCGTTACCACTGCCCCGTTCTAACAAACAAAAAAGGTATAGTGGTAGGTACCTCATTATAGTTAATATCATCGTAAGTCCCGCGTGATATTTAATTTTGTGTGCAAATTACAAAAATTGAAATAAAAAATCACAAATGATGAAAATATTACAGTTTTTGTACAAAATAAATTAAACATGATAGAAGGCCTACTCAGATAACCATAGATTTTCTGGTTACCATACCATAGTTAACAGTTCTCGCAATTAACTGAATCTCTTTCGTGTACATAATTTTCAGATTAGCAATAAAAAAAACAACTACTTCAACATCATTCGAATTTTAAACTTCAACGCGCTAAAATATTCCACGCAAAGTTATGGACATTCTTGAATAACAAAAACGTTATTTGAATCATGATGACCTATAAACAGCTATACATAAACGCTTGCAAGGGGGATTCAATGGCTTAACGCTTTCTCCGAATAAACGGAGGGTCCTTATAGGAACGTAGTACCAACATTATATTTTAGAATCTGACCAGAGTTAGGTTTGCGTTCATACCGCAGCAGGTTGATTCATCGTTTTGGCTATTGGACATTTAGGCTGGTTTCCAATACATATAAATTATCATGGCTACCTAGAACGAGTTTTTTACTCTTCTATACGATTTCAGCCTCTTTTATTATTTTTTGTTTAACTAACATATTCAATCCAACACAAGGTCCTTCTGATTTCATCTGTCCCCAGAGCATTTTAAAATGTTCGCAGCTCGCAGCTGCATAGATTGCGAATTGGTTTGTGATCCGATCCCTTTCAAAAGAATTACCTGGAATTTTGAATTTTAATATTGGTATAAACGCTATAGATGAGAACTGCGTAGAACACTCAGATGTGAAATGTATACTATATTTAAATATTGTAAAATTGACCGGCTGAATAACGAAATAACCCACGAGCATAATAATATGCCCCAAAACTTTTCCTTTTAAAACTTTGTGAAGGCCAACAGACAGATGCTCGGTCCACCCAATCCGTCTGAGGGTCCCAAAGATATAAATAGCGTAGCTTTAAGTGGCAAAGCGCGCCGGCTCCGGTCTTCCGTCTGATAACATCGCATTAGGGAGTAACCGAGCGCTACTGGGTTTTGTCATGTCATATAGACGTCTGATTTAGAAACTTTTCTTCGAATGGTAGTTGGGAAGAGAGATATTTTTAAATAAATTATTCAAGATCGTATTCACATATCTTTTTGATCGAATTTATTTTTGTTCTCAGTGTAACCTGTGAATGCGACTTTTTATAATGCATGGGGCAGTTAAGCTAACGAACGATCAAATGATTTTAATTTCACAATTTCAATGAGAGAGATCGAGGCTCATATCACAACTTACTTCTAACTTAAAAAGTAAAGTACGTGTACGTACAACTCCCCCACTGTTGTAACTGCTAATAAATTTATAATATTAATGTGGTTCATCCACAATAAGTGATGTTCCGCTGTCTCCATTTAACGGTCCCCCATTTCACTGCAATGTTTGAGACAGATATATATCTCATTTTTGTTAACTTCAGAAAATCTGGGAACCATTCTTTAAACGTTGAAAAATCAAATTGAAACAACTGGTTAACTGTTATTTCATACTAGAACAAATATTTAATGTTTCTGAGAAACGAGCAATGTGTGAGCTTGTTTCAATTGTTATCTATTTAATTACAACAATTATTTATCTGTTTTTTGTTTCTCAGGTAAAAGAATACCTATTGCTTTATAATAATCTACTTTTATTATGAAACAAGCATGAGGCGCGACGTAATCGGTACGGGGACCAAACGTTCGCAACAAAAGAGGTGTTTCTCGTTTGCTGTCAACCCTATCCCTACGGAGCAAATATTGCGCGGGAAGTTGCAAACCTTGCCTTTAGTGTAGAAAAAGTTTGGTTATTTCATAAATTTTCCTTATGACAAATCGTTTCTTATTAATAACGAATAGTTTAGATACTTACTCATACTTTGTTACTTTCATAGTATTTATAGTAATCAAAGTGTAATAATTGGCAAACACAAAAGTCATGGTTTAAGATGTTTTTAATTTGATGGTAATGCTTAGTTTGGCGCCTGTGAAGCCGCAAATATTACCGTAAACTTAGCAGACCACGAGATCAACGAGGCAGTCATTAGAAATTCGAAGCAAAAAAATATTGTAGAAACAAATAAATCATTCATTCATTCAAAAATAATAAAGCTTGTACACGCAACATTACAACTCCGAGTTACCGCAAACACAATTCGAATTTTGAAATCTCTCTCGCGTGTTTGACTGAAGGACGAAGCGAACAGCGAAATAAAGACTGATTACATCGCGAGGCGATAACTGCGCTATCATATCCTGCGATCTTATTC
Source organism: Eilema sororculum (assembly GCA_914829495.1). Taxonomy (NCBI): domain Eukaryota; kingdom Metazoa; phylum Arthropoda; class Insecta; order Lepidoptera; family Erebidae; genus Eilema; species Eilema sororculum. The sequence goes on along the minus strand of OU618545.1, from coordinate 15,779,339 downwards.
CAACGTACGAACGTAACGAATGCGGACGCTTCAACGATTTACTCAGGCGATTTTTTATGTCAATTAGCATTGAATCCGAAATCAGTTGTGGGAGTACCCCTTTTGAAACATTCTATTTTATATACTTGTAGCAGGTGAGCAGGCACGTAATTCAGTTTAAGAAATAGAAGGTCTATCATAAGTAATGTAAGTTTGCATTGGGTGTTGTAACCAGTGTCAGGTCGTAATGAACTTAAGTTAAAATTGAAGGTTTTTAATAAAAGTTACATTTAAGATTTTTGTCATCATGTTACAGAGGCTCTTTTAATGCAAAATGTATTTTTTTATCGTTTTTAGTGAAAACATTTACTTACATGAAATGTCTTTAGTCTATTCAATAATTAACTCTATTTTTTTAATCTATCTTTGGCTTTCAGATTTTAAAACAGCAAGTGTTTAATTTAATTAATTTTTTATTTTTTTTATTTCCTATACCTGGAAGAATCACTAATATAACACATACCTATTAAGCCATAATAATAAGCATTATTATGGCTTAATATTAACTGTATTGTAATGCATCATGCTGTACAGTATAATCTATACAAATAAATAAAATTGGAGTGTCTGTTTGTAATATTAAAATAACCGCTTTCTACTACATGCATATGAATGTATATACGGTACACATACCAAAATATATATTTTTAAATTTTTTGTCTGTCTGTCTGTCTGTCTGTCTGTCTGTCTGTCTGTCTGTCTGTTTGTTTTGGCTAATCTCTGGAACGGCTGGACCGATTTGGACGGGACTTTCACTGGCAGATAGCTTATGTAATAAGGAGTAACTTAGGCTAAAAAAAAAAAGCCAAAAACAAAAAAAAAAACGGATTTTTTTTATTAAGTACATTCCACGCGGACGAAGTCGCGGGCACAGCTAGTATAACATATATTATATCTCGCTTGTGTAGCACAGCTAGCTAGCCCCAAGCGGGCACCTATCGAATGACGCCATCGGAAGTGGTGCGCGAGGGAAATGAGATGCGAGTGTGCACGACGCCTTATGTACGCACGTGTGCATTAACCTTTATATAAAGTAGGTATGTGTTTCTATATATGATGGATATGGTTACATAGATGAGAATTTAGTGGAAATAGTTCTTCGATTAAACCTTGTAGAGTCGAGATTTCAAATATATTTAAGTATTTTGACCGAAACAAAAGTTGCTACACATACCTACAATAGTTGTGGATTTAACTATTGTTGACACATTTTTACTTAGATTGGACAGTTGTTCCAATAATAAAAAAAATAGTACAATAGCAACGTAAGTGAAAAAATATGCGCTCCTAAGTGCACGCCAATCTATGCATGTCAAGGCATCTCGCTCTTTTCCATTCATTCGTAATCCTTGTTAGATTGTAGATTATTCTAGAACTTTGCTGATCAAAACGTTTTAACGAATAAACTAAGCAAATACGTGAGGCGCTTGAATAAATTAACCTCAATAGAAAGTGTTCATATTTTATTTTATCTTTATTTTGTTATAATTTTTATATTACATTTTTTGTATTAAATTTCAACCAGTTTAAATACGGTCTTTTTATATCGTATATATAAACCTACTTTAAAATTAAGTCATCAAAATGTTAATCGCATAGTTTCTAGTGACAAACTTTTGTGTCAATATTCAAACAAACACCGAATCTCACAAAATTATGCGGGTTGTCAAGCTATCAATTCATAGTGTAACCGTTTTACCAAGTCTATTTTTAGCTAGTTTTAGTTTTATTAGTTTTAGATATTTATTTTTAACACTTTGTCTTCCTACTTTATGCCAAACTGCTTAAGAAAAACTTTATTACTTACCGATTGTATAGATTTAAAAGTAGGAGAGCTGATTCATACACACCTATATCGAAATTTAAATAAATTAATACACATCCAATACATAGAATCATTGTGAGTAGGTACCTTTCTTTAAACATGGTTCTGATCGATGATTACAGCAGAGAAAAGAATAAATTGAAAAGTCACTTCTTTTTTCAAAATTTGAACATATAAAATAGAAAATTAAGTTTGTGAATTTAAAATCTTTTTAAATGTAGAATCTCTGAAAAACTTTTTAAATGTAGAATCTGTTTTTGGCAAAATTTCTTCTCTTGACCAAAGTGGTCAATTTTTAAAATATTTTTTATGTTATCAGCTGTAAAATCTGTTTGAATTTAAAAGTAATATAAAACCATCATAAACGTATTAATATCCATAAGACCGGTTCCCACCCACATCCGACTAATATTTTTCTAGATACAGTATGGCACAGAGCAGGTGGGTTCTTACTTATCTATTTGGATTTTAACTTTAGATAATAATTCGCAGTTGTGAAATAGATTAAAGTGATAAGTTGGTATGTTTGAATGTTAATTGGGTGTAGGTAAATTAAAAACATTGCTTATCTGTGGTTTAAAAAAAATAACATTGCTTCCTTATTAACTCAACCATGGAACGTCTACTGCTGAACATAGGTCTTTCCGAAAGACCCTACATATTATAGTAATACCACACAAGATTTGTTTGCGAAAGGTTATGCTGACGTGAACGAATAGTATGAGTGTAGGTGTGTTGCATACGTCTATAGGCTACGCTATCCACTTTCCATCAGGTGAGCCATGTCTGCACCCTAAGTGGTATAAAAAAATTCCAGTCGTATTTTTAACTGCAAATTTTTTTCTTATATACAAAAATAAGCATTTTCCATTAACCTCTAATATAATAATATAATTTCATCCAGTCCTTTCGTGAGTTTCACCCCACCTGCGCCTTATTTGATGAAAACAATAAAGGAAATTGCATTTGATATTAGGGGACCTACTACGATTAGGAACCCAATCTATTTTAATGTAGTTTCCCCTGTCGCTCAAACACGCAATAATGTGTAAGTTGAGTTTGTATGAATAAGTTATTTCGAGTTCTCTTTTCTTAAGGAAATGTAGACAAATTTTGTTGAAAGTTGAAAGAAAAGTTGTACATAATAATAATACTTAATAATTATTATAAATAAAAATCTAGAACAAGATATTATGTGCAAAACTGCAGGTTCAGGCGTCAAAGAATTCCTCCCCATCGACGTCAACCGGGAGGGTGGCCAGAAGACTGGCGGCATTGCCACACTGAATGGCAATGCCAATCCTTTGCGCAAGGAATAAACCAGCCCTCTGGTCACGGATAGTGTCTATTAAACGTTTTGTTATTTCTTTATATAATAGACGTGCACTTGGACCCCATGATCCCAGCGTCTCGACTCCAAACGGCTCAAATATGTAATTATTACTTAAACTACTATATAGGGTTTGTAAGAATAGGTTTTATTTTCAATATCAAAACATATTTTGGATTAGTCCTGATTCCCCCCATTCTCAATGACACGACTAACCCGATATTTTGATATAAATTTGACAAACCAAGTAAAACCAGAGTTCGTTAACGTACCACGTATTCGGTCTGGTGTATTCTAATATCGTATTCCCGTCACAGAACTCGATCCTGCCTCTTATTCCGTAGGCGTTAAATCCACTAATACATTTTGGGCTCACTGTCGACATCAACCAAAAATCAGGGCGAACATTGCTGCCCTGCATAGCAATTAGGGCTAAGAGTGACTTACAATCCTCTCACTTCCAATCGATTGAGACGATCTATACTACTTTTGCTAGAAGTACTCTTTGCTTTCTATGTATACTAGATATACTGTTTATTAGAACAAAAATTGTTTCATGGTTCCAGGTTGAGATGGCAATTAATTTTCAATTCAGTGATTGGAAAGGAAAGTGGTCACTATGGACGTGCTATGCCCGGAGGGTGACCTTCGTGCTGCCGACTCTGTAGGTACGAACCCGAAAGAAGCGCATATTGTAGTCGATTAGGTTTTTTCTTTAATTTTTTTATCGTGGGAAAAATCCCTACGGATACCACTCCCAACCGGAGCCAGTGGAGGTAATTATGTCGGATTTGAACCAACTAAAACGCACGCCGTCTTTGAGTCTTTGGTTGCTGGAGGTGAGAATGCAGGGAACATATCTCTCGCACCCCGGTAGACCCAGGACCATTTCCCCATTCCGGGGGCGAGTCGAGAACACCGCTGTCCCCCCTCCCGAGGAGGGCTAGACCGTAAGAGATGGCCCTGGGTCAGCCGGGGTGCGAGGGATATGTCGATGACAACCTCACCTCCGGCCTAGCACCACGACCCACAGTAGGTGTGCGGTTTTAGTCGGTTCGAGTCCGACAAAACCTCCCCTTCCGGCTCCGGCAGGGGGGTATACGAGGGGATTTCCGCACGAAAAAAAAGGTACAGCATACGACTGCTACACCACCGCCGTTTAATAAAGGGAAATTTATTTATATGTTTATTTATTTATTTGCTAACTAATGGTAATAAAAGAGATAGATAAGTACAGTATTCAATAATCGCGCCATCACCGACTACCGCATCAATTTGTTATTTACGAACTAGTCTGCGGTTTTGTATCACAAACATTTTTGGGTCACAGTGTATGTAAATGTTGGTCTGGATGGCGAGGCGCTCTGATGTCCCTTAGGACTGTTAATCCAAAATAAAACCGTTCGCTTCTATACTCGTATAAAGCAGCTGTGAATTTAAATGTAGAAACCATTTTAAATGACACTGATTTGATATTTTATGTTATCGAAATTGAATATAATTAGACGTAATTTAAAGATCGTAACATAAATATTAAATTGATTGGCTAGTTAATATAAAATGCATAATTTTGATTAAGTAGTTAATAGCATTTGTGGAATAAATTACGTAGATGTAACAAAAAGCATCATTTGCATCGAAGTGTTCAGAAAAAAATGAGGACTCAAACTTACAAAATAAGTGTTGTGTGAAATCGAGATTGATGCTTGGATGTAGAAGAAAAGTCTCAGACCCAGGAAACGAAACTATTAGGACTTCACGAAACATAATACTACACTACTAACGAGGTATCCTACTTATAAATGTCTTCATAATAGTTTAATGTATACTTTTAGTTGGTAAATACGTAGGTAAATATAACATAGTTGGCGTGTCCTAAGGTAAGAATTTCTGTTCAGCGTCACGCGACGAAATTCCAAGTTGTCTACTTACCAAATAGCATCATTACTGAAGCTGGTGTTTACACGAAACTTATTGGGTACATTATTTTGTTGCTTAGCTTCAGTTTGCTTTATTTTGAACTGAAAAAATGTAATATCTTTTCACCTATTTATAAAGGGTATTATTTTTTTTTAATAAAGCACAATATGATAGGTGCTACTTAGGTACCTACCATATGTGAGACTTCTATTTACATAAGGCACATATCAATTGTTTAGAAAAAAATTTAATTCGAATTTATTTATTTCAAAATTTGAGTTATTTATTTTCAGTAACTTTTTTGATAGTCCGTGATACAGGTTATGGTTTCATAAACTGAATTCACCTGAGCTAATTCACCCAGGTACATTAAATACACTTACCTACCAATTTTTTTACCACTGTGCCGCGGCATAAAACACGTCGAACTAAACAATGTTACAACAAAGTGTTCCAAATTTGAAACAAGTAGTGGTTTGTAGAGGGATTCCCTCAGTAGTCGAGCGGCCCATTAACTCCACTTTATGATGCCACCGCTCAACCGCCGACCGTTTGAGCTCTCGTGATACTAACATTAATTGGCATATTGAGATTATGGTCATGTAATTGCTTGTTTTATAACCATTTCGCAGATAACAGTCATTCGCAACGGCCTATTGATTCGTAAGCACCTCATTGGTTCTGTTCACACTTCAACGAATGTAGCTATTACTACCGTGTAAGAATACAAACGTATAACCGTGTTTATAACGAATACTTATAATTTTCGTGACACTACTTTTGATTTCGAAGTAAAAGAGACGTTTCTTTTTCGAAAGTGGGTAGGTATAAAGTAGTAGTATGTACTTACTTAGTTTTTTTTTTTTAAACAATATGCACCATAGGGTTTTATTTATTTTTGTCCAAAGAGTATCTATCCTATCTTTATTGTATACCTTCGTGTTTTTGCCACATAACATAAGTATATCTGCGGTAGCCTAGTGGTATGGGTAATGGACTGCTGAGACGAGGTCTCGGGTTCGATCCCAGGTTTACCATGGCACACACTAATGACTTTTCGATGCTTTTCGAAGTTATGTGTGTATTTATCGCAGGTTTATAAGTGCCCGGTTAATGGCAATAGGCTCGCCACCTATTACATTGGGGCCTAAACATAAACTGGCGAAATGTGGGTGCTAGCACCTCTGCCTACCCCTTCGGGGAATACAGGAGTGAGTTTATGTTATGTATAGTACGTAAGTATTTTTTTTAGAAAAGTAATAAACACACAGACAGACTTTCACATTTATATCAAACCACAATTGGTCAATAGCAGTCCACTGCTGGACATAAGTAACTAATAAAATGATGGTACATTGTAACTTTATGTAGGTACAATCAGACACAACGTAAATAAAACTAATGAAAATGCGTCCATATTGGTTTTCAGTAAAAAATGATAGCAATTTTCAATTGTATTTCACTGCCATTTCCACATATAGCGTAGAACAATATCTGTTACGTGTTTTTACATCGTTCATGGGACAGCCGCGTAAATTCAAAATGCCTGATTCTGGCTCTGGCGTCCACCAGTATTTTAATTACTCGGTTCGAGAATGATTTATATTGCAACACAGACGCGAATGGCACTAGACTCGGTGTTGCGGTGACGATTTTCTTTTTTGGGGCTGTCATATTTTTTGGTTGAATTTACAAAGTAATGCAATGGCTTTATTATGCTATATCTATAATTTGTTAGGGTGCATCACCTAAAGCCAGTTACAAAACTTTCTACAGTACCTACGTGTCGTTCGCTTCGACACTCTCTTAACCTCGTATCGGAGTTCCACATCTGTCCATAAAATCACGCACCGTGGAATCCCGCCTTAAGAATTTATGTCTTTAGGTATAAACATCATAACGATCAGTCTCTTAATTTTGTCATTTTTGTTTCACACGCTTGTCAGTAGCAGATGATATTTATATTAAAATATATAATAAAAATCAGATTAGCATACACTTATAAATTATAATATTACACATTGACAACAAACGAATAACTAGAGCAATAGACATCAAAATATCGAATAGATTTACAGAATTTCGTAAAACATACGAAATCTGTGTTCATTTCGAAAGGTGTTTCGAAATATGGAAGTCGTTATATATGAAGCTTAGACACGGTCGGAAATGAAATTGGAGTAGAAAATAAAACTAAAATGGTTGTTGCTAAGGAGGTCAGGGCCCGTGAGTTCTCGTGAAACCTTCGTTGCTTAACGTCTTTGGTACAATCAATAACGAAAGTGCATGACGTAGAACTTCAGAATTAAGATGAGTTAATTTCATCATTGAAATAAAACCAAGACAGTTAATGTTAACAAATTAATGGTTAAATTAACTTATTGCTATCGCTAATTTTAGACATACAATCAACATCAGATTTTGTAAAACATTATTCCATAATGTGATAATGACGATAGGTTATTTGGATATTGTTACAATTTATTTATAGGTACATCAAGTAATTTTTAAATGACTGTACCTACCTATATGTCCTCATATATCAATATACTAAATCATAGAACATACCCTGATATTAAAAACAATACCGTAAAAGATACTCTGATAATGAAATATTACCAGAGCATATTTATTATATTGTAGATTAAAGTATATTGTAGAACATGCTTTTGTTTCCCAAAAACTTACAGTCGAAAAACTCGTCGTTCAATATATACTCATTAACAAATTTGGATTCAATCAGCAATGTTGTGTTTGACTGTACCCATGAATATCTATTTATGGTGTTGATGTTTTAACGATTGACAGCCCTGTTTATAATTAATGGGCAATTTATTAGTTTAAAAATGTGGTAAAACAACTAACCGCTACTTAAGAGGCTATAAAATATTGATAACGTTTGTTTTAGAAGATCTCAAGTGTAGTAGTAAAGTAGATAGGCATTTCCTCTTGCTTAAGCACCTACAGTACAGTAATGAAAATAATACTTTTTTTTCAGCTTGTCATTTGACTACACCCCTTAGATGGTAGGAAAGAAGGTAGGGTGAAGTCCAGATGGACCACTATTTCTAATGCTGACAATCCCTATCTAACAGTTTCTACCAGACGAAGATGACCTGTAAAGAAGCACATACCTAACTCCACTGTATTTACAATAGTCGCGTAAATTTGCGTAAAAAAATAAAACTGGTTATCATAATAAAAAAAAACTACGTGACGAACCTGTGACGTCAATTTCAAAGGTAGGTAGCATGGCAAAAGGTAAGTTGCAAACTGATATTCAATTAACAAAGCGCCAATGACTCGCTTTCACCGACCACCCCCGGCACAAAAGCGTCCAAATGCCAACACGTCACATTACGCTTTATACACGAAAATCGTGTAGAGAAACATAAAAATCTCTTGCGCAAACGCATTCACGCTGGTTATTTGGGCCATTGTTGGGCTTTGGGCGCTTTCGTAACACCGTAGTGTACCGTTAGGGCCACGCGTCTTCAAGATAAAAACTAGTCTAGTTTCTTTTCTTTTGTAAAGTTCCGAACAAAAGGACTAACATGATTTAGTGGTGTCCCTTTCTAAGAACATTAGATAAAAAACCAAAAAGAGGATTTTGTTTTAAACAGCTTGTTATAACATTTGTTATTAACTTTTTAAGAATATATTTTTTGAAATGTCAACAGTTTTGTTCGGTTCACTCTTAAAAAAATAAAAATAGAGACACATGGCCACTAGCAGTTCCGTAATCTAACAATTGATATGTAAAAAATGATGGTCTTGTTTTTAAAAACCTAATAATATGTTAATTTAGTGTTGTTTACGCACATGTGAATAGTCCCGAGAGGACATGTAGAGATCTTGTTTACATATTCGCCAGCTATGATTTTGATTTCCTATTATAGAGAAAGAGTCTTCTGCCAAGTGCCATCAACTGGACGTTTTGGAAGTTTGTGAAAACTATACAATATTTCGCCTGACCCAGGAATCGAACCCGAGACTTCATATACAGCAGCTGCACTTGCTACCGCTGCACCACCGACGTAGTGAACGGTAGTTATAAATACTTTTTCTTTTCTTAATGGGGCTTTAATTAATTGCTTTTGTACCTATCTACTAACTTCTCATATATAACAAATGCAAGCATAAACTATTGTTAAAAATAAAAATAATTCCACATTTTATCTTAAATTGTTTAGCTCTAACTCGTTGTTGGTTTTGTGTAAAAGATAGTGTTGTAATTTAGCTTTTTTTTTCTCTCTTTCAAAAATTCCCATGTGCTCGGAACACCGCTAATGCGGTATTAAATTTCAAATTAGGTAATCTATATGTGAGAATTCAAGTTTGTATGAATTTTCTCCAGTTTAAATAACGAAGTCATGTGACAACTTAGGCTTATTGTTCTTAAAAATGTTACTAAACTTTTTTTATCGCCCTTCGACAGCTACAAAACATTCCTATGATTTATTATGAATGTTTCTCGAAGAGAATTCAGTCTAACCGTGTAGTACGGAACCTAAAAATATTGATGAACTCGATAGTATTAGATGTTCTGCAAAAGCGAGTTAGTCTGAAAGCGATTAATCAAACTTTCGACGCGACGCTGCATCTCAATTATTCTGTGTTCAAATTCGTTACTATGTTCAAAACAATTGCGAAGCGTTCGATTTACGATCGGCATTTGTTCGTTCTAAATTTAAATTGTTAGGCTCGGGACAAACAATTTGCGGATTGTAAGCATCGGAGTGCTGTCGCGCGACACTCGCCTCTGCCACCTATCGTGATTTAGGAGTTTGCCGGCGCGCTTAAATCATACCAGTGTCGTCTTCGAGACCGGAATACGTATGCTTTTTGCATTTACAAAGCTTGAATGTAGCCCCCGTTACACCGGCCACCACTTGCCACATCGCTTACAGAAATATGGTTTGTTTAGCTTGTGTTTAGACATACCGTATCCGAAGTACTAAAAACGTAATTCATTACATGTTTATAGTTGTTAGTCAATAATTTGCTATTAATATGTGCCTTGTTCTATAATTATCTACGTATGTATTAGCCGAATTTATGTACCATACATGATTTATAAGGTTTCAGCTATGTAATAAAACCGAATTTAATATTTATGTTTCGGTTGGAAAGTGTAACAATGATTGCATCGCGATAATCGTGATGAGGTTTAATGAGATGTAGACGGTCCACAGACGTATGATTACCGACAGTTACTTACCTAGAATTACTCACGGTAGGTATCTAAAAGCGGTATGAACAGTAGCGATCTCGACTCGGCGACTTAAACTACAATCACATTGAATTCATACAAAACTGACCCTGTATTTTATTCGTATGTAAACTATAGACGCTACGGTGCCGCTATATTACATTATTTTGTACTTTAACAATAAAAAATACTAATATTTTTCTCTCTACAGAAGATATACAATTTTGTACTAGTAAAAAAAAATGTAAACTATCACTTGACACTCGTCCGTCTATGTAGTGGTCCAGGTAAGAAGAGGATTTGTCGAACTTATTCAGTTTCGCGAGTGGTCGGTCTCGCGGGGGAGATGATGATGGTTTAGTCGGTCGCGTGGTCGCGCGGAGTCGCGCGGGGCGGCATCGCGGCGGCAGGCGACTGTGGGCGGGCGGCGCCTCGGCCGCGCGCGGCGCACTGCCGGCCGCCGCCGCCGCCGCGACGCCGCCCCCACGCACCCCCGCCGCACCCCCGCGAGCCCGCGCTCCAACGTGTGTGTGCTGATTAAAAATTCTTCCCAAACTTTGTTGTCGGGATAGCCCCCAACTTGCCGTAAATGCTTTCTTTGTAAGTCACTTTCTTTCAGGACGCCACCGTGACGGGAGAACCATTTAAAGTTTTTTTTGCAGCTTGGCATGTCATTGGTTACGAGTTCGGAGTTACTCTCTATGTTTATTTATATACGTACTATATCTCCTAGGAACATTATTATGCTCAGTTTTGTGTTGTTGAGGTAGTCCTCAATGTATCTTTTCAGGATGCCACCTTGGCGATAGAACTATTTGTCAAGTAATGCCCTTGTCATTTTATATTAAAGTGCTTCCCTTTGATATACTCCCGTTGCACTTGCACAAACTTTTTCTAAGGTTAATTTCTACATGATGGATGATTAATTTGTAAACATAATCTTTGCAAATTGATGGCAATTGAAGATGACCATGAATTTCATTGCCTGGTTCTTTTCTCGGTGCCTTTCAATTATCTTGCGAACTTTACACTAAAGTAACTGTAGTTTTCGACTTTCATAACTATTACTTAGTAAACCAGTTTAATGAAATATATTGAGTGTGAACCAACATCACTAGAATCGCGGTATTTGCCGCTAAACTTATTCATATATTACTACCATCTACGGTACATTACATTCTTACACACGGTCCATGCGCTGGCTAAGTACTACGTATGTAGTAGAAATGCTACAATTTCGGTAATTACAGCAGTTAAATTAAATTACAGTAGCGTAAGAACACAAATACTTTCTATAGAAAGTTCCATAGCTACGAAACCAGCAACCTGTAATATGCATAGTTTACATCGAACTATGTGTTTTATTTGTTCAATAAATAGTGTGTTTGTGGAATTCGTTGGGCGCCATTTAACTTCATTATAATTCTGTTGAACACTTCGAAGGCTCGTGGTTGAAGGTGGTCGGAGGCTTTGTTGGCACGTAACGTTTTGTTTAGAACAGAAAACTACGAAACGTTAGAAACGCGTATTATACCCGATTGCCCCCGCAACTTAAGTGCCGGGCGGATTAGAAAGGTGCCCTATGTATAGTCAAGTGCAGAGCAATAACTCATTGTATTTGTTAAATTACTTTTTAACTTATTTTTTACGAATTGCTACGATTCAATTTTGTCATAAGATTTTAACGTCATTATAAGTGTGTTTCGTATTTACCAATATTTATATTTTATTAAGTGTGCAATCAGGACAACAATGCAAGCAATGAGGTCCTAACTGAAGAATTAATGTATGTGCCTCTAGTCTTAAATTTTAGTACAAGAATGTGTTTAGTCACATATGATGTATGTACTATCTAATCAATTTAAAAATTCTTCAGTATTCTGAAGGTTAGACGTATCAAATTAACCAGGAGAAGTACGCCTCACATGGCCACCAAAATAATACGTTTTGATTTTTCAACGGCTATTAAATTCGAGCGTATTAATTAAATACAAATACACTCATTCATCACAAACCTTAAATACCAATTAATTATCTAACAAAAAAATGAAATAAAAAATAATTTAATATATCGAACATCAATCAATGCGTACCTATAAATACGGTAGCTAGCCGCCACCTACGGCGAGCTCACAAAGGACCCCTCTAATCGCCCCCCTGACACGCCACCCCTGCCCGCACCCCCCGGAAAAGCGTGACGACCCACAAATATAATTTTAGGTAAAACTTTCCCCCGATGGTTATGCCCCAAGTTCGGGTGCATTAAGTAGGTGACTACCACTGGGTACTCTAGGGAGCTGATGTATTAAAATTTAAGAAGATATAACGAGAATCAAATGGTCCTTAAACCCTATTTAATCAGCTATAGAACTGTTCTTAGGACAAGACTATGAATAATTTATTTTGAAATAAATAAACCTAGCTTTTTATTAGACTTGAAAAAAAAATAACGTCTACGAAATACGTCCAACACTCTACGCCATGACGGCTACAGGCGGTCGTAGCGATCATAGAATCGTAATTTTAATAGATGAAATTTATGATTGTAGCAAAAACCATAAAAGCGTAGTGATATCATTACTTATGTCTTTTTAATAGGAATATGATACTATACTCGTCTCGTTGCAGCAATCAATCAAACCCATAAATATCTTGGCGCTATTTCCATCACTCGAACGTCAATCGTACGTCTATTTCGTTTGACGGCGTCCATCGTCAAAATGCGTCTATCTACGACTGCAATGTTCGCTCCAAATTACGTCACAACTCTTGGATGAAAGTAACAAAAAACAAGATTGCTTTATAGTAAGACATGTTTAAAATTTTATTGATTACGAGATGAGTACCTACCTACGTCCCAATTTTTTTTTTGTAATACCTATATTATTATGCTTTATACCTACTTGATTTTTTTTTGCTCTCGTTAATAAAAACTTAGGAACATCCTCCTTTATATAATTTCAATATTTATTTTCTGTCTTGGTTGCGTTTTGCATTTATTTTAAAAAGTCTTGTTTTCATATTATTTTTTATAGATATAAGACCTCATTACGGTATTAAAATGTAAGCTATTTTGAGTCAAATCAATCATTGTTATGAACTGCAGTCTGATTTCTTCGATATTGACATGAACGCCATTTTCAAACGCTTGCAACTTGCAAATAAAATCGCAAAGTTAATAAAGAAGTGCAGTTTGATAGTCATAGACAGCAGACTAACTCAACGTGGCCGAACGTCGGTGCACCGCTGCTCGCAAAATCGCGACACACTTTTTAATTTATTTCGTCCACAAAAAGCTTTTTGCTGTTTTATTTCCATTTCAACGGAGACTTGCGCTGTAGCGGGATCTCTATTTTTATTTATTCCACTCTCGGATTTTTTTCTCTTTTTCAATTTCGCTCCGATCGACGCGGGACCAAGCGGAACGCAGACGGATCTCATTTTAAATTGAATTCGTCTCCTCTTTGCATTTTTCTTTGGCGTTCCTATGTAACAATTCTAATTGGTGTGGTTTGCATGATAGCATTGTTCGTTTTGATTAGAAAATGCTCGTTATATGGGGAAAAATATAGACGGTGAGGTTGATCGATATAGTCGCGTGATAAGATAACGTCAGCTTTGAGTAGCTAAAAAGCTCTTTGCAAATTAGATTTTTTCCTTCCGCAGAGGGGCCTTATGCGATTACTTAGCAGTTACTGTGACGATTGTATTGCTTTGATTGTAAGCAAAGCAGTGCAGTTCGATAAGCTATTGCAATCTCTACAGTAAAAATCATGGAATGTAAGTACTTACTTTACAGATTGGAAAAAGGATTGTAAATGAAAAATGTAGTAAATAATGTCTCCTGGTACCGTAGTATAAGTGTGTGCTTGTTTTTGCGTGCGATCATGTTTATTCTGGGTTCGATTAAAGTTCTTACTGAGATTTTAGGTCAGAATTTTCGAGGATTTAGAATGTAAAATGTAACCAAAAAACATCACAATATGTGAGACGTTTAATGAATACGTATACTTCTGCTTAACCCTGATTGTAACATTCTACTTATTCTTAAGGCAAATTTTCTCGAAGTTTCGATCGATAAGCTATGGATTAGAACCCCAACCTGTACACTCAATCAATCAATTAGCCCACCGCAGTCCACTGCTGGAGCTGTCCAAATGGGTGAAATGGCGCACATTGGGAGATGTCCCAATGTGCGCCATTTCACCCGATCCTCCGCCTTCCGCATTCGACTGGTCTGTCACAGCCACCCTTTTCAGATCGTCAGTCTATCTGGCTTGAGGGTGTCCTACCTTCCGTTTACCTTCTCGCAGTCTCCACTCTAGGACTCGTCTGCTCCAACGGCCATCGGTCCTTCGACAGACGTGGCCAGCCCATTTCAACTTGAGCTATATACTACTAGTAGTTCTTTTTTATATTCGGTCCGTCATTTGACTGCATCCCTCAGCATGATAAGAAGCTGGGGTGCGGGTTGGGTAACCTCCACGCTGGCCTTTCCGTTTCTTCCCCCTTTGGACTGCGGTCCTGGGGAGCGGAAGCGGAGGGGCTGGTGCACCCTGGACAACGGCTAACAGGCTCCCACCTTAGGAGCTCTGTTGGCCGTTGACGAATAACCCAACGGCCGACCTCATTGCACGAGGAGGTCGTGGGATGGCGGGCCTGCAAGGCCCGCGGGAAGGGATCCGTAGGATCCCTTCCATTTAAACAGCCCTTTTGAGGGCTAGCTGACCCAGAGGGGGTCGTGGTATGGCGGGCCTGCAAGGCCCGCGGGAAGGGATCCGTAGGATTCCTTCCATTCAAACAGCCCTTTTGAGGGCTAGCTGACCCAGAGGGGGTCGTGGTATGGCGGGCCTGCAAGGCCCGCGGGAAGGGATCCGTAGGATTCCTTCCATTCAAACAGCCCTTTTGAGGGCTAGTCGACCCAGAGGGGGTCGTGGTGTGGCGGGGCTTCAAGGCCCGCGGAGAGAGATCCGGTTCCCGCTAGTCGCTCCCAGTATCCCTCTGCTCTCAGAGGGGACAGGGGAGAGGCAAGGGTTCCGCGAGATCCAGGGACGGGTTGGCCCACTGCTCGCGCAGGGGCTGACAGGCACTCGTGCCACCGTCGGTGTTGGGAGAGTTGGCTGCTCCCCCGCGTCGCGTAACCTCCTAGATATCGACAACGATCTGAGTGCTAGCCACACTCAGTATGCCGGTAACCTGGAGGCCGCGGGGCTTGCCTTAATTGGCCGGCCCGCGACAAGGAAAAGTCTTAAAAACCCGACAGCGAAGTCGATTAAAACCTGTGGACACCAGGGGACCTCCACAGTATGTACCCCGCTTCTCGGAAAGAGCGTCACCCGGGAAGTGTAACCTTTCGTCTCATGCTCGTGGGAACATTTATGAAACCTGATACACATAAAAACCCCCCCCTACCTAGTGAAACAGACTGCGCGGAGGTCGCGCAGCGCCACGACGCGGAGGTCGCGTCACCAACTGCGGCGGTGTCGGAAAACTTCGACACCGCCACCGAGAAGAGCAGGGCGAACAGCCCGGTGGGTCTGCAGACCCGAAAATCTGCACGGAGGAGGAACGGCGGAAAGAAGGCTGCTCCTCCTCCACGGAGGACTGAGTCGGACGCAGCCGTCACCTTGACCGACTCGTCCTCAAACGAGGAGCCCAACAACGGCAGCGAGGACTCCCCCCCGCCCAAGGTTACAATGGTCGGTCGGGGGAAGACGCGGGGTGGCAAGAGGGCCATCCCCCAAACGCCCTCCTCTCGGGCCCCGGCCCTGAGAGATGCCGTAGCGCCGCCGAGTCCCTCCACCTCGGCGGCGCCCACGCCCATGCCCCGTACCGACCCTACTTCTAGGGAGGTACTGCAGGCCCTGGAGGAAGTGATAGGGACCCGTGCGGGGTCTATGGGGCCGGAGGAAGTCCGGCTGCGACGGGCGACGACGCGCCTTATCGATGAGTTCGGCCTGCTCAGAGCGGAGCTGGCTGAGTCGCGGGACGAGCGGGCTCAGCTAGGCAGACGACAGGTCGAGCTAATCGATGCCTCGGAGCGGCAGGCGGCAGAGTACCGCAAAGAGATGGCCAAGATGGCGGCCGAGTTTGCGGACCTGCAGAAGGTCGTCGCCGGGCTGCCGGATGGGCGCGTCACGCGGTCGGCGCGGCGGAAGCCAGTCGCGCAGTCCGCAGCGCCGAAATCGTCGGCTCGGCCGTCTTCTCCGGTGCGGTCGGTGTCGCCGGTGCGGTCGGTGTCGCCGGTGCGGTCGAGGTCGCCGCTGCGGCTGGAGGCACTGGTGCAGCCGGAATTGCCACCGACACCGCCTGTCCGACCGCTGCCGCCGGTGCCGATGCCGGTGCAGCCTACAGACCCACTGGCGGCAGTCGTAGCGGCTCTGGCCGCCATGGAAAGGCGGCTGGAGGCGGCGCAGGCGGTGCAAGAGGCGCGGCAGGCGGCGCACGAGGAGCGGACAAAGCGCGGATTGGAGTCCATCATGGACTCTATCCGCCGTCCGCCCCTGGCGTCGCCTACAGGGTATGCCGGAGCAGTGAAAAGGGGTCGCCCAGCAGCTACGGGGACCCCGCAGGAGTCGGCCAGCAGCCCATCCGCTGTGCCATCTGCTCCGGCCGCTGCCGCGCAGGGCGCCCAGTCCAAGGGCAAGGGAAAGGGGAAGGGCAAGGGGAAGACGTCCTCTGCCCCAGCCCCAGCCCTGGCCCCAGGTTCGATTCCGGCCCCGACTGCCTCTACAAGCGCCTCACCGGCAGGAGGTTGGGAGGTAGTCGGCGAAACCCGGAAGAGGCGGAACGCTAAGAGGAGGGCAGCCAAAAAGGCCAAGAAGGCCGAGGCTGCCGCGAAGGGAGCGCCGGGAAGGCTGCGCGTCCCCCGCACCACGGCTGTCGTCTTGACGATGACGCCGGAGGCCGCGGAGAGGGGCGTGCAATACCCCGACCTGGTGAGGCGGGCCAGAGGCCTCATAGATATGAGGTCTCTTAAGCTGGCGAAGCCCCTCCGAGTCACGGAGACTCGGACGGGGGCCCGCCTCATCCAGGTCCCTGGTGCCTCCAGCGGTCCCCAGGCTGATGCCATAGCGGCTCAGCTAAGGGAGACGCTGGACGCAGCCGACGTCCGGGTGTCCAGGCCCATCAAGTGCGCAGAACTGCGTATTTCGGGCCTGGACGACTCCATCACGGCCGAAGAAATTCGGGCCACCGTGGCGGAGGCCGGGGGCTGCCCCCTGGAGGCGGTTAAGGTCGGAGCAATACGCTACGGCCGTCGCGGACAGGGGGCGGCAGTTGTCGGCTGCCCCATCGCGGCAGCTCAAAAGGCTGCTGATCAGCGGGTCCTCGTGGTGGACGGCGTTGTTGGGGTGCGGGCACAGCTCCTGCAGGCTCGACCGGCTAGGTGCTTTAGGTGCCTGTCGGTCGGACACGTGGGGGTGCAGTGCACGGCGGAGGTGACGGTCGGCGACCGCTGCTTCCGCTGTGGCCAGCCCGGTCACAAGGCCGGTGGTTGCGAGGCTCCGCTGCACTGTTTTAGGTGTGCAGCGGGGGGCAAACCGGCCGACCATCGGGTTGGCAGCAAGGCCTGCACCGGAGGGGAGCCAAAGCCACGAGGTGGGCGTTCCGCCGATAGTTCGCAGCGGGATGCGGAGATGGTTCCATAATGGATCCCCAACTCCGCATCCTGCAGGCGAACGTGGGCCACGGTGTCGATGCTCAGGCTCTTCTGCTCCAGAGCATGGCACAGTGGTCCATACAGTGGCCTGCCTGGGTGGTCGACCTGGATGGATCGGCGGCACTGGTGCGTAACGCCGCTGCGGGTGCCCCTCCCTTTGTGGTGATCGCAAGGGAGCATGGCATCGTAGCGGCGCGTGTGGGGGAGATTGCGGTCGTGGCCGTCTACTTCACGCCGGCATCACACCGACGCATAGGGCAGTATCGGCAGTCGCTGGAGCGGCTGACCGACGTCGTCAATGCCTGTCACCCTCGCCCGGTTCTTGTGCTTGGGGACTTCAATGCCTGGTCTGAGGCTTGGGGGTCCCGGCACACGAACCCGCGAGGTAGGGCTCTGGAGAGCTGGGCCGCTACTCTCGGTCTGGTTCTCCAGAATCGCGGGGCCGAAGCCACGTTCTGGGTGGCGGAGCGCGGGGCGAGTTCGATCGTTGATCTCTCATTCGCGAGCGCTCCGCTGTCGCAACGTGTGCGGGGCTGGCGTGTTGTCGTGGAGGTGGAGACACTGTCGGATCACCGATACGTTCGGTTTGATGTCTCCCCTCCCGAGAGTGATGCGCCGGTCACACCGGCCCCACGCGAGCCGCGCTGGGTGCTTAGGGGACTGAATAGGGATGCTCTCCTGGAAGCCGCCTCCGTGCAGGCCTGGGCCATGGTGCCGGACAGGCCTGACGACATCGATGACGAGGCGGCGTGGTTCCGGGAGGCCATGACTGTTGTCTGCGATGCGGGTATGTCTAGGGCTCCAGCCTATAGTCCGAGGCGCCGGGTCTACTGGTGGACTGCGGAGATCGCGAGGCTGCGTCAAGCCTGCGTGATCGCGCACCGCCGGTGGGCCAGGCTCCGTAGGAGGCGTAGCCGCCCCGCAGACACAGATCCCCTAGTGGCGGAGTTGCAAGAGGGATACAGGGAAGCCAGGAATGCCCTCCGAGCGGAGATCAAGCGGTCCAAGGCAGCTTCCTATAGGGAGCTGCTGGAGACACTGGAGCGGGACCCATGGGGGCGGCCTTACCGCTTGGTAAGAGGAAAGCTGCGCCCCCGGGCCCCTCCCCTGACCCAGGTTCTCGAGCCGGCTCTGCTTGGAGGAGTGGTGGCATCCCTGTTCCCGGCGCGGGCGGAACACGTTCCGCCGCAGATGACTCCGCCACCTCGGTCGCCTGATGCGCCCGGCGTGGTTATTGACGACGACGTGCCCGAGGTCACTTGGGTAGAACTAGAGCTGGCGGTGCGACGGCTTAGAGCCAAGAAGAACACCGCCCCGGGACCCGACGGCATTCCAGGCCGTGCGTGGGTCCTAGCTCTAGGAGAAGACGGTCTCGTACCCCGACTGCGAGGGTTCCTCAGCGCATGCCTGGAGCGGGGCCAGTTTCCGAAGATGTGGAAGACGGGGAAACTGGTCCTCATCCGCAAGGACGGACGCCCGGCGGACGAGCCGTCCGGGTACCGGCCCATAGTGTTGCTCGACGAGGTGGGCAAGCTCTTCGAAAGAGTGATTGCCAAGCGCCTCGTCGAGCACCTCTCTAGAGTAGGGCCGGACCTAGCGGATACGCAGTACGGCTTCCGCCGGTGGCGTTCCACTGTGGATGCCATCATGCGCGTGAGGACTCTGGCGGAGGATGCGGTTGCCCGGGGCGAGGTGATGTTGGCGGTGTCTTTGGACATCTCCAACGCGTTTAACACCTTGCCCTGGAGTTGCATCAGGGAGGCGCTCGTGTACCACGATGTGCCTCTCTACCTCCGCCGCATAGTCGGGGCGTACCTGACGGAGAGGGCCGTCATCTACCCAAGTACGACCGGCGTCGGTAGGCGTGAGATGTCGTGCGGTGTCCCACAGGGATCGGTCCTGGGGCCGCTCCTGTGGAACATCGGATACGACTGGGTGCTTCGCGGTGAGCTCGCGTTCGGGGCCACCGTCACGTGCTACGCGGACGACACGCTAGTGACGGTGAGTGGCGCTACACACCGCGAGGCGACCCAGAGGGCCACGACCGCTGTTGCTCAAGTCGTGGATCGGATCCGGCGGCTGGGTCTCGAGGTGGCTCTGCACAAATCCGAGGCCTTGTTCTTTCACGGTCCTCGGCGCGGGCCACCCCCGGGATCCAGCTTGACAGTAGGAGGTACTCCCATCGACATCAAGCCCCGGTTGAAATACCTGGGGCTCGTACTTGACGGTCGGTGGGACTTCGGAGAGCACTTCCGAAGTCTGCGCCCCAAACTGTTGGTGTCAGCTAACGCGCTGGTGCGGCTGCTGCCCAACTTGAGGGGCCCAGAGGACTCCTGCAGGAGACTCTACGCGGGTGTCGTGCGGTCCATGGCCCTGTACGGGTGTCCCGTATGGGCGGACGCGCTGCGGGCCAGATTCGTGCAACTGCTGCATGCTCCGCAGCAGACGATGGCCTGCAGGGCCATTAGGGGGTACCGCACGATATCCTTTGAAGCGGCGAGTCTCCTAGCCGGATCGCCACCGTGGATCCTGGAAGCGAGATCCCTTGCGGCACTGTATCGGTTCCGTAAGGAGGCGCGGGAGCGGGGATTCGATCCCGAGCCCGAAGACATTCGGGCCGAGAGGTCCCGGCTCCACGGGATCATGGTGGCGGAGTGGGAGCGACGACTTGAGCAACGACGCGCAGGGCATGCCGTCATAGAGGCGGTAAGGCCCATCATGGGGGAATGGCTCGAGAGGCCACATGGCAGCCTCTCGTATCGACTGACGCAGATTATCACCGGGCACGGGTGCTTCGGGAGGTATCTGTGTCGGATCGAAAAAGAGCCAACGTCCGAGTGCCATCACTGCGACGCGAGCGAGGACACGGGGCTGCACACGCTCACCGAGTGCCCGGCATGGGCCGAACCGAGGCGGGAGCTAGTGGCGGCCCTGGGAGTGAGAGTTCTCACCCTCGCCACCCTGCTCACAGCAATGGTCCGCTGCGCGGACGCGTGGGCGGCCGGCGTCTCCTTCAGCGAGCAGGTAATGGTCGTGAAGGAGACGGCGGAGCGGGAGAGGCGGCGCGAGCGAGAAAGACTCGCGGATCGCGCCGCCCGCGCGCGCAGGCAACTCGGGCGTCGGAGGGCACTGACTGACCTCCGTCCCCCATGAGCGCGGGTCTGGGGGTGACGGGTGGAGCCGCCTGTCACCCAAGCAGAAGCAGGCCACGGCGGCGGCGCGCTGAACAGCGCGCCTCCCCATCCCGGGGGCGAGTTGGGGACACCGTTGTCCCCCCTCCTGAGGAGGGCCAGACCGTAAGGGATGGCCCTGGGTCAGCCGGGGTGCGAGGGATATGTCTTTGACAACCTCACCTCCGGCCTAGCACCAAGACCCACAGTCGGCGTGCGGTTTTAGTCGGTTCGAGTCCGACATAACCTCCCCTTCCGGCTCCGGCAGGGGGGGTATCCGTGGGGATTTCCGCACGAAAAAAAAAAAAAAAAAAAAAGCATGATAAGAAGCTAGGCTGAAGTTCAGAAGATACTGACCGCCATTTCAGATATTCTTGCCTTAAAGAAAATTTTGCAGTGATATCTGGATTAAAGTCTGGAATCGCAGAATCACTGACACGGTATCAAATTGTAGATGGATTTATGCGGGTGGAACTGCGAGCAACAGCTAGTTACGTAAGTATTCTTACGCTCATATGTAATCAGAGCTCATAAAGCTTGAAATATTTCTTAATATTCAAACAGTGTGTAATTCACTCAGCATCATGCTTTATAAATATATTCTAATTAAACAAATCGCTTTAATAACCGCTTTTAACAGTGTTAATAGCGCAGAAATAACTAATTATTTGCAGACATCTATATTTACTGTACTGTTACATTTGGTCCCGGGCTTTTCTTCCGCATACAATTTCTCTTTTTGGATCCATACTTAGATAAGTACTTACATACGTAACTGTTATGACTAATACCTAGTACTATTATCTGTTCTGTGCTAATACATGAGCAATGTGCTTTATGTCTAGACTAGCTTATGGATAAAAGATTACCAACAAATATGCCAAATAATAGGTATAAGAAAAATGGATTAATAGATTTCGTTGATAGTACCCAGTCCCAATAAGAAAAGATAGAAACGCCACTAAGAGGGGAGGGGTGATCCTCTTGCATGTAAGCCGACACTTAGGGTAGGAGCCCCCCAATTATTAATTCTTCTCCTTTTCTGGTTTAAATTTTACTTTTGCGGAATCGACAGATCCCCAAAATCGGAGCGGAATATCTGCACTAGAGCAACTGATTTTACGATTCTCCTTCAGTTGAGAAGGAGAATCGTAAAAATCAGTCATTCAATAATCAAACAGCAAGTGTACCTACTAATTTACAAATGGGTTTCAAAGTGAGATTTCGTAAAGGAAATCAAACGATTGCACCGTAAAAATACAAATATTCCACAATTCAAACAGTGGAATTCGATTTCCAAAACGTATTTTTATATCTCTCTAGTGTTGCGAAAACCGTCATTGATAGCGACAGCGTACCGATATCGAGCTAATGAATATGTATGCAAGCAGGTGCACACCCCACCAGCCGACATGATTAAATAGGTGCCGCCGACGATTTTTATACTCGACATCGATACTTTATCGGCGTACGTGGCCGATTGTCTATCGGTAATAAACGCTTATCGATACAAGGTGGTCCCTGCTGTAATTAAATAAAATGACTTGATGTTAATATCTGTCTCTTTGATGGTTAATCAGTAAGTATAATCGGTTTTCAAGTCGGCTTTCAAGTTACAATAATAAATTGCGTTATATTATAATAAAAAATGTAATGAAATAAATTATAGAGAAGTTATGTACCTACTCATGGTGAAAATTATCCCTAGATAATAACTACAATTTTTTACGATCTTTTTGATCTTTTCACTTAATATTGATTAAATTTGTATTTCAAAAATATTATTGTAAATTATTATATTATTTGCAAATAATTACTTTATTAGATAGGTTCTATAATTAGGTTTGTATAACTAAAAAAATATACTATTATTAAATTATTCGAATGGAAAATAATATCGATATATAAAAACACATTTCATCAAGCTCTAACATCAAATTTGTGTAGCCCTATTTAGTGATGTCACCACCACATAACCGGAACATTTCCGGTAATGTCACTTTATACATTTCACCATGTTTATTTAAAACTGTGTGTAACACAGTAACCAGCACGACTGGATTAATTAATATATGTATCAAAGGTTTGAAGACACTAATTACATCGGATCAGCATTTAATGTTAAGATAAGTAAAGACGGGTGTTAATGTAGGACA
The DNA here is from genome assembly GCA_914829495.1 of Eilema sororculum. Taxonomy (NCBI): domain Eukaryota; kingdom Metazoa; phylum Arthropoda; class Insecta; order Lepidoptera; family Erebidae; genus Eilema; species Eilema sororculum. The sequence goes on along the minus strand of OU618545.1, from coordinate 15,756,027 downwards.
TATAAGATACTGTCACATTCAGTTAAGTATCATCAATTTGTACCCGATCAAAAATATTTATTAAACAAGTAAGTAACGAAGAACAAAAATGAAAAAGAAGACAGTAGCAATTGTTCATCTTATTAAAAGCAGTATTAGTTTTGTAATACATTTTTAGTATAGTGCAGTTATTCGAATGATATCGGAATTATGGGTTTAGTGACCTTTGGCTAGTTGAATACCAGTTTCCTAGATTTATTTAGGTGATGATTAAACTAGAAGTGGAAATTCATATTAATAAATCCTTTATAAGACAGATACGAAAACGTCTCACTGACTTATGGGATTATTTACAACTCGTACCAGTCCAAATTGTACCTAAGTACCTACTTAGAACATCCCTAATTGCTTGATCACATTTTTACTAGCTGTGAGTTGTCTACAAACAATTTAAACCATTACCTATTATAGTAACACCGCGGTCTCGAAGAAACTTTTTATGAGCAAGTGAAATGGACACAATTCCGAATTCTCAACAGTGTCCGATACAGTAGACTTCCTCTGCAGCTGGTTCGGCCTATTTAGAGTTCAGTGCACGCCATAAATACAAATACCTCATATGCCGATAGATTATACACATACATTTTAGGGTTGGAATAATTTTTATACCATTGTGATTATTTTTTATTTTTTTTTGAACTATGTTGGTTATTTTATGGGTGATAGAGTTATGCTTTTCTTAGCATTCAAAATACCTCCTATAGCCAATTGTATTAGGTAACATTTAAACTTACAAAACGTAATCCATACTAATATTATAATCCATACTAATATTATAAATGCGAAAGTAACTCTGCCTGTCTGTCTGTCTGTCTGTATGTTACGCTTTCACGCCTAGACCACTGAATCGATTTTGATGAAATTTGGTATAGGGGTAGATTACACCATGAGAAAGGACATAGGCTATGTTTGGTCGCGATAACCGACATCCACACGGGCGGAGCCGCGGGCAATAGCTAGTGACATATAAGTAAACATAAAAAACTCCTACAACTACCTACTGAAGTTTATTTTTAAATAGTACAACCTACGTTATTAGTAGATACGTAAAAATCGTAAGTATGTCTCATAATTTACCTACTTTTTCAATTTCTATTGATAAAGTTGTTGACTAATTAAGTATGACAAATAAATTATACAAATAAAGTAAAATTGAGATCAAACCTTGAATGTAACCTATTAATAGAGTTGAGAGATAATTAAAAAAACTAGTTTGTTTCATTATAATTTGTACATTGCCATTCGTGAGTTCCCACGGTAGCAAATATACATACAAAAATATTTACGTTTATGTTAATTTAAATGTGTCCACATTAACATGTTATCGACATTTTACGGTTTTAAATTTTGACTAACCGATTTATTTACTGATTCGATTCCAGTCACAAATTTTATTTGAATGGAACGGTCCATTCAAATAAAATTTTCCGTAAGAGTTCCTGACATGTATCGTATCGTAACTTTATACGATACTCATATAAAGTCAATAAATTTACAGGTAAAAAGAAGCAAAAAAGCTTTAAAACACGTTCACACTTCATTATAATGAAGGTAAGTTTAATATTAGTTATCTGATTGTTACAATGTATGCGTAGTTTTATAATTCGAAGAAATATGTAAAAGTATAAGATAAAAGTGTAATCGCAATGTGGAATACACGGCACTACACATAAAGGTTTATCGATATCTATGATCAGCAATTTTAGTGTGTTATGTTGTAAAATAACAAAGGTATTTAAAATAAAACTGTGGTGGGCTTTACTAGGAATTATAGTTTCGCAAATTTTTGCTGTGACGAGTTTACAATAACCCCTACTAAAAAAATATTTCTAAAAAAATTCTACGTCAATACAATATCTCTACTTAAACTGCAATTTGTAAATCCTTAGGGTGTGAATAAATTATATTAATAAAATGAGGTGAGATATTAGGTACCTTTTTCGTCTATAGGTACTTTCGTCAGAATGGATAAATTGGGCAACCCATAACAGCTACAAGATTAGACACCTTCAAAATTGGTAATCATTATAAATAAATAAATATTCCACAACATTCTACTTATCACTATCTAGACGCATGGTAAGCTTAACTAGCTTGTGTTATGGAGAGAGTTGCATCTAGAATGCGGATAAACATACTTAGATTTTTTTTTTTGTAAATACACACATATTATGCATAGAAACACCCAGACCACCGCAAATAGCCATAGTCATACATACAAATATTTGCACTGAGCGGGGATCGAACCCGCGCCTCATGCGTGGCAGTCGTGTTCAATACCGCCACGCCATCACAGAGGTTATCTTCTTCAAATATATTCTTGAAAAGTTAAAACCAAAGATATTATAGCCGCCAAGTCTATAGATATTCCCGCGCGTTCCAAATCCCGCGATTCTATAAATTTGCATTAATTATTTTAACCCGATGTAGATCGCGTCTGTTTGCATTGATTGTGTGTAAGATTATGGTGAAAAATTAATTAGGTGGGTGATGGTATTTTGTTTAGTGATATAGCAAAATGTGGCGTTGAAATAAAATGTGAGGTTAGTTTCGAAGTGTCAAGATGAGATGTTGATAGTTGAATTCCCCTGTTATTTATTCGTTTTAACGTGAAATTCGAACATAAAATAAAAATGATAAAATGTTCGGTGTTGATGTTTTTAAGGGAAGCTTGACAACATAAAACATGATTATTTATTCTGACATGGTCATCACTCATCATTTTCACTACTTATTAGATACTGTCGCCAATATAATAACCTGCAACAAGGTAGGTAACACTTATGTGTAGTGTCGTATTCGTTTAAAAACCCTGTTCAATCATAAGTACTTACCTACTTATCATAATCATTTAAAGAAGAGTACAAATTAATCAATATCTGAAAATAATATTCTTCTCGTTGTAGTCAAAAAGGTATCACTGAAAAATAAAAGGGATGGTCCTTTTATTTTTCGGTGATACGCTTTCAAATTCAAACAAGCGCGATAAATTTCAAAAGATACCTCTTTTGTTTTATTCTTTTTTTGAATTGAAAAAGTTATGTGCTAGGTGACATGTTATGCGGCTTATTTCAGATTTTTCGTTTGAGATTGCTTAAATAGACTGGGATTTATGGACCGGCGGAGTGCTATTTCCGTCAGACGAGTTCGAGTTCGTGATTTATTTGAATTTGAAACATAGTAAGGACAAGTCGAAGGAAAATTTAATTGGATTATTAACTCATTGTTAACTGTGATTCAGCTTTGTAGAAATGGAAATAGATGTAATAAATCATAATTAAGTCTGTTTTTGAGTTGGAAGAGGGAAATTTGAAAAGATGAATTACTTTCTTTCAAAGAATTATTATAGTCTTTTGGAGAGCTATTCAAGTCATCAGCAGATAGATAGATATCCCTATATGTAGGTGACTAGAAGTCGTAATTCTTGATACGTTCAGATGAATTTCAAAGATTTATATACCTTAATTTTCAATTTACATTAAAAGACACTGTTCTTTGAGAAATAATATAATTATTCTATCTTAAGGCATTAATATCTCCGAACGGTTTAAAAAACCCCAATTTGACCAACCTTGATTTTCAATCCCACGTAATGAGGGAACATTCTTATTGGAAAATGCTTCTAGAATTGTCAGACAGTAAAAGTCTCAGTAATCGATGCTGGAATCGAAATGACCTTCCGACAATATATTTTATTAGATGCACTACTCCTATGCCATTGTGGGAATCTCACAGTAGTCACAGAGTGCACATTAAAGCTGCGGTTTAACTAGATATAAGTTAAAACAAAAGTAGCATCTTAGAGAAAGGCCCAGACGTGGTCGACGTAAATCTTTTGTTCGTTTTGGTCGGGAAAAGTGCAAGGGAGCGAAAACTAACAGGAAAGAGGAGAGCTTCGCTTTTATTGTAACACTTTGTGCTAACTAATTGTTTTTACTTTGTAGAGCTCGGGTAAGTGTTTTATTATTTACTTATTATATAAAAAAATATGGTTTGGTTCTCTTTTTGTAATAAGAATGAAAATTTGCAAGGTTCTTAACTTTCTTTTTAACTTTGTATATGTCTCTATAATGAACTTTTTTTTACCTACTTTCTAGGAAGTATTATGATTTATAAATAACATTTCTAAGATATATTGATAAATATGTTTTATTTTATATTTCAAGAACTAAAAGGTCATTTTTTATTAGTTGTAAATGAAAATAAAATTCTAATAAATTCAATACAACTTCAATGATGCCCACTGCATGTCATCTAATGTTATTTAACAAATTGACTACACTATTTAATTTGAATGTAGCCACAAAATATTTGATATAACATAAGAAGTTCCTTTGAATATATGTTTAACACATTATTATTCATCACAACTTAATATATAGAGACAATGCTTAGGGATCGTTTAAAACAATATAAATTTCCGTCTCGCATAAAGCTTTCGACGCCGACATCCACAGAATCCGACACCGATGTTCACAGAAGTGACGTAAATCATGAAGTTTAGAAAAAAAACTGGCGAAATAAAGAGCCCACGTGAAAGTTCAAAAATATCAGACGTGAATATAATTATGAGAGTGAACACCCGCTGGTTTCCGGACTTATAGCCCCTACTACTTTTGTGTAACTGTTTTGTAGAACACACGATATACAGATAAGGTTCTGTACCGTAGGGTTTGTTTAACACGACACTTGCTGATTTCCATTTCAGATTTGGTAATTAATTATTTTATACAAAAATTATGGTTTTGTGTGTGAAAATTGAGGAAAACTAACATTTCGTTCGTGGGATACCATAATATGTTCAAAATTACATCCATACACTAGTTTATGAACCAAAAGGAGAACACATGCTTGAAAGTTGAATGAACAGTTGAGAAGTGGGTGGTGGTCATCATTTTATGAGAAGAGATGCAAATGTAAAGCACTGCTTTTAAAGCAGAGGTAGTCTAAAAAAATGGATGGAATGCACGAAAAAGATTATGTCAAGAAATAGAGTGATCTGATAGGAATATGAGAAATGACGGGAGATGAAGAAGTTTGTTTGTAAGTCACGGAGGGCAGACCTCAAAGAGCAGACATCGATTAAAATGGAAATGTTTCGAAAAAAGGTCAAAGGTCAAAGGTAAAATTAGGGGGATTTAAGAGCTAAGCTTCTGATAATTTATAAAACGTCCTCTGAGCGATGTATGCAGGTGCGTGTTATACAAATTGAAAAATTAAATTTTACCATAACTGTATGTTAACCGAAATATAAAGATTTTGAATTTATATCGATCATAAAAATTAATTATGCAGATATTTCAAACTAGGTAAATTAAGATATTCTACATCCTTTCTTTTGATTCTAGAATATAGTGTCCAATACATTCGGAAAAAAGGAAAAGTGATCATTATCGTCTTAGAGTTGTACCTGGTTGCATCAGAGGGCATCGGAACCCAAGGCCCGCTCACTCTTTCCATTTGGTTTGGCTTATACTGCCATCCTCCAATCAGCAGGTGAAATTGGCTTAGGCCCTGAAGATTTTGGCTAGGCCATGAACACCCATAGAAGTGAAGCGACTGTTATAAAATGTTAATACCGTGAGGATATCAATGTCCACAATAACGTAATGCATAGATTTTTACCGAATACCTACCCTAATTAGTAAACGCGCGAGCTCATGCGCACCGAGGCGTACAGACGGGTCACAAAGGTTTCATTGAACTACAGTCGTAGTTAAAAAATATCAACAGCAAATTTATAAATGATTGGGTATCTATCAATTTAATATTAATATAATAATACGTACAAATACTCCATATGAAAAAGCTTCATAACAGTGGCAAGGTAATCCCGATTAACTGATTCCTACCGGATATATGTTTTAGTCAGTGTTATCTTATGAAAAGATAAAAGCTTTGTGCCCTAGATCACTATAGATAATTTGAAATCTCAGTTTGTACTTATCATTTTAATTGTATTCAAGAAGTAAACATATATTATACTTTCTTGAATGGACACAGTGATTGAGAGCAGTGTAAGATGTATTGTATGGAACATCTATTGTTTCTCCTAGCACGGGATCTCCTAATGGCTTAAAATTATTAATTTTATCTTTAATTCCAAGAAAGAAAGTGTGAACTGCTTTCTACTTACACTGGCTTATAAAGCACACAACGAAGTTTTTTGCTAATTACCTTTTTTTTAATTGAAAAATATATCTTTATTTGTGAGAAAATTCACACTTGCCAATTTTAAATGGCAATGTTTTAAAACTACACAATAGGTACGTTCATTTTTTTAGAAAACTAAGTCTAAATCAACTTTCTCTAATGATCTCCCTCTCAAAATAGGTTTCAGTTCGGTCGTTCTTCTTCTTAAGACATGAAAAAGGTGCTATAGAATCTAATCTGGGAATACTTTTACTCGTCAATACATAGGTTTATGTACCGTTGGTATTATTTTATATATTGCCAATTCCTGAAAAGAGTTGTAAAACCAATATTGTCATGCACGTTACCTACCTATCGACTACCCAGAAGTTCTGGTTCTGGTGCTTACCAGTCTTCTTCTTCGTGTCAATGGCTCATCAATCTCTTAAATTATGTAAGCCCAATACCTGGCTACGGCCACAGTATTGTCTGTTGCCCTGCACAGGTCTGCGATGGTCCAGGTGAAAGGGCACAATGGGCAAGAGAGCAAGTGTCGCATGGAATTGTGATGGGGTCCCGCAGTCGCAGGGTGGTTGTGACTGTTTTATACCAGTAGGAACAGTACACGACGCCAGTGGTATTAGTATACACTATTTTTTATCTATATCTCTAAATAGACTAGTAGACTAGTAGCCATTTCCTTGTCTCGTGGCTCTTGTAATATAGGTAAGTTAATGATTTGGAATGGGCTCGTGCGATCTGTAAAGTTCAGACTAGAACTAAATGTTATTGTTGGATTTATATTAGAAAATTCGATATGGTAGTAGCAACATGGAGTGCCCACTAGATGGCAGTAGATCTGGTTCACCTTTTATTAGGAGCACTTTAACTGATAACTGGGGATAACATACATACCAAAACTACGTGCGATATAGAAAATAACATCTTGGTATAATGAGACAGTAAAGAGACGGTACGAATTTTTACGAAGAACATATTATATTACTTATAAGATTTAATAATGAATAAATTAATATTCCACAACATTCTACACAACGCTATCTAGACCCATGGTAAGCTTTTATAACTTGTGTTATGGAATCTAGAATGCGGATAAACATACTTATATACTTTTTTTTTGTAAATACACACATATTATACATAGAATCACCCAGACCAATGCAAATAGCCATATTCATGCATACAAATATTTGCACTGAGCGGGAATCGAACCCGCACCTCCTGCGTGGCAGTCGCGTGCACTACCGCCACGATACAAATACATACCTACGACTTAGAATGTGTTATTGCTCAATTTTTGACATTCAGCATTACTTAGACATATTTTACGTGAGAACGTTTCGACTTCCCATAGTAAGACATTAGAGAGAGATTCTTTACGTAGTTATAAATAAAAGATAACTCTAAAGTCCTACCTGCCGAGCGACTTGTCTGTGAATTGCAAATACTGACTGTAAAGTGAGCGTATATTTAAAGTTCTGACATCTGAATAACATTACATTTAGGCGTCACAACTTAGTTCCTATACTTCCTTTTATTGTAATTTTGGGAACGATTTTTGTGTGAATTCAAACAATAGTGTTTATAGAGATACGATCGTTATCGACGGTCGTATAGCAATTAAAATGGTAATTAAAATAAGTAGGAAGCGTAGCCAAAACCGGGTGTAAACCGTAGGCGCGGGCTTTGCCGCAACAGCCATAAAATTCTTTATGTCGGCACAGATTAGGCTAACGGACAGAGAAGGCGAGTTGTTGCTTGTTAGCCGTTTCGAATTTCTACACGTGGTTGCGTGTGGAACGGTTATATAGGTACGTTTATTTTCGTATACAAATTGGCGCAGCTTTTATTTTGATTACTGGTTCGTGTTATAAAATCTATGTCATATCACAATATAATTTTCCTAAATAAAAAATGTAATCTGCTGTGTCTAACATGGTAGTATTTATTTCACATTATGGAGTAAAAGTCTGACCTATCTCCAGTTTCCTTGAATCAACTGTAATTTCTGGTCTCCCTATATTATCCCAGTTTTAAAAGACACTATAAAATGTACCTATATCTACTTTGTTCGTGGCTTCTACATACGCCTATTACTCTGTATAAGCCGTGTAACTATTTTTGCATCAACAATTAATTACAAAGCAAGAGTTCTTAACTACATAATCGAAATAGTAATGACGATAAGCTTGACATTTTTTAAATGGTTGGGAATAATATTTGTGTTAGCAATGTGTAGATATTACAACTAAAGATATAATTTCTACCGTTAGAGTTATTTCTATAGGATAATTTTCATTGGTTTATTTTTGAACTAACAAAATGGTAAAGCACCTTAGCCTAATATGTATGTTTGCAACACCTGAATTATGTGGCTGCACACCATTGCTCTACAAAGAATATTGGAATGTATGACTCTTTATAGATAATTACCCTAATATTGATAAATTTATTCGATTATTTTATTCGATTTAAATCGATTCCGTTTCGCTACATCTATGTATTAAAACATGTAGGTAGTTTCTTTCATTATTTTCTAAGAGTTAGAAAAACAAAACAACAAAGTTGAATAAACAGACCATTATAAGTTTTAAAACGTTGTATTTGAACTATTTAAAACCATTTGCTCAGAGCTTCACAAGTTTTTCTTATAAAAAGAACGTTTAGACTGCGAGGACGAAGGCAATAGACTTTGGGTTCCTTGAGACTAAAGTTAAATATCCATTTAAATCTTCGACGCTAGGAGGTCTTCAGGGACCGAAGCGCTGCAGCAGCGAAAAGCGCTTTTATATTGACTGCACTAGAAATTTCTAGATTGTGCTTACCACATTTGTTAGTGAATTTATTTCTAGTAATTTTATGGAGGGTAAAACAAAGAGCAACCACTTTACGTGTGTGGGTAGTTAGAAAAATGTTTAAGTAAGGCATAACTTGAAAATGCGTATGGAGACAACATTGGTTTATTTAATACTAGCTTTTGCCCGCGGCTCCGCCCGCGTGGATGTCGGTTATCGCAACCAAACATAGCCTCTCCTCCTTTCTCCTTTCTCATGATCTAATCTACTCCTATACCAAATTTCATCAAAATCGGTGCAGTGGTTCAGGCGTGAAAGCGTAACATACAGACAGGCAGACAGACAGACAGACAGAGTTACTTTCGCATTTATAATATTAGTATGGAGTATGGATTAGTGTAGGTATCTATTATGCAATGGCATTTGCTTTTTCGTAATTTTTTGTCTTCTAGCTTACAGTTCATCGTCATGTTCATCGTCATGTACTTGGTGTGTATTAAACACTATCTATCTAGTTATCTTTTAACCTTTGTTCATTTTAAAAGTGTCCATCCACATTACTATTTTAGCTCACTATAAAACACGGCTAAAACGAATCTAATGAATTTAAAATCAACTCTTAATTGAGCACCCACTGACATTTTACGGTGACATCTGTTGCATCCAATCGTTCAATACCGCATTATAATGCACTTTGAATTTAAAGTTTAGTCACTAAAAAGTAAGATAAAACAAACCATAACGCTATGTAAACCATCGCAAAAGCTGTGCTATTCAAGCACAGCTTTTTGCGATTCTCCGTTACGGTTTTGCACAGTCATCATTTATCCTCGCACTCCATTCAAGGCTCAAAGAAAGCGCATCAAGCGACATCGGGCGATACTCACCTACCTAACAGTACATAGCTTCGTCGACGACGGCACTAAATCAATACGAGCCATCACGCCCCCCTTGCCACCCTACTCACCCCCTCTCGCTTCAAGCCGCTGCTTTCCCGCCGAAAGCAGCCACCACCCTTGAAAAGCTCGCGAGCTGAGCTCCTACTTCTGTTCGGCTTTTGTGGAGGTGTAGTTCGAACGAAACCTCTTGGGATTTGTTGCCGAACGCTCCAATTGACAGTTCGCAATTTGAAATTGCCTTTCTAAAGGTCGGCGTTGCAAGCTTAGATTAGTGTGGTAAACTTTTAATCTGGGCTGTGTCTGTTGTGGGTATTAAGAAAGTGATAAAAAATAGCAAAAGCCTTTTATTTCCAAAGGCAGATCAAAACAATGACCCTTTCTTTTTATAATAATAAAATGATCAATTTTTCATTCGTCACAAATATTTCTTATTATTGGAGCCGATTGTACCGTGGCCTCTGATACCATCAGGATAATTAAAAGGAAACTTACTAAAGTATCGGTTTATTCTAAGGATTTATTTTAAATAAGTTTAGAAAAAATCCACAACGTTACAGCATCTTAAAATGTAGATGATGACGACAAATATTTCTTATTATTGATTTACAAATCAGGCTAGGTATCTAATATTTTCATTCACTGACAATATGTTTACTAAAAAAAAATTGTTACGCATCAAAGTTTAAAAGCATTAACATTATTCAGTCGCACTATAATTATCCGTAATGTTCCTACTAAGCGACTGTATAAATCAAACATGCGACGCTATTGTTCGATTCGTGTTAGATTGATAAGGTTATTCCCAAGTGTGAACGAGACAGATATCCATTGAACGGTTTCTATTCATAAGTGATTGTATAAGCGAAATTTTGCGAATGTTTAATCCACATTTTTGAATTAAGAATTCACTATCTTTATACGTTGTTTTGTCTTGTTTACAACAAAATAAAAAGATGTCTCGAAGTGGCATTACAAGTATTAAATACGAAATGGTATCTAATAAATTGTTGCAAAATTTTAAGTGTACTGTGAGCTCAGTGGGACTCCATCAAAAAGTTTTCGCGCGCTTCTGCAGTTTAGTTGGAAAACGATTTTCGTTCTATTTACATAACGTTTTAACCCTCTCAAGTTATTCTTGTTCTGAAATGCCCAATCCATTAACTTTGTTCCTTATCGTTGATATGGAATGAAGTATAGTAATTTATTCTGAAATATTGTATAACTACCTAATATTTTCTTCTAAGAATGATGGTCAGTGAGTTGAATTACCTGAAACATGAAAAAAAACTTGAATTAAAAATACAGGAATATGACAAATGAAAGCAGTTCAATAAAGTTTATAGCAACATATTCGTGAAGATCAACATAATAGGGCTACAAATTCGTGACTATCAGGGATCATTGACATTACAAACTATTCCTAAAATTTCAACGGGCCTGTTCGGAATCGCGCGGCTGCCGACTGGCAATAATGAAATAAGCGCAGGACAAATATAATAAATCTCACAGAGACGCGGGGGCGATGCGACGACTTCCTCTTTCGATATTTGAATTTAATTTAGCGTTTTGCATTGTTTCTTTTGTCAATTACAGTTACATTTAAACTATTGAAAATCATGTTCTACTTTTATTCAAAATTAGAATGTCAATATATGATACGGAACACCTAGTTTTTAAATTTTAAATATTTTGTTCTTAAACATGTTGCCATGCTATACATATAATTGGGTATATTCAGTTAAAATTATAATATAATATTCTATGAATTAGCATGTACCTACCTACTATGTGACCTAAAGGCAACATTATAATATTCAGATCAATTTTTAAGCTGTGTACAATTTACAAGCAAAATAAAACCTACAAGTACCTAAATCATCATCATATAAAACAGCTTGGAGGTGTATTTTTTTCTGATTTTAATATCTGCTTCCCCCGATTAGGCGATAAAGCCTCACAATGTATTACAGTAAATTGCCCATAACTCTTTTGAGTCTGTATTTTGATGGCCATCGCTTTTGACGTTGATGAAATACCAATAAAAGTTCGATAAGCATTTTGCATCTCAATTTTGTGATTAATCATTTTTAATTTGCGATATCAGAGTGAGTAAAGTGGATAGAAATTACAAATGGAAAACATTCCGATTTTTCATTGTAATGTTTGTAAGATGGAAGAACATAAGAATTCTCTAACAGGTTATTATGATAATATAATAAAGTCAGATTCAAACCAATGATGGGTGAAAATTTTCTTGATTTTTTGTTGGAGATATTTCCAAATCGAAATCCCTTTTAAAGAGCCCTGTTTCTGAGTAGTATCATCAGGCAGCGATCAACATCATCTTCAATGGAATGCATGAAATCGATGAATCGTCAGTTATTTCTGTGTTATGATGAAGATCAGTTCAACCCAAAAAAACATTTTTTATTCTATTTACGAATTAACGATACTAGATTGTTACCAATTTTTTAGATACTAATATACTAAAATGTTTTGTTTAAGTAACTCTTTCGTTTACTTTGATGCAATTACTTCTTCTCGATTTTATTTCATAGTGATAATTTAAAATTTAACTAATTTTATTATGAATAAATATTTATTCAATTCAGAAATTATAGTTCTCTAAATGTTCTCGGTCCCATGTAATACACAGTCTTCTCATATATTTCTGAACACTAACTTTATAAACGATCTTTCCATTGCAATAAAATCAGTGAATGAATAAGTACCTAAGGTAGGTAGGTATGTTTTATAATCTTTAAACAAAATCATTTTTTTTATATTTTGTATACCTAATAATTTATGTAAGGTTGAAGAGCTGGCGACAGTACCTAATCGAGAGCAGGCCTGTTGCCCTCTATCGGACATTTCTTGCAGTGACACCCAAAGAAGAAATATAAAAAAGAAAAACAACTCCCTTCCAAAATAAAATTTATAAGAAATAAATAGATATTTATTTATGTACATTGCAATTATTTGACATCGCCAACGACGGTGGCGGACTCGGGAGGCGATCGTGTTTCGCGTGTTTACATCCAGGATTATCAGCCGGTTTAGCTCACGGTCTTCATATTAGGAGAGAGGCACAGCGAGCTTTTATGTAAAAAATATTTAAAAAAAAGTAATTATTCAAAATTTAAAGCCCGACTGATACTAAAAAGTTTGAAATAAGCGTTGATAGCACGCGGTAACTTTCCATTAATTTTCATCCAGTTCATGATTTGTAAATGGGTACCACCTGCTTTCAACGCTTTTTTCGATCATTTCAGTATCAGTCGGGTTTTTTATTTTGAATAATTACTTTTTTTAGTACTTTTTGGTAACGATTTAATATAAGTGTTGTATATTTTTGTGATCTCCCTTTAATTACCTTCATTTTGATACCCTACTCCCTACTCTATAAGTTTGAGTGAAAATATTTCTTGACAACATACATTTTGACGTCAAATGTTCACTATATAGCATTTCATGTATGCAAGAACACTTGGGCGATGAAAACCTATAATTTGAGATCTTAATCATTGATATCCGTGAAGTGGTTCACAAGATATCGTCGCCTTGGAGGTCAATGGAGCTAAGCGACAATTTTTGAGAAATGGAGTTAAGTGCGGTAACGTATTGTGAAAGAGCCAAAGCACATTATTAGTCAATAAATGTAACACTATCATGACTGTAAGCAGGTTTTTTTAAAGTTGCCAATAAATTTTAGTGTAGTTTTAATAAAAGCCAAAAAAGCTATGCTGCTTAAAGTCATTGTGATTAGAAGCCAAAGAAATTAATTAATAGTTGTAAGAGCTCATAGAACTCTTGACTACCAAAATTATTACATCATGATATTGTGTTATAGCTATTGTAAAGCTAATCCAACCTCGGTAACAAGTGCATTTATTTTTTAAATTAAATATATTAAATAGACAGAGAAAAAACGTGCTTATTCCTGTTCACCAATCCGCATTCTGCATTTTGACAAGTTTGTGCGTGCATCGTTTAGTTTAGTTTGAGAGTGAGTTCGTGTCATTCGGGTGCTTGGGGTCCCACCAAGATCTTCGGGATCCAAGCCAACCTCACCTGCTAGCCGGTGCACCTGCTGAAAAACGGACGAGGCTCTGGCGCTGGCTTTCCCTTCAGGGTTGGGGGGTCAGACGGCAGTCGCCTCCGGAAAGGCCAAAACTTAGCCAAATCACATGATAGGCAAGGTAAGGGATCGCGCGAGGGATAGGGCGCCGCTGCAAAACGGCGCGCAGGAGTGTCGCCCGCCTCTTGTGACAAGTGGACGAGGGCTACCGTGCCTGAGCCGGGCACGGCTAAAGAAGATAGGCCAAAATCGCGATCCCCGTAAACTCCGCTTCGCAACGTGGAACATCGGCACGTTAACTGGTCGCGCGAGGGAGTTGGCCGCCGTACTCTCCAGGCGGAGGGTGGCCGTGGCGTTCCTACAGGAGACTCGGTGGGAGGGCAGTAGCTCCAAGCTCATTGGAGACGGCTACCAGCTGATGTACACAGGTGCTCCTGATGGGCAGGCCGGGGTGGGCGTGGTGCTCTCCCGGGAGCTTCAGGATGACGTCTTGGAGGTGAAACGCCATAGCGCCCGACTTATGGTTGTGAGGGTGCTTGTCGATGGGATTGTAACCCACCTGATAAGTGCCTACGCTCCACAGTCTGAGTGTGGCGAAGCCGAAAAGATCTCGTTCTGGAACCAACTCGGGGGAGTGCGGGAAGCTTTACGAGCGGATAATCGATTCCCGGATCCGACAGGAGAGTACTCTCTCGGAGTGTCAGTATGGGTTCCGCCTCGGACACGGGACTATGGATCCGGCGTTCGCCCTAAGGATCGTCGTTCGGAGGAGAGATACAGGGCGAGGAACACGCCCCTGTACTGTCTAATCCTAGACATGCAGAAGGCCTTCGACTGTGTGCCTCGCGCGATGATCTGGTGGGCACTGCGGTCCAAAGGAGTCCCAGAGGCTTACATCGACACCATTCGAGACATGTACCAAGATTCCGGTTCCGTGGTTCGGACCGCTGTTGGCGACACGAAAACCTTCCCCATCACCGTCGGGGTACACCAAGGATTTGTGGATTTTTGTTTAAGTTATTTGCAAAATTTTAGGATTAAATACTATAAATCTTATATCACTCTTTCATTTCCATCATTTGCAAGATGTCACTCACCTTATCGATAACTGGAAACTCATCGGTAATATCTACCTATTATCCAGACACGTTATCATTAGCTGAGGAATATGAATGTGCATTATTACATTTCTCTACATATAATTCTATTCCAAATTTTAATAATACAAACAATAAATTATACTGTGGTTCTAAAAATGTTATTGAGATACCTGAAGGAACTTATGAATTACAAGATATTAGTGACTATTTAAAAACTGAGATAAAAGATGCATCCATAAAACTCCATTGTAATAACAACACCTTAAAAACACTGTGTTATGTTGTACATCAACTATAGATTTTACTAAAAAAGATACATTTGGAAGTTTATTGGGATTTAAAAATCAGATCTTAGAAGCAAATAAATATCATGTATCAGAGTTTCCAGTTAACATTTTGTCTACGACTGTCATAAGGATTGAATGTGACATAGTTAGCGGTTCCTATATAAACGGTCAATCCAGTCACATCTTACACGAATTTGCACTTAATGTTCCACCTGGATACAGGATTATAGAAATTCCGAAAAACACAATCTACTTTCCAATAAATCAAACCAATATAAGCTGCATACAGATAAGGCTGTTAGATATAAATAATAACTTAATAAATTTGCGAGGTGAAGAAGTGCAGTTGTATCTACATATCAGAAGAAAACAATGATAGATTATAATAAATATGTTACATTACTTATTGAAATAAAACCACTTTTTACGGATTCTATCGCGATATATTTGTTATTATTACTTTTAAACCCGACGTTTCGGCTGCTTTGCAGCAGCCATTTTCGCGGTGTGACTCACGATGGTAGTTGTCACATAGTTTGAAGTATAAGTTATCTCAAAATACCCGAATCATGATGAATTATTGGTGTTCGTATTTACGCAGAATGAGCTCACTGTGTTGTTAAGTCTTGCTGGATTTTGCTGCTTACTGGGTTTGATTAAGTGGATGACTGGGTCCCAAGCTGGTGGTACGGTCCATCCATCCTCTCTATTAAAATTTGGGTGTTTTTTAATTTCAATAGCCTCGCGGATCATTCTAGGAATATATCTGTGTTCTTTGGCGAGTATCTGTGGTTTATCAAACCTTAGGTAATGGTTGGTGCCTTTTTGCGCGTGTTCACATACAGCTGACTTTGTTGAGCGTTGGTGTTTTATGTCAGCTATGTGTTCTTTGACCCGAGTGCCAATGCTTCGCTTGGTTTGACCAATATATGAGAGCCCACAGTCACAGTCTATTTTGTAGACCCCTGCATCTTGTAGAGGTAGTTGGCACTTGACAGATGGTAAAAATTGACTTATCTTCGTTGGCGGCTTGTAGTATGTGTTGATTGAAGCTCGCTTCAAGATGTAGCCAATCTTGTCAGTGACCCCTCGTACATACGGTAGTACAGCAGGCTGGCGTTCGACCGTGGCTGGTTTTTCTCGGGATCTGTGACTCAGGCGCGGTGGTTTGAGCTTGTTGTCTTGCAGTACTTGCTTGACATGTTGAAGCTCAGCGTTCAGGTACGAGCACCAATAATTCATCATGATTCGGGTATTTTGAGATAACTTATACTTCAAACTATGTGACAACTACCATCGTGAGTCACACCGCGAAAATGGCTGCTGCATAGCAGCCGAAACGTCGGGTTTAAAAGTAATAATAACAAATATATCGCGATAGAATCCGTAAAAAGTGGTTTTATTTCAATGAGTGACATTCGCGTAAACTTCAGAAAATATCATGTTACATTACTTTATAATTATTGTTAATTTGATTTATTTCCTTTTAAAAATAAATGAAAAAGTGCTTATTTTGTATTAATTTTCAAACACTTTACTCGACATAGGCCTAATAATTAATTATTATTAAATGTCATCAGATTAAAAAGTCAAGAAGCCAACAGAGTTATGTGACTTACACTCTGTAATAAGAGGATTGTATTGTATTTATAATAGTAGTCAACAGGCGTAAGCCACATAACTCAGATACCATGATATTTTGATATTTTTAAATTGTAGCGTTAATTTGTAATACGTTTTAATAATCTAGTGTGAAAATTTGAAGTCTCGACTAAAATCTAACGCTGAGTTATGTCAAAAAAACTGTTTTTACGCGCATCATTTGTTTTTTAAACGTCCATAACTCAGAAGTGTAGTTATGTGGAATAGCTCCATTACCCTCCAAGGCGACGATATGAGGTAATAAAATATTACAAACATAAGTACTTACATACAAGATACGCATGAAAAACAACACTTCTTGACAGTCAGGTAAAAAGAGGAAAAGAGTGGCTACTTCTCGTGAAATATTTGAAGTCACATTTATTTTATAGTTGTGCATATTTATATCTATATAATTCAACCGAGGAAATAGAGAAATATATCTATTATCTTTTAAAAGTTTAGTAAGACATTAAGAAACTTGCTTAATTATTTATTTTTGAACTTACTTGGATGATTTATGTAGGTATTCTACGGTTTTCGTAGCAAACTACACTAAATTTTTCTTTTGTGTAAATTTCCATAGATGCAGACACGAGCAGAGCGAAAACGAGTTTTGTAGGCGTTATTTGATAGTACCTTTTACCTTCCGATGGGTAGGTACTTTCACCGTTTATTTTCCCTCAATGACAATAAAAACTCTTCTTAAATACCTTCAAATATTCATAATATTTTCAAATCCACACCTACTGTGTCTTCAACTTAACAAAGCCGCGGCGATGATAATCAGATTCCCGCTACGGTATCTACATACATATCTGAACTCAACACACACCAGGACAGCGTAGTTTTTAAACTCTCGCCTCATGCCTAGATAGCACAAATCGTGACTTACACTAGCCGGAGCATGTTATAATTACGTAAGATTACACGCTGGATTAGGCTCGCCCTGGTAATGATAGGCGAACGGAGATTTAAATCCGTTGAAAATTTTTCTGTGTACAAATTGATAGAAGTAATTTGATGGTAGAGTTTAGCTATGGTGGTGGTCTGGGATTTTAAGCGGTATGTAATATTTTGGCTGTTTATAAAAACATAGCAGGCTGTGATGTGATATTGTTGAAAGCTTACACGGGCATTGCAGATTGAAATGAATATATATATTGATGATTGATGGATTCTAATGCAATTAATTTTCAGTTATTTTATTATTTAAACGTTGAGAACTATGATTTAAATAGGTACGTTTTGGGAATGAAAAGGAGTTTATTTTCGTTTTCTTATTGCTTACGTAGTAATTGTAAATGTCGGTTCAAATTGGTGTGTATTTTAAGTAATCAGGTTATTCTTTATCTAATATGTAGTGTACAATACGAATAATATAGTGCCCAAAACATTACAAATAAGGAAAATAATACGAATTTCATGTTATTCTTTGAATCAGTTATTACTTGTCTCGAACCGAACTTATCTATGAATTTACACTTCGTCGTTATGAATAAATACGTGGCTGCATGTTATTATAATTCAGCCAGACTTAATTATGCCTATCGGCTGTCTATACCATCTAAATAAATACTATAGCGCTATTATTAAATTCTCTACCAAAAGCGTATCGCAATTCAAAATGGCATACAAAGTTCACACGAGTGACGTCGGCTGACACAGGAATGGGACACCACTCTGATGGGGTGACACACACTGTTATTATTAGTTTTTTTTGTGCTCCGCTCCGCCCCGCTCTCCCCTCCCGATGTGTCCCGGCCGCCATCGCGCCATTCCCCACATTAGACCCACTTTTTGTCTGATTTTTACATATACGTCGCACTTTCTATTCGAGCACACTAGTAAGTTTGAAATGTAAATGTGAATGATTTTATCTTAAATATTCATCAGATTCAAAATTAAAATGAATATTCATTTTTGTTGTCATTGACATTATTCAAATGTTTTACTCTGTTGGGAATTTAAAACAAATGGAATCGTTACCTTGCTAGGCCATCAATAGCACATAATTATTACACATTTTATCTGTTAACGTCACATTCACATTGTTTAATTCATTATTAATAAATGGGTGATAATTAATTATCGCGATCGTTAATATAATTTTATTAGTATTGTAAACGCAAACTTCGTGCGAATTACGACAAGGAATACCAGGCTATCAGTCCGAACTTGAGACGTCACATCATTTATTATTTATTAACAGGCATCGCGAACATCATGACAAATGCCACAACAATTTACACACGCCAATATCGATCAGCTGGTAATGACACGTATGTCCACTGAATTTTAATTGCCATCTTTATCACTTTATAACACGTAAATAAGTTTTAATGTCAACGCGCAACGAACACGTTTACCCGGCGGCCGAAAAACGGTCACTAAATTCAATTACAACTCAAAATCGCAAGGTAGCAAGGACCTTGAAATCCTTTTGTTTATAAACAAAAGGGTGTTATGCAAGAAGTCGTAAATGGATCGGTGCGGAGCGTTTTATGGTAGCATTATATGGACGGGGCGAGATAAAGCGCTTGTTTTGGGTCGTAAATAAGACTGCAACAGGTACGTTGCCAACGGGACTCGCAATCACGTGTACGCTTTCACTTTTGCTTATTATCTTTGTGAATCGATCTTTTTATTGGAAACAGTTTTTGTATACTCCCTTATTCAGATAGGTATGGAAGGAAGTTTCAACAAAATATGTAATAGGCCGCAACATGCAAACACGCTAATACCTCACTCAATTTAATTAATAACATTGTAGGCACTTATTCTGATTAATTTTTAAGGCTTTTAGTAAAGTACATTTACATGTTTCACCATGTTGTACCTATGTCGAAATAATGACCTTTGTAATTTATAGAACTTCGTAAGGCAAGTATAAAATAATGCTAAGCACCTAACTAGATACTTATTTAATTTTTATTTCAAACTATCAATAGTAATGAAATGCATGACATCACCGGAAAGTCTAGAGCGAGACTAGACAAAGGCTATTTTTGGAGTTAATTGAATAACATTATAATTATTATGTTTAGTTGTTGTTGTATTACCTGTACGCGTGTTTACAATAAAAGCAATTATTTAAAAACAGAAAACGATTATAAATTGTTCACAGGTAATAGGTATTAGTACGTGGCCGTGAGGAACGGTTACTATACCAGTTCCCCGTAATTTGACGTCAAATATTTTCTTTGTATCAAGCGAACAGTAACTCATAATAATCGTATTCGACCTCTCACTACTGACAGTAACCAATCAAAATAATAATGCAGGTTATTCTAAACTAAACAGTACGTGCATACCCACCTACATAATAGTAATTGAAGAGGTCGTATGAATAATATTTGGGCGTCACACGGACGGACGAATCGATACGTAATTATAGAGTAAAATGTACCCCTCATAAATATCATATCCGTGGTAGTGGGGGCGCGGCCGGAATCGCCCGTGGCCTCTATTGTATGGACCAGCCTGGCGTTTGAAATGACGTCACGCTGCACGAAAAATATATTAAGTACTTATAGTTGCTGCCTAACAGCAACTTCAATTTAGTTGCAAAGAGTAAAACTACAACGGTTGTGTTATCTGAGGGATATGAAGGTGCTAGGGGTGGAGACAAGCTCTACCTCCTCTACTAAGGGTCTCAAATTTTACTCACTATAATTTTTTACAGTCTTTTTCAGATCAAGACATCAAAACGCAAACCATGTTAGTAATATTACGTAATAATTACAATGTAGTTATTAAATATTCATATAATTTTAGGGAGGAACTCATAACTTCAAAATACGTTCACTTTTCCACCCCTATTACACCTTCTGCAGGCAACGTGTAAGTGACGTCTCTAGTGTTCATAGGCCATTACCTCCAATTATGTGGTGTACAGACCTATGTGCTAGTTTGGATGTACAAAACGGAACCATGAACGATTTACTCGAGGGTACTCCTCACATGAACCAATAAAATTTTATTCGGAAAAGTTCCATCTAAGAAAATCCATATCAATACTAATATTATAAATGCGAAAGTAACTTTGTATGTCTGTCTGTCTGTATGTTACTCTTTCACGCCTAAACCACTCAACCGATTTTGATGAAATTTGGTATGAGGGTAGATTAGACCATGAAAAAGGACATAGGCAATGTTTGGTCGCGATAACCGACATCCACGCGGGCGGAGCCGCGGGCAAAAGTGAGTAACATATAACAGAGTGGGATGTTACTTCGATACAAAGAGAGGGTCTTTAGACCAGACTAGGTGATAAGATGATAATACTTGACACGCTGGGGCCTAGCGGGTGATTTGATTATGTTTCTCTTACTGAATCAGCAGCAAGAGTATGAAATATATTGTATAGATTTATTTTTAATAACGCGATGGGAAGTTAAACATTTTAATAAAAATTATAGAACACCTTTGAGATTTCAGTAGAAAATATAAAACTTATTACATTTCCTCTACAAATTGTACACACAACTAACTAGAAACAATTCCCTTACAACGAGTTACGTAATAATTTACGCAAAATATTTAATTCAACCTATTTCCGACGCTTCCTCGTTCCGTAAACGTTTCTATGAAATTGTTTTGAAACTTTTATCTAATTCCATTCCACGCAATGGTTGCATGTCAAACGGCAGTTAAGCTGTAGTTTAGATTAAACCAGTGCCAACTTCCACGAATCATATAAAATTGGCCGTGAAATTTCACCTTTGCTACAGAATAACGTACTAAAAAGACCGTTGTACTGTTTTTGTGTTAATCTAACGAACGATTTTGAATTAGGCTACGGTTTACAAATCTACGTATTGCGTATATAACGTGTGAATGATTTGTATTCATATAAAAACGTTTAAAACGATTAACTTTTATTGATATTAATGGACATTTATTTATTTTAGACTAAATAAATTCAGAAAGGACCACAATTTAGGTCGCAAATTATTTATTTATGAGACTTGTATCCAGTAGTGGAGTACAATAAGTTAATTGAATGACAGTGATTAAGAACATAGAAGAAAGAAAAGTAGAACATAGAGGCGGTTAAAGAGAAAGAGTGGTTAAAGAGAAAGGAAACTTACTTCTTTATATTTAAAGTTACATTTATTTGAGCTTCTTCACATATTCGATATCTGAATTCAAAACCACTGTAGGTCTGTAGTAATTGACATAAAAGCTAATCATCAAATAGACTGTACTTACGCCAAACGTTGTTGGAAGCCGTCATTAAGAAATATGAATCGATTACGATAAAAAATAGTCCTGCAATGCAAAATATTTAAGTGCACAATTATTAGCAATTTTCGTATCATTCATCAGGGACAATGAAAGACGACAAAACCAATTATCATATTATCTTGCCCGCATATCGTAACTAAAGCGTCAAACCAGTTAAGGCGCAATATTGTCCAACGCAAGAAATTAAAAAACAAAAACAACTCCCCACTTTAATCTATGAGGGTATTTAATAAACATCTGCTTTTAGGAATCCATGTCGCATCTGTTGCTCTGGCGTCGAGGCCTTTTTCAAAATTTCAAATGCGCGCGAGCCGCTTCCAGACAACGGCAGATGTTCCTGTTCCCATCACCGCTATACAAACAACTTTAAACTATACATACTAAAACTTAGAAACCAAAATTCAATGATAGTAAATTAAAAACCTTTCCTACTTTTTTATTCATATCCAAGAAGTTAGATTATGATGTTCGAATTTTAAATTTGGCGGCTTTTGGTAGTGATCGTCATAGATAACGGTAAACGGGGTCATTACGGCCCTACCCTAATTTTGAGGTTTACGGTAAGTGACTATATTTGTCAAATGCCTCAATTTAAATGTTTATATCATGGATTTTATTGTCTTCAATTATTTAATAGCTTAATTTAATAATACTAATGTTATTTTACATTCATTTAGAATAATGAGGTAGTGAAAAAATATAATGAGGAGCTCCCTCAACTACGATTCAGAAATAGAGCAGGGAATTCCCCAGAGATTAAACAGTTTCCCCATAAATTTTATATTGAACGTTTGAACGAAAAAATCTCTAAAAATATGGGTAACGTGAAAATGAATTGTATTACAAAACAATAAGGAAAGTTTTCCTTTGATAGGTAATAACTTATCAATGACTTTGGGAGCCTATGTTCAAACAGATTAAATATAAGGGGAGGACAGCAATTTCACAAAATTGACATTATTCGATATTAATAAATGATATTTTAAATTGTTTAACACTTAAGTGAATTACTAAAAAAATCATATATATGTAGGTATGTGCTGGATAAATAAATAAATAATAAATAAATAAAATATTATTCCTATGAAATACATATTGAATTGAATGAATAAATATTCTATAGCTAGTTACTTCTTCTAGTATTCTTGTAATAGTTACCATAGAAGACCTATAGCAAGTTTTACCACCCATAGCTATGTCAGTATTTGTTACATCTATAAAAGTTTTCAATTACTCATGTATTAGTAGAGCAAAATTGCTTGGCAGTATATGCGGCCTTTCTAAATTACTATTTTCTATTACTGCTACTCCATTTGCTCCTACGTATAAGGGACGCACATAAGTCACTATTTACCCCAAACAAAACCATAAACAAAACAACACATTTTAAATCAATAGACATCTCAATAGGCGTGTCTGTCGAAGACTTATTCCTTTGACCCTCAAATTCAGTAATTTAACTTTTCCCCTCCGGATAGCATTTCATTTACCTCTTCAACCGATACGCTGCGTGGGACGGACTAATCTGGCACAAAAGTTCACTGGAGATGTGTACTAGATCACATAAATTTCGAAATCGGGGCAAGTGTCGGTATAGTATACTTACTAAAATTCAGCTCATAAAATAAATATAACTCTGGGTGGTCATTGGTCACTTGAGCTTCAGAATTTGATGGTAGTTCAAACAGGCCTTGCCACATGTCCAGTAGTGGGTAAAACTATCAAAATGTTCCTCAATTTGTCAGCCTCAATAAAATTCTAAAATAAGGTAAAACTTCACCACAAACTGGAATTGTTTGGACCGTATGATTGTGAAACCGCAGCCTTCATGAGTTGTTCTAGGTAAGAAAGGAGATGGTATAATACATTAGAAGAGCTTATCGGAACATTCGCCAGGCAAGGGGTATGGATGTTAGATACCTACCATTGGATGGTAAGAAGCTATGGTGAAGAAGAGATGGATAAGACGTTGTGTGGTACGTATACATAAGTAACCTATAAAATTTATCGACATCAAGGCGTGGCTCGTACTCCTTCTTCCCCTGGAAATTCGAATTATGCAATTTTCGTGGATGTGACTGTCCTCTAACCTCCCAACCACAAGAGCAAAGCATATGTCAGAGCTTAGTCCAGGAATCTGCAGGAGTTTCCGTCAATCACAAGCTATAATTCTAGCAGGGGACCGATTACCTTGGTAGGACACTAAACACCAAAAATATCCTGCAAAATTATTGCATGTACGATGAAACCTTATCTTTCTATTATCTAAGCAGTAACGCAAAGAGAAGAATGGATGCATGATTAATCAACTACCTCTCATCAATAAACAGACAGATACCTCATCCAATATTTTCTAATTCCCCTCCACGGATTCCACAGTGCCGATAATTCCCTCCATTGATTCGTAACGCCTCCCGCGCCACGCTACAATGCTCGCGAGTGAGCACCGACATTTGCCATTGTGTTGTCTATGCGCTTCCCTCTATATAGGCTGTTATTTATGTCACCCATACATAGATGGTAGCAAAAAATGTTTAGGACCGTGTTGAAAATTGCAGTTGGTATTTGTAATGTAATCGTTGAAGAAAAAGTATGGATGAGCCTGTTACTTACCATAGAATTGGTATTCTACGACTGTGTCTACCGTTATGCATAGTAATTGAGTTAGGTTGTATTTTACCAGTAAAAAATAGCAGCCAAGTTCAAGTAAACTGGAATCTTTTCTTTCTTCTTTGCCTTCTGCACTGACGGCACAGAAATTCTCAGTTCTTACAGGGTCGGCAGCACGATTGTGACTCCTTGTGTGTGCAACAAACCATGGGCACGGTAACCACTTTTCATCAAGTGGGCCGTGTGCTTTTCCGCCACCAAAGTGGTATAAAAAAATGTTCAAAAACGTGGTAATGCAGTTTAGTTATACCTGATCTGGCATTATTTTCACCGTTACAAAGTATCAATGCTATTATTCTATCTGACCTGGGTCTGTCTACTTTTTCTCCATCTTTAGATTAGGCTTTATTGGTTTTTATGCGAACAACGGCCTCCTAACTCCCAACAATAAAATCATTCAGAGGAAAACCTGCACTAGTGCCACGTCTGTCAATCAGCAGGTATACCCTGAGGATTATAGTGAGACCTCATATACCGATATGTCGTACACAAAATTACTTACAAACGAATTCGGTTATTAGAAATCGATTAAAATTATCTTTCAAACTATATTGAATGGTGGTTGCTGTTGTTCATAAATAAAAAACCTAATGAAATTGACCCTTAAGCCTGACCTTTAATCAATATAAAATATTCTGTATCAAAGAAACCTAACAAACGTGTACCTACCATATTCCACACACACCCAATGAATCTAAATAATCAGTTTGCCAAGATCCAAAGGGCGACCATCGACCACTACACATAGCCGTTACTTGTTACACTGGAGTTAAGTGCGTGGCTGTCGAAAATAAACAATTATTTCCCGTACAGGGAGCAAGCCTGCGGACTGGGAACCGTGGGGCGCCTACGTCGCAACTAAACAAGGGTGGAAATTGCAAATGGGAACTTTGGAAAAGTAAACAAAACACTATTGAAACAAAAGAACATAGTACGTAAAAAAAAAAAGATGTATACAGACGAATTGAGAACCTTCTCCTTTTTGGAAGTCGGTTAAAAATATAGGTATGCACGCACATTACATATTCAATTAACTTGACTTATATGGAGACTACAAGACTGGGTGTTCGCAGCAAAAATTAGCTATCGCAAAAGCCATCGACAAATTGTCAAGAATGCGTATCTTTTTGTAGCTGTTATATAGATGTCAATACAAAAGGGTGCGTTATTGCTTATACATAAGCGTCAAAATTGGTTAACCCCACTTTTTCCTCATCCCCGGAACCACTTTACAATATTTTTATAAACGACTATTACCTACTAGTTGGGCAATCTCATGAAAACCAGCCCATGAAATAATATAAATGAATGTAGTCAATGTACTTATGATACTGTACATACATGCAGATGTAGGTAATAGTATGCCGTATGCGGTGCAGCTGGGTCTGATTTATTTTTTACCAAAAAAGGTTATGTTTTTTACTGCAAGTAGGTAAGTATAACTGACATATTTGTTAGTCCTTGATAGTTATTAAATAGGTGTAAGTATTTGTCTCCAATATCACTTAATTAATTTCGTAACCGACGACGATGATGGAATCAGGTTTCATTACCTATATGATCACAATAAAATTGAAATGGTATCTATGAGAACATCAACACAATCAAAATTGCCCGCGAATCTGTTCATCAGTATCTTATTTTATTACATGCAGTAGCTATTTTTGCGTATAAATAAATAGATTAAAATGTAATAGGTACAACTTAATTATATAGCAGTTAAAGATGCGTACGCGCTGCTATTTAATATCTATTAAATTGATTAATTGCACTTTATAATTTTTATAATTCTATATCATTTATGTAATTGCTTGTAAGATTATTAACTGGCAAGCAATTTTACGGCACTTAGTTTTAACATGAGTGATGGATGTTTTGATTGCGGTCTTACATTGTAATATAGCTTTATTAAAAAAAAAACTAAATAATTTCGTTAAGTGCGGATATTACTTAGATGGCTATCAGTCAGAGATTTAGATACAGTTTATCTTTAATGCGAATGTTTAGTGCCGTGAAGTTAGTCTGTAAGTGCTTGCATATTTTATGCATTTATTTTTATGGCGCTTTGGACAAACGAATTGCTGGTACTTACATACATGATTCTTCCAGCAAGATTGATAGCGTTAAATTAATACTGGTTTTACGCTTTGCGAGAGTACCAGATACCGGTAACACTATACCCTGGTGATTCGTGCCATTCTCTGTATGACACCTTTAATTTTGTGAGCATTCATTGGCCTAGCTATGTTATTTAGTGACATAAAAATGTTATACCTGCACAATTTTCACTTGCACCCTTGTTCTTTGGCAACCACCAACATCAGCGGCAGGCACCACCGAACGAATCTGATCACTGACCCATGAAGCAAACAGAAAGGAAATTTTCTTCCACCAAGGAAAATACGACAATATAAATAACTCCATCGGACCCCTACCTACTACTACATCACCCTATGACAAAAGAGTTATCGGTGCGTTGAAAACAAAAATGGCGAGTTGATTTATTACAAACGGTACGCGTATTAGCCGTGTGTGATTCGGGGATTTGGCCGATGGAAAAAAGCTAGGTGAGTTAGGTCCCGTCTAGACGAGCGACAGTCGAAGGGCGGGTGTTGTTTACGCCGAGGATTCACGATCGCGCCCTAATGAGTGTGGACGTTGATTTAGGGCACCCATTCTAGTAGTTGAAGCGAAAGCTTTTAGTTGTTACGTCATAATTCGGTAGATTTTCTCGGCTACAAAGAAAGTTTCTCGTATTTTCTTCGCTATACCGAGAACTAAATAAGTCAAAAGAGGATAAGTAGTTACGTAAAATTGTACAAACTTTCTCTTTTCTAGGTTCTAAATGAAAATTAATGCCAAATTATATAGAATGAAAATTATAGACACATCAAATAACTACCTATTAAGTTTTACTTCAGTTATCATTTCTACTCTACAAGCTGAAATTGTGTCACGGTTTGGGGTTGAGGCAGGAATGGATTTAGAATTGCGAAATAGGGAACATGACGCAAGATAAAAAGATAAATAAATGAGTAAATGAATTTTTAAGGCCAGGTAGGCCGCATTTTGAGTTTTTTAAAAACATTTGAATCATAGGAAAAAGCGTTTTAAATTTCGAAAAAAAGATATATTTTAGTTAAGGATCCAGTCTAGTCAAATTCGCATTCAGTTACCAGATCTGATGAACTTCACTCGATAGAAAAAAATCCCAAAGTTACCCCTTTTCGTTATTTTTTTTTTAATATTATGACTAAATTACTTATGCTTTCTATAAAATTTTTGTACTAAACTAAAGCCACTACATATGTCTAGACATTTTCGCAGATTTTGACTATATTATGAAATAATTTTTAAAGTTATATTTAAATACCTACTAAATTCGCGAGTGCTCGCGCCGCTGAGGCCCGAAAAGTTGCGCCAGTCGCGCGCTGGCGCTTACCGAAGTAGGACCTGTGTCAGTTTTTGCGCGACAGTTTCGTGCACCAATCAATCGGTTTTACGTATTTATAATAAATTGTTGCAAGTCATTCAATATGGGCAATAAAAAACGCAAGCTAAAGAAGTCGTGCAAAGCCATAAACTAAATTTCTAACTCCGATTGGTAATTTAAAAAATTATCATACCTAAATATTACGCTCATAGCGCCATAGTATAAGAATATCAGTATTACTACTGAAGATGCTACTTACGATTTTCTATAATTCATATTTTATCTATATCAGTACAGGGGTACCTAGTACCTACAATATTCGTACATTGTATATAATTTGTGTGTGTGTAAATAAATATAAATTTAGTTTTAGTTTAGGATAGAATAATTTTAATATTTAGGTAGATTAGTTTAATTATTGGCCTTTTTTTATCGTGCGCAAAATCCTCGTGGATACCACCCCCACGGAGCCGGAAGGGGAGGTTATGTCGGAATGTTTGCAGGGGAGGTATTCGAGGGGATTTCCGCACGAAAAAAAGAAGGTACAGTGTAAATTTATATAAATACTTCATAAAAACTAGCACCACGACCCAAAGTCGGCGTGCCCACAGTCGGACTCGAAGCGACTAAAAAGTCGGTTCGAGTCCGACATAACCTCCCCTTCCGGCTCCGGTAGGGGGGTATCCGAGGGGATTCCCGCACGAAAAAAGTTGTTAATCTCGTTAACTTTAGGTATTTAACTGCCCTGTCGACGACGAACGGTGCGATTATATAAAGTAACCGTTAGCATCAATTCAAACAAATGTTTGTAAAATTACAAGCCTTATTATTATTATAATGTCAGTTTTTTTTCGCCCAAGCAACTAAACACATAGAACAAACAGTTCTCAAACTCATACAGTTTTTTTAATTTCGTATTTATTTCTTACTTAATATAATCATATAACTAAATAAAGTTAAAAAAACTGCATTTAATTTTCTAAGTCAAATCAAGTTTTCCTACTGCATATTTCTATACTGTGACGCTGGCGGGGTCATAGCCGAGTTCACCGTTACTGCGTTCGCGCGTAATATTTTACGAGCGGCCGGGATCGCTATAAATGCCTACTTTTGCAGGAAAACAGGGCCTTAATTCCTATTATAGTCATAACTCGTCTTTTTATAATGTCAAATGTATGATAGTAAAGAAGTAAGTAGTCTGGCTGTGTTTTAAATCATTAATATATTTTTTGTTCCGAATAGCCGATCTAGTAAGTACTTGGTACCTATTTACATAGATCACATGTGTATAAGCAACTATTGGAGTTGCGAGTGTAAAGTCGGCCTCAAAAATACAGAAATCGTTTTATATCGTGAGACATAAATCCAGTTCGACGAAAGCGAAGATTAGAAACCTAGCTGGTGAAGCCAAAACTCGATATTGGGTGAATAATCGTCGGTACTACCGGTGCGGTGGCCGGTCGGATGTGCCAGATTTATACCCTGGCATACCCGGGTGTACCGGGCTGTGACTGGCGCGTGTACCAATTTATACCCCGCTAGGTACGCGTAGTATCCGAACTGTCGTCGAGTCTGTGCTCTTCATAAAGTACCCGATATGTCCGCTTGCCTTGAGGGCTGCGATTTATGGCGTGGAAACGTCATCGGACCCCGTGTTTAGTTATAAATCATATGTGTTTGCTTAGTGCACGAGACGTCTAAATTTCTCGGATGCTCGCTCCGCTTGCCTGTGTGTTCCAGCTCTAAGATTTTAGAATTAATTTGCTTGCTGATATAGGCCTGTCTAGAATGTATAGCAATAAAGCTCTCGTTATATGACTCACATGGGACATAAAACTATTAAATTAAAATATTAATACGTAAACTGAACTGACAGCCTGTATAGTCTATAGACTCTACTAAACGTTAGTTAACATTAAGTACCGTCACTAGGGTCATTCTATTATTGAACTGGTTAGAGTCAGTTAGATAATGGAGTCTCATTTGATATTATGACGTTTTAAGTCAAGCAATGTCTTTGATTTATACGTGAAACCCAGTTTAGTTTGCACTGAACACTGATAAATTGTTCTTCTTTGGTAAGTAACGTAGGTGAACATATCTGATGAAACCAATATATCAAGTCTTCGAAAGTTTCATATATTCAACAATTTGTGCAACAATATCAATTGAACAAAACTATATCCGTTACGACGACAGGTAAGTCGAAAAAAAAAATTGAGACTTGTTCCATTTTTGAAAATGTACTACAAAAGACTTCAAAAAAGTTCTTTAAAATTGGGTCAATCACAAGATTTACAACTGCATTGTCACCTGAATTGTTTATGCAATCAACAATACGACAGTAGGCAGGTATTTGTGTGAATTATAATTTGCATAGAGTTTAGCTTTCACTTTCTTTATTGTTAGGATTACAATAAAAGCCTTTGTTTTTTTTTTATGTTTGCGCCTTCATTCAAGAGCGTAGATAATAGTCTGTATGCAAATAAATACAAGTTTGTAAAGGCGTAATAAAAAAAAACTTAATCTTAATTTTTTTTTATGAAATGATAACTTTTCTCATATAATAAGTTATGGACACAATAGCTACTTAAAGAAAATAGATGCCTGTTGTTTGCGTAGATGTTTCAGATAGATATCACAGTAACAAGAAGCAAATTATATATATTAATTTAAATGAGTTGTTTATTCACACTTTAACCGTATATTAAACTGTCGTGTAGGTTTTAAATATTCATTACAATAAATCACTTATGCAGATCGAATTTTCATAAGGCATCATTTCAATGAACGTTCACAAGTATGATATTTCGACTCTAACGCCATCTATACATTTACCCCCGCAACAGTTTGCAACGATGAAAACCAACCCTCTTGCTACAAACAAGAACCTTTTAACAACCCCCCTAGCGACGCAGGAACGAAACAAATGGTTCGAGTTTTGGTCAAACATACCCCGCTACAGTAACGCCATCTCTGGGATGGCGCGAGAACTTTTGTTAAAGCTCGTAGTTCCAGCAAAATCCGTCGTGGCAGCACCATCGCTTGAGCTTTTGAATGAAAGCGTTCAATTCAAGAAAATGATACTTTATAGCAATAAAAATAAGGTTGTTTTTCGTTTACTATTAAAATCGACCGGTGAGTATAGTATGCAAATTAACGCACCATTACATGGTAATTTATTTGAAACGAATGACCACTTTGTGGCGTAGTGCATCCAACGTCGAACACTAAACGTTTATATGGGGACCCTGACCTTATATTGCGTCAATTTATAGCTCTAAAGCGGCTAAAGCCGTTATACGGTGTTTTGCGTAACAGCTGTTGTGTCTCGCGTGATGCCTTAGCATAGTGACCCTGTTTTGCATAGGACTTTCACCTGTTTCTTCAGCTGTTTGGAAAGTTAACTAACTAGTAATGAGTTTGTTGGCCTAATAGCATTTCATAGTATCTATGAAAAACCGGTTTTCCAAGAATTTTATCCGAAGCCATGGAAAGTTTATTGTGAGTGGCCCTTAGATGTTGCTCTGATGTTCTGTTTTTTACTCCTTCCGAGTGCCAATCCTGATTATATCCTAATGTATCTACTTTGGGGCCCTAGGTTTTGTTTTACTCATTATAAGTTTTAGGTTGTTATTGACTCATATCATAAGGAAGCGAATGCTCCTATACTTCTGTGGGTATCTATTTTTCAATAATAGGTATGTTAGGACATATGCTATAGAGCTAAACCTAGTTTACAATATGGGTTCTACAATGCTAACAAAGTGCCCTATTTCGAAATACATCGGCAAAAAGAAGAACTCAAGTTGGAAGAGCATTCTCCCTGTAAGGGATAGGTCGTGGGTTCGAGTTCCACTTGAGTTCTTCTTTTTCCCGATGTATTTCGAATTTAAAAGTTAGCATAAAAAATGCTAGAAAAATTTCATTCAAATTGCCTTAAGTTATTTTTTTGTATATTTAAATCTGGGTGTTTCAACCAATTTTTAATTTTGCCTGTATTAATTACCAATTAACGCATACAAATACCTATTTAATAGTAGTAATCAGTAGGTACTTCTACCGAATATTAAATAATAAATTAATTACAATAACCATGAAAGCTCTACGACTACCATCCACCACTCTACAGAGGTCGTCAAAGTCTTTGATTTGAACTTTATTCACGGAAAAGCACTTTTCAAAACTCTTTTCAGTAGATAGGTACAGTCAGCATCAGAACGACGATGATGAACAAAGTGCTCAAAATGATCTTAATTTCCTGTTTTTCCACTCTTCCTGTTGGCAGATTGTTATGATATTTAGCACACATAATACAATTTAAATAAATACAACAGTTTGCCAATCGAATAAATAGGGAAAAAGAATCTTCTCGGGCGGGACTCGAACACGCGGTCTTTCCCTTACAGGGGGAATGCCTGACCAATTCGGCTACCGAGACACGCCCGATATGATTCAAATTTCCCATCTTATACGTCTTTAAGGCTATTTATTCGATTTGTATAGTTAGCATACTTAATGCTGTAAAAATTCCTTCAAAAAAAGTTTAATTTGCTCTTGAGACCCCTTAGTTTAAGATCATTTTGAGACTTTGTGGTTAAGATATTTCTGACACTGACTGTACTTATGTAATATCGGTCTTCAGGATTAAGAAGTAGTCTTATCAGAGACTTCGAATGAAGACGTTGCTTCGTATTTATGACTTGGAACAATGTTTATAAGTGAAGTGATTTACGACTACAGAGGCATCGCGAATACGCGCTACAGTTTCAACGAAAAAAGACGTTATCTCAATTTTATAAACGCATGGGTATATTGGTTATTGAAGTCTGTCCTTATAAGGAAAGATGATTTATAGTATTTGTATAATGAGTAGTAAAAATAGTGAAACACATGCAAATTTATTAAAGGCGTGGTGGTAGTGAACGCGACTGCCACGCAGGAGGCGCGGGTTCGATTCCCGCTCAGTGCAATTATTTGTATGTATGAATATGGCTATTTGCATTGACCTGGGTGTTTCTATGTAGGTATATTATGTATGTATTTACAAAAAAAAATTATTTAAGTATGTTTATCCGCATTCTAGATTCCATAACACAAGCTAGTTAAGCTATGCTTACCATGAGTCTAGATAGCGTTGTGTAGAATGTTGGGAAATATTTATTATTTATTTATTAGTGAAGCGGAGACGAGCGGAGCGGAGATAAAATCATTGGCTTCCGGAGTGCAGACCGAAGTGAAAATTCGACCAATTATGAATGGTGTCAGATGTGAATTATTAGGTACTATTGCGCAAGAGGTGTCGGTAACGGTTTCGAGATTTCAAAGGTTTTTTTCTTTCTTAAAAAATGTTCTACGAGAAATGTCCAATGTCCAATCGATCATTCATCATCATTCGGTTTGATCATTGCAACAGAGGCTTTCACCACTGAACCCGGAATCCGCTTCCTTTATAATAATTTAATAATAAATATTACACAACATTCTACACGACGCTACAGACGACGCTATCTAGACCCATGGTAAGCTTAACTAGCTTGTGTTATGGAATCTAGAATGCGGAGGATAAACATACTTAGATACTTTTTTTTGTGAATATATACATACTAGCTTTTGCCCGCGGCTTCGCTCGCCTGGATGTCGGTTATCGCGACAAAAAAATGCTCAAAAGACTTACCTAGGTGTACGAAGTTTCATGGTTCTAACTTTGAAAATGACGAACTTTCCATACAAAAGTTTATTAATTATTTTACCCTCTTAGTAGTAAAATTTTGAAAAAAGCTGATACACGTGTTCATTTATTTCTTAAAAGGCACAAGTTTATGAAATTTAGTGCATATAGCTCTGAATATGACGGACTTTCATACAGACTTCCATCCCTTATTTTACCCCTTTAGTAGCAGAATTTCCTAAAACCTGCATGCCAAATTTCAGCCCGATCCGTCCAGAGGTTGAGCTGTGCGTTGATAGATCACTATGTCAGTCAGTCAGTCACCTCAGAGTTATATTTATATATATATATTTAGATTATTATACATAGAATCACCCAGACCAATCCAAATAGCCATATTCATGCATACAAATATTTGTAGGTACTGAGCGGGGATCGAACCCGCGCCTCCTACGTAGCAGTCGACAGTCGAGTTCACTACCGCCCAGCATAGAGGCTGTCTTGCTTACTTGTACTGCATATTTATATTTCTGACCCGAACTTATACCTGAAGGAACTTTTAGCGTCTTTGTTTTTATGTTTTAGTACCTACTTATAAAAGTTAGCTATGCATTGGGTCTATAATGACGTTAACGTAATGGGTAAGTTATTGCACCTACCTATCCTCTCCGCTCCGCTCTTGTACCACTCAACGGAAACGCAGTCTTATTTGTGGAATTAAAAAAAAAAGTAATTATTTATTTCTATAAGATCATAGAACTTACGTTTTGAAGTTTGTTAGAAAAAAACTGATTTGGTTCGATAGTTAATTAACCTACTAAAGTTAATGAACAATGATCACCATGTAGCAATTCTACTTGTAGAACAATACCTATTAAAAATCAACTTTTAAAATATAGCCATACCCAACAGCAACAGTTTGTCAGATGAATATTAAAACTTCACATTATTCGACACGACAGTAATTGAAAAGATAACATCGAATACATTATCCAATTATACCATCGAAAAGTTGTAATGACTATAAGACTTGACAGCTCATTACTATTTAAAAAATAATTATCGTAAGTCATAATTCGTGCGGAACGAGAAAATGTTCCGATTAAACGCACATTCGGAACATTACTCGGCCGGAGTGTTAAACCAGAAAGGACAGTTTGAAATGAAATAAACACAAGTACGAATGAACTTTTTATAAACGATGTCACTTGACTACGTGTTCAACGTGTTGGCTCGACGGCTACTTAAATTGGACAGCTCGGCCGATATGAACCGCGGCCTGTCAGAACTTCTTGCTAATGATCACACGAAATCATTAAACACGATAATAACTTCAAGCACGGTTAAGAAAAAAAAAGCAAAAGCACGTCAACCAATTTTTTTATTCTGAATAATTACAGCAACAAATAATTAATCATTTTAGGTCGCCATTCCTCAATAAAGACTTAATTTTACACCGCTACCGACGCTCATAAGAATAAAACAGAAAACATTACAAATTGCCTGTTAATAATACATTTAGAGGCGATACTAAATCTTTACTTAATTAGGCACTATTACACAGCTGAAAGCTATAATTGAACAATGTATCTTTTAGTCAAGTTTTTAGATAGATCTGTAACAGCATCAAACGAGCGCGAACAAAGAGCGAAGACTATGGCAAAGAAAAGGAACAATAGTGGTGTGAATGTTACACTCGGATATTACAATAATGGTATCGATTATAATTTGCGTGCGATGCGGTCCGAGATACGGGCGGGAGGCGACACGTAAGCGACAGGTATTCGCAATCGGCGTCGCGATCGAGTCTTGCGCACCGCACCGCACAATGCTATCGTGGCGCTACGATCGGGACATGCCCTCTCGCGCCATTACGATTGGTGCTTTCAACGTATACGCACCTATTTTCCGGTGGTATGATTAGCTGTTCATGAGAAGGCGCTGAATAGAACAGCCTGGTGATCCTAGACAAAGAGTGGATCGTTTTTCTGAACATTATCCAATGTCATAGGTACTTCGGACATGAGAATCGTCCGATTGTTGATTCTCAATTGAGATTGCGATCACTAACATTAGAAAAATTGTGTTTGTGCAATTTAAAAAAATGTTTGGTTCCTGTAATTGCATACCTAACTCAATTCTATGCAAACAGTGCCACGGGTAACGGCTAGTAGTCAATGAATGTTGTGTTGTAAAGAATGACGACTATCACTTTTTAGTGCCACCAATGAAAGAAGGTTGTAAATAACTCGTAATCGTCATTCTCGAATTCCATCAGACGTCTATCAAGCATTTTTAGTTGCACGTTCGATCTTAATAGGTTGACTATAAAACGGACTTTATGACAACACCATAAAAAGAGAAAAGAAAACGTATAAAATATTTTATTTTATTGTCGCAGTAAAATAAGCCCACACAGAAAATTCATGCAAAATAAATTCAATTCAATTCCAATCAAATTCCTTTGCAAGAGCGCTTAAGTAGAATATTCCCATGCCTCATTTCTGTTTAACATACGTAATTCAAATCCCATAAAACGAAGTTTGCCATAGTGACGCAAGTCATAAACGGAAGCGGATATGTTGTGTGCATTACGGTCCTTAGTAATAAAAGTGTAATCTGACATCTTATTTAAATATTTTATCTGTTGATCTGTTTGTAATCTGTTTGACTGTCATAGAAAAATCATAACAAACGTATATAATTTGTTTATAGGTACATATTTGGTTGGTAAATAAATTGTAGAGAGGTACGATACGAGAGCATCACTGTTTCTTTTTGAATGAGCATAATAATAATGCCTATCGCAGAAAGTCTACTTAATAACTACTAAACCGATAAATGATGACAACGCCGTTCGTAACAAATATTAATTATTTTTATGGTTGACTTTATGGCGGGCATAATATCGGTTTCTTAAATTTAAATGGTACTTATAAACATTTAATACATCAATAAGTGCAGAACAGTTTCTACTTGGGTGGAACAATAACTCGAGGTTGGTGGCTAGTATTTAAATATAAATAAAAATTTAATACATTTCAACTAAATAGATTTTTAGTAAGTAAATAAAAATCGCGTTATTGCTCGCCTCAGACCCGGTACAGCGCGGCAGCGGAAGGCGAAACTATTGCCAGCGGAGCTTTAAGAAGGCAGGAACGAGTAATAAACACGGGCGTGTCAATAAAAGTCAGGGTCCCACCATACATATGTCCACTGGCCGCAAGCAGGTGTACCGTAGGATATGGTAATAGGGTTACTACTTAGCAAATTTGCAATAAAATTTTGAATTAATGTTATTTATTGCAAAATAATAAAATGATAAATGAAAAGTTATTGCGTTGGTTTTGGAAATCATATTTTTCTTCCCCCAATTCATACCCTTCAAATAACTACGTCATATCAGAGAGAAGCTTGTAGAGTAGGCAATTATAATAAAGAATGCAACGGCTAGTTACTCACTTTCAGATTGAGCCACTAGGTATAGACAGAAGCAGGCCCATGACGGCAGCTTGACGTGACGGACTCACGCACGTCCCCCCACTCCTATGAAGCGGGATGATACCCGAAAACCCCCCATAGACGCGGGATAGCACCCAAACCACCCCCTAGACGAGGCCGCATTGAAGCCGTGGGTCTGTTGGGAGCCCTGGGACATCCTCCCGAGGGGGTTTTAGTCGGTAGGAGTCCGGCATAACATCCATGAAGGATTTCTCCCAGACCAGTATGTATAGGTCACGGAGGAAAGAATATTTTCCTCCTTCATGGTATAGGTACACTCAGTTGAATATCCAGTGCTTATTGTATGACCGTAGTGCGTTAGTTTACACCATGAGGGAGAATTAAGAGAACCTTGGATGATTGTGATGTCTTCAGTGGCGGTAAAAATCCGCTTTCATAGAGGCTTAATCCAGATACCGATAGCGAATAGCAATTTGTTCGATTTGTATAGTTATCGTCAAATATATGTTAAGTATAGTTTCATTCAAGTATTTTTTTCTTTTTTATATATTGGACACGTCAATTTGACTTCACCTCGCCTGATGTTAAGCTAAAGGCAAAGTCTCGGAAAGAGGGTCACCACCGGAAACATGTACAGTAAGCTTCAGAGAAAAGGAACCCCCCTTGGTAATGGTTTTATTCTCAAGGGGGGTTCCTTTTCTCTGAAGCTTACTGTACCATGTTAACAGTACATTGTTGTTTTTAGGCATTACTAGTCTTTTCAGATAAAAAGTAAGTAAGTGACAGCTTTATTTTTTCTATCGTCCCGAAATAAATATTTTATTTAACAAAACCGTAATAAACTAAATAATAAAATGATACTTCTGATGTGGTTATTAATTGTAATTCTTCCATAAAAACTAAAATAAAAATCGTATCGTAAACAATAATCTGAGGGATTACAAATATTTCCTCGCTACCTCACTTAAAGCCTCCTCTGGATGTTAAATTTTACGAGTACCAGAAGCAAAAGTGCTCCTAAATAAAAAAAGTTATAGCGATAACCCTACTGGATCGTAAACACGTACTATGCAAATACACCGCTCGTAGACGGATGCTGTCATCATTTTTATACCAGAATATTGAAACACCGGCTATTTTCCATAAAACATCTTTGAAGTTATTTAGTCACAACCAAGAAAACAGTATTCTAATAAAATATATAATTTATAGCTCTTTAGTTACGGATGATTAAGACTTGACCCACCAAAGTGGGTGTGCCTGTTGTCAGTATAATCACATCGCTGTGAATTAATTTGCATGCTCGCTCACACATGGCCCGCGAAATATCGCGCCATACACAACGCGATATCTGGTCCTGTCAATCGTACTGGGAACAACGTGTTTTCTTTACAATAATTGAACAAACTAACGCCAGTCAAACGCATCCGGTCTTACAAATCGTGTTAGAGACAACTGGCTTGTGTAGCAAACGTCAATCTAACACGAAGCTTGCAACGAGGTGTTTAATGATGCAATAATTTGCATAGGGGCCCGTTGCTGAGAAAAGCGACCTATTCTCACGTCTGTCTTCGGCTATAAAGTTTCCTTATAAAGTATGAACTCTTGTTATGTGAACTTTTGTGCTAAATATCTAGAAATGGCGCGTTCTTGATCTACGATCGTCATTGTTGCAAATCTTAATCGTTAGCCGTCAACTGTCAACTTACCATTTAACGCTCCTTAACTGTTAATGTGTAGTTAAACAGCAGAAGTGTTTACCTGAAAAAAGGAAAGAAAAAGCTTTATTATACAAAAAATGACAGTCGTTAACGTCAGCTGTAAACGAAAACATTAAAACGCACACGTATAACTTGAGAAGTGAAGGGAATCAATTAAGTTATAGGTCGGGTTCGTAAAATCGGATGCCTTATTCAGTCGGTCGGGAGTCCCGCGCACGGGCCGGTCTGCTAAACCCTCGGCGCACAATCTGACATTTATGAGTGCCATAAAAACGCTCAAGTAGTGACTTTTACTACTTGTTTAGTGAACATAAATGTCTTTGCCTTACCCGCGCTCAACGTCGTCCGTATTTAAAAGCGCACAGTTTTGCTCATTTTTCCTCTTTTTATTTACTGTTACTGTACTGTTATGCAACTGTATAATGCTTTGGTTACTTTTCAGCAACAATTTATTGATGTTGTCTTTTGTCTTTATTTTAGTGTCGCGAGAACATGGTTTGTTTTAGTTTTATTTGCCTATATTTG
Organism: Eilema sororculum; assembly: GCA_914829495.1. Lineage (NCBI taxonomy): Eukaryota > Metazoa > Arthropoda > Insecta > Lepidoptera > Erebidae > Eilema > Eilema sororculum. The sequence continues at coordinate 15,716,303 of OU618545.1, read as the reverse complement.
GGCTTGTTTGTCATGGTTAAACATCGATTAAATCTAACGAGAAATCGCACAATATTTAACTTTTTTAGGTATGTTTTATCTCACTGATACTCTTTTCTTCCTCGTGCTCTTTTTATCCTTACCAATTACAAGATGAGATTAGCCATTCGGGCAGTGTTAACACCTTTTTGGAACCTGTCCCAAAGTCAACTTTACTTATCCTTTTAACCATTTTTGACTCATTGATTACTACAGAAGTGACTGCTGTTAGAGCCCTCCATCCCAATAGAACAACACTAAAAATACCTACACCCAAGCAAAGAAAAAACAGTAAGTACCACCTTCAAATCCCTTAATCGTTATGCTTTCACTGTAGCAGAGCTTTGTAATAGTTTGACGAAAGTCGTAAATCAAGTCGATCTTTTAAAGTCACGTTTGGAATACGATTATGCGTTGTTGATTGATATCTCGGTGTGTTAACATCAGCGGTACAACTAATTAGACAAGTACATTTGTTATGCAGGCAGCGTGGGGTCTCGTCCATGGTGTGACAGATTGAAATTATGATATAGAAGCTGTTAGTTTCGTTATAAATTTTCTTTTAGGTAAATGATACAGAGATAAAGTAAGGAGTATGTTGTGTACGGCCCATTATTGACCAAGACCATTGTTAGCCAATCTGCGCATAATACATGATGTAGCATAGAGTTCATCTCGGGTAAGTATCTTTTTCATAGTTTCTGATAGGCAAATAACAAATGCTAGAAATGAACTTTTGGTGCCAGGCAAAAACCGTACATGCAAGCCAAGACCTGCCGATTGACAGCTGCCTGTGAGGATTATCTTTCGAAGTTAAGATGTCAGACGGCAGACGCATCCATAAAAGCCGTATAAGTCCAACTAAAAGAAGGAGAAGGATTAAACAGAACCTCTGAATTCTAGGTAAATGTTTCGATAACTATAATGATGATGAAAGAAAAAATCAAAGGAAGGAATCCTTGAAAAGAAGGTATTAGTTAATTACCCTCTTTTTTATATCCACATAAAAAGAATAAACCTGTTGCTGTGTACTAAGTCTTTTGGGATAAAAAGCAAGACAATTTTGGGGTTATACTGACTGGGAAAGACAACAAAAAGGCTCTACCTTCTTGCCTTACTGGAAACTAGAGGATTGAACTGCTCAGAATTTAAAAGTAAGCTTTAGACCTGAGGGCCATTCATGGAACTCGTACCAGCTGTTCCAGAAACAGAAGAATTAGCATATTGGGTCTTCGGACAACCAAAATAAACACCTTTCTAAACGCGCATCCTTCACATCGCATCAAAAACATCCTTAATAACTAATACTAGAATTGTGTCATAACTTTTTTTAGATCAACGTGTCGCTTTCTTAGCCATCAGCGTTCATCAACGTGTGGCCGATAGGTATTCCACAATCGTCCGTGAGCGCCGTTTGGCAAGTATCGACGGTTTTGCATAGGCCACCCACTTTGCCTACATACCTCTGGGTTTATGGTTTGCTTCAGAAGAATAATAATGTTGCACCTAGACGAAGGCCGGCACCTAGATAAGGCGCGTCTTGATTGCTTTGTGCCCTTACGTGTTTGTTTGGGTGATTGAGGTCTGGGATACTTATTTGATATTGTTATGTATAAATATGTGGTGAGTAATGTTAATTTTTAATTAATAATGTACTATACTGAATTGATTTGAACTGCTATCTTAGAGTGCGATCGCACGAATTTGGGTTCGATTAACATTCGGGTGATGAACCACCCCTTATGTGATATCGACTTCATTCAAAGAATTCAGCCTTTCGTTTGATTTGTAAGTGCATCGTAGGCGGTAGCACTTGAGTGCCATTGACGGTATTAAAAGCGTTCACAGGATATAACTTCAAGATTTGTGCCATGGCATAACAACTTTAGTAGTGGGTACAACAAGAAAATAAACAAAAATTGAAAAGTGCCAAGTCGTGGACGTCCGCGAGTTTGATGGCCGCGAGTTGATGAATGACCCAACATATTCAGCAAAAATAAATCGATAAAAGAATCAGCTTGGATAAAAAGTACGTACTCATAATCTTTAAGTATAATCGCAGACTAGATTAAGCTACCCCATATCTGAAATACCCACTTCGAAATCAATGATAACGTATTAACTAGGTATACTGGATAATATTATAAACCAAGAATATGGCAAATGAACAGAGAGTCCTATTGCAGGAAAATATTCACTTTTGAAAGGCTTGATCTTAAAAGCCCTTATTAAAGAGAGAACCATTTAGGGAAACCACGGTGAGGTGATATCACAAATTGCATATTTATTTATTTCCAAATCGCAATTTATACTACCACTTTTAATGTATAACATAGGCTTACAGATAGTAATACTGTCATTTAAGTATCTGTAAGAACAACTTTATTGTATTTACAAATTTTTAAAACCCTGAGCCTCACCCGGTGTAACTTTGTCACGCCATTTTCATTTAAATATTCTTTAGAAGAGTACTAGACCCTGCTTCGAGTTTGACAAGCGACTCAGTTGTGGCTCTAATGCAGAACTAAGTAAGTACGTATAAAATAGTTTGTAGTTACTTAACTAGCTACACTTTTTTTGACAGTTGTATGATTAGTTTAGCACTAGCCTGTTGACCTATTGCTACATTCAAAAAGTCGTCAGCTACACATGGCGAACTAACGGGATAATCTAGCCTTAACTTATCAAATATTGCTTAATCAATATCAATGTCATGATGTCAACAATTCCTAAACCGTGACTTATTGTTATTCCCGACGGGCCTTATTGTATATCGCACCAAAAGAAAGTCCTTCTGCATACCATCGTAATATATTCGTCCGTCAACGATACCTTGTTTTCGCTTCAAATTAGACAATTAGGAGTCGAGTTGTGACGCTGGATCTATTCAATTAAAGCTTAGTACGCACCGGTCACCTACCGCCGCGATTTTTAACCGTATGTATGCGACGTGCGATTCGCGAGTAGATACATTTCGCATATCAATGTGGTCGACGTATTGATGAAAAAACGCAGGGGCACGCGTGTCAAACACGAATTATGCGTATGGTGCGCGATTTTGAAATGATTGTTGTGTTACGTGAGGTACAAACATGCCATTCTATATGTATCGATTCTAAATTGAGATTTATTGCGTATTTTAGATGAACGAAAGCAGTCCGGAGAATAATTTAGATATGTTCCCTACTATTCTCGTAGGAGGTGGCATCGCAGTATCTAGGCTTTAAATAACGGCCTACGTGACTCAACACACGTGCACACCGGTGACAGATATAAATTGTCATGAAAACATTGCGAACTTTTATTTGCATAGAAATTTAAATCGGTGGTATCCGGAAGGACTGCCAATTTTATGGATAGTTCTAGAATGCCGCTTATGCGGCTTGCATGAAGTCTGTGCTTTTTAGAAAACTATAAACAGTACAGACTTTGTAGAGCTAATCTCTATCGAAAAGTAAATATTTCTTAGCTCTTGAAAAAATCCTGATGGCTTGATTCACTCCCGTGATGAGGTACCTATCGGAATATGGTGAAATTATGTGTGATACTGATTACCTTCTTACTACTTTGGGGATCGTGTATCTCGAGTGGAATTTAAACTAACGGTTCTGGAATCGTAATGACGTTGATGAATGAATGTTTTTTGTTTGTGTTGCGCTACCGAGCAGTTATTTAGATTTTAATGGGCCTTTATCAACTTATTGCTATCATTTCCGCAAGGTTATAGAGAAAATTTGCCTGCGCGAATCGGAAACACGTCAAATAGTAGTGTATAAATAAATAAGGTAAACTTTGCCTCATGCAGGTAAGGGGTATCCAACAGACCCAGTTCTAAAAAAAATCTAAATCTCATTGTACAACAGAACACAGTACAAGTTGAGAGACATCAATGTTAACAAATAGAATGTGTCAAATCCTATCAATAACACACACTGTGTGTAAGGTGTCTCGTTTATGAGGCGTGCTACCTAATGACCGGTAGTGTCGCGCCGTCAAGCGTGGACGCATACGATTGAGGAACAACATTAAACTGCGTCCATATTTACAATGTTAGCATAATTAAGTCAGAAATATTTATTGGTTACACTCCAATACCTTAGCGGTGAAGGGTTAAGTGGTAGGCCAGGCCTTAGATAGGGCAGAACGCCACAACATAACAAGTGCAATTTTCAATGTCATTACCAAGCTGTTAATTGAAAAATTATACAATGTATTCGTTATAACTGCTGCTATTATGGTTTTTGTATTTTTCTGAATCATTTCTAGCAAGAAATATAATGATAGGATAAAGAAAAGTTACAATTAATTAATAGCGTGTCAAATACAATAAAGCATCACATTAATTGACGGATTATGGACGCTTGATGCTTGGTGAGTATATGGAATGGAATGGTAGCTATATGGAAGTTCTAGCCATTGATAAAAACTTAAGAAAACCATTAGACAGCGCAATTATCGCGCATTAGCGATACGATAATCGTGGGACATTGCCATTTCGATACAAATATTTTGTATGGAAATGTCCTTTTGTAACCAAAAAACTAAGGCCTGCCAAATTGATTTGAACGCCTGACTAAGCATAAAAACTTGTTTGTAAGTTGAACAACAACAGTGAATTCCACTTAACAAATACATATATAGTATACAGTAATTTGTCAGATACTGTTATCAGTATCAACCAGGCGCCTGGCCAGTTAACTGTCGGCCACTATTTATCTTACAACTACTCGGAGATACTTACGTGTGTGTCTAGACATACGCTAATTGTATGGTGATAGATCAGCCTACATTTGCACGTTGTTAACCGCAATACGATTTACATAGGTATTTTTTATCCTTTCAATTCCTCGGACGAGAATAGGACATTTACCCTATTAACTATGTGGGTAATGGTTGTTGACTGCTAATGCAAATTATAAACGTAATGCAGAAATAAAATAGCATTATTTAAGTAGAAGTTGAAAGCCAGTTGCGTGGGCTTTTAAGCTGTCTTATTTTATTTTTCTAGTTTGTTCATTTGACAAAGAAATTTTACATTTCTTTGTCAATTTGCTATCAAGTAGATTTGTCAAATCAAAACCTATCTACACTTTCTTATCGTTATTAAATCTTCAGAATCATTTGAGGTTATTGCGTTTTCAACTACTTAGATTTTTGAAATTTTCAATTTTGAAAGCTGATACCAATTTTAACGTTTCGAAAACATAATTTATTACATCGAGCACCTTTCTGTAGTCATGTCTAAACTACTAATCAGTATAAATAAATAGGTGTCTACAGGTTAGCGATGACAACCACTAGCTTTTGTTGTACATTTCTGTCTATAGGTACACCTGCGAAATGTTCACAACTCTTGATATCGTATATCAACGCTATTGGCATATAAACAAACAAAATATAAATCAATCCATCAAACGTCAGTGTGCACACCCCCTCAGCCGCGGTCGATTGGCCACGACTGATTCCGACCATCCACACTGATGCCGAACAAATCCGACTATGATTTAAATGTTAATCGGCGAGTGTCGAAATTATTAATTACCGTGTATCGCGGGTACGTTACGCATGCAGATTGCTATGCTAACGAATGATAAACTATGCATGTGCAGGCGCAGGGTTAGCTTTATGCTGCGTTTGGTAGATGCTGCTGAATTAAGCGTTGAAGTTTATTGGAAGTCCAGTCATTTCGAAGTTTAAGTATTTGGTAGTATCGTATCAATGGGTTTTGTTGTATAAGAAGAAAAAAGGAAATGTCATATCGGTAGAAGAACTGTTTTCATGTTGAACACATAGGTACTTTAGTAAATTCATAAATTCCTATTCATAAAGACAAAAGCAACAACTAGATGCTAGGGTGTTCCCTAGATCGTAAGATTAATAGGAAGTAAAACGAATAAAAGTCAATGCATTTTCATTCATTTCCAGGGAAGCATCTATTTATTGGTATATACAACAGTATTGGAATTGTGGTGAGCATTTTGTCTAAAGGGGGTTCGATTCCCTCTCAGTGTGTATGCCTAATGTGTAGTTGTGTTGGTCTGGGTGTTTCTAAGTATGAATTAATTTGATCCTTATTTTAGAACCCGTATGGTAAGTGTTATGTTAAGTTTGGATCTAGATGGCACTAACCCACTTACGTTTAGTCGCTAATATGTGCTTAAAAGGCGCAACAACTATATTATATGTACATATATATATTGGTAGACACAACAATTTTATTGATCCCCAGTTATATCTTGATGAAATAAACATAGACAGTGCAACATACACTAATAAAAAATATAATTTATTAGTCTTTTTTGACGTCTGCTTTATACCTTACTATGAATATTCATTGTTATGTATCTTTAAATAATAGATTACTGTAATTACATGAATAGGTTAAGTTGGACAAGTTCGATAATGTGCTAAAAGCCTCAGGCTAGAATATTAAGTAAGTCTAGCTAACCCTTATAAAACTACTGTTGCGACTTGTGTCGCTAGAAAAAACTTCATTAATTACTTGAAAGCAGTAATTTGTTAATAAGTACGTTTGAGTTAAGCTACCGGTTAGTGAAGGTTTACGAACATTATTTACCTACTTCTGCAACGATACATGGATGACATTTTGCCTATGACGATTACTAAGAAGGTACCTAATAAGTGGGGTCGAGAAAAACAAACAGGAGACTGATGAACGGCATCCACTCTTCCAACACCCAATCCCCGGCTTAGAAGTAGAAGGAGCTTCCTTCGTTGTACTATTGCTGTTGGCCTGCTACAGGCCAACAGCAATAGTACAACGAAGTGTGTTCGGTGTCAGAAGTGCACACACCCGCTCCAGATAACATTCAGCCTGCATAAAGCCTACCATTCGGACATGAACTAAACTGGACAACCTGAAAGTCCTTAAACAGGTTAAGGTCTCGAGTCGGGGACCTGCTGGATAGAGGATTCTTTTGTCCGCACTTAGCATCTTTTTTTGGGCCATTGTACGTGAAATGCACTAAACCTACTGATTGCCAAACGGGTTTTCTCTCAGGGTTGGGTCGATAGACGGCAGTCGTTCTCACAAAGGCCAAAAAAGCCAAACACAAAGAGATGGGACGCCGCTATTTATAGACAGGCCGGGAGTGGCGCGAAGATGATGATGATAATATTTATGCCTCATACTATTTATGATCTACTGATCCCAACCGATGTGCACAGTTACATGTTCTAAACATCTACTTATATATTACTAGGTCAGCACAGTGCGTTCAAACGGGGCATTAATTTGATTGTCTTGACAAATTGCAGATGAACACAATCTAATCTGGGATTTAATTGGTATTTATTGGCAACGGGATTGGATTGAGGTATTTTAATGAACGCTATTACCATTTGGTCGACGGAACTGATTACAATATATTAATATAATTATTATCATAGATATCACTACATCGATTTATATAGTTTTTGACGAAGGCCACTGCGTTACGCTGACAGGTGACGCAAGGGTTAATAAAAAAGATTTTCACTACTCCACCATACTTGGACTTAAATTTTTATTGTACAATATTTGCTTTGTGGAGGGAATGAGTGGAGCCTGCAGTAATTAAAATGCCCACCTGCTAGCAAAATGCCCGTTTGCATCCGATCTCAGCGCTTATGGTTCACTCTACTTACTCCTCATCTTCCATCTTCCTCGTCTACCTATGCAGCTTTGATGGGAATAACGACCACCTGACCCTCGAATCCCGAGAAGAAAGCCTGTGCCAGAACCTCATTTGTCAGCCTGCTGCTGGAATGCCATTTTATTTAGGTACGTATTCTACCAAAGTTATCTCACAAACTGCATATGGTCACTATTGTTTTTTACACAATTTACAAACATAATCCATCAAGACCAATGCAGTATGCATGAAGTTTCTGCACCATTTGCCGACAGTTCAGGCCAGGCGATGCGTTGCGATACTGGCGATGATATATGCCACAAAACGCCGAAAGCTCGAACTATTCATATACATTGATATTATGAATTTATATAATTTATCACTGTTTAGGTTATACTAGGCATATTTATTAGACACTAATTTCAAAATTCTTCTAAATTGCTCATATTTTTGGTAATTATCTAGTACCTATTCTTGTAAAATCATCGTAGGTACTTTTGTGAACATCTTTTAGGGTATTCTTATAAAATCTAATTTATGCATTAATTACTGTGTGTAAGGTTTTTGATGTGAAACTCTGTTCCCACTTTTGTTATTTTCATTTGTTAGTTCCGTTGTAACTATGTAAACGATTAAGTTTTTTTTTTCAAAGAAATTTGACCATTTTATTTTGCTAATGCCATATTTATTTTCTTTTTATTCGCAAGCTATAGACTCAGACGATGTGTGATTCCCGCAATACCCTTCTATCGACAATCTAGCTCCATCAGCAGATCATCTCGATGATATCAAACAATCGTATGATACAGACTTGCAAAGTTTACAAGCGATACGACAATAAGTAGCTGGTTAAATTCGACTTGATGCTAGAATTGCTTACATACGTACGTAGTGGAAGGTAAGACTAATAAAGCGAGTTAAAAAGCTATTATCGCGGCTTTAACTATTGATCACATCCTTCTGTCAGAATACGAATGCGATGTTTTAATAGTTTTTTTTAAATGTAGGAACTGTGGGGTTACTAAGCTTTTTGTTTTATGGTTTGTTCTTTTAGTACACCTTTCACGTGCGATACAATTATATTATTAATGTGTATCACGTATGCGTGTAGGCGCTATCATTTGTTTAAAAATTATAGATGGTTAGTTGAATAATTTATGAATTATTATGGGTTCGTTATTCGGTTAATTATATAATAAAAATTACAAACAGCTTACACTGAACTTATAAAAATATGAATCGTAATTTGATTGAATTTACATCTGACAGTTATTTGTCATAGATACGACATGGAATGTTTTTAAAACTATAAGTGACATAGGATGAATGTTTATAGTGTAATATTCATCGGGATACTTACCATGTTTACTATTTTCATTGAGTAACCGATTTTTTGACGCTGTTAACGACGCTCAAAACAGCGCCGAAATATCGGTTACTCAACAGTGTTACACTAATAATATTAATGACCATGTCAATCTCAAATCATAAGATAAGTATATGTTATGTGGTATCAAATTTAGCATATAAAACGTCAATTCTTACACCTGCATATTCATGATACATATTTCATGGGTCTATTTCTGTCAACTCTATACATATGAAGCTTATATGAAGAGCTTTAGCATACATTTTTCATGTGAAGACGAGGTATTGAGAGTTTTTCAAAATCTGCTAATGGTAAAGTATATTGTCCTGGGATATATTCGGACATTTAAACTAATGTGTACAGGACTAGCCGTGTTCGATGAAACATTTTCTGTATAGTTTTTTTTATCTTTCAGTACCTATATTCTATGTCACTTTCTTTTCTTTTTCCCCGTTTTATAAACAATTCAATCAAATTTACTTTCATTGCGGCTCGAATGTATGAACTTAAATTGCCTAAGAGCTTTATTTAGTGCAACTCATTACTGAAACAGTTAGCATAACAAACATAACATAAACTCACGCCTGTATTCCCCGAAGGGGTAGGCAGAGGTGCTAGCACCCACATTTCGCCAGTTTATGTTTGAAAGTATGTATGTTGAATGTATGTTGAAAGTGAGGTTGAAAGAAGTATGAAACAGTTAGATCACCTTTATATACATCAGGAGTCATAGTTAACACAGACGATGGGCAGGTTCACTTGTAACGTGTTCATACACCAATAAAAAATTGTAAAATTAAATATCGAATCACCGATACACCTAATCGATACATATGCGCACGAGTATTTTGTTTAAAATTCGAACACCGACGCCGCCCAGTATGGCAAACAAGCGATCATAAAATATTATAGCTCTATTCTATTCGATACGTGATAACTCCTGGATCAAGTGTAGAGTGAATATTAATTGTAGGGCTGTAAGCTACCATGACACCGATATGCTTCCGGGAAGTGTCGATTTGGTGTTTCCCTGGGTTTTCATAAGTCACTACTCTATAGAATGCTTTCGGTTTTTCCTTGCAACTCCAAAACCGATTGTTAACTCTATACTCGTACTTCCTACAAGTATGCCAAGAGCTGTTCGCACCTGCCGTGAATGATAGCAAGCAAGCAATGAGCTTAAATCATTCGGGCGATTGGTTTTCTTCAACATCCTTTTATCAAGTAAAGTTTCACCAAAGTACTGATGTAAAATACGACAATTTATGAATAGGCATTGTATTGCCTCAGTAGTACAGTAGTACCCAGAATAACTGCTGTAAAGCTGTGGTATCAAACGGTATCCTGTAAAAATCATATAACCCAAAAGGAGGAGACGGAAGCAGTGAACCTCTGACTCTAAAGGTGAAAACCTCGGATGTGACCGGCGACTACGTTTTATATTGATAATTGTTTGCAGCCATGACTTGTTTAAAGTTTATGATTTACCGTATACATTTCATAATCATTCATAAACATGACAGGAGGAATGTTAAAAGCATATTTTGCAGTGCCCATTTCAATTTTTCTTTCCGCCACAGACAAACATCAAAACAAGTACCAAACGCTATCAATCGTGTGTAACATTTGTCGTACCGATGTAAGCTATCATGGCGCTGATATCAAGATAGATTGAGCAATAATTCTTTCGACACAGCTCAAAGGCAACTGTGGTGCATGTTTGCGTGCTTTACTTAACGAGTACTGGCAGTACGGTATGGCTAAAAAGATAGAGCTTTTAAATTTAATTTAGTATTTGCTTTGATGCCCGGGAGAATATAAGAGCAATTTTTTTATGTAGGGCCTGATGGTAAGTTGAAGTCAAAGTCTCAGGAAAGAGGGTCACCATTATAAACACGTACCTACTATGTTAACAATGGTGGCTCTCAGGTTGACGGCCTCTTCGGCTGCTTTTCTCCTTGAAGAACCCGGGACTGTAGGAAGAAGGAAACACATGAGCTATCCTCTCTTCTCTTAATAAGAAAGAAAAACAAGGCTGGATCTCACCAGCGAAAATACGTTTAACTAAATTAGGTTTCAACAGTTGAAATGATGTATTTTGAAACTTTAAATGATTGTTTTATTTAATCTACCGTATCCCAGTTAATGACTACCATACTAGCGGACAAATGGGAGCCTCAAATATTTGAAGATAAGAGTAGACGCAGGCTACGAATTGTAGGGAAGCAGTAGGTTCGGGTTCGTTTCTGCTGTGTAAGTATAGCGCGAATTTTTTAAATATTATTTGCAGTTCAAAGTTGCAAGTAGTAATCTTTAACGATACTAATATTTTATGTTCTGAATAGTTAGTCTACATTATTGTACCTATACCTACATAGAAGTCACTGAAAAAATATTCAAAACTTGGTGTAAATTTATGTGTAAGCCATAAAAAAATCTCATTGGGATGTAAGATGTGACAGTTTTATAGATGAAATACTAATTCCTTGCATTAATGCCCTACTTAGGTGGAACATTAAACACTTTAACGCCTCATATTGTGGAAGAATTATTGAAATGTGTCAAGATTTAATATAAAATGGTTGTAAAGATTTTATTTACAAGATTATACAGCAGTAAAATATATCTGCTACCATTACACTGAATTAGAATGTAGCCAAAGGACAACCCGGCAGCTTGCACATGTACAAGTGATTTTTCACGGCTACGGAACCATGTTCAAAGGGCACGCAGTACGGTGTCGCAATCACGATCCTCGATCACGACTGGTCTTTCTACTATCCATTTGTATCTCTCCCACAACCCAAAATAGACATTATATCTTAATAGTTAAAGTCCACCGCGAATGCTCTAGTAAATTGGTTAAATTCGATTAAGAAGTTTGCGATTATCACAGCCGAAACTAAATCTTATTTAAATAGTGCCAAGGTGGTTAGTTGGTGTTTTTATAGGTTTGCTAGGTGGCAAAATGTCTCTAGACCGTGTCGCTACTAGCCTTAAAAGCATTAAGTTTGTTTTAGAGATAATAATCGTTGCGAATGCAAGTGCTTTGTTGTTTCAAAGATAGAGTTGTTGCTGTTGATTTATTTTTGGTCAGCCATTGTTGGACTTAATAAGGGATGGAGATATTCAATTATTATTTGCGTAGCGATATACGCATAGCTTAGTCCGAGCTTATAGTTAGATATATAGTATATTTGTAGGAAATAACTGAGTTTAAATCCGAAGAAATGTAAGCGAAAGGTCGTGAGTTCGAGTCTCACTTGAGCATTTCATTTTTTCCAATGTTTTTCGAACTTTACAGTTAGCATAATAAATGCTATAAAAAAAATTCATTCAAATGAGTTTAAATCATTTGAATAAATGTCCGGTAACCTTAGCGCAGGTCCGTATACCTAATCAGTAAATAACTGAAGCAAAAATACATCCGAAAATAAAGCACCAGCATCAAATAATGCCGGCATTTATTTCCCTTCCCAGTTTTTTAAGGAAAAAATATCAAAACATTCACCTAACCTGGTTTTATTAAAATAATTTCGGAGAAGTGCGTGAGGCGGGTACCGAACTGCCTCCTATCACGCGACCTAACCAACAAACTTATCTTTGCCGTTGACAAAGTGAAAGGTAATTAAACTTTGTAATACATACTGTTCGATGACAACTAGATTTTTATTTTCTGATGTGAAAAAATAAGTTTGTAAGTCGATAGAGACCTAATCAGTGAAACCTGTCCCAAAAAGTTATGGTTCCCTGTATTCATAAACATAGATAGATAAGAATTACTTTTAGGTAACGAAGAAACTAATTAAGTTGGTATTATCTGATGAGTCTCACATACCCATAGTTGCCCAATATATTTCCGTTTCTCTTTGATTTGTACACACGTTTTCAATATTTATTTTGTGTAGTGTGTTAAGTATAGTCTTTACAAATAAATGCCGAAGTTCAATTACTATTTTTCAGTATTTTACTACAATGATTTGAAAATAAGTTATTTATATTTTAAATTTAAAAATCAATCTCTCTTTCAGCTTATATTATGCAAAGAATTTCATTGAAATCAGTTGAGTAGCTTAAGCTACACCTCCAGGGTCTGATTCTAGATTTAGGTATACCTACTATCAAGGCACCTACTCAAACACACAAATTATATCAGAATTGGTTAAGACGTTTATAAGAATGAAGTGTAATTTATGTATAGCTCTATCACGTCTCCTCCTCCAATATGCTTCTTATTAAATGGGGATGTTAATATTATGCCTCAAAGGGTGACAAGCTAAACGTTTATAAGACCTAACAAAATAAGTAGACGAGGCCACCTGCTTTTTGGAATATTCAGTTACGACCAGTTGGGCGTTTAGATCCTTGCTAAGGCTTACCACCCGGCTTTAGCTTTCTATGATAGAACACCATTTGTCTTTAGTTATTACAAGAACACCTGCCATATCTATCTATTAAAATATAACTTATTAACTTTAAAATGGATGTAAATAATAAATGGAATCATTGAATGTAATTTTATAGTGTTGAATCCTTTTTTCGGTGCAATTAATCGCATAGTTGAATACAATTCGGTGATAGTTACTGGTATATTGATCCCAGTCAAGTCACAAAATGTACTCTTCAGTTCGTGTATTTTAGGTATCATTTAAGGATAGATTATAATATGGAACCAATCCCCGCGCAACAGAGCCTTGTTTATCTCGCAACTAGGGGTCAAAATACCTATATTACAGATTACTTAAATAGTTGGAACCTAAATGCTGACAACCCATAAGGTGACTTAGGAATAGTGCTCATCGCCACCTCAGATTTTGCAGTAGAATACTCTAGGTAAAGCTATGTCACAGCGGTCGTCACTTATTGAGAAGTCATTAAGTAAAAGTATGATAATTGAAAAACATCTAACTTAATTACTGTGCACTTTTCAAAAATAAAAGTTTTTCCTAAGCACAATAAAACAATGTGACACTAGCATCCCCATCTTGCGAGTATTTCTCGAGCGGGTGGGGTAGACAAATGACTCGCACCCCTGCTGCCCGAATGAGTTACGGCCGCCAATCGAGCCGCGCCCGACAGCGCGGCCATTTTTAATTTTTAGGGGTGCCCGCGATGCTCACCCTTCAGAATTATTATTAAGTGTGCGTTGTAGTGATAACATGACGATTGTAGGTATGTGAGCTGCTGTAGATATTTTGAATTTTTATCATTAGGAATTAAGAGACCTAGCTGAGTAAGGCTCGAGAATTTATTATAAACAGATGGGAACTTGCTAAAGAATTAACAATAGATTAAATTTTCTATAGGTAAGGGTCTAAATACACTTGTAACTTACATATGTTGCTATTCTATAACCCATACGCTGCCAACTATGGTTTTCGATAGACCCAAACCTTTGCGACCCCATCTGAAGCCGAACTCTCGAAAATCGAACAAGGCATCATGCACAGTAAGTTATCTGGTCAACGCAACATAGCAACGAGTCATTTCAGCAGTAATCATTGACTTTATGAAAGTAATTAAATAAAAAAAAAACAATCAACCATAAATGTCAGTTGTTATCTACTTAGATACTATCGCCATTCAGACACAGAAGACGGATTATTTGTAAATATAATAGGTAGGTATACCTAAATATTTTTCTCAAGCCGAAAAGTAAAAAAAAAGTGAAACTTCTTTTGTGACTTTTTAAAGTTATGAAATAATCCTAGTTCGTTATATTGTGTTTAATGGGTTTCATTCAAAACCTTAATTCTAGAAATTAAATAAAACACCACATTTTTTTTTAATTTCGTTTACACTATGTAGGTATTATTTTCCTTTTAGGTAATTCGTTTTCCTTCATTTAAAATATAGATGCATAATTTGTATTTATTTTTAAATTTATTTATACCCATTTACATATTTCATAAAACTAAACACCTCTGCCTAGTCCTTTGGAACTTGCCGCACAGGCGTGAGAAAATGAGTTGGTAAATGACATGAGAAATGTATTTATTCCTACAACTAAATATATTGTTTCGATTTGATTAGTATTCACCACGAACAAACATAAATATCCCGTAGAATGCAACTTGGCGCTTACGCTACTGCACATTGTTTAAGAACGTTAAATCAGGGTAGCTCAACTCAGTTTTATTCTCCAATAAATCCTTACAAGTTTATTAGTCCACATGGCCGCTCACCAGTACATAAATATTTGAAGAGTCGACCATTAAAATCAAGTTTTAATGCGTCGTAAAAACTAATGCGCTCATAATCGTCGATTAGAACAAATTGAACCATAAACGAACATCAATGTTGATGTAAATCACGCCCTCTAACGGCGCAATGTTGAACTACGGGACATTTGTCGCTTCACTATCGTCTCAATCTCGCTCGGATGATGAACGACCACTTTTATTGCGGTTACACGCTTGTTTATTTACTGCTTTGTAATAGAATGTCAATAAACAACGCTGATAACTGAATGCGGCAATAAAATAATAATAAAACATGACAGTTATTAGTAGTGCAAAGTGGCGATCTCCCGCATGGCACGAACTCTAAACAGCGACATCTGTCGTCGAATAGACGAAAAACTAAGTAAAATTCTAATGCTTCATAAAAGGCAAATGGTATGTTGCACGTGAACTCTGCACGCTGAATTCAAAGTAAAAGATATGATAATGAAATTAATTTCATGAAATTGTATAGCGACAAAAACATAGTCTAATTAACCGAGAAACATTTATCACACACTACGGCATATCAATAATTCATTGCTAATAATACAGGCCTGACGTAATTAGTTCAATTACTCGACCACCCAGTAATTCCACCCTGTGTAGTAATTGAATTATTTAACTTGAGCTAAATTACGAACGGAAGATAAGTGCAATCTTCACCTTTGCCTGGTGCTGTAAAGACCACTCGTATAATTAAGTGTGCGTTAAACGGAACGGAGACAATAGATGCGTGACCTAGCCCTGAGATTAATTCGTGAGATAACAAATTAAATTTAATACGCTTATAGTAGTATTTTACGAGATACGGAACGATTATAATTAGGTTCTTGGTTATTCAATTATCATAGGTACCTATTCCATTTTTCTATTAGATATTATGTTACACGAATCGATACAAAGTGGAATCTATTAGAAGCTTTCTTTTTAGTTTCGGCCTTTCTTTATTTTTATCTTTTTTACTGTTTATAATGTCGTGTTAATAAGTCTTACTTACATTATCACCGGTGAACTTCTTCAAAATCTACCACGTAAAGCCATAGTAAAACTCACAACCCTCATCAATGCCACTTTCCGACTAAAACATGTGCCTAGTATCTGGAAAGTTGCTGAAGTCATAATGATCCCCAAACCAGGAAAATCTCCTCTAGAAATTTCATCATACAGACCGATATCACTGTTGCCAATTATTTCAAAACTATTTGAAAAGCTACTTCTAAGACGTTTAAAGCCTATTATAGAAGATAGAAAACTGATTCCCAATTACCAATTCGGCTTCAGAGAAAAACACTCTACAATAGAGCAAGTACATAGAATTACCAACGTTATAGAAAAAACCTTAGAAGAAAAGAAAGTCTGTTGTACAGTGTTTCTGGATGTAGCACAAGCATTTGACAAGGTTTGGCATAAAGGTCTTATGTATAAGTTAAGGAAAATGCTTCCAAAGCAATTCGCAGATATTTTAGAATCCTACTTAACAGAAAGGACATTTAGAGTGAGACAAGAAAATGCTTACTCTGATGTCAAACAAATAAAAGCTGGAGTCCCACAGGGAAGTGTTCTTGGCCCTGTCCTGTATCTATTGTACACCTGTGATATCCCAGAAATCGGAAACAACATTATTGCAACCTTCGCAGATGACACAGCCATCATGGCTACAGGTGTCACTCACAAAAAAGCCGTAGAGGAAGTACAAACCGCTGTCAACTCTATCTCTGATTGGACAAAAAAATGGCGCATTAAACTAAACGAGTCCAAATCGATTCATATAGACTTCACAAATCAAAGACCTAATTATACACCGGTGTATATTAACGGTCGTATAATACCATATGAAAATACGGCAAAATACCTGGGTATGACGCTGGACGCAAAGCTTCGCTGGAAGGCTCACGTCAAAAAGAAACGCCAGGAATTAGATCTTCGCTACAAGAATATGTACTGGCTACTCGGCAGACATTCAGCTTTATCAGTGTACAACAAAGTACTTCTGTACAAACAAGTACTTATGCCTGTATGGGCGTACGGTATACAGCTTTGGGGCTGTACAAAACGCACCAATGTTGATATAATCCAAAGATTTCAGAACAAAGTACTTCGGAGTATAGTAAACGCTCCCTGGTATATTAGAAATGAGGACATCCACCGGGACTTACGAGTGGACTTCGTAACCAAAGTTATAAAAAAATACGCCGAAGCACATGAACAAAGACTTCTACAACATGTGAATGTCGAGGCTATCCAGCTCCTTGACACCACGGACATAGTAAGGAGACTGAAAAGGACCAAGCCTTTTGAGTTAGTTTAGTGAAATTAGTGTAACGTAGTGCAGATAGTGCTATCCTTAAAGAACACAAGAACAGCGTGACTTTCTATAATTATAACTAGAGACTATAAGAAAAGTGCCAATGGACACATTCTTTATACTTATGTATTTTTATCAAATTAAGTTATATTTAAATTACTTATTAGCCACAAGGCTAGATTGTAATTGTTATGAGGTAACCATTCAGTTACATCGTAATGAAAAAAAAAAAAAAAAAAAAAAACATTATTTTTAATATTTAGTCCGTCAATTGACTGAAAACCCTGGATACACACATCGCTGGATGTCATACGAAGAACTGTCACAATCACAATAAGTAACAAGAGGTGACGGTATCGATGCGGGGTCGCGAGGTCAATGGTTTATTCTATTTCTAAAGATGCTCTACGAAATATACTAAACTCGTCTAAAGTTCAAAAATAACAATTCGACAATTCTTGAGACAAACCTAAACATTAAACGCAAGTGAAGCTACAACTAACAGCTAGTTCTATAATTTACATTAAAATGTTTTAAACAAAACTAAATTTCTTACGCCTATTCCGGGATACATTAAAATACAAGCACAATTACAAAGACATTAGTTAGTTAAACATTCCCTGGGTTCATTATAAAGCATCGGGTCTTTGTGACCCTCCAATCTGGGCCTGGATCCCTGTAGAGGAATGTCCATTATTATTTGGGTCTAAAAATTAATGCCTCCTATTTATGCGTACATAAAATTTATTAGTTGAAATAGTCTACTTCCTTCAAATTCTATTATAAGTATGAACATTGTACTGAAAAGATGTTATGCTAGAATATATCTTTTAATTTTATTCTTTATTTATTATTTATTTTTTCTTTACCAAACTTCTGTTTATGTGTAAATAAGGTATACCTACATTTTAGTATCAGATACTACTTATTCGATCCTTCCTTGTTTCTCTCTCCCTTTCTTTACACAGGTACAATGTCCATGGTGCGTGTGATTTCGTGCCTACCTTCAATTCGACTTTACAATAATAAAAAGTATCCTTCCTTAGATGCATATATCTGTAGTAGCATACCAACTCTTCGTTGGTAGATAGATGCTTCCAATGGAACCACAAATCTTGTATCCTAAAAAGAGACCCACAGTACAATTTGTGACAGATCCATAATCAGAAACAACATTTATCTATACGAGTTATTGTGCATTATGTGGGAACAATTACGCAACCATTAATCAGAGGAGTCCTCCGACAGTTTATTGCGCCTCTGGCTCTCAGCCCTCCGGTGGTTACAACCCTTCCCTGTTGAGTTACGCCCTTTTCCAACGGCCTCCAACTCCGATACAAGTTTTCACTTGATTAGCCACAGTGACTTTGGAAAAGTTCAGCCCTGTGTATTCACTGATGTTTCTGAATGTATGATTTATGGATGCGTACCCTGGATTTGGTAAAGTAGCTTATAGGATTGTGAAAGGGGAACGGTCAGTAGACAGTTTGAAATTTGAATGATAATAAAAATAAAATCAGCACTGATTATGCTAAATACCAAACAGAAAATGCCGAGGCAGTACATGATATTTAAAGTAGACTACTCGGGAGGGATTAAAGTACACTACCCATTATAATAGTAAGCCGGTACCTTAGCCTATCGATGTTTGCAAAATAAACCTCGTAAGGCCGGCTTTATAAATCTGCATACGAAAATTCATCCAACAACTCCATAGCTGTTGGATGAATTTTCGTGACCATTTTGGTGTAGACTGTAGAACGTATACCTATGTGTAGCAGTATGTACAGTTGGCGTCAAAAGTTCTGAGTATTAACTAAATCTTTACATTGAAATAAATCAATAAATTAAGACCAATATACAATTTTTTAAAACTTTAGAGGATCTATACCTAAAGTTTTAAAACTAAAAGAATCCGTAAGTTGGTATGTATTAATCTATATCGATAGCAACTGTACCAGTATATGCAGCGTATATACCATACATACTTACATATCTACATACCATATCATATCAAAATCTTTAAGAATATCATGTTAATAAGATACCAAGTATGATTATAATAATGTTTCATTTAGTTCTCACGTCTAATATAATTGTTCACCATACATAATTAAATCTAATAACTGTCAACATAAATATTTTAGTAACTATCCCGACTATGATGTCTGTTATATAAGAAAATGTAACAATGAGTTGATTATACATTCTTCAGTCATATGAAACCATTGCGTTACCTAATCTTATTAAATATACATGCGTGTTAGAATATTTTTTGTAACTAATGACGAAGGTCAATGAACTTTGTATATGCACTTAGTAAGTACTTCCACAGACTTTCACTATTATCAATAATTCTCAGGCAATAAATCATCATCATCCCAGCTATGTTGGCTGCTTCTGAAGCTTAAATCTTGGAGCTCGGGGTCCATTCTTTATGTTTGTTTTGCTTATTTCAACTGCTTGAGCCAATGCCGTTTGATGGCCCTAACTGGTGCCAGAGCCTCATCCACTTAATCAACAGTTGGACCAGCTCGCAGATAAACGTTAGCTTAAATACAAACATACATACATTCATATAATCAGATTTTTATCCTAACACCCACATTGCATAGCTTATTTAACGATGTTTAGAGTAATATTAAGAAACGCACACATACACATAGCTGCCTAATACAATAAAATGAAAAGGTATTTTGATTGTGCAATTATCGGATCGAATTCCTCTGATCGCGATCACCGGTAGACTGATGACATCTTTACGTTCATTTTATTAACACGTCTGGCAATATTTATTGAGGTTAAATACTATAAATACTTGATAAGTGCAAGCAAGATCTTATTGTTAGAATATAAAGCATCCTATTCATTGGTCTTCAATGTATTGGAATCATTGAAAAATGCACAGTGGTTTGATTTAGGTAGGTATATGTAACTTTATATAGGTGATATGATATATAGAATAATATGTAAGATGCACCAGATGAGTAATAATGACAATTGTAAATATCAAAATGTATTTCATTTGATGCCTTTTTTAAATTCATTGTCAATATTTTAAAATCTCGTTAGCCATAAAATTATTCCACTTACACGCATCCGTGAATCTGCAACAGCAATGTTTGCACATAAGGCAATAACTGCGTTTTAAAGAGGCGTTGCGCTACGTAAGCGCAACGTACGGCTGTGCGGACATTAATAATTTTGGCGCGAACAAATGACGCGGCTGATTAATGATTTACGTACCCAATTCCGTGTTGTCCACGGGGTATGATGTACCTACGTGTGGGTTGTACTCGTGTAGCTGTTAGATAGTACATTATCAGGTTTTAGGTTACTTTTTACTATTAACTGGCAACTTGATTTGCGATATAATCGTTTGCTTTGGATGTTTTCAGCGAGCCGTGGTGTTTGACGCTGGATATATTTTTTTTTTCTGTATTTTATTTCACAGTGTTATAGTGAAATAAAACCACTTTTTACGGATTCTATCGCGATATATTTGTTATTATTACTTTTAAACCCGACGTTTCGGCTGCTTTGCAGCAGCCATTTTCGCGGTGTGACTCACGATGGTAGTTGTCACATAGTTTGAAGTATAAGTTATCTCAAAATACCCGAATCATGGTGAATTATTGGTGTTCGTATTTACGCAGAATCCAGCAAGATTTAACGACACAGTGAGCTCATTCTGCGTAAATACGAACACCAATAATTCACCATGATTCGGGTATTTTGAGATAACTTATACTTCAAACTATGTGACAACTACCATCGTGAGTCACACCGCGAAAATGGCTGCTGCAAAGCAGCCGAAACGTCGGGTTTAAAAGTAATAATAACAAATATATCGCGATAGAATCCGTAAAAAGTGGTTTTATTTCAATGAGTGACATTCGCGTAAACTTCAGAAAATATCAGTGTTATAGTGTACAATATTTTATGCTTATCTATTATTTACCTTAAAACACGAGTTGTTAGTTTTAAAAGTGAATTAACAGCGTTATCAACAAAGTAAATTTAAAGGAGACAAATAAGCTTTCATACATTCTAGGGCCTAAATGTAAAAAGATGAAAGTGGTCCCAATCAAGAGTTTATAAATTACTAAACCTTCTCTGAACATTCTGCAGATTTTGGCTATGTGAGAGCCGTGTTATATGAGATTTAGTAAGTGAGGTTATGCAACATTTTTGAACAAAGATTTCTATGTTGATATAATAGAAAGTACCTAGTTATTTTTTTATACTAAAAGTATTTTATACAATTGAATAAATAGAAAGGCGGCGGCAGCCTAGTGGTATGGGTAATGGACTGCTGAGACGAGGTCTCGGGTTCGATCCCAGGTTTACCATGGCACACACCAATGACTTTTCGATGCTTTTCGAAGTTATGTGTGTATTTATCGCTGGTTTATAAGTGCCCGGTTAATGGCAATAGGCTCGCCACCTATTACATTGGGACCTAAACATAAACTGGCGAAACGTGGGTGCTAGCACCTCTGCCTACCCCTTCGGGGAATACGGGCGTGAGTTTATGTTATGTTTTATGTTATGAATAAATAGGTACATTAAATTTAAAATAACGCTCATGATTGTTGCAAAATATAGTTGGTTTAGGTTTCATGTTACATGTAGGTAAACAATCTTCATATAAACCAATAATCTGATTGACAGAAAGTCAGAGAGCTGTCAGCTGTGACAGCTGACAGCTCTCTCTAAACCTAAACCATAGATATAGGAAGAACGCTCGCGCGCTTAGTAGATAGGCCATACCTACAGATTAGGCGTGTATACCTACGTTCCATTTTCGTGAATGAACGTATGGCCGACGGTTACTACGTTAGGGCTGTAGCTTCTAGTATCGTAATATTTGTCGATATCTTATATTTAGGAGTATAAAAAATGCTAGGCGCATCATGACGGTTTATGCGAAGAAAATAACAATAAAAATATTATAAGCATTTTTTATTTAAATATTGTCGATGTGACAGCTTATCGCATAACATAAAATAGAAAAGTCTGTATTACACATTTAATTAAAAGAAACTTGTGATTAGTGCTATGTGTTGCATCAGAATCGGCATAAATATTTTTCATATCATAAAATTCATTTTTAAATGGTTATTTACTATTCCAATTATTATGATAATTGTTTTGTTCACTTTGACAGAGATAGGTAATACTATGATGCAAGTGTTTTCATGGAAAATATTTTTTATTCATTCACAATAATCAATATTTTAGTTTATTAATGGATTAAACTTAGTTCTAAGATTTCTCGATGTTCAATTGAGCAGGTTTTTTAAATTTTGAAATATAAAAATATACCGCTTTTTTCAAGCCATGGCTTAACTCATTACATTTTGGTCCAGAGATCCCTGTCTCCTTTGAATTTAGAACATTGTATTTTGACAATAAAATTAATTCCTAAGTGTTAGTTCTTTAACCCCCCACTAAAACTGTCAAGAGTGAATGAGTAGGTAAATAATATTTACATTATATATCTATAAGCAGGATTTAATAAAATCGAATATAAAATCTAAGCAAACACCTATCAACAATGAATATACCTATATCTACTACGTCTGCAATATGCGACATGGGTAGATACAACTGTAGCAGGTCAGGTGTCCCCTAAGGGTCCACTCCAAAGGGTCCGTGTGCCAGCTAGACGCTTTCATATGATTTACTGCGCCCTTATTGATACCCATTTTAATTTTGTCCCGTACTATAGATATGCGTGTAAAGAACATTTTTATGCTGCATATTAAACGGCTAACTGTGATTTATTATCGCCTGAGAATGATTAATTATGATAAAATTTATTATGTAGTAATATATTTAATGGATATATACCGGTTTGATACATAAAATTAACCTATGATTGTTTAAGAAGTAGTACAATTCTTCCAATAGATAAATAGAGGAGGTTATTCACATACCTATTATATCTGCCCACGTTAAAATATCATGGTGTTTCTGTGTGTTGTTCATTATGTGTTTGACCAAAGTCATAAATCATCGATTTAATAACTTTTTAATACGTTTTTATTATATCTTTAAGGTAGGTTAGGTTTATTCAATATGGTAATCTGGTCTTACGTCAAATTTTGATCAAGTGGCCGATAAAAAAAAATAGTTCATTGTTTTCATACCTATAGATAAATAGGGAAAAAAATCTGCGATTGGTGGATCAAAGGCTTTTGTAGTCTCGAAACCCGACTAGGTACCTACGCTACGCATTAATCAAGAAAGCCCTAAAACCATCTTTCTCCTCATGAAATTCGATCCCGTCTCTTCTCCTTTTATTAGTAATGATTACATTCATTACGTATATATGTGTTAGTATAACTTTTCTAAGCGCCCGTTCTTTAGAAGATTTACTTGCGGGATAAAATTGGCTCCCATTTAGCATCGGCACCGATATCACAATACCGACTGCCAGCCGATTTAAATTTATTTCGGACGTCGGTAACTTCCAATTTAAACCTCTTAATCCTCTATGATGTATGTCGGTATTCGGCAGGATTAAAAGTTCCACGGAAAATAACCGGGAAAACCTTTTCCGGGGTCGGATTGACCCGGGCAGGAGCGGGATTAGGCGGCCGGGATTGGATATACATAAATCTCGGACAAGGCTTTAGGGGCGACGCAATTAAGCCTCAATGCTGATATGTCATTTTGTGATGAGCATCACCCAGATTTGGACAATACTAATCGCGAGCAATTCCATTTTTATGCGAGTGAAAATATAATAATTCGAGTATTAAAATTCAGCAGCCGACGTGTACAACGCACAATGGTCGCTCTGTCGGGCATTGCGTCATAAATAATTCAATTTCATAGTAATAAAATACGCGTGACCAGCGCAACGGCGTGAAAACTTTTCAGCAATTATGGGTTGAATATAACAAAAAGCGTCGGTCGATCCGACACGGCCGGCGCGGGGTCGGTCGGTGAGACCCGTCGGACGCACTCGTAATTCATGCATCAGCTTGTGGGATAGGGTTGGCCGCGACTGCAGCGCGATGACTTATAGTTTGTATTAATATGCTTCGAACACAGAAATCCAATCTGACTCAGCTTAATTAATTTATGCGCGAAAATCTATTAGATCAAGTACTCCATTATAGATTTTAGACTGATAAAATGAATAATGTGGCGACAATTTATTTCCAAATCATAGGAATGGTTTTGTTTTTAATGAATATCGGTATGTTATAAATATTTATCACGAATGTCAATAAAATAATACTATGCTAGGAGTGATTGATTAAAAGACAGCTTATTATAGTCAATGTGCAGCTTACGTTATTTAAAGAAGCCTATTATTTATGTATGAATCGCTAATCCGCATATAATTTCTGTATTTTATTGCAGAAGTAACTACCTACCCAATTATATTAAGTCACACACACACTCACACACACATACATGCATACACATCCTCACACTCACATGAAAGCAAAAGGGTCAAGTCTAGCAAAAAGCTGGGTATGCAGACAGTTGAAAAATTACATGAAAGACAAATTGTTGTTAACAGCGCGGGACATCACTGCGGCAATAAAAAAAAACATCTGACATATAACAATTGTCAGTATAGTATGTATGTATGTGTATGTGTTATTCCAGTTATTTAATATCTATGGAATTTTAAATGCGTTTAAAACGTACATAATTCTAACAAAATTACGTTGTTTGATTGATTTATTGCAGTGTAATCATTGCAATTAGACATGCCTACTAATCAGCAATAACCTCTTAGTTGGTTTCATTAAACTTGCATAATTAGGGACTTGATGATGCATAAATTAAAAAGGTATTTTACTGCTAAAGCGGCAAACAAAGTCTTCAAAACTTATAGCCATTACTAATACCTACCTAGAAACTCAACTTCAACCTTAGAAAAAACCTCATTTACTTTGGTCGAAGATGTCAGCGAAGTCAAACTATCTTCGGGTGCTTTGCCAATTCTTTCAAATTGGATTAGAAGGTCAGTAGGTAATTCATCTCACTCTTGAGTAACCTACTATTTAGGTTACACTGGGGGCTGCTGTCAATAATCTATGTCTTTTTTTTATATATAGGACACGTCCATTTGACTTCACTTCGCCTACGAAATACCTACAATGTAAAATTAATTGATTCACTATTTGCGCAGATAAATATACTTAATAGAATTCTCTAATAGCAAGATGATGCTGGAGGGGGATTCCACGTGCCAATGAAAGGAGCCCCACTCTATGAAAACCAAGTCCGCTTCTGATTTTAACAGACTTTCTTATTCTATAATCGAAATTCAGTGAAGTCATAGCTACTTCAATACTTCAAGTTTAAATTAGCATACAACTGCACACTCATACCTACTAATATAGCTAACTTTAAAAGCGGGTTGGCATTTGTCAGATGTACTGAAATACATATTATTGTCTCTTTCTAAAATAGATTAGTTTGCCGCAAGTAAGACGAAAAAAACAATATTTTTATTCATGCTATCGTTAAGTTTCAAGATAACGTTTTTTGTTCACAGTTCTATTTTACTACCGACCATTAACTAATTAATCCGTTCTCTATACTTCAAATCAATTTAAAAACTCATAAAAACAAAAACGTATTCCATATTAAGTTACCCGGATGTGACGAAGTAAGCAGCCATTAAAATTAGGGTTGGGCCACGAAACCCGCGACTAGGGCAGGGCCGAGGCCGGCGCGCCCTGGGGCACGGTTCGTCGAAAAAAAACGATACAAAAAAACACACATACAATGAATAACTGCCGGGCATCGATACAGATGAGATGAAAGATTTCTCAATGTCCGCCCGTTGTTCTTGTTACTTGTAACTCAATATTGTATCGGCCCGTTTGTTTTATTACTTCGTAATGTTTATACAGATATAATGAATAAAAGTTATAACAAGTTCAAGCGAGGCCTGTGAATTCGATTGATTAGAGAGGTTAAGTTTTGTGTCTCTATCAATGTCAAGGTCGGTAAACAGTTGATTTAGGTATTTGTGTCGACGACCTTTGGAAGAATTTTAGTTAGGTACCTACTTAAAATAGTTTTGATCAGAAAACTAATAGGCATATAGCTAGCTGGATTCATTACTAGACTAGCAAGAAGCCTATGAATATTAAAATCAAGATGAAGAATTATTACAAAATTTTAAGAAATATTAAGGCAACTAGTTATATTTTAAAACAGGTAACTGTTACTAGCCAAACATATGATGACAATTTATTAAACTTCTTGTACTTAATAAACCAGTTTTAGTTCGATTTATGAGAAAACATTGCGAAGGAATCTCTCACAATTCCGCCATTACAACCCTGGAATAAAAAAGGCCGGTTACTCCAAAATATCTACTTAATAACAGACACGAAATTAAAAAGCAATTTGGTAACCGTTACTAATTTAGGCGGCACGGCACCGAGCTCTCAATTTGGGAGGGACTGGTGGAGAGCGGGGCACGGGGGACGTCGGAGCCCTAATCTAAAAGCTGTCAGTTCAAGCGGCAGGCAGCTGTGACCGCCGCGCGCGCTTGTGTGCACCCTTCCTTATTTCTAATACATAAGCATCCGCCAGGTAATATGCAACAAGAAGCGAATCCATCTAAGCACCGTTTCAAAATTTTATTATATAATTTACTATTCCATGAAATTTTAATTGACAGAGCCGTATATAACTTACCTATTAAATAAAACTCAGAGCTCAAAGCGTGAAATCCTATTAATTAACTAACTCACCGTGCCACTTTGATTTACGTCCCGAGTTACGTATGAACGTAAGAAAACCCGAGTTCCCTGGACAGTCGAGACTTAACCTCATTAGTTGATATATTCGACTACGAAAGCAAAATTTATATTAGAAAAAACTATAATTCACTGCCCACAGTTAGGACAGATTAAAATCTTTTTACACACCGACTAATTCTTGTGCGCCCACGCTTCTCTAAATTTGAAATCCGAACAACGAAATATGAACACCTTTAGTTGTCTTTGCTTATAAAAAGCAACATTTTTTATTATATAGGTTTTGTAATTAGCATAATTTTGATAGTGTGCAGTAGGTTTTTCCATTTATGTAGACACAAAATCGACAGGTCTATTTTATGATATGTATTTTTGTGTGTCGGACACTGTGTCCATAATTCAATAAACTTTATGAGTATCTATGCACATAAACTTGTCTAGCACACCTTGGTATCTGATATCTAATAAGATACCTACCGAAATAGAGTGTTTATTGTAAGTAAATTCAATAAAATGATACAGTTTAGTATTCACTTAGATCATTAATTTATTATGGCTATTTGCTTTTAAAGTGCGTCAATTAAGTATTAGTGACAAACCATAATTTGTATTAATTCAAATTAATAGTACCTAATTTGTTTATATTTCTAAAACGATTACATTATTCCATTATTATTGTGGAGATTTTCTCTAAGAACCCTAGTAGGTAACGTAAGCAACAAATAACTAGCATTCTAAAGATGCGATTTGTATACCAGGTGGGAGTTACAGTGGTACCAAGGTACAGCTCTAAATGGAAGCACTAAATAAGCGAACCTCAACTTGAAACCAGCCTTAAAGATATAGGTTTGATATCCGAAAAGGACTTTTTTTTTATACAGGACACGTCATTTTGACTTCACCTCGCCTGATGTTAAGCTAAAGGCAAAGTCTCGGAAAGAGGGTCACCATCGTAAACATTTACCATGTTAACAGTGGTGGCACTCAGCTTGACGGCCTCATTAGATGCCTTTTCACGCCCCGCTTAAAGGACCCGGGACTGTAGGAAGAAGGAAACACGTGAGCTGGCAGGGAATTCCAGGTCTTAGTGGTGCGGCATAGGAATGAATCACTGAAACGCTTGGTTCTAGCAGGTATACTCTGCACCGTAAATGGATGGCATCTTAGCCCTGCACGTGTCGTCCTGTGAAGGAAAGGGGGACTACAATATCTACAGTAATTTTCTAGCCTGGATATCGTAGGTTTAAATAAAAATCTAATTGGACCAACTTACTGTCAAATCTTAGTCCAAAGACCATCTTCAAAAGAAACATGCAAAGAGGATAGCTGTATACATGACAACGATTGGTCCCTGTGGGTGGATTTCTAGAAGAGGTCTTGGACTCTTCAGGTAGCAGAGTCCAAGACCTCTTCTAGAAATCCACCCCAGTCAGTACGTATGGGTTGGCAGTAAGTTTTACCTACTGGCTTCCATACAACATTATGAAGATACTGGCTGATGATGAGATGATGACATAGGAATAGGCACTAAATTCACAACTTCTTAGTTGCAATCATACAATAGTTTTAAAAGGAAATGGTTGTCACTGCCTATTTAGAAATAAAAAATAATAGACAATTAAAAAAGGACCTCCCATGTTTCTTATCATATCAATAAAATATACATCAGGTGGGGTTGGA
The DNA here is from genome assembly GCA_914829495.1 of Eilema sororculum. Taxonomy (NCBI): domain Eukaryota; kingdom Metazoa; phylum Arthropoda; class Insecta; order Lepidoptera; family Erebidae; genus Eilema; species Eilema sororculum. The sequence goes on along the minus strand of OU618545.1, from coordinate 15,687,324 downwards.
TATGCGGAAGCATTTCTATTAAATTTATTGCATTAGTTCACTCATAACTTCATTCATAGTAATATTATATTGATCATATCATAATCATGTCGTAGTAGTAGGTATCAGTTGAATCGCTGAATGAAATTATACTTAAAAGTGCAGATACTAAAAAAAGATTTTATAATATATAGATATTGATAGCAAGGTAATCCATTCTAAAAGTAGTTACGTTTTCATGCCAGATCAGAACATTTTTTTGGTAAAAACTACCTTTTCTAAAATTAAAGTAGCCTAATTAACACTTTATAACATTGGCTATCTACGAGTATAATAAGAGCTCTAAAAATCTTCCATACTTTATAAAAAAATCTCGCCTCTTCATTTTAAACAAAATGTTTTTGTCTAAGTACTGGAAAAAAACATGCATTTGAAAATCCCTAATTACGTATTCATCATTATTTTTAATGAACATTGTTGTATAAGCAAGCCCTACTAAATATAAAATATAACGCACATAATAGGTACGCAGTCATCTATTTATCTATTTTGTTTAACAAGGCCTCCCTTAGGCTATGACCGGTGTAAAGCTGCTTGAAATTGTTTATAGCCCATTTCCTTTTATAACAGCGTGATAATGTATATTGTATACAAAGTTGTAGTACTTTTAATAAAGAACTAAATGTGATGCTTATTTTAACACAATAACATGTCATTTTCTTGGCAATGCTCCCGGTTGCATCTGAGGCTTTAAACTCCGAGCCTATTTTGAATTTACGGCTCTTATGGAAAGGTGATGTTGCCTAACCACTCAGCTGCAAAGGGAAAGCCTGCGTCAGAGTCTTTTCCGTCAATCAACAGGCTTGCAGGTGAGATTAGCTTGGCTCCTAAAGTCTTGATGGGACTAGGGTCCCATTAAGACTTTTTTTTTCAGTATAGGATACTGAAAACACTATTTAAACCATTCAATGTGTATCTATTGAATTTTGAGTGACTTCATACGGTTTTCTGTAATTTAGACATAGACTACATTTTTGGTATTTAGGTTGCAGACATGCACATGACTGATAGGAAGCGATTACGACGCTCTATAGACGTGTACAACGTCAGAGGCGTAACACTCACGCTGTGAACCATAAGCCTCTCCTCATACTCTTTTAACGGTAAAAGTCTCTTTTCAAATTGTTTAAAAAGCATTCGAGGCTATACATGAGCATTTTTCTTTGAGCGGTTTGAGTGGTTTAATAATAATCACAGTATTAACAAGTATGTATGAGTTGTCTGTGTTACCTACGTAGGTTATGAAGATTCTGCAATACTTAACAGTGATAATTTCTCAGAGCGGAAGTTGTGTAGGCGATTCTGAATTGATTTTGATTCGATTATGTGATTATGTGTGTTTACAATACGATCACGTCTTAGAGCAGAGATTTGTAATGAATCGTAATTTATCGTTTCGATTTATCAATTCAGTGTATCAGACCTACATCATTCGATTCCTCTCATTATATATTCTATTCAATTCAACTAGATAATCCAATATAAAGTTTATTACATATATCAGAAAGGTCAATACAGATAGTCTAATAAAATAATATATTAGTAAAGTCACTTTAATCACAGTTATGTGGACATTTTATTATAAGTAGAACTTACTATTATAAATTTATACCTATATTAACATATTCGTATGGAGTTTTGTGTAAGTATTTATTAGTCACAGTTTGATGTCATATTTATATTAAAGTTACTGCTGTATTTAGAGCTACTGTATGGTTTAATTAAATAATTATTTTTATTATTAGATACTTAGTAGGCTTTTAACAGATTATCGAATATATATCATCAAATAGTTCTAACGAGATAACACAATGAGCAGTTTTTTTCATAAGAATCAATTTTTTCTATGCCCTATGTCCATAATTAATTTTTGATTAAATTTCTTCCAGGTGACAAGACATCTAAAAAGTGGTGGTGTAGTAAGCGGTATCTACAGCTTTAGTGCTTCTAATATTTATGACATTTTTGGATGAACTGTCTCTGTTCTCACCTGGACCATCAACAGCTGCCAGAAATTATTAAAGTAACTATATCATCATCATCATCATTTCGTATGGCCCTGCTCGAGTCCTCATATTATGTCAGCGTCCAGTTGGCGAAGCCAGTCTATTACTGCCGGTGTGAGGTCTGTGAGATTTTGATCAAACAGCAAAATACTTAAATTGGTACGTTCCTAATGAATTCTTTAAAATACATTAAAATTGAATACGTTACTAAAAAAAATCTATAAAAATCTTAAAAACAAAACTTAAAAAAATATTGTAGAAAATTAGATGAGAAACTAAGTTGGAAACTATTATTTCTAAGCTGTTCGCATGGTCTGTTAGCTGATCGCCCACATTTAGTATGAGGTATGACACATTCTCACTATTGACTGCTACAATTTATTCGATAAGACACTTTTTAAATGTTAATATTAATGTTTTTGTCTATAATAGTATAATTAGATGTAGTATTGCAATCTTTCCTTTGACAGAAAGAGTTTAACTGTACCTACAGCAGCATAGATCTCTAATAGGCACTAAAAATAAAAACAAATATAAAATAAGCTGAAATAAGAGGTATTTGAAAAGGAAACGTGAATAAATATTTGCTTAAAAAACGACAAGGACATTTGACATGGGGACCGGTTTCTTAGTTCTCGAGCCCACAGAAAAATATCAAGGGACACGTTTTATATTAAAAAAAAACTATTGAACCAAACATTGTGCAAAAGTTGATAGAACCACAAATAATCTTATCACCCAAAAATTTACTAACTTCCTGAAACAAAAACTGGAAACTAAATTCCTGACGAGTACCTAAGTATTGATTTTTTTTTCCAAATTCAATTGCTAGAATTCATTATTAAGCTTTACTATGATAATTCACCTACACGAATTTATTCTTTATAGGTATGAAATCAATTATTTATGCTACGTAAAAATTGGCGAAGATTAAATATACTTCTTAAGATTGATCGACTACTTTAAAAACATAAAACAACGAAATTACAAAACAAGTGTGTTGTTTTATCTTTTTCAAGGTTATTTTTATATTACGTAAAATATGAACAATAGTTAGCAAGTGACAACGCAAAGGGACTTGTACAAAAGAGCATTTAAAAAGAGAAATTTCATTAACTCACAGGGTGCCCAGTTTTTACAGTGTTGCACAGAATCCTTTGCCCTGGCGACATTTCAATAGAGACTAAAAAATAAACAATAGAAATAAAAACTCGCAAGGCTAAAGAGGAAGGCCGGACGCAGCTAAATGAAAGAAGTTTGTAAAAAGTTTGACACATTTTTAGAAACATCAGGCACGAAATACTCGCTCGCGGGGACCGCTCGTAAATTTTCTGTAGCGTCAGAATGAAAAAGAGGACATCATTGTTGAAAATTTTCGAACGCATTCTGTGATTTCGTATGTAATCGAGTCGCTTTGGATGACAATAATAAACGCGTCACTTGTTGTGTTCACGTTATCACGTCATTTATTTTGTCTAGTTAATGATTCAGCGCTAGATTATTTCCAATGTTTCTCAATTATTCAGTTGCCACTAAAATTATTTGGTCTATTTCTACAAATTGTTTTATATTAGATGCATTCATAGACTTCCATATACCATCGATAAAATACTCTCAATCAATTCTATTCAATCTCACCCTAAGTGTAGCTACGATACATTTTAGCTCTATCCCGAGATTTCACCATGATTCCTTTCGGCAATCAGATGTTGGTTATTGCAAGCGGCTCGGCTTTCCCCCGATATATTTCCTGTGCGGATAAGAGAAGTGCGCTTCTTTCTACAGAAGCACGATAAGAATTTCATTTCCTCGCGGCTGTGAGAGCTTCGCTATCTAAGGAAGTCGCTGACAAAAATACCTAAGTGATAAAAGTACTGAATCCAGTTCAGGTGCGGGCAATATAGTAAGCAGCTTTTATTTTATTGGCGCATTTAGATTTTCGTATTCAAAAACTCGACCAATACATTTCGACTTTAAACTTTAAGTATGTTAACACTCAAAGAATTTACGAAAATGATCATGATAATGAAAAATGTTTGCTAAAAACAAAAGAGTACCATTTCGGGGAATAACAGAACGATTTGGATGGAGCTTTGATTTTATGAATTCCCAAAGCTAGGTCTGAACTTTTGTTTGGGATCTTTAACAAAAAAAGTAATTCGACCCTTCGGTGTGGTCGTGCAATTTTAAGCTTTGACTGGTTGAATTAGGATCTGTTATCGGTTGATAGATTCGTATCCATATGGCTTGATTTCGCTTTAGGTCTGAGAATCGGGATGACATCTTTTATCGCGATGCATTCCGCTGGACGGTCTTTAAGGAGTTTGTGTTAAGCCGCAACCTTTGTATTCATATTTGTAGAAATAGTTTTTATTAAATTTTGTATTAATACTTTTGAACTATACACGCTAAACAGTGGATAGGTACTTATTGTACCTATGTCTAATTATAGGTACGTCATAATTTTTGTGTAATAGATAGGTTGGTAGGTACTATAGAAAACTAATACCTACTTAACTATAGTTATATTAACTTAATGTCAACTACTATTTTTTTGGAAATCATATACTTATGCTCTACTATTCAGTCCAAAATCTTCAGTTTAATAATTGAAACTCTTAAAAGTAAAAATAACATAACAACTATGAATATATCAAACGATAAAAACTAATAAAAAAACTTGTTTGCTACTTACAATCAATAAAATCCTCATAAAATCTTTATTGAATCACTAATTGGAAATACGATGACACTAAACACCATCAAACAATCTTCGGTATCACTATCCACACAAATACAAAATAAATTCATCAAAGTCTCTAGTTGGAGCACAATAAATTATAAACAATTAATTCAGACTATTTACTTTGAACTTGGACCGATTAACTTCGTATTAAATTATGAAGCGCGAATCGATCCGTTCACTACCACGATACGTATGGCCTATACAAATCCTTATTTACAACTGACACTGTTGTCCATACTATAACAGCGTCGTGTTCTGTGCTCTCATAGAGCAAGGCATCTACCCGATTTTACACGGAACCTACACGATAAAACATCGCATCAACCGCTCTAGAATATTTTTACACAACTTCACGACCCCAGTTTACAAGCTCAACTGTAAAAAAAAGTCACGAGGTAGGGGAAAAATTTCGTAAGCCATTATCCGACTCTATACAAAAGTTTTGACACGAACACTTTGCGCTTGGGCACCGTCTATTTTAGTGAGTTGCGAGACGGATATATTCGGAGAGCGACTAATCGCGGCGCGCGCGACTGGGACAGACAGATGAATGTGTGTCGCATTTGAATAAAGTTTAGGGGGACCAAAGAATCGTGAGCCGCGGGATGCCGAGTAGGTGGTGATAAAGCATTCGTAGTGAGCTCGTTCCCAAATCGAATACGATGAGTAATAATATTTAAAAAGCAAGATTTGTTACCTGTCGACCGCCGGAGATAATACCCAACGTTTTTTGGAAGAAAAATACAATTAACTAGCCTTAGCTCATAAATCATTTTGTTGCGCAGGCTCAGGTTGTACAATTATGCCTCTTCAATAAAAAAGAAAGGTGACCCTAATAGAAAACTTGCTACGTTTTTTACAGGGCCAGGTGAATGCATTCAATAATATAATTAGAGCATTATTTGCAAACCTAAAAAAGGAATCGCTATTAGGTGAAAGGAAATGAAACATTTTTTTATATATTTGCTGTTATTATACTCATATAACTAAATTATATTATTAATGGTTGTAACTTTTTATTCAATATCCATGAGATACGAACACGCTTAAATTATAATAAACGTACACTAATTGCAACCGTATCGATGCACTCATTGTTTTAAACAACAAATTAATGTGTGCTGCACTAAAATTACCGGCAACATGCGTAAATTTAAACGCTTTTACGTTTCCCTGCAATAAAACTTGAACACTCAATCACGGTAAATTTTAAAATTGCGACCTGCCCCAAGCCTCAATTACGATGTGGGACCCGGGCACCTTGAATATCGCGAGTGCACCAATAGCTCGCGTTCGAAATTGCTCGACAAGACCTCTTGGAAATTGTTGGACCAGCGCTTTCAGAATTGCGGAGACCGACCGACAAATCGGGACCCGAACGACGCAAATTATGGACGCGACTGCAAATCGAGTCGAGTCGAAAATTGCACTGCGAGCTCGATCGGGAGGTCGTGCGCGCCCTAATGAAGACGTTAAGTCGTGGACGCGTTTAGGGAATGTTACTGTATTTTATATTGATTGTTATGAGACAATCATTTTAACCAAATAACAGTCTGAACAGCTTGAATCAATAATCAGCTTCAAAGCAGGATTAAATAGTGGTCAGAGATTTACACCCAAATATTTAAGCTAAGTCCTTCCTACATAAAATATAGAGTGAAATAAATTTCAACACATACAAAATCGGTGTCACAATAATCAACACAGGCAATTTAATTTAAGCGACATAAACACGAGGCTATCTGGCTCTGGCATCGATATTAAGGGTGTGCTAAATGACAAAGTGCGGCCGAGAGAGAAATGCTTTAAAACGGTGTAATTTTTACTGTGTATCTCGGGATCTGGAAGGAGATTTCACATTAAAAATACCACCGATGAGTGTTTAACATACTCTGAGTGGATGCGAGCGAATTAAGCTCATCTACATACTAAAGTTAAAGACGCATGAGTCGACGATTCGCTTCGCGGTTGCGCGTAGCACATTGATTAAAGGCTTTCGCTATACACGCTCTGAATGTTCACTTGATTTTTTTAATGAATGCTTGCATCGCTTTGTATATTAAATTTGATACTTGTATTACAATTTGGTGAAATGTACCTACCAAATGAATTATTAGCTTTGCCAAATTAAATCTATCATGATGTTTGTACGCTACCAGTTCCACTACTAACATATAATTTGTGATCATCGAGACAAAACTACTGTTTTGATGAATGTTTGTTCCGCGTTTATTTTAGTAATGAAAAAAAATTGATATTATCTTTCAACGAGTTACTTTCATGCCGACTTCATTAAAAATGTAATTTAATAAAGTTGATTGGAACGAGATATTATTTAGGGAACATATTATTAAGTAATAAAACTGAAGCTTGATTTACACTCGAGAATTAATGAATGTCCACTTTGCAATATTTGCATCGTAACTAGTACGCTATCATATTTAGAAAGTACCAAGACATTATTGGTACTGGGGTTGTAATTGGTAAAAGGATATCCAACATATTTTATGCAATTGTTTATTCCTCGTAGCATTTAGCAAATAAAAAGCAAACAAGTTGGAATATCTCTCAGTAGGCTTTACCTCCATACCTATAGCTTGTAAGGCACAGCGGTATAATCGATTGAACACACCTCTTGATGAAGATATTACAGCGAGCCCGGTTTAGGTTTATTTCTGGACCGGTATGCATAACCTACACATTTAAATGCGTACCTACAGGTATGGACCGTGGTACGAACTTCGCGGTACCGAGTGTATTGTTAGGTCACGGGTAAGAGCGCTGATATTTAAATGTAATGTATTTTGTATAGGTATGTTTATCTAGTTCCCTTTAGATTTATATTTCACTATTTGCTAGTACAGTTTAGTAAGAGCAAATGCTCAATTTCATTAGGGCTTTCATCAAAAGAAAATCTGTTGTCAAAGGTCAAAGCATTTCATCCTGTGGTGGTATTATAACGTAAGTAACTACTAGGGTTGTTGTTCATTCAAAAATTAACTCACAGTCTTTCAGAAGTGCCCAGCAGGCTGTAATAGGCTCATTCTATATTAAGTGGAATCGAAAACTAGGTAATATACCATAACCTTGCAAAGGTATAAAATTGGGAGTATTAGGTATATGCGTGAGTGAGTTTTTTCGTAATAATGTAAAATGATCTCTGTATACCCTTTTCAAGTTTGGTTTCATGCCATAATGATTTTACTACCTCGAGAGGAAAACCTGCCAGTCCAGACCGTTGCAAGTGTACAGACTAGCAGGCAAAGTTGACTTGGGCTTCTACCCTCCGTTGTACCACCCATTCAGTCCTGTCAGTAAACTAAGGTAAAGTTCAAAAAATAAAGACCTCTGATTCAGATGCTATTTAAATTGAGGTCCCTAGCTTGACCATATCGATGGAAGCTCTCGCGCACCCACTGAACGAATCTGGGATTATAAAAAGAAGGAAACGCTTCCAGATCTATAATATACGACTTATTAGTTGACACGATTTAAAAATGCTCAAGAAAACGTTGGTGAACTCTAGATTAAATACTAACAAATAGGTTTAGTGAATAAAATAAACTAGACACTCAATAAAAATAAGAAAAGAAAATGTTCTCAGAAGAAAAACGTACGATTTTCGAGAAAAATATATAGAAGGCGATACCTCATAATAAGTACAATATTTCTCGGCAATGCCATTAATCCCACCACCTAATATTTCAAAGGCCAATAAGCCACCCAACCCTCCAACGCGGTTGTAATCTAAACGACCTTTTTTAAAACTAATAAAAGAGCTCGTTCGAAATAGCCACCGAAAATTTTCAAGAGGCCGAATACTGCTCTTATCTTCAGTAAACAAGAGCCATGCACCCGCCAGCTAATGATAGACATCGATCAAGTTCGTCAGTGTACTTTAGCAGCCGAATACGTTTATTTTAAGACGTTTCTTACGCACTATGCTCTGATTTATCAATGTCTTGTACAACATTAACATTTGTTAACAATATTTTTGGTACAACCGTTGCACAAGTTTGCTGAAAGATTTCAATCAAACAACATATTTTTCATATTGAATTATGGCTAAATACACAAATTATTTGCTCGCTACAATCTTATTTTAATGCTTTTCATTGATTTCGCTTGTAATAAATTTCAAAACTTCGGATTTTATTTGAACATCTTTCAAAACTGACCGATTTTACGTGTCCCCGTGTTCCTATTTAATGTTTATGTTCCCGTTCGATTTAAAACATAATCATTCAGTACATTCATTGAGATATAACTTTTATAATAACTCGGCGGACTGGCCCTGCGGTGTTGCAATGGCTTTATAATTCTGCACTGATTACAAAGGGGAGCCGGCGGCCGCAATTTCGTCTTGTACCGATCGTGCTGTACATAAATTATCAGTTATTGATGAAGACATTAAACTTGCATACCTTTGCAACAATTATTGAATAAAGGATTTTCGGACGTGGCCACTGGGCAGAGCAGAATAACGCTTTACCAAGTATAAAATAATTGCGAATTAGAAATTGCAATCTTGTATGAACATATATTATGTACCTACATTCATTATTTCCTTGTTCTTGAATATTCCACAAGATTTCAAAACGTGATTGTAACAGGTGATAAACTTTTAAGCATTAAAGTTCTTTTACTGCATTTATGTAATTAACTAATTAACTGCTAGATATAGTTATCCATCTTTGAAACTAGTTTTTTATATCAAAATGGTTTTTGTTCGCAGCTTAAAAACTCATAAAATGTCCAGTTTTCGTCGTTGTAGCAATTTTTATATTAAACAAGGTAGCAAAGGCTAACCAGAAATGAGTGTTTATTGTGGATGACCGAGCGTTTCAGAGAGTGTTGGTTTTTGCAAGAGAGGAACTAGAGAATGTGGAAAATAGGAGATCTGAAACCATTCATCATATAACAATACCTTGTTACGATGAACATGTGACTTTGTTCGATGAACTCAATGAGATATAACACTTGCGACATTATTACTAAATATAAAAATACACCATAGATATTGACTATCACCGATCACCTAGTGATATTGACTTTAGCGGTAGGAACTTCGCCAATTAAACTGGTTTATTTATGTATAGATAAGCATGGTTGTGAAAATGTATATTTATAGTGTAAACTGGCGATAAAACTAAGAAACTGTATAGAATAGTAATAAACGAACAAACAGATTATTAAAATCAATAAAAATATAGACAATTAATTTCTGAAAGAAACCGCACATGAAAAACGAACGGACGAAGTGCTTTTAATAACAGTGTTCCGTTTCACACAATACGTAAAAAAAGCCGTTTCGACGTTAAAATAAAAAGGATGTAGTCATAAAAAAGTTAAATACCTTGAAAAGCTATGTGTTAATTATGCTTTACTTAATAATTATATAAGTTTATAAAATAATTAAATAAATAATTATATTAATATTAATGTTGCCAGCCTTCTGGGAACTACATGAAGACTGATGCGGATTAATTTCATGATGCCAATTAGGTAGATGTATTATGTATGTGATTGTGTTCAGTGTTAATTATACATTAATATTAAGTGAATAATTATCAATATTTGCTATTTTTAGTCATTTCGGCGCATACATTTAGAATTTAATAAAACAATGTTCGTATAGAAATAACTTACACTTTCGCGATATCTTTTCTGATATAAGAGAATATCATGCGCTAGAATTGCTATCAGCTATCATACACGTGTACTTATAAGAAATAAATGATGAATGTACCTTGAAGTGCTGTCAACCCTACGTGTACCGGTAAAAGAACTGTTCGGTCTGACGAGCGGACTCGTACGTGCCCCTAATGCACTATAAGGACAATTGGCATTTTCATTTCCGATTTATTCCAACTCAGACCGATGTTTTGCTGTCGCCTTTATTAATAAACGATTGTTTTCGCGTCAGCTTTTGCACTTCGCTGAATCAATAATGAGAACAGGTTATTTTAAAGCTTGATTTCTTATAACTTCATGAGAGTTAACCGGTTTCACCTAATTCAGATGTTAATTGCACTTGCAACGTTTTGGCCATAATTTATTGAAACACTTCATGAAATTCTCTTTTAACCCTTCACTCGTCTGTTATGTTGTCCTACTTCACTTTTTATCTGTGGATGCGATTAGGTCCTTATTCTGTACCACGTTATTCTTTAAAATATAATCGATACGATTGTACTGAGAGACATTTTAATGATTTATGGAGCTCGCGCCTCGGCTTTAAATAATACATCGCCGTAAGCTTTCAACGTCTTAGAATGAAAGTCACGACTGTAATTTTAAAATGTCGATACGGATGTTTGATGATTTTATTATTTGTTCACTATATTTCATGATCCCTGGTACCCGCGGCGTTTAAATATTCTCAAGGTTGTGTTCTCGGTCGGCTACAATATCAGATCGAATTGAATTATATTTTGTTGAGCTCTCCTTTTAGTTGCGGTTGCTTGCTGAATATATCGTCGGTTAATAGAGCCACTATTGACTGTCGTTTAATATTGTCTATTACTGCCTATTCACCGCTTCGATAGAACAACGATAGTGAATAAATAGATTCTTGTGTATGGCAAAGGTTTATTGTAGGAATTTCTCTGAGGCATATTGAACAGAGAAAAATGCATTTTTCACGTTAACTGTGAATGCATTGAGTCTCATTACTAAGATCAGAGTTTTTGCAGCAAGTTTGGACATTCGGTAATTAATTATTTCATTAACTACTATTTTATCAATTTTTACTATTTTAATAAATGAATACACTAAATTATGAAACACTGCCAGCATAAAATATATGCTGGTATGCCAATGATTTTTTAATAAAGTTCTCATTTAAAACAACACTTCACTATGAACAATAATGTAAAAATTATATAAAATTATGTGTAGTCTGAGAAAACGATAAACAGTAAATAAGTAAACAATAAATTCCCATATTGACAATAATATTGTTAATCGTAAAAGTCCATTGATTTTCAATGAGCTTCCACAAAGTATTAAAGTGAACGCGATTCCACTTGTGAACCCGGCAGATGGGCGACTGTATTATATGAATCTTCAGTTGCTGCGATCTGCGATTGTTAGTCGCCAGCAGTAGATAGTAGAATAATAATAAGACTTGATAATAACTCGTGTTGCTCTACATTATTTATTATTCACGTAATTATTATTTAAAATTAAATCTCTCAATATTATAGTGTTACATAAGCAGTCAAATTAAGTTAATTAATTAATTATTTGTTAATTATAACTTGAATGGAGTGTATTGTTATCTTCGGAACATTATAGTTATCTTTAGTGTTGTTGGCGGTACCTTATCTTAATAGACGTCAATAAAATTATAAAGGAGCGCTATTTTAGAATATTTTTACAATTAAATGCGTTAATAATCTGAAACTTTACATAATATGTATTATATTATTACTATATTAACTTGACTATTATACTATATCAACTTTAGTTTATTACTATTACTACAATATTTTAAGTTATAGATTTTTAATTTGATAATTAATTGACGCACCTTTCATTAAATTAATTTTCAATTGCATTCGATTATAAGTACTCTGTTTAAATGTTATATTTTAATGCAACTTATAGTTTATTTACACATAAAAAGTGAATATTTGGGTCACAATCGAATTATAGCATTGCAATCGGAAGTTAATGAATAATTAATAAGTAGATTGGGAAGTAATAACACACTAAATAACAACCATGTTATTGATATTTTTATCGTTATAATTAGCATAAATATTTGCAAAATCGCAGAATCTTCCGTCTGAACCCGCAGTAAGATTGTTTACGATCATCATTGTTTGCTCTGCACTCCGCAGTCGTAGCTATTGTGGGCTGGACCCGCTATTATTTTATTGACTTCCTACCAACTGGTCGGTTTATTGTGTTGGTTGTGCGCAAATTATTTGTTATTAGGTACTGGATCAGTACATTAATAGTCGCGATTATTCGTTGTTTTTCGGGGATGATGATGTTATTGGGTTTTAATTAGACACCTGTTTTGACTGCTTTTATTTTAATTTTTTTTTGTTGGTGAGTTCTATTTTGTGTTTCTTCTGATTTGTGTGATGGGGAGACGAAATATATGCGGCAATAATGGTATATATGCTGAAGAAAATTGTAGAACTAGTTTCAAAACATTTATTTTAACTAGAGACATATAAATTACTTCAACGCTGTCATCTTATAATAAAATTACAATTAGGAGTTATGATAAATAAGCATATGTATAAGTTCAGTAAAATTTATTTCCCTCACATTTATGCTGCATCTATATTTTACTACGAAGGTGAACTATCCGAGTAATATATAACTTCAAGATATACATTCTAGTTTGCATGGGCCTAAGTATTTTGTCGGTAATTATTTATTAGTTTTATAATATTCTCATACCTGCTTACTTTTTATTTATATCTATTGAATTTGCTTCTTTACTTAAGTTTACAAGATCAGATGCTTTTTCTTGTTTAACTAATCATTAGTCAATGCATATCCTACGGTTTTTAAGTGTTGGAGACCTTGTAGAACATGAAAGCTCCTCCTTTATATATTTTTTTTTATTCGTCTCCATCCTGTCAGTTTTCACACTCCTTTGTGGCAGTTGATAACGCGTCAGTGGCGGCACTACTGTTGTTGTAAGTTATTAGACAACAACAACTGCTTATCATCAAATGGACCGAGTTCTTATTTTGTAATGATTAGATAACTTCTTTTTGAAATTTTCTGATATGTATGGAAATTAGACTAATTTTACCAGATTATATCGCGATTTACGATTCCTTATCTTAGTGTTTATTTACACTATTCTCTACATTTCTGTTTCTTTTCAATAGCTTTGGTCTCGAAGAGACTAAGATAAGGCTGTGGTTGTGGTGGTCTATTCCCCTGCCTTGTTTAAAGTTATCTCAAAGTAACCAAGCTTTGTTTATTTGTGAGGATGATTAAATATAGGTATTTCAATACAGAGTACACAGCACGGAGTGTTGGTTAGCGCTGACATATCACATGGAGTATTGCCTCAATCAATGTCTGGCTAGAAAGTCCCAGGTACTGTTGCACCTATGTAAGTGCTCTGTCTATTTACCATGTGATGAACCCGGCGGAGAATTTACAATGAGCAAAGAAAGAGTAATTGAATCATTTTTAAAGTAGACTTATCAGCATAATTATATCTCTATTTCAATAGCTGAAATGGAGCTTAAAATGTATTTAGTTTTAGTTATTTCATCATCATCTTATAGTTGATTTCAGAGCCGATGTCACCCTGGAGTCCGAATTGTGCGCTTCGGCCGCCTTAGTAACTATGTTTCGTAGCCAGTTTTCGTCCTTGATCGCGATCGAGGTTGTTTTCTTCCTAATTCGAAACCAGTATTCAGCATCAACATATTCTAGTTATGAATTAGGTATGATCGAGGATGTTTTATGTATTTTAATATTTTAATAATTTGGTCAAGAATAATTTCGAAAGTGGCAAATTACCTTTTAATCCTAAAAAAGACAGCTTAAGAACATCTTATCCTAAATAAGATAGCATCAGCGACATATCGAACATGTGTACTTATTTAAGTTTGGTATTTTTGTTATCTAAGTAGCGTGAATAATCTTTTTAAATGACACTAATAAATAACATTTATAGTTATTACCGTAGAATCGATAGTCGTTATTGATTAGTTTTCGGCGGAAGCACGAAATGATTTAATCAAGGAACATTAAATATAGCTGAGCTTTTAGATGAAATTTAAGCAATCACTTAATATGAAGACATAAAATCGATAATCACACAGTTTTAAAAATGCATTTATCAAATAGAAAAATTAAATAATAACGCAAAAAATATTTTAAAAGCTTTTATTTACACCTCTAATTTGCTATACCTAACACTCGTTTAATTAGTTTATTAAATTCTTTTAACACATATCGTATATTTTATATTCTGTGATCATTATGCGTTCAATGACATCGGAAGACTATATACGAACGGTATAGGTTTTATCGCGAATCGGCATATATTTAACATCGAGTTATCATAAACCGGTTCTACCCTAACCTCTTGATCTAAAGCTGAATGGAAGAATGTCTACTGATCAGAAATTTCTATTCGGTGTATCGGTTGTAAATCGAGACCTACGAATATCGAATAAATCAATCGATGTTATCGGTTTCTTAACATAATAGAAAAGTAAACAGATAAAGAGAATTTGATCATCATCTTTCCTGTTATGATAATAAGTTTTATAGCGAATGTAGACGCTGTTGTATTGTGAATCTTTGAATTATTACTATGTTAATCTTCTTAATTGGTAATATTGATATTTTCTTGACGTTAAGTAGATAATTTGTTTTAAATTTTGTACGTGCTTTTGTTACCGATACTTATTTGAGATCTAAAGTTACACTGTTATTATCTATCGAAATAATATTATTTTTACTTTAGAGATCATTACAATAATAATGTATTACGAAACGACAACTTAAGTTTTTAGGAAAAAATCTGATTTATGATAATTTGTTATATTTATACTGTGGTTTAACTGTATATCATAATTTTATAACTAAGCTTACATTTTCATAAGAATGGTAAACCAACTTTATTGTTTTTCTTATGTTACCTTTCTTCACTAGAGTAGAAACTATTACTACCTATTTTTTAATGAATTAGTTATTATTTAACAAATGTTATATACCTAGAGATCATTTCAGATCATATTTGGTCTTTCGAGCCGGATTTCCTCGACGCAACCGGCGTATTCGTGTCGGGAAAAGCATGACTTAAATTTAGCTCAACTGCTATCACAGATTCAGATCGTAATCACGATCACAAAGGAAATAAACTCTCAATATCGAGCGTTTACGATTCATTCATGCGTGTGAAGGATATTAACTTAAACAATTTACTGTGACTTATATGAATGTCGTAAAATAAAATAATCTTACTACCACTCAAATGACAACACTTAATTGAATTCAATTTGATATTCCCACGATTTCGAATATCTGCGGATGTGACGTCACAGATACTTCCTGGGCTTTTAGCAATTAAAACCTCTCACTTACCTGCTCTTATAATTTTATGACAAAAGTCTTGAATTTCTTCTGTCTCCTGTTTTATCACTGTTTTATGACTAATTAATTTTGATAGCCGAGAAATGAGGTGTGTTATACAACCTACGTAAGGTACAGGTTGTTACTTTTTTATTGCTGTTTTAGTCGATTTCAAAGTCAGACACGGCTACCACAAATACCATCATTAGTAAAGTGATTTGTGGATGAATAAGTTCATTCACCCACTTTTATCATTATTAATTAATTTATACAGCGTGGTTTATTAACGTAGATTTTGTCGCGAGACGGTCGACACCTACACATTAAAGGAGGAAGGGCATAACGGTATTTCCCCTTCATTTTTGTGGCTGCGACTAATTGCATTTAGTAGAGTTTTGTTGTTGTTTTTGACTAGTTTTTAATGAATACTGATAAAGAAGATCTCATCGTGTCCTACTTATCTTGAGTAGAGGAGACATTTCTTGGCTGAAAAAACTTATGGGAGTGGCCTTCATTTTGAACTTTTTAGAAAGAAAAAAGAAACCTTTGTTCATGCTATTAGGTAGTCACAAATATCATAAGACTGAAAATAATTATTTTATTGTCCAAACACAACAGAAACGTATTGATACGGTGTCACGCAGAAACACCAATTACTAAACGAGAACTACTTATGTTAAAATAGAAAATGTAAACATGGCATGAAGGGAATTCAAGGTCGCATCCGTTTAGGTCATAGTAAATATTCTCAAAAAGGCTGCAGTAAACTCAGTCCTTAGTAAGGCTTAGCATGTAATCATGTTTTCAGTGCATTCAGGTTAAAGGTATAACAGCACAGGTTGTTAGTGCCCTGGATTAATCCATTATGGATAAAAACGTGACCAGAACGCGTGTAAATTCACATTGGATAGTAAGAAATTTATGTACTGCTCTGACGTCGACTAATGGGACCAAGTATGGGGTATTTTGAAAATTCCTTATAATATAGTAGTCTGAAGGCCATTGATTTGAAACCTAAAATTTATTACATAATTAGGAGGCTCGTGGCTCAATGGTGGCCGAATAGGATAACACAGAGCAAGGTCAATCGTGAATTATACACAGAGGCAGAGGCAAAATTTTATGATACGGTCTTCCCAATTATTTATTGTCCACTAATATTAAAAAGGAACAATTATTAACATAATTTATAACATTATTTCTTTCTATTTATAGAAGTTAGATTTCAATATTGGGCCATTGTGAATTATATCCATACTAATATTATAAATGCGAAAGTAACTCAGTCTGTCTGTCTGCATGTTACGCTTTCACGCCTAAACCACTGAACCAATTTTGGTAAAATTTGGTATAGGGGTCGATTAGACCTTGAGAAAGGACATAGGCTATGTTTGGTCGCGATAACCGACAACCACGCGGGCGGAGCCGCGGGCAAAAGCTAATTTTAGATAAAACCTATTCAATTTTTTTTATAAAAAATTTTAGCGGCCTGACTCTTAGCTTAAAAATATTACCTAGGTGTCTAAAAATATAAAATTTCATTCCAATTAGTGCCAATGAACTTCATAAGTAAGTACCTAAGTGGAAAAAACGAGTCTAGTTTATGACTGTAAGAAACATTCGCTAAGTAGATACAGTCGGCATTAAAAGTAAAAATAAATATGAAAATTATTAGTTAAAATAAAATTATAGTTCTAATTTAATCCAAATTTTAAAATAACAACGCCCATCATATAGTTATACTTTGTTGAAAAACGATTCTTTTAAATCTGTGACTAACAAAAATACTGACGCAAATTTCTACGTCGTCTCCCAGACTAGCTACCATCTAGCACACCACATGGAAGTCAATATTTGAGGTAACTACTCGGGAATAAGAAAAAGAAAGAGAAAAAGGTTTGGCTGTTTCGTCAATCGTAAAAATAAAGCATAATTACAATACAACTTTATATCAATGCTTCTTTAATCAAAGTATACTCGGGCCTATTTGGGCACGAAAAAAAACTGTGCATCTTCTTGTTTACAACAGTATGCTGTAAAATTTGCTAGGCCGTAAATCAAGGTTCAACTACATTATTCACGTCATTAAGGTTGAACTCACACTAAATCTTACGGATTTTACTTAAAGAAGACTAACAAATATCAAAACATTGCACATCTTTTATCAGATACCTCTATTAAAAACCGAAATAAAGACGGCACTCGTCAATGCTCTGGCGCAGGCATTTGTAAGAACAGAACGGCTTAGAATTCCCCGCATTGAGTATTCGCTGTATGCGTGCGGTGTCAAGACGAGGTGTGTTATAGAATAACAAACGAGGATTTGTTGGCAGTGCGCCGGTGATGAGCTAAACCCTTACTACTGAACATTTCGAGATTAGCGATAGATGAAGTCCAACGAGATACGAATAGAGAAAGGGACTTACTTGACCAAAAGTTAATGTAAATTATGGCTTAGTCATTCGTTTAGTTTGTTGCATCTAACCTGATTCATTAAATAAAATACGTGAGCTAACAAAAACCTAGACGTAAGTAGCTAGGCAAAGTTATGTTATTTTATTAACTAACCAGCATAAACATGTAAATTTTAAAAATTATTTTAGCTCAAGCATGTTCGGTCCGCATCTATTTAACTTGATAAGCATATGCAAAGAGAGGAAATACAAATCCTTTAACATCATAATTATAATTATTTAAATAAAGAGGTTACATTTTTATGGCATATTAATTACTGTTTAGCGCATAAAAATATTCTTGCAGTATAAATAGAATCCACTTATTGTTGTTCTGTGGGTCAGTGACATCATAAAACTTATCATTAAACTATAGATAAACTGATAAGACAATAGAGCAACGAGAATTTGTGCCTTTAAGTAGACTATTAAATTTTTACAGTCTTTATGCTTTACCTACTGACTGTTGCTCGCAGTTCCGACTGTTTGGAGTAATAGAAATAGTCGTTAAGTTTCCAATATTTTTTAAATATTTTGTTTAAAGTATCAGAAAACTTTTAAAAAATTAATGAAATAGAGACAGTCGTTATGACTGGAGATACAAGTGGTTGCATATTTTTATCAATCAAAGAAATTGCTCTGGTGATTGCAAAAGATCTCAGCTCATCCATAGCACGCTGACTTGAAGAATATTTTGCAATACGTAGTAATACCAAATAGGTACTATCATGTTGTTGTAATCTCGGAAACAGGAGTATCGGAGACAGTGATGTTGGCAATGAATTGACACGCGGGCACTCTGCGTCCGGTCCGGCCGTCAAGTGTCCGACCCATGGGAACACGCACGATGGTATTAAATTTATTTATTGTTACATGTCCAGTATGTCCACAGAACATTTTTCTAATGAATGGGCAAAATTTTGTTTAGAACATGACATAATTTTAAGTTGCTAGCCCTACATAGGAAGTTAAAATCGTTTGAAAACTATAAATCAACATTATGCTGAAATTTAAAATTGACCACGATATTCCATTCAGCGCTATTTAGACCCAAAATAGCCACGCATATCTTAACTAGCAAGTGATTTGAGGTCTGGAAAGCGGATAAATATACCTAAAATATTTATTTTTAGATTATGAATATTATGAAATACAAATTATGAATATTATTGGCACATGTTTTCTATTGAATGAAGTACGTAGGTACAGTAATAAAGTAACGGTAGCTATGAGTTACCAATATCTAATACCACTAGGGACCCATTGATCTTCCAGCTAGGTGATGAGTAGAGGTTTCTGACATTTAGCTGCCATCAGTACTTTCGTTTTACAGAGTCTAGTTTGAAGTTAAGAGCGAGCGTTTAATTTTTGGCATAGCGACAGATATGACGACCACGAGATGCCACATAAAGACAGGACATTCGTGAGGTTAAACGGTAAGTATGAGATATTTAAATTCCTTAGTTTTTCCTATTACGAAACGAGCCAAGAATAGAATCAGTTACATTCTAATTGTAAAAACCCAACTTATCTAACTCTGGCGGTAACTTGAGCAAAGATCTGTTTATACAATCTGCCTGCAACTCCTCTAATTGATGATACCGTGGTGTATACAGAATGTGATTATTGTGATTCATCGAGTCACCGGTGGTACATGTTGAAATTCACTAATCTCTGTCTTATATTAAAATGCAGCGGCTGTTGGTCTGTTGGTTGCACAATCACTTTTTAATCGACATCGTGAATCAGATTGGATTTATGATTCTTTTATTATATTTAAATAACTTTACTGTAGGTCGTATTCTAAATAATCTTTGTCATGCCCTATATATTTACTGTCGCATGAAGATTATCTCTTAGTCACCTTCTACGACACTCTTAGGAAGAGATGGTGTGGCCCTATTCTACTTCACCCGGAACCAACTCGGCAAACGGGACTGAAAATCATAGTAAGCGAAATGTGAGAGTTAATACACCTCTGCCTACCCCTTTGGGGCGTGAGTATATATATAGTATGAATTATTATAAGGATAAGTTACCGATTTCTATATTCAGTAGGTATAAGCTTCACTTGCCTAATAATTAAATGTACCCTACACAGGTTGTTTCACAGGGTTAATCATTTGCTACATGCGGTGGGTTGGTAGCTACATAAGTACAAACAGTCTTGATATCGAACTCTGAACGCGTCTCAAAATTCGACATGCATAAACTTCCTACGATTACAAGACCTCTGAGAAACTTCTGGGCGGTAGAAATGGATAAAAACTACTCTTTACACGACTGGACACAGACATCAAAGCCCACAATCACATACATTAAGACAAAAATTACTCAATTAACCGTGTCAAAGTGTAATTGTTCACACAACCAATAATAAAGCTTAAAAAGTGCCCGTTATTTTTCATCCCGGACAGGTAATTTTAATGCATATTTAATGGGCAATTCTTGGCTTCAAATTCAGAAAGATAAGGTACGGCTATAATGCATGCAGTTTGCCCCTTGTGTTATTTATCGTGTGATTTTTGGCAACAAAGCTCTAGTCCGCTACTTGGCTCAGCTAGATGTGTGCAATGCTTATGTGCAATCTCCATAATGCATGCTCTGTTGTATGATACCGCCAGCGGCGCTTTGACGTGACCACTGACGCAAGCGCTCGAGTGCCTCAGTTAGTGCATTTAGAGCAAATATTATCTAAGTTATTTTGTTGCGAACACGGTTCATCTATGACGGGGTCGTGATTTGGTTTCGTAATGGCTGAATATAGAATAAGTAGGTTTCGTAAATCAGTTCAGGTCATCGATATTTACGAGTACTCTGCTAGTACTAGGTGACTTAGTTTTCGCGTTTATCATTTCGTATCAACTTTCGTTTCCATGTTCGAATAACAGTGTAGTTATCAAAAATGCTTATATTATTTTTTATACTTCGAAATAATAATAATTAAAAGAAGCGTGACTATTACGAGAAGCGTGGCGTTGGTTAGCACTTCATAAATTATATTACCGTAATTAAAGTTCTGATTTATATCTAATATTTATTAGTCTACCGCACCAAGCAGTAGTTTTAGCCTTAGTTCTTTTGAAAATAACTCATATGAATTTTATTAATATAGTTGTAATGTAGGTAATATGTACATAATGATGTATGTATAAATAATTACTTACGAACACAGTTCGCTGGAAAATGACTGGCACACATACCTGAGAACAAAAAGATACTGGTTAGATCTGAGGATTCGCCGGCCATGATTATAATAATAATGAAATACCAAAAGTTTATCCACTGCAAAGCTAGCCGTGTAAAGGCTTCCTGGAAACAATGAAGACACTACCGAGAGTCCATGATTCGAATGGCGTTTTTTCGCCAACAGACACTAATTAAGTAATTACCATTTTTGCGCAGTGGCATACGTGGAGCTCATCACACTGAGGTTCGGTACGAATACTCCATTATGACAAGGCTCTAATTTGGCCGACTGACACGTCGGCTGGTCGCGTCATGAATTATTCCGTTCGCTGTGTCCGGTCAGTAAAGACGTTTAATTGAGAGAACAGCGTGTTTGTCGAATAAAATCGTGTGAACTTTTTTCTCTGAATCTCAATAACCTCGTTTCGTAAACAGACACATTTCGATTTATGACGTGAATGTTGAGCTTTTTGTGGAGAGAGCGCTTTTTCGTGAGATTTTATCTTTGTAGTTGCCGTATGACAAGTACACAAAATGATAACTTAATGTTTAAGCATATTTTAATAATTGTTAAATAAACTTTTTTAATATTTATTTTTATGTGGTTTGATGGTTCTGTATATTAAACAAATATAGTTTTTTTGAAGTTCTGGTCCTAAGTATACGTCTACATACCTGCACCAGATATTAATCCTAACATGCAACTGTTTACTTTCCGATATTTATTATTTGACAATAAATTCGGGGAAAAATCGCATCATAAATATATCTCAATAATAAAGAGGTGACATATGTGAATGATTTATTTATGTACAGTAATTTATGTTATGTGGAGCCCAAAATACCGATCGGACTTAGCTGTAAGCGCCGCCTACGCGCGGGGTCAGCTATAAATCATATTGCGACATCTCAAAAATGCCAACTTCAAAAACATGTTCGCCCCGTGGCCAGTACCGCACGCACCGATGGTAAGACAAGAAAAACAAACGTAAAAAATAAATTACTTTTGTATACCTCCTTTCTTTCCCGTTGTTGGACGCCGAACAACTCATAAATCACAGAAAGATAAGCATAAAAAGATTGTATGAGGTGGGTACACGGTAGAACTAAACTTTTCGTATTCTGTTATCTCGCGTCAAGCGGGCCTACAAAAAATGTACCGCCTACACCTTCCTCGAACCGCTTAGGTATTAGACCAAAAGTCCAACTTAGTTACATATTTATTTATATATATATAAGTGACCGCGTAGATTAGTCACGCTCGCAGATTAACGCAAACTTACACAGCATTACAAAAATTTCTCAGTAAGTGTTAAGTATCACGCAATTTTGTTACGACTTATATTTTCTTATCTCAAAATTCCATCATAATAATTTTTATTATATTTTTTACTTGCACAGTGGTAGGTAGTAACTATGCGAATAATTATTGTCGTTACACTTAGGAAAAACTTCAAATATGTAACATAATTCTTAGCAATATTTTTAAGCTAATTGAATTCATTTAACAAAATAATAAGTTATGTAAAAATAATACATGCTTATACATTCATATTGTGTTTCATACGAGAATATAAAAATCCACATATTAAAAGAGTAAATATAAAACTCGTATGTCGGACAGAATCCTAAATCTTCCACGGTCACCTGGGCGCTTAACAAATAGCGTTGCGGGGCGACCACATGAGGGAGGCCGACTTGTCAGCCGTTGTATACACGAGCGCCTACTGAGCAATTAGATTTGTTAGCTTGTACCTACCCGAAGAGTTTCATCACGCCCCCGCTCAACAACAGATGCTTGGACTAATAACCTCTCGAAGTTTCCCCCTAACCCCGCCGCGCACCCCTCGCCCCTGGGACTCCCGCGCTACCCCAGCCTCCCCAAGCAACCCAACTAAGATAGATTGCGCCACCATTCTTGCAATTTTCCTGTCGTATCTTGCCTCGTAAATTCCTAGTGATATATAGGTTCGGATCTTTCGCGATGCGACCAGGAGCATACTCGAAATATGATAAGAGTTATTTATTATTGTTCTTATTGGTTTTCTAAGGGGTGGTAAGTAATAGGATTTCGTTATGGCTTTGTGTTGTATTTTCATTACAACATCACTTCCACAAAAAAAAAATTACGCCTACCCACCTAAAATACTAGTAAAAATGGTTAGGTTATTATTATTAAAAAGCTTCCAGAAATCTCTGATGTCTAGAAAACCTTAAAAATATGTAGCATAATAGTATTACTTGATAATCTAAGTAGATACACCATTAATCTAGTAGACTTCAGGTATTTATCTCTCCACGCCAGTTGAGGTGTCAAGTTGTCTACTCCTTGAGATCTCTACCACTTTGTATAAACCTTCTGGTGCTCGGCAAAGCTCTGTTAATCCCGAGGCTTCTCTTAGTGGGTTAGCGGGGCAGGCTAGAGAGTTATGAACGTGTGTGTACGATATATAATTATAAGTACCTAACTAAGACGCAGGGTCATTAATACGAATCTGTGGAGACTGGTATAGTAAGAAACTTAAATATAACTTTACAATTAAAGTTTTTGCACCTTATTTTTTACTATATACGGTCCAATGTAGCTCTATATTTTTATGTAGATACCTATAATGCTCTTAGATAAATTTGTACTAAAATGTTGTTTCTAGAATGAATCATACAATAATATCAAATAAACAATTAGTAAAAGCCATTAATGAAATTAGACTTTTGTTTTGAATGTTAAGAGTTCTTTTAACTGGAAGCCAATCTTAGACGTTAATTGAGGTACATGCATAATGCACATTAAAAGTGCAAAAGCCTTGTCTTCAGAACTGAATCAACATTTACAAATTCAGCTTCAAAATATCCATGGAAACCATTCCAATTCAGCTAGCAAAATATAACCTTCATAACCTTCAAACAATACTTAAAAAGTTAAACAAAAGCTTGTATTTTTTTATGATCCTGATACCATTCTAAAATACTAATACATCACTATAAAATTAAAATCATAAATTAATTTACCTGCAAATTGAAATCTACATAGAAAACCTTTATGTTTCAAACTGCCCAAAATATTTTACCGCCTCAATTTCCGGAGCCACCAAAGTGAAGGCCAAAATTTTTTAACCTAACTGAATACGAATTAAGCAAAACAACGCGGAAACCAAATTACAACCGAATACCACACTGGGGCATTATTCTGAGATACACCGAGTTTCAAACGCAGTCGTAACGTAAGAAGACGATGAATTACAATTGGATAACATGAAAGACAGAACTGGTGGGAACAAAAAAAAGTGAAGTTAAATGTTTCGGCTTTTACGAACGCGCGTAGTAACGAAACGGTTTGTCACTCAGAATAAAAGTCCTGTGCAGAAATGAAACAACAAAATGTTCATTAATTTAGCGCCAAATTAAAAACAGCGCAGTCCCTGTGTTCATAGAGAGCAGACGCCATTGGCGGCCATTTCCATATTATAAGAGCAATAAATTGTAATTACCATCTGAAGCTTGAGTCATGCGTTTGAATTGCACTTTTATAATTTTGGGTACATACCAATGAGTTAGAAGGCGTTAGAAGTCGATATAGCTTCATATAAAATCTTACCGAACCTTTGTCATCGTAGCTAGACTGAAAGCCGACATAAATTCAGTAGCGAAAAGGCTCAGAGGATGACGAAAAATGAGTTACTACCACACCTACTAGGCAATATACCTACCCACATTTTACAGACGAGGCTCTAGCAGAGGCTTCCTCTCTGATTTAGAGATTGGACATTGGTTGCTACTGCAGAAGTCAAGAGAAACCAAACTAAAAGAAAAGGAGCAAGCTAGCAGATTGGAAGAAGAGTATAGACTCGTTAAATAGATATTAAAGATATTGATGAAACAAACACCATACTTCCAGAGGTTGCAACAAGTCTATCAATCAAAGGGATCTGAGCTTAACTTTATTAATTACAAGGGGTATTATTCCGTTAGAAAACGTGTAATCACGGACGTAACGTGTACAGTTCTATAAATTTCAATTAGTTATCGCAAGAAGGAACTGGCTCATAACTTAACCTCCTCATAATGGCCATGCAAATAACGTGTATGTTCAGATTTATCAAGTTATAGATGCCCAATGTCGGGCTCTTTCACATTCATCATTGTCAATTGTATCATACAACTTGTTTGTTATTTGAAGTAAAGCACCACAGTCAAAACGCGAATAATTCTGTAGATAGATTTATAGTAAGTTTTTATTTGAATTTTTATTTAGAAGTAATATTTAGAGTAAGGTTTAGAGTACTTTTTGAAGTCAACTTCCTTTAAGAAGGCCTTAACGGATATTGATAGATCCTTATAGAGGTACAGAAATTTTTTAATTAAACTTTTCCAATATATATAGTTCAACGTTGTAAAAAGCAAAAGTGACCGCTTTCTGTCTGCCATAGAAGTGGCATAAAAAGTATAACTATGTAGTAGAAATATCTAAACAAACATGCTCAATAACTAGCTGCTATCAATTCACGATATTGAAAAAAAAAATGAAACCAGAGTACTCATCGTAAAAAGCAACTGAATCATTCTGTAGTTCATTATAATCGACGAGTTAACTGACAGGATTTTAACCATACCTATATCTTAGATTGAACCACCCTAATCATTCATTGTAGGGACCCATGTTCAGCCATGGACATGCCCGTTGATTTATAGGTTTGAATAATCGTAATATCGAACTACTGATAGGGCTTCTATTTAGGGGATTTGAACGCTGCCTATGTTACTTGGCACTACGAATATTGCTAATGGGATTATAAAGTGTGGTGTGCCTTTAATCACTGTATGTGTATACTTATAAAAAAAAAAACTAAAAAAGCATCTCTTCCCGTGGATGTCGTTAAAGTCGGCTAAGAGATAGGGCTTTCGATAAACATACCTACAGCCCATGGTAAAATGCGCGCTTGGACAGAAAATACTCCTTTGTATATTTACAGACTTGAATATATGTATGTGTATATGAATAAATATTCATGGACATATCAAAAAGCGTCGTCTAGACTGGCGTGATTTGTATGCAACCCTCAAAAATCAAGTTAATAATCGAACGCTCTACCGTCACGCCATATACTCATATGTTGTAGACCCCTTATTTATATAAAAAAAAACTCCATAAAAATGTACTAGCCATTAAATGTTTTCACTTTCACACTTTGACACAATAAAAGAGGACAGGACGCACATTAGCTAAATCATACTTTAATAAAGCGTATGAGTTGATAAAGGTCGGCGCAGACGTGCGTGTGCGTGACGTGTGCGTGCACCGGATGTAGTACATGAAATTTTCCCGTCACGTAGACGCACACGCCACGCAGTCGGTTTGACGTCTTCTTCATTTTCGTATATTATAAAAGGTGCGTGCACGCAAGCGTTTTTCACACGCAGCCCGTCTCCTTTGGCCTTAATTATGGGAACAACTATATCTTTAATAGTAAAATCTTATCTATAGTATTCAATAAATTCTATTGTATATAATATTACTAGACAAACTGATTTGAATCAAATTTGTATCGCAGTTCATGGGGGAGAGATACTTACTTAATTATTAAATTGTCGCACCTTCTCCGTATGACAGCTACAAAAGAGGCTGACAATTTGACAGTAATTACTATAAGTTACCAAATCCATACAGCCAGTTTACTAGTTGTACAAGAAGTCATTGGTTAGTTGATGTAACAAGAACACCACTATGTAATTCTCTAGGTTTTGTTTAAATTGATACACGGAAACCGCCAAACTATTTCCTGCAATTCACCTAAGCTCGCCGCCCGTAAAACGGATGGCAATGCGTTGTTGGTTCTAAACCTGACTTTTGAACGATTCAGGATTTACATATAAAAATGTATATATATGACATCCGACCGACAAAATTAGTACAAGGTCAAGCAAATGATGATGAATATGATGATGCTTTATAAAGATAGACCAGTTTAGGGTTATCAATTCTAACTCAATGAATATTAAGCGTGATAGCCCAGCCCCTCTAGATAGAATGACAACTCTATGGAATTTGACGTTTATGACATTTATTGACGACTGTCATAAACGTCAAATTTATAGAATTTTTCATTTGTCTTCCTCTACCAAGAAACACCGGCCAGAAAATTGCCACTTTTCTTGAGAGGCTGTTCAGTTTTGAATGTATAGGCCCCAGCAAGGTTCAAAGACCTGAATGATTAGGGCACTGCTCTGAAGCAGGTTTTTTTTTAAGGATAGTACCTAGATCCATATCTAAGTCCTAATCCATAATAAGCCCATCAGACAGCTTCCTCACACCAATTAATGGCTATGACAGAGTAAAAGTTTTAAAAACATTTTATACGAGTATTTTTGGTTACGTTTATATTTAGTCCAATTCCCGTATGACATACTGCAGCCAAGAAAATTTATTTATTAGCTTTTAAAAATCTTGTGAAAATTTGATTCATGAAATTCATGTCAACAATTTTCATATGTAGGTAGTTATCGTACGCATTTACACTTGCCGTTTAATATTTGTCGAAGGCATAAACAATTGGAAGGAAACAGTACCCTCGTAGACAACGGAAGTATGTCGAGTGTCGGTACCGGAAGTGTTATTGCCGGAACGACTACTACATCCGGTCGTGTAGACTTGAAGTCTGCGCCGGTGACGATAACTGTCTTCGCCATTTTTGAAAGTACCTTCGTAGTTCGTAGTAAGCATTTGGTACTCCATGAATGGAGTGAAACTATATTGAGGATGGAACAGGTATGGCATCGTTGAATAATTTTAGTGTGGATCTGGAGAGTATGGTATTAGTAACGTTGTGCAATATAAGCACATAGTTTTTGTTCTGAAACACTCAGATAATTGTGGTACTAGAATGTACGACATACCTACATGATTATGAAGATCGTGGACTGCCGCTCAATGCAGATATTTGTTGTCTTCTTTCCAGTTAGGTTACCTAGTAGCAGAACATACAAAGCTTGCATTCAAAAGCCCGGGGTTCGCTCACCTCAAGTTAGGAAAATTAGTATGGAAATTAAAAACCAAAATTATTATTTTGGTGGAATTTATCGGAGCACTCATTGATTTCTAATTTGCTATAATAGTTTTTATCAGTAATCCTGGATCTAATATAGAATTTCTCGGTATTCCTACTTTCTCATAGCCTTTTCCTAACTGAGTTTGTGTCGGCTTTCCTTCCAGATTAACTATGGAGCGATTAAACTTCGATATTTTTCGTGAAGCGAATACCATGTGACTTCTACAGCCAATTGCCGATATTGTTAGACTATTCAGACTTTTAAGGGCAATACATACATTAATAATAATGATATGTAGGTAAGTTTCCACCTCAGTTGGAACTGTACCAGATAATGATGATAAACACATCACCTGAAGATAGAATGGAGACACACTTTTCATTTCTGTAAGTAAATTTTGATGTGACAGTAATCATGCGCACAATTTATTATCTTGGCAATCGTAGTCCACTTCATTAGTAAGAAAATACTTAATTATATGTGGCGTCTTAATTATCTAATATTTAGAAATTGGGAGCAACGAATGACTTTCAGTAATAATCTTTTTCATCTGTACAGTCAGAAACAACAACTATTTTAATTTAAGAATCCATACTCCATACTGATATTATGAATGCGAAAGTAACTCTGTCTGTCTGTCTGTCTGTATGTTACAATTTCTCGCCTAAACTACTTAACCAATTTTGATGAAATTTGGTATAAGGGTAGATTAGACCTTGAGAAAGGACATAGGCTATGTTTGGCCGCGTTAACCGACATCCACGCGGACGGAGCCGCGGGCAAAAGCTAGTATTAAATAATTTTAATAATAATCGAATTAAATATCATGTAGTGCTATCTGATGCACCCTGATGCTTTTCGTTACATCGCCAGCTCTATTTAACCAATTTCAAACTAAACAAACGTAAGATTTTAGGTTAGGTTTAAAATCTGTTCAAAACCTTCCAAACATAAAACACCGCATCTAAAGTTTATAATTTTTGCGTCCGTCGTGAGCAAATGTTGATGTCACTGAATCATGAACTTTGGCAAGAAGCAAGTGCTCTAGACTTGACCAGTTTTCCTTTCAATCAAATTTAAAGATTTTTTTAAAATATAAAGATTTTTCTATAGTCGCATCTCAAACGCTTAAAGGCTTTTACATAAATATTACTGCGATTAAAATGGAATCTACCCATTTAGTTTCCTCTAAAACCTCATATACATTATAAATACTTCAATAAATTTTTATACGCTTCTGTTATCTAATATCTCAAAAACTAATAAACAACCTGAAGATATTTATCTCTCAACTATCATCGGGTAATTCTTCACGTTCAAGGCATTTGAGCACGAAAACCCATAACCTCAAGAATGCTAAAGACGCAAACGATTTTTAATACAGTCAGCACCCTATAATGGGTGTTTTCGCACCCTAGTCTGCGGTGACATTTCGAACCCACCGCTCTATGAAAAAACAAAGCTCGAAACATTATGCAAATGACATTATGTCGGTATTTTTGTACGTTTCGCCGACTTTATGAGCCGAATAGGAAGGGTTGTAGGGTTAAGACAATTCGCGAATGAATAAAAGTTTTGGATGCCACATTGTCATTTTTTTTCAATAAGTAGTCAACCCTCTAGTAACACCCCCTGGTGTTACGTGTCAACGTTAAACAAAACACTATTCGTGTTATTAATTCTTTTGTTGACATCAGTTTGTTCTATTATATGTTACAGAAGCGCCCATATGCTCGTTATCACTTTTCGTTTATATGTCTCTGTCTCTCTTCTTACTAATAGGTGGTAAGCGGTAATTGTAATAAAGGTATGAATGTAAATAATGCCCAAAGTCACTTTTGTGTTGATACACGCGCTGAAAAGGAAGAAAAGGAAAACGGGAAAAAGGGTAGAATAAGATGCAGATAGGCTTCCGGTACTTTCACAACTGTACGGAGTGTACAATAATGCTAAGTAAGAGTCGATTTTAAGTGAGAGGGTAGTACTCGGATGTCGACGTAACTCGCCTTCGTAAGTTATATGTAATATTCTTACAAATAAATGAGTTATGAGTTATTACATACGCCTTGACAAACATTTGGTGATGTGTTTATGTCAGTATGCATAATGCAGTTGTTTAACAATAATAGTCTTTAAACTTATCACACAAATAGCTCAAAGCCATTGCCATTGCCTCTGACCTGCCCTTTTTAAAACATTTACAACACCAACCCCACAGGAAATTGCAATAAAACAGTATTCCCTGTATTGTGTGAAATTAAAAATCTTGACTAAGGTCAGAACAACTCCTAATAGAAGAAAAAAAGTAAGCATTTGATAGGTCAGCAAGACGGAAATGACACCCTGGGGAGCTACCGCTATATCTGAAACTTGGTTACAAACCAGTGATGGCTTATAAGTTGCATTTTTCATAGGTATTCACTCCCCATTTACAAAATGTGTCTGTTGTACTATTAGTTTATGTCAAGTTAGGGCATCGATCGAGAGGTCTCGGGTTCGAATCCTGGCCATTACAATACCGACGTGAACCCATTTCTAACACAAGCAACTTAGCTTAGTTGGAGGGCTTAAAGGGAATATTAGTAATATCGGTTGCTAATATATTCTTAAAAGAAAAAAAAATCTAAAAGGTTCTATAAAATCTGTACTAACTTGAGTACATTTACGTAATACGTTAACTGAAACATGTCCCACTTCGAACAGTACATCAAAGAGATATTTAGATTATCACATTTGCAGACATACCCAAGTATGACAAGTATTAGGTCAGTGACGTCACAGGCTACGACGGGTTATCGCAAAGAGTAAGATCTCATCACAGATTTGTCAATGAGCCTTGATATGTGGGTTCCTCAATTTGTTCGCATTGACGTTGAATATGACGCCATTTGTCGCCTGTC
Source organism: Eilema sororculum (assembly GCA_914829495.1). Classification (NCBI taxonomy): domain Eukaryota; kingdom Metazoa; phylum Arthropoda; class Insecta; order Lepidoptera; family Erebidae; genus Eilema; species Eilema sororculum. The sequence continues at coordinate 15,655,877 of OU618545.1, read as the reverse complement.
AATCAATTGACCTGCATACAGGTCACTCAACCTTTGAAGACCTAGGTTTACTTGAAGGTGTCTATAGAAGATTTTTTTTTTTTTATACAGGACACGTCAATTTGACTTCACCTCGCCTGATGTTAAGCTAAAGGCAAAGTCTCGGAAAGAGGGTCACCATCGTAAACATTTACCATGTTAACAGTGGTGGCACTCAGCTTGACGGCCTCATTAGATGCCTTTTCACGCCCCGCTTAAAGGACCCGGGACTGTAGGAAGAAGGAAACACGTGAGCTGGCAGGGAATTCCAGGTCTTAGTGGTGCGGCATAGGAATGAATCACTGAAACGCTTGGTTCTAGCAGGTATACTCTGCACCGTAAATGGATGACATCTTAGCCCTGCACGTGTCGTCCTGTGAAGGAAAGGGGAGGGTGGGACTAATTGGAAGAGCTCGTCAGAACATTTACCATGGTAGAGACGGTAGAAAACTGCCAAAGACGCAACATCTCTACGCATCTGCAAAGGCTCGAGGGTGTTCGTGACCTCAGGATCCCCAATAATGCGGACCGCACGTCGCTGTCCTGTCGAGAGCATCTAATAAGTACTTTGCGGAGCCGTCCCAGAGATGTGAGCAGTATTCCACGCAGGAACGAATTCGGGTCTTGTATAGAAGACACCGCTGCTCCGGCGTGAAAAAACGTCTCACTCTGTTCAGGACTCCGAGTTTACGCGAAGTTGATTTGATGATACTCTCGATATAGTTTTTGTTATTCAGTTTGCAGCGAACATCCATACCGAGGATAGTGAGGTGATCCTGCAGTGGCAGTGGTGTGCTCTGAAGAGTGGGAAGGGGGAAGGAAAGGAGATACCTTTGCTGTAAACGCACATGCCTGGGTCTTCTTGGCATTGAACTCGACCAGGTTCCTAGCGCCCCATTGAGAAATGTGGTCCAGGGTCCGGTCCAGCTCAGTGACAAGAAGCTGCCTTTTTTCCGCGATATCAGACTGCTTGGCCGCAGGATGTGCGTAATACCTCCCGTGTAAGGTGCTGTCGTCTGCATAGCAGTGAATGTTTCCGTTACAGAGCATGTCATTGATATGCAGAAGAAAGAGAGTGGGAGATAAAACGGAACCCTGCGGCACGCCAGCATTTACCTGCAAGAACTCCGAAGCTCGTCCATCACAAAGCAGCTGCAGGAAGCTTGCAACCCAGTTACACAGTCTAGGAGGCAGGCCGAAGGCTGGTAGCTTGGAAAGAAGCGATTTGTGCCATACCCTATCGAAAGCTTTGGCGATGTCAAGACTAATTGCCAGTGACTCACCGTGCTTCTCCATAGCCTCACCCCAAAGGTGGGTCATGTACGCCAGAAGATCACCCGTTGACCGTTTCGGTCTGAAACCGTATTGCCGGTCACTAAGCAAGGAGTGATCCTCTAGGTGGCGCATGAGCTGTGTGTTAATTATGTGCTCGAACACCTTGCACAGCACTGTGGTGACGGCTATGGGTCGATAGTTGGCTGGGTCCGAGCGATCCCCCTTCGAGGGGATCGGCTGGACATTCGCCTCCTTCCAAGCCGAAGGCGCTGTATCCGAACTGTAGGACAGTCGGTACAGCCGCGTTAGCATAGGAGATAACTCCGCTGCACATTTTTTAAGTACAACCGCTGGAATACCATCAGGACCACTGGCTTTCCGGACATCGAGTGATTGCAGTACTGCACGGACATCGCGTTGCCTGATACGTATATCAGGCATTGCGTGGTCACCAGTGGGCATTGTCCGTGGTTGCATACCACAATCATCGACTCGGGAGTTGGCCGCGAAGAGATTGACCAGCAAATTTGCTTTCTCTTGCGGCTCATGGGCCAGAGATCCATCGGGATTGCTCAGCGGGGGCAGCGAGGGCTGGCAGAAGTTGGCTTGCACGGCTTTGGCCAGTTGCCAGTAGCCACGGCTACCCGTGGGATGCGCCACTAGCTCTTGGCCCAGCCGTGCTATGCGCTGGGTATCCGCCCTGACGCATGCCCTCTTGCAGACCTTTATGGCTCTGTTGTAGGCTAAGTGTATGAAGGCGATTGAAATATATACAATAACTTATGCCTCTGCATCATTGGGGTAGGTAAATTTATAGATACAGAAAAGAATCTCTTTCTAATTGCTAGTATCCTAGCACATTTCCACAGATCTTTTGCTTCATTTACTGTCACGCTTCTTTTCATATCAAAGGATGATTCCTGTGCGCAATGACACATAGTCCTTAGTATAAAAAATATTATAAATTGTAGTAGGTACAGCTCTATTATTTTTGTGAGGTGTTGCCAGCGACTTTGACCTCAAACCGTAAATCAAATCTAATAAGTCCAGATTTTGTGATTTTCTGTTTTGGCACTAACCCAAAATACACTGTTATGTACTGTATAATAAATGTGAAAGTAAGCCTAATCTTGGCTCGAAAATTAATCCACGGGAATGTCAGTTATCGATGTCGAGGATGAAAAGCATTATAATGTTCCCTTCTAGGTTGCTAATTGATTAATTACGATTAGTACCTACAGACCTTTAATCATAACCGGTAACAAACTATTAGACAGAAGATAAATAATCGGTTTTCTACTTTCCTAATCCTAATATTTATCTACCGTATCGCGGTGGGATCAACTCCCGTATGTAATAAATATAAATTACAGATGCTACCTCGTATTTTTCAATCGATGTGTAGTCAAACGCACTGCAGGTGATTAAATCAACATCCTGTATATTTGATTTTGTAATATCCGCGTAGTAATTAGTTTTTGAAGATAAACGTATTACTTTCAAGGTAACTTAATTATGGTGCTATGTTAATAAACGTTTAGGATTTCGCTGGCATTCAATTTTATTTACCGACAATTTTTTTCCTAGGATACACCCCTACCTTCAACTACATGTCCAAAACCAGTAACAAAAACGATGCAGTTGATCTAACTAGGTGTAGTTGATACCTAGATGAATGTGGAATAGCCCATCCAAAGACGATTTCTATATCATCGGCAAGGTTTCACACTGTATCTCCTGCAGTGAACTAGAGCCCTAGAAATGGCTCCATAGTAAGCTAGACACATAAAACTAACGTCTAAAAATGATTTACTATAACTATACTAGATAAGAAATGCAGCCTAAGACGTGCAAAAAGAATATCTTGCCAAAGAACCCTAATTTCTCTTAGCAATATACCAAATATTTTTTTAATTACAAACAAGCTTTGAGATTTGAGTTACGACGAAAATGAATCGTTTTAATTTATCAACATCGTTGCCATCTGTTTCATACCCACTGTTTAATTTAAGCCTCCCCAGACTCTTCAGTACGCATTCGGGGATACGCCAGAAGAGGCACTAACTGTAATAGGTACTTACTTTAACTTCAATACGAGTATACTTAAACATGAATTTATTGTGATTGAGAAGATAAATGTGGGTGAAGTTAGCAGAACTACTTATTTAATCTTTGACTAAACAATCTGCATTAAAACTCTATAAGAAAGAGCATAAGTGAACTAATTAATTCAAACAAAACAATAACAAATTATTATTTAGCCACCAATTGGACCATTATCATTATTACATAATAGTGGTTTTCTCATGTTCTCATGTAAATACAAAATGTGCAGTCATTCGAAAATACATAACATTTCAAATTTATGTCTGTCATCGCGGCCATACTGAATTCTGGAATCAAAATGATCATGCAATTTTAGTTAAATCAAAACGCATTTAGTTGACAGAATGAGATATTTCCGCAACATAAATATGTTTCGCATGCTTCTCTAATGACAGAATGTTCAATATTTCAACGTGCAACCATAATGTAAGCCCAACAAAAAAACAAACCATTTAGAAATATATTGAATGAACATACCTCTTCTGTTTTAGTATTGATGCTATTTTAAGTGGTTTTAAGAGGATTTACTGTACAAAAATAAACATAAAAATTACGAAAAAGGGTAATTAATAATACAAAAATGGGAAATTTTAAAAAAAATATTTCAAAAGTAATCTGCGAAACTATGACTTATAATTACTTGTCTATTGCAGAAGGATAGGTAGATACTAATATTAAAATTATTGATTTTAGTAAATAATTATCGTAAAAAAGTATCCATACCAAAGTGAATTAAGATTATCTGAAGAACTAGGTTAGTAAAGTAGGGATGAGAAAAGTGAACTTAACCTCAAAAGAAAAGTTTCAAAAGTACTCAATTATATAAATTTTCAAAAGGTTGTTAATTTTTTTTTGCCAAAACTACTATTCTATCGAATTCTCTATATCTACAGTTTTCAGATCACTGTCTCAAAACTACATAGAGAATTAGGTACGTCTCTAATCAAGTATGTATTGTTACCCCGACATCCAATACGTCATTTGCATATCCCAAGCACATGTGGTCATGTATAAAGGGTAAAATGGGCTCGTATTTAATTTTCATAAAACGAGTACCGTTTTAATATGTCTGCGGCCGAATAATATCCTAACCCTTTCTATTTCAAAATTGGCTTTGGTTGTTCATATGGTTAATTTATTATTCGCTGTGGCTTCACCTCACCTATGTATCTATGTGTGAAATTGAAATAATGAACTATGTTATTGTTAGTAGGCTTCTACAGGGACACCAAAACGAAGAAAGGTTTTTGAAATGTTTTGATATAATATTTGTTCAATTTAAATTTACTGCTTGGTTTTCAATTTACGTCTTAGAATGCTTACACTACACAAGGTGTAGCTGCAGAGAGGGGGCAAAGGAAACGAGTATAATGAGAAAAAAGAAAGGATAAAAGCTTCGATATTTTTACAAACAGTAGGTACATACAGAATGCAGCATGCTCATATATAAAGTGAATTTTAATCTTATTTAAGGGTTAATTTATTCAGACTATTCGAAATACTTTACCAACTACAAAGACTTAGTAGCAGAAGTAGTTCAAGATAAGATGGAGATATTGCCCAAAGGAACATATTATGGAAACGAATAACTGAGAAGAATCAGATGATGTCTGGCAGAAAAGAACGGAACGGTTGTGCCAACTCCAAATTATATTTAGGTCACAAGACTGTTTACAGTCTATGTCGATTTATTAGAATTCTAATCCTTAACCATAACCAGAACTGATCGAGGCAAATAAAGATTTATGATTATAACAAATTTATACCCAATTTCATGCGAGCAATAAACAAAAGCGCAGCGACGAAGATTTTATCTAGAAATCCATATCATGATAATCAACGCGGGGCATCCGCGCGGTTGAGCGCAATAATTTATGCTTCACAAACATTATGATACATTTGCATTTTGTTCACAAAGCAGCAATGTATGCAACAACGATACACAATAGCCGGGGTTAATGTAGACTTCGGTTAGTCAGGAACGGTTGCGAAGAATGATTCGCTAGGTAGCTACTATTGTTTATGTGGAGCAATGTAGTGCGATAATGAATAATATGCTAATTCTCGTTTAGATTTGTATGTGTTATTGTTTCATTTATTTTGTTATTTCTAAGATGATAAACAGAATAATGTTTTGCAATGCAGACGAACGAACCAAGATTTTGTTTATTGGCCTTCTGAAAGTGTGAATAAGTGTAATTAAACAGGTTGCCAATGACTCCATATGTGTAAACATATGAATCATAATTTACTAATTAGGTAGGTACTTATTCACAGCTCATAAGTCATATACTAAGTTTAGGTTTATGCTTGCGTGCGTTTATGAGGTCCTAGGTTCAATTTCCGGGTCAATCCTAACATAAAAATTCAATAAAAAGTTTGGTAGTAGCACGTAGTCTGGAAATAAGCTCACCTACAATTACGTGGGAAGAAAAAAAAGAGTTAGGGAAGTGTGGTATTAAAATTCCTTTACCTATGGAGAAGTACCGCTATGACTATGTAAGTAGGTATAATGTAGAAAAAATTGTCCGTCTTTTTCTTCTGACTATGAGCTTTCTATACTAATTATAATGGTGGTATAACTTAAGAAAGTATCCTACAACTGTTTTATTCGACTATCGTGAAGCTGTACAATACAAAACCTAATTTTTAGCTTCTATTCCTCAGCTACTGGGTTCCTACGAGAACAGGAACAATTTTTGTTTTTAAGGAATGCCGACAATTCTAATTTCTTCACCGTTAGGTACACTTCTACATTTACGGTCTTAAACTTTCAGCGGTCTTAAAGCGAACTAAATTCATTCATTTGTCAACAATCTTATCTCCAAGTGGGAAAGCTTACAATACTTTGAGAAAACGATAAATACTTTTTGCAAATTTCACAAGAAGCGTACGTATAAACCAACCCTTTTGTGCTGCTGTATAATCTTTATTGCAGATTGCATAAGGTGTATTTTTGTATGTCAATACTGTAAATAATTTTGCGTAGTTTCTGGTGCATCTTTATCTGCTAGCCAGTGGTCCGCCATTGCCGTTAAATTTATTAACTGCGATACGCATTCAGTGTCGCGAGCTAAAAGGTGACTTTAATTAATATTAATTATAGCCACACCTCTAATTAATGTAATTCTCGAGATAGCAGTTATGCCGCCTTTTGAGTATGTCAAGCTTGGTGGTTATCTACAAGAGCCTGGATTAAGAGTCATGATGTCTGTTTTGTTATTGTTCTGCAATCTGCAACACGCTGAAGTGCAGACGTTTTGATGCTGCATAATTACTTACCACTTATAGATGTAGGTATCAACAGAGCAGTACTATTCGAAATATCAAAAGTGCACGGCGTAAATGACCCCTTACATATTTAGCATAATGAACTGAGTATAAGCTTACCTAGTGAAAGTATATGGTTAGATTTTTGTAATAGGTTAGGTAAGTACATTAATTTAAATGGCTATGCACAATACAACTTCATTTTCAAACTGTCAAATCAAGTCATATTGAACCAAAAGATTAAGTAGGTACATACCTACTGAATTGAATCAACTGTAGAAACTAGACGCTCAGACTTCTTATTTAAACAATAATTTATTTTAAATACAGGTAACTACCCAATTTTGCAACAAATATCCTATACTCTCTCTCTTCTTCTCTTTTAGACGAAATCTCGTCCATTGCTTATTTTTTTTGCCAAATATCATAAAAATACAAAACACAGAGCTCATGAAATTCAGCCACAACCTTTTAAAGCGTACAACTAGCGTTCTATTACGGTACATGTATTCATCATGAAAACAAGCCAACATCACCGAGCGGCTACGAATTAATCAAAGTTTAAAACAATTCCATGTAGTGAGGCGAGGCGGGTGAGACAAGACTCCGAACACACCGCAACGCACGAACAGCGAACATGTCTTGTGTGTTCGTGCGGTTTGAATTTGTGCGGCTTTGTGAATACTACGTTAGGACAGAAGGCTTCGAGATGTTTACTTGAATAGACCATTCTATTGTGAATAATAGTGTAAACTAATAATTACTAAGTAGGTAATCACTTGAAATAATGTCGAACGCTTGAAAAACTATTTTTTACTCCATTTTTGTATGAGAATGGATTCATTTGGAGATATAGAAAAAACTTCACATTGTTTCATCATCCATATTTAGATCCTCGGAGCTCAGGGTCTACCTTCCGGCTCTTCCACGATCTTGGGCGTCCCTGGTAGTGAGACCATTTTATACGCAGAAAAAACTTAACATTGTATACCTACCTACATATATCTCTATGCCATATATCTATTAGTTCCTACCTGGCTTCTTCTACTTGCCCACTTCTTCATATCAGGCATAATATAACTTTACCGCACCACTATCACAATCACCAGCGTACCTTCTACTCGTTTGGAACCTTAGTAGTAAACCAACAAAATATCAGGATTCAACCATCCTCCCTTACAAAGGTATCACCCAAACAGCTTCTTGAAACTTTATTATTGGACCTTAGAAACTTCAATATCGCTCTCGGGTTATGCAAATCCGAGTACAGAGTCGTACCTTAGGTACGTACTCATAAGTACGTATAGCTGCGTGGATCGGTACAATGTATAGGCTAGTTACAACTTCATCAAACCCAGGCGGCACATGGCTCGCGCCTGCAGTCGCGTAGTGATTTAGTTCAGCTTATAAGTGTCTTTATAAATGGTTTATAGGCTTTAAACGTAGAAACTTACTTATCGATGTATTCTTATGTTCTAATTTTAAGGTAAAGCTATCACTTGTCGAAGTTTTGATGATTTTATGCAATCATTTATGATTGATAAATGGTATTTTCAATAAATACTTTATTGGTCAGGTAACATGATTTTTTGAATAGGTGTCATAATCATAATCATAATCAATCTTTATTTGTCCTGGGCTGGATCCTTAGTTTAAACATATCTGATGTCTAATGGTTTAATTTACCCATAACGACGACTCATAAATGCTTTCAAAATAATGAAAACATACATAACATACATACATGTTATGTATGTTTTCATTATTTTGAATGCATTTATGAGTCGTCTATAATTAATTAAGTTATTCAGAGTCCTTTCGAATCAATGCGATACTAATACGTCATTTTTAACAACGACAAATCACTTCCCACACGATAAGTGATAGAGCTGTTCCCCATAATATGGCAGTAAAAATATTGTACAGGTGACTACTGGTTGATAGCAATAAGCTCACTCCCTAATAGGCGGGACGGAAAAACATAGTTTTAAAAATATAGCTGTTAGGTATACGCGTGTATTTAATACATCTAGATGCGGTGAATAAATTACGTAGATGTTTGTAAATCTGTAGGTATTGAGTTACTTCAAAAAACTATAACCCGACTTCAAAATTTGGTCACTGCGTAAAAAATATCGCTCGTATCATAATTAATGATGAAACATTTTTAATACCAACTAACGGAAGTCTATTTGCAGCCATTTTGTGCTTCTGTCCGCCATATTTGGCAGCGATATAAAATTTATGAGCCTAATATAATATGTTATAGTTACTATAACGATCCTAGCATTCTCAACAGTAATTATTTTGTGCTCAACTCGTGTGCTCAGGAATAATACCGGCTAGTAATGGGGAAGGGTGAAATTTTTCTAAATGGAAGTCGGTGGAAAAAAGTAGGTACTTCCTTCGATCTAGTTTGTCATGTACCATTCGACCCAATTCATCAATGCTCTCACCTTGGAGCCCATGATCCGCTCATTCCTTCTACTCATCTTGGTATAGATAAGACGGCTTTACTTAGAGATGAAAGCCTTCGTCAGAGTCTCATTTGTCAATAAATAGGCTTACCGGCTTGCAGAATGATGTTAGTTTGGTCCTAATAAACCTGTATCCAACGAAATTTTAAAACAATTAGTTCACTATCTTTCAACGTCTCAATCTGGACTAGAATCCACGTCCAGTCCTTACAGCTGAATACTCTGACCAGCTGAGCTTCTTGGACACGTTTTAGATATTTGAAATTCTCGAGATAAAAACCTGCGTCATCGTTCGTCAATGAAAAGGCTTATCGGCTTGCAGAATTTGCAGATGATGTGATGTTAGGTTGGTCCTAATAATCCTGTATCCAATAAGTTTTATTTTAATACTCTTCTTGGACACGTTTTGGATAAATATGAAATTTTCCTAGGTATATACTATTTGTCTTGGGCGTTGCGTTGGGAATCTTCTACCGATATTCTTATGAATATAATGGAGGAACAAAATTAAAAGAAACCAATTTACAAGTTTCCATTCATTCAGTGGCACTATCTGATCATCTTGGTGTCAAATTAATGTATTAGGTATCGTTCGGATGACACATACTTACACAGTTTAGAATCGTTACGATATTTCGAAATGGTTAACTTCGAGTTTCAAAATTTGTTTAACATACATTGTTAGTTAGTTAATTACAGGTGAGGCTAATAAAATGTGTTTATCTGAAGACGATACGGCACGAAAAAGGTAGTTCAAATTAATGAACTTTATGATATAGATTATCTAAATTAGAACCGGAGATATAGAGAAAGAAAGCTATAAAGAGATAAGAGACATACAGGAAATCATTGATGAGTAGAGAAAGTTAGATGTTTTAAATGATTGAATGATTTCAAATCAGTCCATCGCCTTTCATTGAAAAAAAAAAACAAAATTGGTTGGATACTACGACTGAACAGACTTGTAATAGATTTATTACATACCATATATACAGTACAGTAAGTATAGATACAGTACAGACTGCTTGGCTGCAATTTTTTTTTTTTTAATGCATTAGGGAGGCAAACGAGCAGACGGATCGCCTGATGGTAAGCGATTACCGCCGCCCATGGACACCCGCAACACCAGAGGAGTCACAAGTGCGTTGCCTTCCTTTTAAAAGAGAGTACGCTCTTTTCTTGAAGGTTTGAAGGTCGTAATGGTTCGGAAATACCGCTGGCTTATAACGGAGATTTCGTTGTAGGAGAAACTTTATTCAATCACCTTTTTCTATTTTTATTTTGCTTAATGAGGCTATTACGAGAGCGACTGCCGTCTGACCTCCCTGAAAGAGAAGTCAGTATCAGATCCTCATTCGTTGATCGGCAGATGTATCCACTGGCAGGTGAGGTTGACTTGCATCCCAAAGATATAGATAGAGCCCAAATCTATACCTTTTACCTAACATCACTGTCTTTTGATGATATCTATCTCAAATGATTGTCATAGATGTAGATTTAAATTTAAAAAAAAAAAGCAAAGAAAGACCTCCTAACATACCATAATATTCCCACTATATTCCCACCTGTATCCTGTAAATCGAAGTATCTTCTATCAACCAAAACAGTAAGATCAATGACCGTTCGAATCTTAAAAGTCATGCTCATTCAAACTGTGTTAAGTGTGTTTAAAAATGCATACCAGATAAAACTGTATATGAACATACTCGCTTATGTTCTGGAATGATATGGATACATAAATATAACAAGATTGATTTATAGTACAAGGTTTTTGAACTAATTTTGAATGTATGAAAAATACCGACTAAAATCAAACATCATAAGCATAGGGCACCTACGATTTGCCTTCCTTACGAGTCCTCTTGTTACCCATAAATTAACATTCACCACGTCATAATTATATATTCACGTTAAATCATATTGTAACTAAACCGTATTTATTTGGATAACTTATACTCATACTAACTACATACCTACCTATCGACAGAAACTCAGTCGACCAAATAACCACGTCAAGTCTTTTCAAGTAGGTACTTCCAATATTTTACAAGACGATCAACGGGAGCAAGTACCTCGTGTAGCAACACAACACTAAATTTCATACAAACGCGTTTAAAACCCAACAAAACACGGACTACATAAATACAAGAACGTGCACATAAATATAACGCACTCGCTACGCTCAAATTTCGCCACCGTCTGTTTTATATTGATATATTGTATTGTTTATGGCGCGGCCGAATCAAAACGTGATATATTGAACAACGCACGCGGTGTTCGCGAGTAACTTTCATATTTGGAAGGGTTATGGAATACGTTCCACTAGATGTGACGATAGGCAAAGAAAACATTGCCAAATTTTTGCCGGCATATTTTGCATTAATAAAGTTTGTGTGTCGTGTAATTTTCATGTACTCATTTACGTTTTATTCCATTATCATATTTATGTTAAATTGATTGATACATTATTTAAGTATATATAAATATACAATGACGTAGGTAAATCAACTACCTACTACAGTTCTAAAATCAACTACGTACTACTTACGAGACCTTACTGCAACAATCGTTCAATCAAAAATAGAATAGATCACGTAGGCTGAAAACATCAAAATATTTCCTTTGTTAGACAGTTGTATCTTGTAACATAAAAAAACTGAAGGAATATCTAGTTAGACCGCAGATACCACACGATTAAACGTCATAGAATATAAGCTTTTATTTACTCCTTTCATATGACCGTCAAAAGGTTTTTGTTTGTGTTCCAAGAAGTCTTGTGAAGTCCGAGAGGAATAAATGTCAGAAGTCGTAATAAAGCCGTCGGACTTTAAAAACCTTGAACTGTTAGATATTATCAGGTTGTACCACTTTGAAATAAAAGTGTTATAGCTTCTGTTTATGAGCGCTTTACCTATGATTTTACCCGAACACAATTATGTTGCTGCTTCCCATAGGAACTATTCCTATAAGCATTTCTAGGATAACCTACATAGGATTTCAAAATAATGGAGATCTATGATTTTGTTTTTTAAGTTAAAAGCCACTTGATTGTTTACTCGAATGTAATGCTCTACCGAACAGATCTTTGTGAAGCTATTCCTGGGTGTTTTTTAGCATAGTATAAAATGTATTTAAGTACAATATGCGAAAGATGTAGACATGCTAGGATCGTAAGAGTTAGAAATATGAGGACTCTGTCTACCCCACAGGGAAAGAAGTGTGAAAGTATCTACATATGTATGAGTATGTAAGATTGTAAAACCGTGAAGGTAATGCAACTCTACCATCAGGCTGATTTTTTTTTTCTCCCAAGCAAGCAAGAGGGTGGATCAGCAATTAAAAAACGTTGAAGAACGAATGCTATTATGTTATATGTATAATGTTTAATGTTATCAATCGCACCTTCCCTTTCGCTCAAATACTTATCCACTTCCAGACTTCTATAGATCCTTGGTCGCTTACATAGATGTATGTTTGAGCCAAGGGAATAGTTGGGATGGGGGGATAAGTTATTGCTTTCTACAACTATGTGTCTGCGCCATGTGTTATGGTAGACACTGTTTTAAGTTATCCGCTAAATTATGTTCTGAAAACTACCACCTACATACACCATCAATCATTTTTCGAAACACTACTTTAAATTAAGCCTTGAAAACAAAACCCATCATTCTTATATCTTATGAAATACTTGGTAATTTTCATGTATCTGCCTATTTCTCCATAAACATTTCATCCATCTACTTATCTATCCAATTTTTGCATTGATAAGTAGTACTTACAAAGCATTTATAACTGTATCTTCCTTTGATATTTCAGAAGATTACTGTACTAGTTTTACCAGTGTTTTGACCACGTATTTTAGTATACTCGATTCGGATAACCTTAGCGAGTAACCAAGTAATTAATGACCATATATTATGAAAAAATAAATCTAAAATTTTATTGTATCAAAATTTACTTTGCCGTAAAATAAATTTTAACAATTTATGATCAAACTTTTATATTATCTTAATAAGCAAAAGAACAACTCATAATGATAATAAATAGTTAAACCTAATTAATTAAGTGCATTTTTCTGTATCACGCGTTCGGCCAGGGCCGTATTTGGTTGAAAGTTTTAATGTGGGAGTTTGCACCCCAGCTGTGCCAGTGCTGTACTCGGAAGAAACTTTTAATGACCGAGTTTGCTAGGCCCGGGCGCCTTTCTAAAGTTCACCCGCTAACGAGCCATTGACACGAATGTGGGAACTGAATTGTTTGTACAAAGTCAGGAGGTGCTACTTAGATGTTTAGGAGATCTCAAGTTTACTGTTTAGGATGTGCTAATTTAAGAGGTAAATTTCAGATAATGTACCTATCCATAGGTATACTATACCATTTATCCTCAAATATTGCAAATGTGAGTATTTGTGTATGTGCCTTTATTACTTCTTGTATAGTTGTTTTTAATTAACAATATTCTCAATCTATCAATCACTTCATGTTACTTAGTTATTATATACATACATACAATCACGCTTTTATCCATGTAGGGTTAGGTAGAGTTGAATTAACACCCACATTTCACCAAACACTGTATTCGGTCACACGTATTAGAGGGTGAGCATATAGCAGTATTCCAGGCACTAATTGTTGACTCGAGCGACTATAGTAAACTCCATACTCGTAATATAGCTTACCAATGGGATATAGTACAAAATATAAAGCTATAATAATAACACATAAGTAAATGAGACATAAATATACTTATTATAATCACGTGGGAGTGCCAAGTTTATTTATACCCAAGAGAAATATGTAGGTTAACCCTCGGCAAAAAAAACAAAACACATAACTTTGTTCAAAACCTACGGAAACAAACATACCGAAACAATAGAATGAAAAAGTTAATACAGTACATGTTAGGAACGCACCATACATCAGTAGGACGGTGATACACATGCGAATATACGTCTGCGCCACGGGAGCTGGCGCGACAAAAATAATTACCTACAAACACCCAAAAATGTTCAATCCATTTAAGCCACGTTTTCAAGAACGATTGCATAAATGATGTTTGAAATATGACTTTGACAGTATTCTAAAAGTAGCAGCATTATTTTTGTTAAGTAATACATTAGATACACTATAATGCAATATTCAGCTTTTATTTCTTTAATTCGGCTTCCCATAAATCCTAATCTCAAATTTATTAATATTGAATAGGAACAATAAGCGCCCAATAATTTCTTACGTAAATATTCGTCCAAATTAATCCTTAAGCCTAAATTAATCTCTATAATCTTAATATAATAAAATTTATCCATAGTAATATAATAAATCGATGTCAGACATCGAAGATAGGTACTTAAACGTACGTCTCGTCCCCATTGCAACCCCATATTTCTTAAGAGGTCAGATAGGGGACCAAAACCTAAATGACTCTCGATACGCCCCTGTCTCTAGCACGCAGAACAGGGAGGGACCGATAGTGTCAAAAAAAGATAAAAATATTATAAACTGCGCTTTTTCTCAAATTCTCCCTCCATTACTTATTTTTATTTATCTATAGCTGAAGATGGCGTTTATAAGTGTATATTTATTCGTGAACATGATAATAACTTCATGTTTATGTATTTAAGATACATGTTACAATAACGTTGTTGCCGCAGTACTTTAAATAAAATCACTTAATACGAGAGACGAGAAATTTCCATAAAGTGTAAAATACTTGGCTTAAATCATAAAAAATCCAAATAATACAAGCTTTTAAAAGGCCAAACCGCTACTAAATAAACTGTGCCATGAAACATGCGGACGTGAGAAAAAGTCTTAAGCATGAATAAACTCTTTGGTAAAAGTACGTAAATAAAGCGGAATAAAACACAGATAACAATAAAATCACAAAACAGATTATACAAATATAGGTGAGGAGACATTTAAGTACATTAAAATCACATTAGTGGCAAGATCTCGGTAGGGGCCCGCGAAATTATCTTGCGCAGTGGGAAAAAATAAATTAATAAAAAATACTTTATACATTTCATATCTCATTTGGGTGGTGACAGAAAAAAAGTAAATTGTATGGAAGTGGTGATAACAAATGAATTAAGCTTGATTTAATTTTGAGATTTCTTTTTTATGTTTCATTCACATTTTTATTCTATTGAAGAAACTGTGTTCATGACCAATAATTATATTAGATTGTACCCTATTTATGAGTGCTATGTACGAAAAATAATATCTAACGAAATATACAACATTTGTTGATGTAATAAAAGAACTAAATTAATAAAAGTTAAAACTAATACCTATGTTCTGAAAAATAATATATTATTACTCAAATAATTTAATTACTGGGTGTAACTGATTAAGCTTACTTGAGAGCACCAATTGCCATGTATTAAAAAAAAGTAAGGGTTGCAGCCCTAATATTTTAGTTAGTTGATAGTTGCTCAGTAATTTAAGTTTCTCTAAATTTACTTATTAATTTGCTATCTTGTATATGGACAGTATTTATTACTTAATTCATTTAAGATATTTGCGGTGGAATCAGCTGCTAGTTATTCACATCTGCTGTTCCATTCGAAGGTTGTCTGGAAGACTTAGGTTTTATCGATGAGACAGTCCATTTTATTAATCATTTAATCGAGTTATAATTGTAATAAATTATTATATGATTTATACACAGTATCTACAATTTACATGTACCTTTTCTCCCTCTAAGGAAGGTGAAAACAATAGCTCGTCTTTTACTCGTATAATTTGAGTCTTTATAGAGTATACCTCACGAGCTTGGTCTTTTAGTCATTCAAATATTGTGCATGCCCTCTGAATTCGGGTGCCTTTTTATGTAGGAATATACTTAATCAGTCATACGATCAGCACATACGTCATTCTACGAGCTTATAGCTCCTCAGCCTCCTCTTTTCAATCATTTAACTAGCAGATTAGGTTAGATGAGCCCCCAAACATTATTTTGCTATAATATAAGCAATTGTTTCAGTATATTTTAGCTGTAATATAATATAAAGTCATATTAACACTATACTTCGGCTTTTTCGAGGGTATAATTCCGTCTCTTTTCTGCAATTCACTAATTATGCAAACGTTGTGGTTAAATTATAATGATTTTACTAAGTTTGTCTTGAAATATATTTAAAATTGCTTGTAACTTATCTGCATATCAGTATAATATTCTGTTCTCAGTTCTGTATATAATTATAACTAATTACATTTTTTATATACCTAATAAAAGTGTTGAGTACATTATCTTTAAGATTTATATCTACTGTTGTATAGAACAAAAAGAACATCGTCTAGATGACTCTGAATAACGTCATAATAGGCTCCACGTGGTGATTTTAGCTCTAAAATTCAAATTAGCGGTTTATTTTATTACAGAATATTTAAACATGGGCCAATTGGCCATGTTTCGCACGAGTGACGATAATGGATCGTAGTAGGTTTCGCTCGGTTCATCAGCGGCTGGCATCGACCGCACAGTCGCAGACAGGGCCGCAATTTGCCTCACCAAGGCACGTTTAATATTAGAAGTCCTGATTTATGACTTGCTCCCATAATGAAGTGTCTCCACACTACAAACGTGTATGCATCGCACTAATTCACTACCTCGGATTAATAGTAGGAAGCTCTCGTAATAATATAACGAAACATTGTTGTGAAAATGTGCCTTGCACAGTTTCATGGCTTGGTCTACGCAA
This sequence comes from Eilema sororculum, assembly GCA_914829495.1. Classification (NCBI taxonomy): domain Eukaryota; kingdom Metazoa; phylum Arthropoda; class Insecta; order Lepidoptera; family Erebidae; genus Eilema; species Eilema sororculum. Next base: position 15,639,028 of record OU618545.1, on the reverse strand, counting down.
ATTATACTACAAGATAGGGATTCAGTTTTTACAAGTGGCTTTTCCTGGTTTTTTCAGTTGTTATTTTGTATGACTCCCCTGGTGTTGCACACTTCATTATTCCACGGTAACCACTACACGCGGTAACACCTACAAGACAAGCACAGGGCCCACCTGATGGAAAGTATATGGTACAAAAATGATGGTATAAAAAAGTGGCAGCAAATAAAGAACTTCAATATCGCCAATAGGTTGTGGAGATCAGATGGTAGTCGCTTCATGGAAAATATAGAAGTTCAACCCCACCACAGTTAGACTAAAAAGCCCACCCCAACTGAGATGGGAAAAGCCTCAAATGTATGATGATAGTGGCAGCAAGACTATACCTTGACAAAACTATAAATTTACATATCTTATCGAGTCACCTGCCTTTTAAAGGAGCCATGTATAAAAGTTGCATCTCCCATACACACGCTGTTGTCTTCTCGAGGTTAACGAACTCATAGATGTTTTGTATATAGATAGGTTTATGTAGTTATTTTACCTGATTCACAGAACAGCCAGTGCCTTAATTTTAAGCTTTGTACACATACATGATTGCTCTGCAAGTCGTATTTTACACGATCTGCCTACAAAAAGTTCGTGAAATTTATTCACGGAATGAACTTCAAAATACACTTACTCGACAATGTTTACAATACTTTTGATCGTTTTACGAAAGTGCTTTATGCACTAAGTGGATTGTTCATCTAAAGTGAAATGTTTTACATTTAAAGGCGTATAATTCTTAATTTATAGCCAAACACCGGTCTCCGCATATCCGATACAAGTTAAGATGAGAACGGAGTGTTAATCTCGACGCAGAGACGAAATACAAATGGAAATGTAAATCCAATTAGTTTAAGAAGTCATTAAATCAGTTTGTTTAGCAGACAGTAACATATAGCTATCCACGTCTCTTTGTTTTCGATGGCTGCTATCCAAACTATTTGTTATTTCGGTGAGCTTGCCATTTTATGCTGACGAAAAAAGGCTTGAAGTTTTTAAATAAGCTTTTAAGCTGACACTGCGTTTTCAGTGAAGTTAAATAATGGCATCCACATTTACATACGAGATTTCAATTTATTTATACAGTTCAAATTGTTTTTGTAGTTTTAATAAATATCTTAGATATTATTTTTATTTTCTTCTTTCTTTTTCTTACACTGCACTGACACACATACCTGTATCTGTTAAAATAAAATACACTTAAATATATGAACAATCATATAATTATAATAAAGAGCATAATGTATACGCATCCTAATCTAGAATTACTTGAATTAATAATTTTCCACCCTTCGAACTCACCAAACCCTGAACATTGCTGTAAGTACCTGAGCACACTAATTACAAAACATGTTAATCCGTCTAGAAATATATTTCTCATTCCCGGCAGATCCGATACAAAGGCCGCTGGCCGTTGGAGAAGTAATAAATTAGAAGGAAAGCTGCGCACCAGGATTTCCCTTGGGTTTATTCTCACTCAAGAGCGCTACACCTAATCCAGAAAGCCTTATTATGCTACCCTTAATACAGCGCTCAAGACTACTTGAAAATTTTCTCGGGAAGTAAACGGTTTAGTTCGGGAATTTTACTTTTTTCTTTTTGGACCGCAGACTTTTAAGTTTGGTGACAGGCCGTAAGATTCTGTGGAGGATTAAGTTCGTTACACTCACTGCATTCTAATGAATCGAGGGTATATTTATGGGATATTTAACCAATCACCAGGCACAATTTTTGTACATCTGATACACAACATTTACCTATATATTAACCATCAGACATTGTATCGTGAACACATGTTTGGAAATACTATCGTGCATATACATTAAAAAAAAGAATCGTTACGACAGCACAAAAATTTCTTATTACCTACCTAATTGCATTTTTGATGCTTGTTATTTTTAATGAATATAAAAAATTAAAAAAAAAAAATTTTATTGCTTTCATAGATAATAATAAACTATTAATCATAAATAAGTCGTAAAACTCGATAGAATCTGTTAAAAATACATTTATTTCGATTTACTCTTGTGGAAAAAACTCAAATTTAGAGTTGAATTTAATTGATAAATTGTGAAACTTGTGCTACACTTAATTTAATAGTAACAAGTTATGATCTAAGGTCCGAATATAGATAATTATTTCTATTCTGATTGCTTAGTTTTTATCTCCGATCTAGAATCGTTCACGAGTTGGCGAGACAGGTCTTAATTGGGCTACGCGACACATAACATGTGCGGATTGATAAGTCTAATTGATTTTATTGTGATTATGTCGATAGTTTCTTATTAACAGGGTATTTATTGAGTCTCGATTACTAATTCGTTGAGGATTCTTCGAACACCCGATGCTGCATATTTCTAGGGGAGTTTTTATGTTATGTCTACCAATCAACATTTTTTGTTGTCATCAAACGTGTTGGAAAGTTTACTGTACAGGTTTCAATATCGTGCAATGTGTTGTGCAATGTATTTTAAATTTTTACTGTTTGCAAATAAATAAAATAGCTTTTGCACACTTTATCAGTAATTTATATACTTAGTGCATATTGTAGGTATGTATAATTATACTGTATACGAAATACGTAAGCAGTTGTCAATTATTATCAGTTACTTCTTACTTGACTACCAATTTCTCCAATTTAAATTATTGTCTATGAGCAGCGCTCGACTGAAGTCAGCCGGCACATTCCGCAGTTATCGACGACGCGGGCGCATTTGAACGAAAGAGATAGAAGTACCGTCAAAAATCACGCGCAACAAGGACGGAAGCGCACGCAACGGGCGTTCGTTTTTTAAATAATTGAGTCAGGAATGACGATAGGCACCCGACAATTCAAAGCATTTTATCGAGCTGGTAACCCTAGCACGGACAGTGGGTATTTAATTTGTTTCCTGGTGAGTCATTTTTGTATTACAGTCTTTTTTCTGCATTTTATATAAGTAGGTAGAGTTTAACGATTTCGTTGCAATTTCCAACAGGTTTCATAAAAATGCTATCGATGCAGGCAATATTGTGTAGGTGCTTTAATTCGCAATTTTGGTAATAATTCTGCTAGATAGGACCCGGAAACCTTACGATTCCCTAGTTTGGACCCTTAAACAAATACAAATACACCCTATTATATAATATTCATTCACGGGCCCTTTTAGACCTTTTTTAAAATATAATGAAGCCAAGTTTTGAACTTTTTGAACCTTGAAAAAATACATTTTAATTTGGTATCAACTTGACGTTATTTGAATATGGCAAAGCTGAAAATCGATAGTAAGTTGCATTAAACAGCATCAGCTTAAAATGCAATAAAAATTATAAATTCAAATGAGGTTAGTAGTCAATTAGTAGGTGAGGTGAAGTCAAATTGACGTGTCCTATATAAAAAAAAAAAAAATACGACTGTAGTAGCAAAAAATAAACTTGCATATCTATAATCTATCTTCATTTCTACTAAACTGGCGCAAAGTTTTACATTATTTCTATCGTAATTCTATAAATCAATATAAAGTTTCAAGTCAGTAGCGGTTAAGTAAAGCTTATAAATTGTCTATTAAACTAGGAGTCTGGAAGCCTATCTAAATTCAAACATACTTTAAGAGCTCGTTAATCATGTTAAAAACAATCAGCAAAAGCTTCCGACTCAAAATGATATAAATCAGCGAATTCTATTTTCAATTAGCACGCGCCACGGCCGTCGTTCCTAATTCGAACGCAGCCTATAATTACGCGACGACCGCTGATTGGCCGCAGGCTCTGTGCTGCAGTCGCAGGCGCAACTTCATGTCCTTTATTTGCCGCTATCTAAGCTCTAGCTAGTCTATCTTTAAAGTGAGGCCAGCGAGTGTGGCGACATCTTTTATCGCGGGTCGCGCTTCTGTTTTTGTTTTGTTTGTTTGTTTTCAAACTGCGAAGCCATATTGCGCCCGTAAATTATTACTGCGAGAGATTTGTTTCCATAGTTCTGCGGCTGCAATACATCAGTGTTTGCCGGATGTTAGTTTATGTTGATGCTCGTTCACGATTTTGTGCTTGTCAGACGATTGCATCACAAAATTTTATATCTCATTTGTGCAGTGTTATCTAGCTATTGTTTTTGTTGCTACGCTCTTTGAAATACGGAGATTTTAACTATAATGGATAGTGTTGCTCGCAATGTTAATGGTAACTTTATTTACTGCTTTTGTTAACAGTGATAAAGAATTAAAAGCTATTGTGTCTCTTTAGCTTAAGTAAAGGAAATTCATAGTTAATAGTATGCCTAAATAATAACATTTTAATAATAAATTTAGTTAAATGTACTGAGCAGCTTTCCCAGCAGAAGTAGATTCAACAGCTTGCTAAACCCCACCAAACCCACTTTATCTGAAACTAAATAATTCCAATTGAATAAAACTTATTGATAACTCTTTTATTCCCATGAGATCGTAGCATCTTTTACTATACTTACAAACATTTACTGGCTGGTCGTAAACGGTTTCACTTCGGATCTCTATAGAGTTGTTAATTCAATTTTCAAAAATGAAATTGAAAATATCTGACGGTGAACACATGTCTTGACATTGCTTATTTATTACACACTTTGTTTTCGCTTCCTGTTACTCAATTAATTTATTAGGTTAACACACGAATAAGCAGACCCAGGAAGAACTTAACGTGTTCAGATTAATGGCTTGCACTGATGTAGGCACGATAATTAGCCTTGCAGTGAACCAGTAAATACCATATCATTTATAAATATCATTTGTGTCTGTTATACGCACATTTAATATCAGGACATTAAGTTTCGTACTATGCGTATATAGTAAATACTTTGATATATTTCTCTTTATTTGAATTTCAGCAAAACTTCTCTCTTACTAACCTGAAAGTTTTATGAAATGAAATAAATAGTTTGAGCCAATTTCTCTAAATGTCGTATTTTTGAAAATTGATCAAATATTTAAAAGCTAAAGCATTTTAAAGCATTTAGGTATAAAGCAAGTGGTAAAAACTTGCTTCTTGAGTTTTATTCATTTTGAATATCTCAACATTTTAAAAAGAATAACTGCAAAAACAACATTCATTATAAAATAATATAGGGGGTATTTAACTACTCCAAATGCATCCGTCGGTCCCGGACTGCGTAATGTTTTACGGTATGGGGCGAGACAATAATGGCTTGCTCATAACATTACTCGTCCTCGCCGCCTCCGTACTACGCGACTGTGGATTCTCAGCAGATTTTGGATATTCGAACACGCCGAAGTAGAACTTCACGCGATAATCTCTAACGAAAGTGTATATTGGTACTGAGTTTTCAAGAGCAGTCTTTCGTTGTGAACGTCCTATTTATTTGGTTTGAGAGTGTACTAAAATTACTTGGAATTAATTTCTGGCGTGTGAAAATACATTCACTCACGTATAAATGTAGTTGATCTGTGTTGTTAAGATTTATTTGTCTCCAGTACCTAACTCTTATACCTATATAAATAAAGGTATGAAATATAGATATCAGTTAATGTTTACTTATTCGTATCACGATTGGCTTATTCGTACGCTTTAGTACTTGTTTAACCTACACGAAATTGGAAATCTCGACGATGAGAATGTCATTCATCCTGTGGGCTGTGGGCCGCTGCGCTGACTCAAATTTACATAGAATGAGATGCGCATGGGCCTAATTAGACTGCGCTCGCAATACATAAATCATCTCTTACTCGACGTCAGTCATTGCGAGGCCACAGGATAAGACATACATCATCACCTTCTCATTTATTTTAAAATATTTAGGTAAGTATTCATTTACCTGCTTCATAATATCCATACTAATATTATAAATGCGAAAGTAACTCTGTCTGTCTGTCTGTCTGTCTATCTGTATGTTACGCTTTCACGCTTAAACCACTGAACTGATTTTCATGAAATTTGGTATAGTGGTAGATTAAACCATGAGAAAGGACCTAGGTTATGTTTGGCGATTTAACCGACATCCACGCGGGCGGAGCCGCGGGCAAAAGCTAGTTATTAGTTAGTTATAGTTATTTATATCCAAAACAGACGATTCCATAATATCTAGATATTTATTTCTTACATACTATTGTTAAAGTACCAAAATAAATATAGGTAGTTAAACATTAAAATTATCTAACCTAATAATTAGGTTTGAAATAAATTCCTAAAGTAAATAACATCTCCAACCTTGCGACTGACAAGAAAGTGTCGACATGCGCAAGCGCTTCGGCCACGCAATGTAGCAGGAAACTAACTCCTTAATAGGAAATTCATTTAACTTTAGATTCAATCTTTTAAATATCGTCTTACTGGATATCTACTTATATAAAAGTTTTTTGTCATGCATGGTTAAGTTTTGGTATTCATTTACGTCATTTTACCGTGAAAGTGTTTTATGTATCTGTTTAAAAATCGGACGGGTATTTGTATTTAACTTTCCTCTCACCTCATTAACACAAAAAAGTACCAAGTACACATGTTAAATGACTTCAGTATACATCACGCGTGAGCATTAATATCCAATTGTACATACATAACATACCTAACAACACAAATTTATTAATACCCAACCGACATGTGCTTCAACTTAATCGTAAAACATTTTAATTGGGGACTTGCTATGTTAATAATAGGTGCCTCTACCTGAAAAAATGTTAGCCAAATTTTTACTATACATTTCCATTCTTAAAATATTTTACTGGTCATAATTACACAGGTACATAGTCACATACCTATATGAAATTTAATTATATCGTATGTCAAAATTATTCACGGTATTATGATTTTCATATGGAACTAGTAGGTACATTGTGGTTCATAAACTACAGCGTTATGATTGTATCTGTACTGGATTCTCTGTAACTGCGCTCTAAGTAATGGTAATTACAGATGTCGCGACACAATTGTTGCTGTCTGTGTCTATCAATTGAAAGTAAAGTAGTGCTAATGTTATACACTTTTTTCTTTATTGAAAATAAACTGCCTCTTTCTTTTGGCATTTGCATTTTAACTTTTGGAGAAGGTTTCTAATTGTTAGGCAAAAACAAGTGCTGAGATTTGAGAGTGTTGAATTACTGCTAATAAAGTATACAATCACATGTTTTATTTAGATTTTTGCTTATTTCTATGGATATTTATAGCGATGCAGAATTACTGTCTATAAACAAATAGGTGCAGTTATTTTACATTTCACCGTAATTATCGTTTATTTACTTTCTACAATATTATGTATCAGTCTGTAACCGCATTTATTATAACGAGTTTAATTGTTGATCTTACTTTTCCTTCGCCATGTTAGCTTCGGATTGTTCTTTAATTTGTGCACGGCGTCCTTTAAGCCATCAATCAAGTGTGTAAGGCCGTATCGGTTCATTGTAAACTGCCACCGTGATTGCAGAGCCCTATTGCTGCATAGAATTCCTCCATTTTGGTTAATTCTAATAGGTTACTTGCTTCAGAAATAGTTTATCGTTGGTATGAGAACTAGTTTTAAACCATCTTGTTGAAGCTCTAAGCTTTGTTCTCAGAAAGGCCGCAACTGTTGAAAAGTTTTTTATTGCCGCGATTAAATTTTCCTGAGAACTATTATTTTGTTATAGTGTTATCGTGGGACGAGAAAGGTGTCTAGAGTCTTTATGATATTTTTGTGAAGGATACGATAGAAGACTAAATATTAGTCTTTAACCATACTTCCATACTAATAGTACCTATAACTGCGAAAGTAACTCTGTCTGTCTGTATGTTACGCTTTCACGCCTAAGCCACTGAACCGATTTTGATGAAATTTGGGATAGGGGTAGATTTATTTATTTTATTTATTTATTTATTTGGCTTTCAACATTGAGTACACTATTATACTAACAATTAAGTACATGCAATTTGAAAAAGCTAAGTGCCACAACATTTATGGAAAAGCACTGCGTGCACAGGAGAAATTGCGCAAACTTAAACCTAAATTAACTTAACAGTAAATTATGAAGGAACAAGATTATGTTACTAAAAATTATGCATAATTTTGTTCACCCATATGAGAAGAACAAGGTATTGTGTGTAAAAATAACCAACTACACAGTCAAAGCAATGCCCTTTTGAGGGCAGGTATGGATAATACATTCAAATCAATAAGCTTTTCATGTTCCCTATACAATGCATACATTCTCGACAAGGGACAGTGTTTTCTTAAGTTAGTGCGACAGATGGGAGCCCCAAAGAGTTTACCCGCATTTGTATGCCTCGGCAAGCGCGACGGTACACGAAGAGATACCCTGCCGAGTAGATCCGGGTCTTTCATTGATCCATTTAGTAATTTTTTTAAAAACACCAAATCAGAAATTTTCCTACGTTTGTCTAACGATACCATATTAAAGTGCTTCAATCTATCCTCATATGCCCGGAGCTTCTTACCCATGTTGCAACTATAAGTCAGGTGCCACATAAACCTCTTTTGCAATCTCTCTATGCGACCAGCGTGAACGGCATATCCAGGAGACCAAACCACACTGCAGTACTCCAACTGACTCCTTACTAGTGAGTTGTACATAGTGATCTTAGTTTCTGGTTTTTTAAAATTTTTACATTCTCTCAGTACAAATCCCAGCATTTTGGACGCCTTCAGAACCGCAGCGTCGATATGTTGGATAAAATTTAGCTTTTGGTCTAGTTGGACTCCTAGGTCGCGAATGTCACTGACTTCGTCGATTGTTACCCCGTTTAATGCATAATTTGACCGTATTATATTGACGTTTCTCGTGAATTTAATATGTTTACATTTTTTCACATTCAAGCGCATTTTATTGGATTCGCACCATTCCGTCAACCTAATTAGGTCCTTCTGAAATAGTACGGTGTCCTCGTTGCTTCTAATCTCTTTAATGGCTTTAAGATCGTCTGCAAACAAAAATATACGGGAATTATGAAAACATTTGTGAATGTCATTTATGAAAAGATTGAAGAGATGGGGTCCCAGATGGGAACCCTGCGGAACACCCGAAGCAGCGACATATGGACTCGATACACACCCATTCACCACAACACTTAGTTTCCGATCAGTTAGGTAAGATCCGAACCAACTCAGCAAGGGGTCTGTCACTCCATACATCTCTAATTTGGCCACAAGTATTTTATGATTAATTGTGTCAAACGCCTTGCTGAAGTCGGTGTAGACGGCGTCTACTTGAATACGCGCGTCAACAGCCTCGATTACACTCTCGGTATAATTCACTAAATTTGAGGCGGTTGATTTACCCTTCGTGAATCCGTATTGTCTGTCCGTGATGAGTTGTGAGAGATGCCACGACAGAGTGGGACAAATAAGGGCTTCAAATACTTTTGCGAGTGTTGACAGCACCGCAATCGGTCTGTAGTCAGTTACATTAGACCTGTCGCCACTTTTAAAAATTGGGACAATCTTAGTTTCTTTCCATCTGAGTGGGAAGATGCCCTGTCGCAGTGATCCGTTGAAGATTAACGTTAAGGGAAACGACAGCCTATTCGCAGTTCTAATAAGAAACAAAGGGGGGATATTGTCAGGTCCGGCGCCCTTATTTACGTCGAGTTGCTTTAGTGTCTTACTTATCATATCTTCAGTAACTGTCACGTGATTAAGAGTCGCATTACTTGAGCAGATGTCCAAATTATCAATGTACGCACTGTCACTGTTATCATACACGCCAGAAAAATGAGAAGCAAAATAATTACAAATATCATTAAGGCTATCAGAGGCATCAACACCATTGGTCATGATGTTGGGATAGTTGCTGGTTCCACCTCTCTTAACTTTTAAGTAACTCCAGAAGTATTTACTGTTAGACTTGACTTTGTTCTCGATGTTGTTAATGTACGCGTTATAACAAGACGTAGACAAGCTTTCGCATCTTTTCCTTAAGAGCTTTAGAGCAATTACGTCCATAGGATTATTGTATTTTTTAACTCTTAATCTTAACCTATTTTTTTCTTTTAATCGTGCAATAAGTTCTTTTGAGAACCAGTATGGATACTTAGATTCTTTTACTATAACTAGTGGAACGAATTGTCGTATTAAATCATTCAAAATCATGTAGAATTTATCGACCATGCCATCAATGCTATCGTTATAGGCTATGTTAGGTCGCGATAACCGACATCCACTAATAAAAGAGTTTTCTAGGTTCAAATTTTCTGTTATTAACAATAAAACTGGATAGAAGCCTTTCTATCCAGTTTTATTGTTAATAACAGAAAATTTTCACGTCCGCTAGTTTTCACGTCTAATTATTTAAAATTAAAGGAGATTACTCAAAAATAAAAGAAAAAGATTAAAATACGGGGTTCAGTGTACACAAGTGGTTAGCGAAGCTAATGACCTAAATGATAGGAATCCCAATCACGATGACGGCTTCTCTCGTGGTACGAGTTCCGTGATGGTATAATACTGATAGCTGAACAGATAATGTAGGTACCTACCTAGAATTAGTTAAAATTCCTACCCGTACAGATGGCTGATAAGGCGAAGCGTATCGGTGTACAATGGTTTTCGTCCTTAAGGGTCTATAGAGGCTGTCAGTTCAGTACAACGTTTTATAATTCCAGTGTATCGCGTCTATTCATTCTATAGCTATATGACAATATGGACACTAAGATAACCGACGCTTATGAAAATAAAAGTGAAAGGTATGAGTTTACTGTTTGTTTATTTTTAGCACTTAAGTACTTCAATATTTTTCTTTATAAAGAAAGCTTTACTCTGGTATAAGTTTATAAGTCAATATTTTTTGCATTGAATATAGATGTTGACGTAATTTTATTGGATTAAACTCAGGCATAGATTGCTATGATCAATCATCTATAAATAATACAAATATTGGTCCCAGGTGTGAACTAAACCTTCTCGACCTAGCGGCAGTTTGCGAGGTGAACTACTAAACTTTGATCATGTCACAATTGTTCAAATTGCTATACAGGTTTCTCAACTTTATGTGTTGATAGATTTACTATTATTAAAGCTAGTAGAAAGCTTAATTTATTATATTCTTATGGTGTTATGCAAATTGAGAATGGTCTTCAAGCCAACACCCTGTTCTCAACTTCGTCAACCATTTTATTACTTGCTAAAAGTAATGTTTTTGTAATAAATAAATTACAGCCATAAAATCTAATAGATACACGAAGTGAATATTAAAAGAAAGATATATAATTTGAATCAATCTACTGGTTTCGATGACTATTGTTTTTCATTCATCTGTTAAGTTCAAATTAGTTGTAACTGTATGAATAGTATTTATGAATTGAAATCTGTAAATCTGATATAGTAAGAGTAGTTAACTATTTTTTATAAGAAAACAACCAATTTGTTTCTCGATAGTTACAATTATGTTTAGTCTATTTAATACAGAATTAATAGCTATATTTTATTTAATATATCAAGTCGAATAAAATCTTAACAAGCTTAATACAATTCAAAAACATATATAAATCTTAGTTTTCGACAGCTGTGGGATAGCAATCATTTGTTTAGTTATTTACAGGTCCTCACCTAGTGACATGAAAAATGGCAATAATTATTTAGGTGTGTGGTCTTCAGGAATAAACTACTCTGTGGTTTCCGAAATCGTTTTGTAAGAGGTGTCTAAGGATTTATTGATATTTTAAACATAGAGGATATCACTGCTATGTTTATTAACATCAATCCGGTAGACAAATGTAACCTATTTAGCGAATTCTATAATATAAATCATGTCGTTTTCCACAGCTGAGTATATTTAAGTAGATACTAACTGTAGCACGCGATTCCACATGCAAAAATGTTGGTTTTCGCAACCAAACGTAGCCTATGTTTTCTATATTAGTTGAGTAGATATTAGCTTTTGTAAAGAATAATATGGACACAGACAAATTTATTTCCTTTTACTTGTTTTGTAATAAAATATACACTGTTGACTTTTACAGGAGCGACTGCCATTTGGCCTCTCTATGCTTTATTCGCCCGTTAATTAACAGATACACCAGTTAATTCGGACAGACTTCATACTACTTACCCTCCTAAATATAGTTTAAAATACGTACAGTCAGCATCAGAAGGATGTTGACGAACAAAGTGCTCAAAATTATCTTAATTTCGTTTTTTTTACCCCCTTCCAGTTGACCGATTGTTCTGATATTTAGAACACATCTTTATTTCCGACAATAATACCATATAAATCAATAAAACAGTTAGATTTGCTCATAATACGAGATTTCGTTGTCAAAATATTTATGATGCTGACTGTACACAATACTTAAATATCGGTACCTACTTTTTCTACTACTAACCATTACATACGTTACTACCGATATTTTTTCATTCATAACTACCTCTTTTACAAGTTTAAAACTGCGTAAAACTCGTGTCTTGATAACCCGTTAAAGTCGGCAAATTAGTATTAATTTGTGTGTAATAAACTATAGTAGGGGGTTTTAATAACAGTCTTCGAGACATCTAATGATATAGGGGTCGAAGGGTTACTTTGTTTATTAAAAGCAGGTTATAATTAATTGCAATAATTGCTGTAATAATCACTCTGTAACATGTTTAGAGTGTGGAGTGAGTTAGAGTTTTTAGCTTGTGAAATGCAATATACCTACCTAAGTATGACACGTTGGAAAAATGATACGTATGGTTTTTTTAGGATTTAGATCAATTCTTCTGCAATTCACACGATTGGAGAAGAATATGCAAGAAAACAGGCCCCGTAGCGGACCCCGAGGCGGGCCCTGGGGCATGCCTTGGCTGCAACACGCGATGGTAATTATCACTTTACTCTCATTGATCATTAATAAATAAACTTGGATTTCGAACTTCGTTATTATTATTTATATAAGGTACTTATATCTTAAAAACGCTTGTATATTATGTTCAATTTATTCAAAAAAATCAATAAATTCCAGTTTAATTCATAATATTAATTGACTCTAGTCACGCTATTCTAGTCGATTTCGAGATCAATTGGTTCGAATTGATTTTAAAATAGTAAGGTTCATTTATATAAATGTAATAAAGTCTATTTTCGTTACAATTTAGTTTTTTTTCTAACAATTGAACAACTGGATATTAAAAGTTCTCGTATGTTATTAAAATATATCGGTCTGTCACTCTGTCCTGTCTATGAAATATAGGTAATAAATATTCAATTAATACCTATAAAAGTCATATTACATAATTTCTTATCTTAACCTATCAATATTAATAAATAAAATTATGCATTGAAATATAAAAACAATAATGTAGAATTTATATACAATAATGCTTTTTAATAATGAATATTGTTATGATAGTTTTGATAGTCTGTAATTTCATTTCAACTCTTTTTATTTTTACTATAATTTGAAATAATTTATTGCCAAGTATTTTATAAACATTACACAAACAATAACTGTATACCACTATCTTTGCTATAATCGGAACGTTTAGCCGCCGTCCGCATTTTATATCTGCACCTTGCTCAAATAAAAACTCGAAACAATTATACGAATGCGATGAAATGTCGTAACTACCACTTGGCTGCCATTAAAATTTTAACATTAATCCGTCATAGACTAAGATTAAATTAGATCGTTATATGACTGATATCGATTAAAAACATGTTGCATTCCGCGGCGGGTTTCTTTGCACCGATGCATTTTCATGGAATTGCTAGCGTTTTTCAGACACCTTACAATTGCATGACTTGAATTCTAGAAAGCTATATTGAACCCAACGATTTTAATGACAGGTCTTTATACTCTTTATGCTTTACAATGCTATACCTAAATACAAAAAAAATAGTATTCGATATTATTCCTTTTACCAATATTCTGAAGAAGAAGATTTATTACACTTTAAAGAAAACTAGCTTTTCAAGTTTTCTCTTCTGTTGGCATTCTTTTTTAGGGTTTTTACCTATAGGTATGACAAATCGCAAGGCTCATCAGTTTCTTAATCCATACTCTCCATACTTAATATTATAAATGCGAAAGTAACTCTGTCTGTCTGTATATCACGCTTTCACGCCTAAACTATTTATCCGAATTTGATGAAATTTGGTATAGGGGTAGATTAAACCATGAGAAAGGACATAGGCTATGTTTGGTCGCGATAACCGATATCTACGCGGGCAAAAGCTAGTGTTAAATAAGTACAGAAAGATTACAAATACCTACTGTTGCAAATGTTACACCTGATGTTTTTTTTTTATAATAATATTAGAACCGTAGTTACTAATATTCCCTCTAACCCCTCCAACTAAGCTAAATTGCTTGTGCTAGAAGTAGGTTCACGTTGGTAGTGTAATGGCCAGGATCGAACCCGGGACCTCTCGATCGTAAGGGTGACTCCTTAACCACTAAGCTACCGACCTATTTGAACAAATATTATAAAATGTGAAAGTCTGTAAAAATATTCCGATGTTTTTTTACTCAATCACTTCCAAACGGCTTAATTGATCTGATAGGTATTTGGTACATGGATAGATTATGGTCTGGAGTAAGTAACAGAACTCAAAGGCTACTTTTTATTATTGAAATAGGTCCCCATGAGTTGCAGGAACATCATCAATACTCTACGCGGGTGGAGCCATAGGCTATAGCAAGTATATTGTGCAATCAAGATATTGAAGTACCGAAACTAATGGAAAATATACGGCCTCAAGAAATGATTACACCGGAGGCTTATTAACATAACAAGATTGTCGAAAACTAAAGATCTCCATTAACACAGTAACATTAATCAAGTTTTTTATTTACTGAGCAAAAGATAAATTATAGTTTTACTTTTGATAGATGAATATCTAGTCTTAGTGGGTAAAGTGCGGCAGTTAATACATTCTACTATTATATCCCATCCCACTAATCCTACTAACATTATAAATGTGAAAATTTGTGATGATGTTTGGTGTTTTGTTATTGAATCTTTGTTTATCTGGCTGAACGGAATTTACTGAATTAGGTACGTATGAATATAGGAACAATGTTGGATCATTATCTGAATTAACACCTGGTTCTTTCCCATTCCAGGAATAGATTACCATGGACAGTAGGAACGGAATCAAATTTTCCTGCAGGCGGAGTCGCGGGCATCAGTTAGTTGAAATATATCATAAACATGCGGGGCAGTCTTTGGGGACTGCCAATATAAGGGTAAACTGTCTCTATAAAAATACGTGCTTTTCCTTTTGTAGCTAGCGTCATAAATATCTTGACGACGAAGTCTCAAAATGATCTTAAAACTCCCGTATTATGAGCAAATCAAACTATTTTATGAATTTATATGATATTATTGTCCAACTAACGGTGTGTACCAAACATCGGAACAATCGGTCAACTGGAAAGGGGTCAAAAAACGAAATTAAGATGATTTTAAGTAGGTACTTTGTTCGTCAATATCTTTCTGATGTTGACTGTACATATAATTGGCAGGTACTGTAGAAAAATGCCTAGGTACATACATAAAGCTTTCTACATTTGTATTGTTGTGTGAAGATTCAACAATGAAAAGAAAATAATAATCAGATATTGCAACGCATGCCAGGTATTAAGTAAATAGTTTAAAAAAATTGCAACGTAATCGCGATGATATTTACAAAGTTTGTAAAAGTACCTACACCTTTTGTTTAGCCAACATTTTGATCGGAATGAGCTGATCATGGTCACGAGTGGACTACAACCTCTATAGCTATCTACATTTTTACTATACATTACTCGTAGTTAATCTATTATATAAATATTGACAATTTAAATGAGACAATAAATGGTTAAGCATTGCTCTGCATTGCATCGCATTGAATTTTTGATTATAGGATTTGAAGTGAAGTAGTAGGAGGCTCATTCTGCTGCTCTTGAGGTCACGAACACCCTCGAGCCTTTTCAGATGCGTAGAGATGTTGCGTCTTTGGCAGTTTTCTACCGTCTCTACCATGGTGAATGTTCTGACGAGCTCTTCCAATTAGTCCCACCCTCCCCTTTCCTTCACAGGACGACACGTGCAGGGCTAAGATGTCATCCATATACCTAGTGATGCGTGACGGGACGACTAGTTTCATACAATTTTGTTAATAAACCTCCAAAAATATACACCTATCATCTACGGTATCTACTTTTTATAAACGGATGAAACCACAGGAAGAAGCTAGCTTTAAAATAGTAAAACCTCACAAGCTAATGGAATAAAGTAGAAGCATAAATAAGAAGAGGTTTTGCGGCGAGCTGCTAACGAGACGAAGCAAGTTCCTTGTCGGGAGTTCTAAGAGTTAAGAATTCTTCAAGTTGCCCGAAGCTCAAGTTTCGCAGGTGCGGTTACATCCGACTTCCCTTGGCTTCGCGTTTTCAATTTAAACAATTATTGAATACTGTTTTTTTAGAACTGCAATTTTCTTATAAAATAGGGACACCGTGAGTGTAGAATGTGACGGTACGTGGAAATAAAAATGTTAAGCATGTGCGGGTGGATGAAGAATAGCGTTTTATTCATGGACTCGTCGACGAAGGGCATACCATGGAGTCAGTCAGCCTAGACTAGTTGAAATGCGAAGCAATACGAAGGATCGACCCATCTTCATATACAGGGTAAAAGGGGAACACTTAGTAAAAGCACGTGCCTGGCGCTTGTTGTTTTTTTTTTGTAGTGATGTGTTTTTATGAAATTACCGATTCATTTAGTAATAACACGATAGAGAGTAAATAATTCAAGATAAAAAAATTTTTTTTTTCATTGTAAAAAATATTTTTCTTGTCGAAATTATTTTTTTCATAATATGCCAATGTGTTATATACCTGGAATACTACTAGGGGCTTTCGGCTTCGGGAGCGTTCCCCTTACACCCGGTTTATGCTATACTTACCTACCTTCGCATTAATTTTCGTTCGCATAATTATTATTAAAACAGTTACGTGTTTTATTTGCGAAATATATAATTAAAACATTCAAGATTGTTATTTAATACGCGTATGGTCGTAAGTATCACAGACATATAATCAGATTAATTTACTCACCATGGGATAGAGTAAAATATCTTTAAAAGATAAAGTATTGACAATCAATTATAACTTGCCTAATTTTTATCTAGAGTTTTCTAGATTTACATCGTAAGTAGTTAAGATACACGTCCTCGACTAAATTCAGTAAACTATCATCTCACAGTAGGCATAAACTGCATTTCTTTCCAAAAGCACAGTCACACAATCTTGAAGAGAAAGACCACTTAAAAAAGTCGTGAAAGAATCTCTTTCACGTTACCTGCATTTTCATTACGAATGTCTAAGTTCAAAATGCAATAATAAATAAATAGTTTTTCCCCGTTTTTGAAACAACTAAGAATCTGTTTAAAAATAACTAGGTACCTATGTCATTCGGAATTCAAACAATCAAGGAATGCCAGGGGAGCTAAACTTTATGCTAAACAAGAGAGTAGTTGGTTTGGCAGGTAAGTGAAACTGACGGCTTCATGCTGAGAGAAGAGAAGACTGAATTATTAATCTATTATGTTTGATCATATATATACTTTGAGAGTGATCGCGATTTGCATAACTGTCACGACTCGATGTTTGCTGATAATTACTGATTTATCGCAATCCAAGATAAGAAGCATAAATATGCATAGACTAAGTAGCACGTACTTAACCTTAAACATATAAATCATAGTATGTCACTAACAATACCTATTGCAACTTGGAATATGAAATCTAAGTAATCTAAAATTCTGTCTGAATATCCTCAGTACGACTTTTAAATAGACACGTCGTGCTAAAAAGACGAGTACTTGCTTCTTTTTTCTAGAGCGTTCTCTATATGACATAGTGCACCTCTTCGTAATATATATACCTACTTAGAGTTGTTAAAACTGTAGTTATAGTCTTAACATTTAATATATACAAACAGTTTTAACTACTCAATAAAAGTTTCTAACTGTCAATACGATGTAGGTACTTTATTCGCTCTTCTAGCCTGGATAGTATTGCTTAACGTTTTAATGTGCTACACCAACTCGTTTAGCACTTAGCCACCCTATTTTTTGCAGCTACTGTCCGGCCTTACCTATATAGGTAAAAGTGCATCAGTGCGTTAGAGTCGACAGTTTGACCCGAGGTGAGAGCAATTCCATCTTTCTTTTGATAGAAAGTAACGATCGTTGAGGATCCGACGACAAAGGAAAGTGTGAAAACGAGTTAGTCAACGTTTTATTAACCTTACCTATAAGGTACAGTCAGCATCATAAATATCTTGACAACGAAGTCGCAAAATGATCTTAAAACTTTCGTTTTATGAGCAAATCAAACTGTTTTACCAAATATCAGAACAATCAGTTTAATGGAAGGGGGTAAAAAATTAAATTAAGATCATTTTGAGTTATTTTGTACGTCAATATCTTACCGATGCTGACTGTAAGTACCTAAGTATATCCTATCCCGGTTCAAAAACCATAGATACTAGTCAAATAAATTTGTGTTTTTAACAAAATTATGAATTTACTAGCTGTCCCGGCGAACTTCGTACCGTCAATTTTTCCCGCCCTCGTGGCGTCAGATCCCGTTCCCGCTGCACCATTTAGGGGGATGAAAAATAGATGTTGGCCGATTCTCAGACCTACTCAATATGCTCACAAAATTTCATGAGAATTGGTCTGGCCGTTTCGGAGGAGTATGACAACGAAAACTGTGACACGAGAATTTTATATATTAGATATGGCCACGCAATCAACAGGTAAAAGACCTAATAAATCATTGTGTGATAAAAAATAAAAGTGTATCTGCAGTGTAGAATCCTTCAAGAACTCACGTACAGTGTCGTTTAGAGGTTACTAGGCTCGCCCTGGACCGGTTTATCACATGGTGCGGGCCACGTGCGGCCTCCACAATACACCTATATGTATTATACAAGTGGATATACACTCATGCATGAAGAGAAGGACGTGATGCTTCAACATGTAAGTGATTTTACAGCTTTTTAAATACTTCCTTCGGTTATTTATAGAACATTCGGTAGTTCAGTCAGCTGCATTGTGGGGAATAAGACTGTCTTTACCCTTAGGATATTTAATAAAACTATGAAAATATTAGCTCAAAAATATTTTTGATTAGAAAAGTTTCATTCTTAGTAATAACCCACTTAGCTATCTGCTTTATGCTTATACCGACCACCCGAAACCCGCAGCTTCTCCCATGTGGATGTCGGATTTTGGACATATCTCCGGTCATAATCGTCCAATTGCAATCAAATATTGGTAAAATTTTAACTCTGAAAGAACACTTAACACCTACAAGATCTGTTACTTTTTTCCATTCTAAGGACTCCTTGGAAGGTTTCTTTCTACGTACCTACTTAGGTGTCAGAGCGGGAACAGGACAGAGCTAATTCTATCCTAACTAACAACATTCAGTTACGCCCATTGTTTCATGTTTTGCATACAATTGATACAATATCGTTCCAAATACGAAGCAATACGGGCGTATACAAACAGCAATCAACAATCAAGCAATACACGTTTTGATTGTGACTGTACACATTGGGACTGCACTGAATATTGATAGTTCCGTGTGCAGTTTCCTAAATACTTCATTGTGCTGTAGTGGAAGTGCTTCATCTAATTAGTCGTTCGGATGAGGCGACTTTCTGTCAGTAGGTATATTGGATGTATGCAGATTCTATCACAGATAATATTATACCTACAAATTTTATACGTACAGCCAATGAATAGACAAGCTGTTTAGAACAAAATATTTTTCACGTTTCGATAGTATGTAAGGGTTCGTATTCAGAGAAGCAGAGATGAGACATAATGGGAATCAACTTGCACTCTGCTTCGCTCATCTCCGCCTCAATGGAAATGTAGCCTTATTTTGTGTCTAGGAAAAAAATATATTTTGGCGCTTCATCATTTTTATGAGTTAACGCACTTTTGTTACTGAATCTACCGACTAAATATTTAATGCTAAGAAGTCCAAAGTAATATGCGACTAGCTATTATGCGTAATTTATGCTGGACATACCCGCTACTTAGTAGGTACCTCCTCATTTTGTAAGGACTCTAAACAAATCTATAACACAAAAGGCCCGAGGTCAATTCTAATGCGTTCAGGCCCAGTTGAACTTTGTTTAACCGTCTCTACCTGTACTTAGAAGTATTTGCTAATTGGGTAAATGTTAGTTCCAAGTCATTGTATAATTTGCAAAGTAGACCCTTGTGCACACAAATCTTCGATTTTCGAGTTTGTGCAATCAGATGTTCAGATGTAAATCAACGTAAATGAAATGTTAGGAATTTGAGTAGACTTCGTACGGGACGGGGGGACTGCCCCATTATGAACTCTACTCAAATTTAGTTTACTTTTGTAAATACCAGTAGAAAAACTAGCACTGTCATTGTCTTCAATTTGTGTGTTGGTATAGCTTGAGCTAGTAATATCAGAACTAAACTATGTCACTTATAAAATTATTTAATTGAATAAAATATTATAGAGGTTATCAGTCAGAATCACACATAGGTAGGTACATCTTATTTTAAACATAAACAAGTTCAGAGTTTATATTATTCTGGTCAAATAAACGAGCTCAAATGAAGCGGGCGGCGCAAGTATATTTTGATCAAACTCAGGAGCAGAAGTTCAAAAACAAGTGGCCGGGGGAGGGGCACGCACGCGCGGGGAGTGCCTCCCTCAGCTCAAAGTTATCGCATTATTCAAGCGAACGCGACTCTTGAGTAATTTTGAAATATTACAATTTTCGAGGCGCGCCACCACCGCCCCGCACTTCGACGGACGACGACCAAGTTACTTATGACTGCTCTGTAAGTGTAGGTACATGTGATAGTTACGAGTTCTAACCAACGGTTTTAACTTCTGTTGTTTATTTTCTTGTGGTTATTTTCTCAGCTTTTAGTTGCATCTTCGTTTGCGTGGATGTTCGTTTTCGTGTTTCCGTGGTCTACCTTACAACGGTTTACCAAATCAAGTTTGTGTGTAGGTACTACACCATCATCAGGAAGTTGAAGAAATGTTTTAGCCTGATCGCATCCGAAGCCAATGTGAACTCGGAGCTCAAGGACTTTAATACTTATTGTTGAAAGCAATATATCAAAATGGGTGTAGGTATACTTTACTACAATTTGTAAAACATAAACATTTGTAAATAAACAAGTAAGTAAAGTAAAAAAATGTGACTGTTCTTTAGTCAACAGATGTTGATAACTTTCCAATGCAAAAAATTGCTGTTGAACTCTTAAAAATAATACAGTTATTTCTAACAGTAGCAAAACTGTACAATAAAACAAAGAATACATTTCTTGCACAGAATAACTGTCAAAACAAAAACATGTGCCATATTTAATAAACAAAGACTATAAAATGACCGAATTCTAAAAATTGCGATGCAACGTTAACAAAAACAGACCTACTTTGTCCCATTGTGATAATAAACTAAAGAAAGAAAAGATGCAAATTCACACCGTTATGTTTACGTCCTTTTTGTTGAACCGTTAGCTATAAAAAATGAAGAAGGACCGTTTTGAAATATTACAATTGCAATAACGTTGCACAATCTGTAAAACAACAGTTTTCTAGCTCACCTGCTGAGACAGGTAACTGATTATCATGCTAATTTCTGTAACAATTGTGTTTGAGCTTAGAGCATGTTTGGAGAATTTGTGGCCAAAAGGTAACATTACACCTTGGCGTAATTTATTGTTCTATTTGTGGCGTTTGTAACAAAAAGTTCGTTTCCGTATTCGACTTATCTTGGACACGAGAATTTACTGCTTTTTACAAAATGTCGTAAAGAAATCATAGCCACCTTTTGTGTAGATTGTACAATTTAAATATCAATTGTAATACCATTTGTGTATTTTAAGAAAGGTAACTTGTTTAATTCTGTAGGTAATTTATTACTTACAAGCTTTTACCTATTATTATGTCTTTGTCTTTCGTCATGGTAGCGAGAGCTTTTAGTTTTAAGTCTAACCATAAAATGTTTAGCAAAGTTGTTTCAGTAATTTTGTACGACAGCTGAATAAATACAAAAATCTTTATTTTACACAAGATATAAAATATGTGCATATTAATAACAGGATATGTCAGGAGTTACAATATAATATATTTCCAACTAAAGTTTGTACCTATCTATATTAAAATATAATTAGGTAGTGTTAGTTATGTACCTCGTACGTATATCGTAATAAATACACGGTTGAAGTTCATTACTGTAATTTTTAAATTGCTAAGTGTTAACATCAATTATTTAATAATATGCTATAGTTACAACATTATTTATGTAAATTATCAGTAAGTTATATTATTCTCTATCATCATATCCATAGAATTATTTATAATACCAATATTTATACAACAATAAAAATAATTATTCAATTAGTAGTATTTGTACGCGAAACAAGTTATTGACCAGATGTGGTGAAGTTTATGACGGCTAATAGGGTTTATGGCTTTTTTATTGACATTAATGTTCTCTTGACTTCGCCGTTTACGACCACCTCATTCATTATCGAACCGTGGAGGTCGGAACATCACTGTAAATCATAAATGAAATTATGGATAAGTAAACATACGACATTTCGACTTCTTTACTTACGACAGTATATCTGTTAAATCATTTGCAATAGTTTTTGGCAAATAATACTACATATCTTGAAAAGCTTAATAAGTACTTGTCAAAAATTGCCAACCATATATTTTAATGAGAAGCTTGCACATCTCTTGTACCATAAATTATTTAATTGATATCAAGTTTTTATCGGATCACGTCTGCCAATATAAATAAGTTTAATAAAACGATTGTCGTTTTTTATTCCAAATTTGATTAAGTATATGTGACATGGACACGAATTCCGTAGTGCTTGAGACAATAATGTCGTAACATCAACGACAATGCGGGCACACGCGGCCGCACACCGTACGATTTATTGCCTATTCGATAATTATGCGGATTCAAAGCTGAAGTGCGGTGCTTTACGTTCAGGTTTACGGTATTTTACGGCGTACGACTATTAAACGACTTTGAATTTTGTTACCCTGGGGTTAAGATCTATTCAGCGTACTATTCCCAGTCGGGAGCGAAACAATCGGCTATTTGCTTATTCCGTTGCGGCAGTGGGACTCGCTCGCCACGTTTGAAGTGACTGCAATTTGTCTCCAACGACGTATTTCAAGTAGATATGATCGTGTGTACGACCGATGCTTGCATAAATTTACCACTAACATGTTGTTTTTTGCTTGTTGATCGCGGGAGGTAACCAACTCACCTGGTTAGGAGCTGAGTAATACTTGACACCACACAAATAAGTTTTTGCTAATATTAAAATTTCTAAAGTGTATCATCGGCTATAGCGCACCTTGTATTCGAATGCAACATAAAGAATAAAAATATATCGCTAGTTACGTAGCAAAATATTAGATTTCACTAGAAATGTTCATTAAGAGCTAAACTCGATTGAGTAAATGTTTTGCGAATCAAACTATATTTAGTGGATGGAGTTATCCCATGCGAGCCGTTAAGCAGATAGGGTTGACCTCAGGAATAAACAAGTGGCGAAAAAGTTAGCATGTTTTTATTTCAATTTCAACTTATTGTCTCAAAATGGCATTATCGCAAGGTTTCTTGTTTATATAAATGCGTAATAAATAAACATGAACTTTAATCAAATTCGATAAAGGCAGATGCGCGCATCTTTTATGGCAATAACGGGTGTGCGTCCACCAGTAGCGTTGGCACTTGCTTGCATGACAAAAAGAAAAGTAAGTATTATTCGAATCACTCATTAGCTTATTAAGATGATAATTTATGACCGTCAGTAAGACAATTTCATGCTGTATTGCCACTTGAATTTTGTGTGCAACTTTTTGTTAGGCAACGTCCCATTACATATTTGCATGAAGAAATAAGTGTTAAGAAAGTTTTTGTCTAGTTTATGCCAATTCACTTCATCTCTTAGTATCTATGCTCATTCAAGTGTTCGATTATATTCCTTCAATTATCATAATAATCGCCGTAACTACAAGATCAATCTGTCAAATTATGAGATTTTTATAACTTGAATAAGTATTATTTTTATGATAAAGGTATCTCCTTTCCTTCCCCTTCCCACTCTTCAGAGCACACCACTGCCACTGCAGGATCACCTCACTATCCTCGGTATGGATGTTCGCTGCAAACTGAATAACAAAAACTATATCGAGAGTATCATCAAATCAGCCTCGCGTAAACTCGGAGTCCTGAACAGAGTGAGACGTTTTTTCACGCCGGAGCAGCGGTGTCTTCTATACAAGACCCAAATTCGTTCCTGCGTGGAATACTGCTCACATCTCTGGGACGGCTCCGCAAAGTACTTATTAGATGCTCTCGACAGGTTGCAGCGACGTGCGGTCCGCATTATTGGGGATCCTGAGGTCACGAACACCCTCGAGCCTTTGCAGATGCGTAGAGATGTTGCGTCTTTGGCAGTTTTCTACCGTCTCTACCATGGCGAATGTTCTGACGAGCTCTTCCAATTAGTCCCACCCTCCACTTTCCTTCACAGGACGACACGTGCAGGGCTAAGATGCCATCCATTTACGGTGCGGAGTATACCTGCTAGAACCAAGCGTTTCAGTGATTCATTCCTATGCCGCACCACTAAGACCTGGAATTCCCTGCCAGCTCACGTGTTTCCTTCTTCCTACAGTCCCGGGTTCTTTAAGCGGGGCATGAAAAGGCATCTAATGAGGCCGTCAAGCTGAGTGCCACCACTGTTAACATGGTAAATGTTTACGATGGTGACCCTCTTTCCGAGACTTTGCCTTTAGCTTAACATCAGGCGAGGTGAAGTCAAATTGACGTGTCCAGTATAAAAAAAAATAAAAAGATAATTTTATAATTGAGTTTCTTTTGTTTTTCTTTCCTCGTTTGTTCAGTTAACAGAAATGAAACTAAGTAATATATTTATTAACCTAAAATTAGAAAATTTTTAATAGAAGTACAATTGTGAAAATCTATGAAGATGTTAGGTTGCTTGTATGTTTGGATGCGTGGTTATTCTAACAACATAGCCAGGGCATTATAAAATTTAAACTAGTATTTCCTTCTGTGTGCAAAATTAATAAACATGCAAGTCTGGCCGAATCTGACATACAGGAGTTAGATTATGACATATTTTTAAACAAGCTTACATACCTACAATTACCTTTATAAGCCAGTTATATACCTACAAAATACAAATTGTAAATTGTAAATGTACAAGCTCACAAGAATTTAAGTTCATTGTACAAGTACTATAGAGTTGAGGTAGAGTCCGTAGCTAATATTGATGAATTCCAATATATATTACTGACAAGTGACTATCTTAATATACAATAGTATAAAATACTTTAGCTTTCAGTTAAATTAATATCTATAGAAAAAAGTTTCTGTCTTATTGTATTTTATATTATGACTAAGTGTACCTTTATTATGTGTAATTAAATCATTTAAATCAAAGTTTCACTCTACAATATTTTTATAAGTTAACAGTCAATAAATAGCTGTTATCTTGGTTTTTCTATAGTCAGTAAGTTCTATACTAAACTATTTTTATTTTTATTTCATCTGAAATTAGTTTGCTTTAAGTATTAACAACATTTGAAAATGTTATATTACTTTAAATGTGTGTAAAGATGCATAAATTTGCAACATTATTTTAATATTTTTAAATATATTCTGCAGTGTACCATTTATATTACATACCAGGTACATTGCATGTAGAAGCTAGTGTCGTTTCTCATAATTATGAGGTCCTGTTTGAAAAAGCAAAATTATTCTATTTCCTCTTAATTGCTCTATGTTATCATAATTAATTATTATAATTATTGTGTATCTTGAAATATACTGTGTACTAAGTACACTAATATGAATAATATTTTTATTAAAGGTACAATTGAGAAGTATCTGTGCTTTTCAAGTTAAAGTATAAAGGCTTGTTGTTTTATTTGTTTGATTTTGTTAGTAATGAATTAAGTAAATATTATATTCAGATTTTATATAACTTAAAGTTAATAAACACAGGGTTCAATAATTTAATGTTACTAACCAGATTTTTATTAATTAATTACATCTTATATGGATATTTCACAGTCGAAAAAAGTCTTACAAGTAAGTACAATAATTAGTACATATATACTCCACCTTCATTCAACATACTTGTGTCTATTTAAAGCCCTATTTAAGTTGAAAAATTAAAATTAAAAAAGATTAATATCCATGAAGCCAGACATTTTCATAGTTTCTAGTTATGTAAAAATAAAAAAATCCAATAAAAAAGTCTGACTTTGCTAATTAGATATATTCATAAATTAATTAATAATGCTATAAAAAATTAACATGATGAACGGAGTGCATATGTGTCGGGCAAATTGCCAATTAAACATGTTAAATAAAAAATTGTGAGAAAAATATGTTGTAATGCAAGAGGTAAATAATATTAATTTGTGATGCCAAGATAGTTAGATGTACTACATGTACTGAGTCACAGCCGCATATAAGGTAAGGTGAATATATATAACAAAAAGCGACCAACATCATCACTGAATAATAATAAAAGATTGAGATCTAACAGGGTGATGTGAAATAAGACAAATATGGCGGCGTACATGACCGGAATCACAAAGCTGCGTCCGCGCAAGCGAGGTACACCTTGAACTAATTCTTTTTATTTTTCTGGATTTTAAGGAAGTCTGATCAAGGATTGATAAGGTTGCTAGTTTTGCTCTACAAGAAAAAAATTTTTACAAGCTCTGATGGTTCAAAGATGGTCTCAGATGTTGGACGGGTTAAACTCTGTTGCGAATAAAATAATGCTATAAATACATTATTTTAATGTTGTTTTTACCTATGTCTACATTGTAGCTAAAGCAAATGCGAAAATATGTGTAGCTTCTTCTACGTTTTTTGCGAGTAATTCGAGTAAGACCTTGCAGTATCATTCATGAAAAAGGCACTAAAGTTAGTAAAAAAAAGGAAATAAAAAAAATATTTAAAAAATATATAAAGTCGGTTGGAAATATTATTTAAAATAATATTAAAGATATTTTGAAGTATATAATTAGCAGGTAGGTATACCAGCTTCTTCTACAGGTATTTAAATTTATTAATAATTTTATTTTCCTAAAGCCACACACAAAGGAGATCACACGTCACTTGTGCAACTGCCTATTGTTATTTACCTCTTCTATGAGCAAAGTTCTCACATTAGGAGGGGAGTCGACATTAGAATACTGGGTGGGATCAGACACAACCTCTCAATTTGTAATATGAAATGAATTAACCAATAAGCTACCACCATTCATAGGTAAGATTTTTTATTCAAATTAAAATTTTGTATAATTTCATACAGTTTTAGATAATTCATAAAGCAGATTCATTGTTATCTTTATATGAAAATGATTAGATAAGTAGGTAAAGTCAACATTAGATTGATTTTAATGAACAAAGTGCTCAAAATGATTTTAATTCCTTGTTTTTCCTACCTTCCTGTTGACAGATTGTTCTGAATTCTGATATTTGGCACACACCTTTAGTTCAGACAATAATACAATTTATTAATGAAATCTTTGCTTGCTACCTCTTCCTTTTAAGATCATTTTGAGACTTTGTAGTCAAGATATTTTTGATGCGGACTGTACTTGTATGTGTAGTTATTTTCAGTATTTTTGTGATTCATAATAATATATATAGTGTATTGCAATTTCTATCTAGATATACTTTTATAGATTATATTGAAAATAGTTTTACAATATTAAAGTATATCATAGGTAGGTACACTATGTAAATTTCAGTATTTGGTAAAATATACAAATATATTTAATAAATTACAATTAGTGATTTGAATTACATAGATTACCTATTAGTGCCAATTTTTTAATTCATAATTTTAATTTGGTCTTTATACATAATGAAAAAAACTTAAGTATTTAGTGTAGAGTCAGTAGAGTTTGCATGTAGGATTTTCTCGAACTCTAGCTTTTACTTGCTTAGATATATTAGAAGCTAGGGCTAAATTAAACTTTTTAAACTTATTTTTTTGACCCGATCTTTTTTAAAAGCAAGAACATCTATGATAACTTAAGTTATTTTCATATTCAAGAATACATACCAAATTAATGATTGTTGAAAAAAAAAATCATATCGATTTTCAAAATTTAATGTGATGTTTGAATGAATTTTTTATAGCATTTATTATGCTAACTTTTAAGTTCGAAAAACATTGGAATAAATGAAATGTTTTGAAATTGTTAATGTGATGCATAATGGTACCTTCTGGTTTCTTCATAATGGTACCTACCAATTTTTTTATATAGACTATGAACCTAAGTACCTAATTTCCCACTCAGGGAAAAATACTCTGAGTAACAATTAGATAAGTACTAAGCTTTGGTATCTACAATACCTACCCACTAAATATATCTGATGGTAAACGCAATTTCGTAAGATAATTTTTTTCCAGAACTTAAAAAATTGTCTTAAGCTATATACTTACCCTTGATGAAGGGTATCAGAAACATTGAGCGACTATTATGACACATATTATATTATTATACCTTAAAAGCACATCTAACATTATTTTAAGGAGCCGGATAAATAGCCACCAAGTTACATTTACTATTAACATTTTACTAATAACTACAAATTACAACCTCTTTAAATTATTTTACAACCCATGCTATCTTGTAATTTTCATTATGTTGTTATCATAAGTACCTATTCATAATTATGAATTTCACTTATAATTATTTGGATCCAAGCACCTTCATATTAAGTTCAATTATTAAATAGTGATGTACAATTAACGTGATAAAATATTGTAATATTATTCAAAATTATCATAACCATGGCGGTAATAGAAAATTGTAATCTATCTCTACTCAATAACAGTGTATTAAAGATGGTAAAGTTTTTATGAAGTATTATCGATATTACAAGGAAATTTGGACCTTAACATCCTCCACTGAAGGATAAAATTCGTACTATAGGAAGGTAGAGCCAAGTTACGGCAATCTTGCTAACTAGACCATATAAGTACTTTATTTTACTGTTAACTTGAGTGTCGGTAATTTTAAAAGTGTTATTGTACATGATTTGGCAGACTGGGTGAACTTCAAATTATATTGAATTAGGGCTGGTAGCTATTTAGTACCTAGGTACTAAATAGTTTCTACTTTGAGGCAAAAAGAAAATACTTTCTTATTGTTATGACCTATTTTCTTGGTTTTCATAATTAGTTAACATTGTTGGTTTGTTTGTAATGTTCATTCAAATATAGTTAGTTAAAGGCATACTTACTGTTTCAAATGTGTATTTCATAAAAGTCTTCATTACCAGAAAATTAATAACAGTTCTCTAATCGTTATAGGCTATTGCAATCATCCGATACCAATAAGTTGATCATTCAAAATAGTTTCTAAACTCGCACCTGACGTTCGAAAGACCTTGAAAAAAGTTAGTTTGACGACCAGAAGTATCGTGGTCCCTTGCCCCGAACCTGTGAAGTTTGTGGCCATAAATCGGCAATAAACTTACCTTAAGCCGGGCGGCCGCAGTTCGCCGACGGCAAAGGCGCTCGCGCCATTTCGCTCGCTTAAACTTCTTCACAAAACTCACAGTTCTACCCGAATAAAAAGAGTTCCAAGAGTTTCACTCCGTCAAGTCACGTGTCAACGTTTTAGATGCGGCATGAGCGCAATACGTAATGTGTCGGGCGCACGTGGGTAAGTAGCCGTCAGCCGTCAGGTGCGGAGGCGAGCACGTCGTGTTGTTTATGGCGCGGTGGGTTACGCAACGCGTAGTCGCCGAGGCGCGCGTCAGTAGAATGTGGCGACCGATGCTTTACGAGCGACGCCGCACCCCCCGCCAGGCGACGCCACACGCCGCGGCGCCGCACTAAATCTGTGACCAACAGAAAAGGACACCACCACCCTCCGTTAATCCAACACCATTGATGTCCGAGAGACAACGTTAATCGGAGCGATTAATTGAACGGTCCGGTCTCGACTCGCGATAGAATTGTATCGGCGGCGGTTAGCCGTAGCACGGCCGATCCAAGCAAGTGCGGCGTTGTAAAGTTTCTTCGTGTATCGTTCGATGCACCAGACGTTGATGCCAGTACACATAGCTAGAAAGTTGCTCTACTACGTTTAAACTTGTAATCAGTCAATTTTAAAAAGTCGAAATACCCTCAGTATACAAATTTTAAATTACAATTCTAAAAGTAACGATATTCCTTCATTTTTTATTATTTTAATAAACTTCTAGAAATGAGTGGTAAAACGTACACCAGTTCTTTTCTAAAATGCTTCTCATCTAATAATTGTATTAAGCCCTCCAGGTACAGTCATATTTCTTTCAAAGTCATATAACTATCATTATTCCCAAAAATATTTCCATTTATCATTTAATGTTAGAACAGTTATTCTGACGATTTACAATGTTGCTACAAATCGAAAAAATAGAATGATGATTATCCGTTTCGTTCCACTTCGTACTACCTTTCAACATAGTATAAACCTAGGATTTAAGTTTATACTTTGTGCATGGGCGCTTCTGTTGGTTTCGGACTAGTGAACATCATGTTTGCTTTCGCAAAAACTGTGTTCTTCATTCAATTCTTCAATCTTAAGCAAGAAGTATCTTTATGCCTTACAGAAATGGGTCTCTCCTTGCTCTACTATTAACACATTACAGTCTACGAAAGTGCCTAATATTATTTTTTGTCGGTCATCGGCGGTCATCGGAGGTGGTCAAATTAAGTTTAGGTCAACTAAAACCGCACGCCATCTTGGGTTTTGAGATGGCCTCGAGTGTGAGAATCACGATGTCATCTTGCCCCGGAGAAGGGGGATGGGATGTTACTGCTACGGTGACTGGCGGTTCCAACTGTTTTCTCCAGGATTAGATAGAAGGAGGACAAGGGAAGGAGGATTTCTGCAAACAACTCAAGTGGCTCCCAATTTGGCTTCGCAGGAATGCCCCTATTCTTAGCCCTATGACTCCATCATATCTCAAAGAACGATTCCAGTTCCTTCATGACAAACATACTAGATGCCTGAGGTCCTCCAAAAATTTGAGGCTGAGGATGCCAATGCATTCCACAGACTGTTATGACAAATCTTTCACTGTCAAGGCTGTGGCTGTGCGTTTATGGAACGCATTGCCATTGAACATCAGACATGCAAAATCCTTAAACGTCTTTAAAAATCTGGTAAAAGACCATTTCCTATCATCTTGTACATTGTGATTGCTAATAATTATGTGCTCACTCTCTCTTGTTTCCCATCATATTAGTATGTTGTAGTATTTACTTTATATATCTATTTATGTGTTATCTTAGTTGTATATATTATAATACTTAAAGTTAAGCCGTAAGTATATTTATTTTATTTTACTTTTTTATATTTATCTCTCTCTCTCCTCTCTCTTTCTTTTAGTTTTGTAACACACCTAGTATATAATTTATTTACTAACACACCATATTACCTTTGTTTTTAGCACATTACTGTCCATTCAAGGTTACCTGGAAGAAATTGCTTTCAGCGTTAAGGCCGCTCATTGTACATTAAACTGTATACATGCTACTTACTTGCTATAATGTTAATCTATTGATGTACAAAAAAGAATAATCGTAATTAAGCTAAGATAAGTCGTAGATTAAGCTCTGACATCTAAGTACATAATACCTAAGTGATAAATATGGATTTTTACCCTATTCCTAAAATAATGGGAGTGCTTTTTCTTTGAAAATTCATCAAATCAAAATATCTTTTATTTATTTATATCATAATATACAACAATCAATAATGTATTACTATTATGACATTCATACTCGTATACCTGTAGTGATTTGCATAATGAAATCACTATCCTACCTCACTCTAGCTAGAATCAGTGCGGAGCGGTACGTGTTACTAGGTGGACGCATATTGCGTTGTGTCAACTCAAGTACGCAGTCTGTGAGTAATGAATTACCCACACACTGCGTCAAAGAAGAATCAATTTCATTTGTTCGCTTTAGGCACATAAAGAGCATAATATGAACGTCAGAATTTTACATTAATGTCAGAAATCACAGGATCAATAAATAAAATAAATCAACGGAAATTGATTCTTTCGCTGGTTCGGTAGGTTGGTTCTACTGAGAAGATACCAGCAAGAAACTCAGTGAACTCGATTATCCTTTTTTTTTAAGTATGGTTTTATTTATAACAAATTTATACAGTGCGAGCAAGAGATGAGATTACGATTATATCATTTAAGTATTCGTCTAATTTATAATAACCTTTTTTCATTAAGTAATTATATTATTTAATTCACTTTAATTTTAAATTTATTTAG
The DNA here is from genome assembly GCA_914829495.1 of Eilema sororculum. Taxonomy (NCBI): domain Eukaryota; kingdom Metazoa; phylum Arthropoda; class Insecta; order Lepidoptera; family Erebidae; genus Eilema; species Eilema sororculum. The sequence continues at coordinate 15,606,693 of OU618545.1, read as the reverse complement.
TGGCATATCAGAACCTGAGGAAGTTTACAAAACATTTTTATCCAATTGCCTATAAACAAATTACCAACGTTTTGAAGCCTGAGTTTTGTGACACTGCAAGATTATTTTTATTTCTAGTATTATAATTGTGTTGGTCTTAGTTTTTTTAAAGCTATAAGTTCTTGCGTACATATAAGATATTATCATAAATGTATTGTGAAGCAACTGTAAAAATGCTTCACAATACATTTATGAATGTTATGTTTATGTTATGTATAAAAACTTCTCTCAGCGAGTCACAGGTCTGAGGCTATAGATTGCTCGTATCGCGGGTTTCTGTAATATGAAAATAGTGTCAATATCTGCTGAGCCACACAGCATCAGACCATACGACATAACGCCATGAAAGTAGCTAAAATAAACTAATCGTGCCGTTTTCTCATCGGTTAGTAACTTTTTTTTCTAACCGCATAGGCAGCTGAGCTAAGTCTTCCTGCCAAGGCTGTGATATGACAATCCCATTGCAGTTTACTATCTACCTATAGTTATAGTTGGATCCTAGTTATCCAAGAAAAACTGTGGTATCGACTATTTGAACAGATTCATCGTTCATTTTAATACGAGCATCAATCTGTATTAGGTACATTAGGCATAGTAAACTTTATACATTTTGTTTTCTTAGCATTGAGCAGCAAGTTGTTACTTGTAAACCAATGCTATATTTCAGAAAGGGTATTATTTACATCGTCAAGTACTATCGCGGGTTTCTGTAATATGAAAATAGTGTCAATATCTGCTGAGCCCTACAGCATCAGACCATACGACATAACGCCATGAAAGTAGCTAAAATAAAGTAATCGTGCCGTTTTCTCATCGGTTAGTAACTTTTTTTTTCTAACCGCATAGGCAGCTGAGCTAAGTCTTCCTGCCAAGGCTGTGATATGACAATCCCATTGCAGTTTACTATCTACCTATAGTTATAGTTGGATCCTAGTTATCCAAGAAAAACTGTGGTATCGACTATTTGAACAGATTCATCGTTCATTTTAATACGAGCATCAATCTGTATTAGGTACATTAGGCATAGTAAACTTTATACATTTTGTTTTCTTAGCATTGAGCAGCAAGTTGTTACTTGTAAACCAATGCTATATTTCAGAAAGGGTATTATTTACATCGTCAAGTACTATCGCGGGTTTCTGTAATATGAAAATAGTGTCAATATCTGCTGAGCCCTACAGCATCAGACCATACGACATAACGCCATGAAAGTAGCTAAAATAAACTAATCGTGCCGTTTTCTCATCGGTTAGTAACTTTTTTTTTCTAACCGCATAGGCAGCTGAGCTAAGTCTTCCTGCCAAGGCTGTGATATGACAATCCCATTGCAGTTTACTATCTACCTATAGTTATAGTTGGATCCTAGTTATAATATATGCTTTCCGTCAACACATCGGCACAAAGACTATCGGACCAAGTACGGGTCATTCAACGCAATCATATGTTGAATGAAACCGTACTTGAGACACTACGGCAAGAATGCTTACGAAATATTTGTGTCACCCCCGCCCTGGCTCCTGCTCCTGCTTCTACAACTGCATTGAATGAAGATTCACATGTTACGCGGGATGACACACCTATTCCAGTAAGTATTCAGTACAATGAAGAGATTAAGGAGGCTTTGGAATATGCGCTGCGGGAATATCGATCAATGCCCATACATGTCAGGCCACGTCTCCCGCGGTTGCCCATACATAGACGTAATATAGCGCTGGTGAGTGCCCTTGATTCATTATTACCTAAATATTTAGAAAATAGTGAAAACCTCGGTGACACTCATTCAATTCTGTATTGTACTGCTGTGGCAGCATGTCGTATGGCAGGTGCTAAATTTCCCATTAAAGATCCTGCCATACGACCTAAGCCTGCCATACCAGCATGGCAATGCAGAATTGAACGACGTGTGGCCGAGGCAAGGGTGCTCATCGGTAAATTAATCTGCTTCAGGTCGGGCAATACTCGCCCAAGGGTGATGCGCTATGTGACCCGAGCGTTTGCGGGAACTAATATTAGTCCCCAAGATTATACGTCTCGGGTCACAGAGCGTATTGACTTCCTGAAGCAGAAAGTCTGTGCATGGGCAAACCGTATTCGAAGATACAAAAAGCGAGTTGATCGATATACCGTCAATCGTATGTTCCAAAGAGACCAAAGGTGGGTATATAGAAGCTGGGAGCGAACAGATGAAAGTGTGGATGACTTGCGGCGGCCGGATGCTGAAGCCACAAATGCGTTCTGGCGCAGTATCTGGTCGGTGCCCGTTAGCCACACTGAAGGCGATTGGATGCGTGAGGTCGAAAGAGCATGCGAAACTATTCCAGAAATGGAAGAAATTTACATTGATGCCACCGATGTAGATTGTGCGGTCCGTTCGCTGTCTAACTGGAAATCTCCAGGACCGGATGGACTGCACAATTTCTGGCTAAAATGGCTACGGAGTTCGCATGTTGTTTTGGCCTCACAATTTCAATCCGCTATAGAATCTGGTACGCTACCAGCTTTTATGACGACAGGAGTTACTCACCTGCTCCATAAAACTGGTAGTACCCTGGAGCCCAATAATTATAGACCGATTACATGTCTCCCAACGGTCTATAAACTTCTTACATCCATCCTGAGAGCTAAGATTAACAATCATATAAACAATAATTCTATTATGTGTACCTCTCAGAATGGATGTAGGAATGGGGCCCGGCGTACTAAGGAGCTCCTCCTGATTGATATGACTATTAGCCAACAAGCTCGCCGCAATCGTAAGGATCTGGTGGCATGCTGGATAGATTACAAGAAAGCGTTTGACTCCGTGCCACATACATGGCTTTTGAGGGTGCTGGAGTTGTATAAAGTGAATACAACTCTATGTACCTTCCTAAGGTCATGTATGGGGCAATGGAGGACGGTTCTTCTCTATCCAGGGTGTCGCCAGGCTTTGGGTAGTGGCGAGCCGATAACAATAGAGCGGGGTATTTTTCAAGGGGACAGTCTGAGTCCCCTTTGGTTCTGCTTAGCCCTGAACCCACTTAGTACTTTACTAGTGAATTCAGGGTTAGGTTATAGGTTACGAAGAGAGGGTCAGATGGTATCCCACCTCTTTTACATGGATGATTTAAAGCTATTCGCCCACACCAACCCTCAATTAATAGCTTTACTGAAGGTAACTGAAACATTCAGTAATTCTATTAAAATGGCGTTTGGTGTGGACAAATGTGCAGTCATTCATGTAAAGCGAGGGCGGGTGGTGGAGTCGGAGGGTATACAACTCTCTGATTCCACTAACCTCAGATCACTCCTCGTAACTGAGACCTATAAATACTTGGGTATGTCACAGGCGTTATGCATCAATGAGGTCGGCATGAAACAAATGTTACAGGAACGTTTCTTTGGCCGCCTGAAAAAGGTACTTAACAGTCTTTTGTCAGGTGGTAACAAGGTGCGTGCCTGTAACAGTTGGGTCATGCCACTCTTGATGTACTCTTTTGGCATACTCAAGTGGACTCAGACTGAACTCGATACCATCGATAGGAAAGTCCGGACTCAGTTGACTGCATTCCGAATGCACCACCCAAGGTCGTCAGTCATGAGATTGTACATCCCGCGGAAATGTGGGGGTCGAGGTTTTTTAAATGCTAAGACCCTTCATAATCGCGAGGTGTGCAATCTCAGAGACTACTTTCTAAAGTCGAACGTGGATATGCATCGTGATGTAGTCAACGTAGATACCGGGCTAACCCCGCTCGGTTTGGCTAAAGAGAACTGGCGCAGGCCTACAATAGTTGGCACTGACAGCCGCAGGGAGGTATGGCAGAGTAAGGAGCTACATGGCAGGTTCTATCGGGCCCTCCACAGGCCCGAAGTAGACCTACTGGCCTCCGTATCCTGGCTACGTTTCAGTGACCTTTTTGGGGAAACTGAAGGTTTTGTCTGTGCAATTGCAGACGAAGTTATCAAGACGAATAACTACCGGAAGTATATCATGAGGGATGGCACAATTGACATTTGTCGAGCGTGTCACCAACCTGGTGAATCCCTCAGGCATATTACTTCCGGTTGTTCTCGTCTTGCTAACGGCGAGTACTTGCACAGACATAATCAAGTAGCCAGGATAATCCATCAGCGACTTGCTCTGAAATACAACCTTGTGGAAGTTGAGGTACCGTACTATAGGTATGTTCCTGAGCCAGTTCTAGAAAATAGTCATATCACATTGTACTGGGATCGATCTATCATCACTGATAGGACTGTTGTAGCTAACAAGCCTGACATTGTGGTGATAGACCGATCCGAACGCCGAGCATTGATTGTTGATGTCACCATTCCTCATGACGAGAATCTCGTGAAAGCTGAGAAAGATAAACAAGTTAAGTACTTGGACTTGGCTCACGAGGTTGTCGACATGTGGAATGTTGACTCAGCAATCAATGTACCGATAGTCGTATCAGTCAACGGACTGATAGCAAAGAGCCTCGACCAACATCTAAAGAGGCTCGGATTGGATGGTTGGGTCAAGGGCCAGATGCAGAAGGCAGTACTCCTTGATACGGCGCGCATCGTGAGGAAGTTCCTTTCTCTGGAGCCCTAACCACCGGTAGCTTGGTCCCTGTACCCGATGCCGGTGGGATACTATTTTTTATATTTTTAAATATATGTTTTTTTTTTTATATGTATTTAAAAATATAATTTATAAGTTTTTTAAAATGAATAAAGAGAATAATAATAATACTTTATTTCTCACCAATTTTTACAATGTTGCATACAAAATATTCCACAAAAAATATTCCACAACATTCCACACAACGCCATCTTAGACCCATGGTAAGCTTTTATAGCTTGCGTTATGGAATCTAGAATGCGGACAAACACACTTATATACTTTTTTTTTTTTGTAAATACATACATATTATGCATAGAAACACCCAGACCAATGCAAATAGCCATATTCATGCATACAAATATTTGCACTGAGCGGGAATCGAACCCGCGCCTCCTGCGTGGCAGTCGCGTGCACTACCGCCACGCCACAGAGGCTGTCAAAATAACTTATAGCAAGGCACAAAGGTAATGTATTATATATGTATACAATTGTAATATTAATATACTCTAGCTCCTGAACTAGGCGTGAGCCTGTATCTCAGGAGATAGTTTCCTCCGACCATTTGTATAGTATACAATACGGACGAGATGGTGGTGCGTTACTGCCTTTGTATTATTAATTTAGGTTAAGACAATACATGCGAGTTTAAAATGTATATTGTGTGTGTGTGTGTGTGTGTGTGTGTGTGTGTGTGTGTGTGTGTGTGTGTGTGTGTGTGTGTGTTATGTATGTACGACCATATGTAGTTGATTTTAGCTTAATTAAGTTTATTTAAGTTTAAATTAATTTAATTGTGATTTCAGTAGCATTTCCGTGTCATCATATTCCAATTGTAGTAACCATTTTCTCAATATACTTTTTGCTTCATGTTGGTTTAGGTGTATTATATGTAACTGTTTTCCAAGAAAGTTATCCAAGAAAAACTGTGGTATCGACTATTTGAACAGATGCATCGTTCATTTTAATACGAGCATCAATCTGTATTAGGTACATTAGGCATAGTAAACTTTATACATTTTGTTTTCTTAGCATTGAGCAGCAAGTTGTTACTTGTAAACCAATGCTATATTTCAGAAAGGGTATTATTTACATCGTCAAGTACTACTGTTTGTCTACCAGTTTTAAAATCATCAGCAAATTATACTATTTCACAAAGTTCTTTATTGAAGTAAGGAAGATAATTTACATAATATGAAGATCAAAAGGGATCCTAATATCGAGCCCTGGGGTACTCCCATGAATAAAGGGACTCCATGAATTGGTGACATTAACGATACATCTCGTTTCGATACGACAACCTTGGATAAAACTAGTGTTAAGAGCAATTAATATGTTATACTGGGATTTACCGAACACACGCTGCCATCCAGTGCATTCTGTAAATTAATTACGATAATGAGGACCGAAGACCAAAATTACAGGGTAAAAGTAAAAGAAGAAATCACGCAATAGACTACGAAACGAGTAGGTAAACTTGGGTACTTGGAATTTCTCTAAAATTAACTTAAACTAATTTTAACGATGTATTATCCGGCATGATAAGCAAGCAGAAATTCTGTGAACTGTATAACGTACTTCATAGAGTACTGGGGTACAATGAGATTGTACCATAACAAATTTTCTGTAAATAAAAGCTCGCGTTTGCTTAAGCTTTAGTATTTCAGATAGGTATAGGTATGGTAATGAAAGTATGTAATAATAATAATAATAATAAATAATAATTTTTATTAGTCTCATTAATGTGTTACAATTCATTTTTCCACTGTAATTTATGTACATATGAATAGATACAATTGTTAGCAGGTTGATTTGCTGTGGAAAAGGTCTCCTGCGTCCTGTACTAGTTAAAAACTGTATCACAGGATGCAGGGTCTCCCGTCCAGAATATACGTTGCTTAATAAGAGTACAGGTAAACCAACAATAATAGACATTAACAATAATAATAGACTAATTATGGAAATAACTGCAAAAGTAATACGTAAGTGTGATCTTACTTAACAAGAGTATTACTGGCAAAAATCAGATACGAAAGATAAAATATGTAGAAATAGTTTACATTATTTATGGGTGCACTTTAGGAGGTGTATGCGTGTGCGTTGTGTGTGTTGTAAATGTGTGTTTTAAGTGTGTAGTGAGTGTATAATGTGAGTGAATGTGAGGTGAAGTGTAGGAATAACGTATATAAAATATTGTAACTACTGTGGGATTATATGCTCAGGTGTGAGGCTAGCTGATTTATAATTGAGAGTTTATAGTGTTGGAATGGGAATTATATGATCTGTGTAAGTAGTTTCTCTGTGTCATGGTAGGATTGGGTTAGGAGCCAGTCTTTAACTAAGCGTTTGCACTTGACAGTAGGTGCAGAGTATAAATTATTATTATGTTTGCATGCTAATCTGTATAAACGAGGACCGAGAACGGAAAAGTGTCGACTTGCTAACGCAGTTCTATGGGGCACAGCAGGGTAAACATTGTGTTTTCTTCGCTTGTCTCTCAGTTTTTCAGGAAGATATTCTGTAGATGCATGTTGTCGTAAGATTACCTGGGAGACAAACATTTGCCGGACCGATAGAACCCCAGTGTCGGCATATAAGACTTCAGTAGGGTACCTTCGCGGCTTTTTGATCATGACCTTTAATATCGCTCTTTGTGCCCTTTCAGCTCCGAGTATTAGAGTCTTGAAGGCACCACCCCAGACAGTGATGCAATAGGAGAAAAGAGATTGGACTAAGGCGTAATATACAGTTATAAGAGATTTTCGCGGTAAAGTTGATCTTAGTCGTTTAAAAACGAAGATGAGTTTTCTAACTCTTCCCACTAGTATCTTAAGGTGCGGTTGCCAGGTTAGGGTAGAATCAACGTGAACACCCAGATATTTTATAGTTTCTGAACGTTCTATAGGTTCACAAGAGCATGCGGAATTCCTTGGGCTAGTGCAGACGTGAGCTTGAATGGAGATGGAGTCAGGCTTTGGTAGGAATTGGATGCCAGCCGCAAAAGCAACGTACCTGGTTTTACAGAGATTGAGTGTCAATAAATTATTGTTTAGCCATGTCATAACAATTTTTAGGGCATTTTCAGCATTAGCTTGAACATCATGCCAAGTCTTTCCCTGAATTAGTAAGGCTGTATCATCAGCGTAAGAAAATATTTGGCAATTTGGTATATTTAACTGACAGAGCTCATTGACGTAAATGAGAAAGAGGGTGGGGCCAAGGACGCTACCCTGCGGCACGCCAAAGTCACTCAGAGGAGCCTCATCACTGATCAAAGATTTTATTTTTACACGTTGACTGCGATCCGTCAAATAATCTTTGAAAAGTTCTAGGGCCACTCCTCTTATTCCAATGTTCTCCATTTTTCCTATCAGAGCGGTAACAGAAACAGTGTCAAAGGCACGTGAAAGATCAAGGAAAATGGCTAGGCATTTGGTTTTTTCATCTAGGGCTTTCACTACGCTATTTGTAAGCTCCAATACTGCGTCTTCTGCTGATTTATTTTTTTGAAAGCCATATTGTTTCGTAGAGAGTACATTATTTTGTACTAGATATTGCATCAGTCGGGAATTCAAGGCTTTTTCAAAAACTTTAGATAAAGTAGTAAGCACCGATATTGGCCTATAGTTGGTGACACTATTTCTGTCACCCCCCTTATGTATAGGATGAACTAATGCGCTTTTAAAGACTCTGGGAAACACCCCATTAGATAAACAGGAGTTAAAAATATGTTTGAGTGGGACAGTGATGAATGGGGCGATCGCCTTTACAAAAGTGGCTGGAATTTTGTCAGTACCAGTAGCGCTGTCACCACGAAGATTCATGATAATTGATTTGATTTCGGTATCATCTAGTGGTAACAGCGCCATGGAATTACCCAGAGGATTGTTAATTATGTTACTGTATTTTGTTATACTTTCACTCTCTGTTTGCACAATTCTAGATGCCAGTTCCCTACCCACGTTCGCAAAGTAATTGTTTACATGGTTTATGGAAAGTATAGGATCTACTTTAATATTTAATAGCTCTGTTGGGGATTGTGAAGACTTAGTCATGTTAGCAATATTTTTGATAATATTCCAGGTAGTTTTAGGGTCACGCTTGTGTTTTTCTAATTCTGTTGAATTATATTGGCATTTAATTTTCTTTAATAAGTTATTACAGAAGTTTCGATATCGGTTGTATGTTAATTTTAAGGTCGCGTTATCAGGATCTTTATTGAGTTTCTTGTGTAATGTGTCCTTGTTTCTTATGCATCTCAGTAAGCCTGGTGTAATCCAAGGGCTTATGATCCTTTTTCGGTGTGAAATCTTTGTTAATTTGGTGTTCATTACTACGACTGATGCAAGAGTACTCACGAGCGTTTCCGCACCTTCATTAGGGTCCGAGCTACACATTATTTTAGTAAAATTGGTAGCTTTAATGTCATCGACAGCTTTTTTTAGGTTAAGACTTTCTTTGCTTGTCTTTGACTTAGGCTTAGTGTTTGTTAATTCAGTGTGGAGGATAACGGGGACGTGATCGGTAAGTGGAGAATCAAGGACAATTGTTTTACATCTTTTATGACTCTTTAACATGATGTGGTCAAGGCATTTGCGTTTTCGCGTTGGTTGTACGTGTGCCGGTAGTAGGCCGTGGGATGCAGTTAAATTCAAATAATGTTCAGAGCTATCGTCTTTGTTTACAGGTGTGATATCAATATTAATGTCACCGATGATGGCGATTGAGTTTATCGCAGCTATTTTTGTTAGGAAAGTATCAAGACTGTGTAGGAATGATTTTGTGTTGGTTACTGATGGGGAGCGGTAGATTGCAGCAACAGCTAAGTCTGCACCGCATTTGACTAGAAGGCATTTAGCGTCACATATCACTTCCTCCGTAACCGAACAGTTGAGATCAGAGTGAAGGTAAACGACTACACCGTCATTTTGGTTATTGAAACCACTTGCATGGGCCGTATAATTAGTTAAGTGTGGGCATTCGGTGGTCACCTTACTGAGCCAACATTCAGTCAGCAGGATTATATCGCATCTCACGCTGACTCTTTCCAAAAGAGCTGCAAGAGCATTAATATTACAGTTTATACTACGGATATTAATATGTAGAATGGTAACAGATGTCGGAGTGTTATGAATGATACTGGAGCAGTTTTCTGGGAGAAATGATATGTATGTATTTGAAATTGCAAAATTTTCAAGGTCACTAGAAATGTCATCGTTGTTAGCCATAGTTCATTTGAGTTAGTTTATGAGACATTGAACTGGCGTATTTATTTAATATCTGCTTTAAGGTCGTGAGCTTCGCAATATCAGGGTTACACTGAGAAATGACTGTGAGTTTCGCTTTTATGCGGTAGTTGAGCGTCAGATTCCTGTATTTGGTACTATGTCGTTCATAGTGAAATGCGGTAATGCGTAAAAATAGGTGTGTAAGTTTGTGGGTGTAGTAATGAGATAGTGTGTAATAGGTGTGATTTGTTAGTGTGGTGAGATAGGAGTAGTAAGTGTAGTGTGTGAGTGATTTTTGTGTTCTGTAGATTTCTTTGGGAGTCCTAATGCTTGCATAAGCTATTTTAGCATAATAATCAACATATATTAAGGTAAAGAAGTATTTTAACAGAGAGTAAATATCAGAAACATAATACTTAAAATAAAAATTGGAACAATGTGTACAATATATAACGATTAGTCAGTCACTGTGCCCCACTTTGTAAAGATCTGCTTCAGTATCTATACGAAATGCAGGAAGCCCCTCTTTTTTCCGGATATATACTCTCCCGTGGTTAGTCCAGCAGAAGATAAAATTGTTGGCTTTCGCAAAGTTTCGCGCAATAGAATAAAGTCGCCTAGATTTGAAACTTAGGTTTTCGGAGATGAAAATTGGCTTATCTGGTCCTTCCAAGTGTAATGTTGATCTCGATATTTTCTCATTTTTGTGTTGCTTATTGTACGTTTTTACAGCAGTTAACAGTCTCTCCTTTGTCAGTGCTGATGTAAGTTCCACAACGAGAGGTTTTTCTGCGCCTTTTTTCGTGTTAAAGCGGTAAATGTCCCTGATATCAGATTTCTGCACTGGTAAAGACAGAAAATTGCTGAGATTCAAGATGGTGTTACATAGTTCTTCCTTAGTTTCAGCTGTTCTTGAAGGAATGTTACGTAATTCTATGTTAGCAGACCTATTACTTCTCTCCAGGTGTTCGATTCTATCCTCAAGTGTTTGGATATAGGAAAGCTTAGTTGTCCAGTCGGTCTGTAATTTATCAAAGTGTTTTTTCAGGTCATCATACTGGTTTGATATGTACTGGACAGCACTCTGAATACCCAAACTCTGATCCTTCAACTCGCTTACCGATTCCAAAATCTTCTTATATTTGGTTTCCTGTTTTTCTTCAAATTCAGCAAACATACCTCGCATTTCAGATAACAGAGCATCGCTATTCTCACAATGCACAATTTTACGCTTATTTCGAGCAATAGCCGGCTGAGATGCGGGTTCGAACCCGCTGAGCGTCTTTGGTGAGGTACTAGAAGGTGACTTACGGTTTGATGGCATTTTATATTGCGACGCTCGGAGATTTCAACACAGGAGACGTTATATTTGCAATATGGCGCGCAGTATATCTCATTCAATGAATAAATAAAGACAGATTACGCTTACTTTGTTTTGATGGATTATATGCACCTGCGTCTTAAACAAAAGGCCGGTGTATCTATGTACTCGTAGCTTGTTCCCACTACGCTATGCAGCCTGCATCTTGCTCGCCCCGCCGGATTGTAGGAATGACTGTCTCGCTCACTCGTGGTCGCTCACAGGTATACGGGCCTCGAACGCGAAATGCGCGGGCGCCTGATGCACACTTTTATTGGAATTACTACTGTATTTATTGCACGTTAAGTATGAATATTATCGAACTGTATTTATGATTATAGTATTATTTTTGTAATAAAATGAATACACGTCTGTACGCAACTGAGCTTCGGACGAAAGAGCAAAAATAATCCTAAACCAAACTCAGCTTTTAAATACACACACGCGGACTCAATCCTATTTAAGAATTGAATGAGCTAGCGGGCAGATTTTTTTTAGTAAAACTCACTTGCAATTTAAGCTTCATTATTTTATTCGCAAATTATATTTATAATATCCTATAATCACCACAATATAATATTTTAATTCAGGAACTTTGAACTCAGCACAAAAACTGATTATTTTGAGCACACAAATATTTCAATAAATTTACGCACTATATTGACTAGTGGTCTTATTGTTATGTAGCTTTCGTAATATCCCTTTAAAAATTCTATTGAAATTCTATAGAAGAGTACAAAGGCGCCCGATCTCAAACAAAATTTTTATAATATGGATGGGCTCACAAAGAGATACACTTAAACCAATCAGATGCGTCTATTTGGCGGCCATTTTGTTCCCCCACCAACGCGCGCTGTACCGCTAAGACCGAGGAATATCAGTATCATCTGTCATCGTGACGAGGCAGTACCTATCGTTTGTTAATAACTGCTCAATTGTTTTTTTTGTATTCATGCAAATTATGGAGTAGTGTAAGGTAAAATGTGTTTTGTTTATTATATGATTATGTTACACAGTATTTCAATTTAGTTTTAGTAAAATACGGGTGTGATTTAATTTTGTCCGCAAAATAGTAATTCTGTCAGTGGGCTTTTTGTGCATTATGACAAGCAATTAACGTACTTACTTAAATATTACGTAGACGATTATACCTACAGCAAATGCGCCAGCGCTTGCGATTACAATCTAATCGTATTGCAATGTGAGTACATACTACGTACGTGTGATTGTACAATAAAACGTACACAAGGTAAATTAAAACGGACTCCTTTTATTGTAACTTATTCATTAAAATACAAACTTATCTATGTATACTATCTGATGAACTACCTACCTATTTATAATCTATTTTATATATGTACTTTTATTTAAAAAAATAGACCTCACGTAGGTCATTTAACGTAGTGTACCTATAGTATATATTAACCTATATAGCTAATACCTAATACTAATGTATGTATAAATAAATATCATAAAGATGTATAAAGAATTTATTATTTACATTTCCAGGTCAACAAAAACAGATACATATATGTTTATTAATCAGTTATCATTATCCGTTAATAATTTAGAAACATACCTATTTGAATTACCCATATTAGGTATACCTCTACACCACTAGCTTTGCACATAACAAGGAAAACGTAACTTCTCTTTGTGTGTAGGTACGGCAATTATTCAAAATTTTATTTTTCTAACAGACTCACCTATAAATTAAGTTATATAGTGTTAATTTTATTATTCATGAATGTTTTTAAACTACTAATTACAAATAAAATAAAAGAAAAAAGACAAACAGACCAAATTTTTTCACCCGTCATTTTAAGTTTTCTAAAATTCTAAAAATATTTTTATTAAATTTCACAAACACTTCACTCCTGTTTGGTAATTGTAATATGTTTTTATATTTATTTTAATACATTTTATGTTTTGTCCATATTAACATTTTCATAAAATTCTTTTGAAAAATGTAAGTAGAGCAACCTGCGTGTCTTTCAAACAGCACATTTCGTTCGCCACATTCCTCAGCACGTTTAAAGCATGCCCTAAACAGCTGATTTCCCCTCTATATTCTCATCTCCTTTATCGCGCAGTAAAACACGTAATAAAACAGAGAAAACTATAGTTTATGCCCTCCCGCCGGTATTGCGCGGACGGCGTGCGTAACCTACATGCGGCCATTTCGAGATTTACGACCTGGGAATTGTGAGTTAGAGAGAGATAAAAACATTAAACTCTGCCGGCGGTGAGTTTCAACGTAGCCGGCCCGTTGATACTCGGAGCTCAAGACTTTTGTAGACAATGCTACATTCGCAGATAAACAACGTCTAACTACTATACAACTACAACTAAAAGTAAGCAAAGCATTCTATTGTTTATATTGATCTTCTGAACGTAGATTTATATAATAACACCTAATTAAACAAGTCATTAATCAACCATCATTTCTCTGAAAAACGTGCATATACCGCCACCTTAAATCGCATACTAGCTCATTTTGTTACATCTGTGTGCGTAAATTAAACTATCCGCATGGGACCGATGAACGTTATAGCTTTCCCTTTTGTTTGACTGAGTTATGGGTGTGTTAGAGCGAGAGATCGTAAATCGCGGCGTGCGGCGTGACATGTTTATGGGCGGGGTACCTTGCCGCGTGCGGTGCAGAGTGGGAAGCCGGCAGTCGAGAGCATGGCGTCTCGGTGTAACAAACACGGGAATACTTTTAAAGAATATCATTTCTAACTGAAGAGATGACATTATGATTTTAACTGAGAAAGTAATGGTGATATTTTTTAATCAATTTACAAAAAAAAAATATTTTTTTATAATTTTCATTTTGCATACTTAATGAAGAAAAATCTCCTATACAGAGTTAGGTATTCATATTCTAAATGAAGCACTGAAAATAAATGAGGTAGGAAGAACCTACCTACTTATGACTCAGTTGAATGCATAATAAAATTAATAAACATCTAACATTATTATTTTAGCATGAAATAAGGAAATGGGCATACCTCCTACCAGATATAAGAGGAATAATAGGTACTTACGAGTAATAGGTATAAAATATGACTTCTGACCAAAACCATGTCGTAGTAGATAAATATCTAATTAGGAATATTTTATAGCTTTATGTAAAGAAATTTCTAACATTATCTAAAACTAAGATATGATATTGATACTAAGTATCTAATCTATGATAATTTTAAACATTTTAGCTGTGATGCACAAATACCTAAACATCTGACAGAAAAATGGTACATAAGAAATTATTTTAATCTTTTCTTGAAAATTTTATATATACCAAACTGAAATTTAATCTAGTAAAGTAGGTATTATGACAGCTACATATATTATTCTTCATTTCAATCATTTAAGTACTATACCGGTTAATGGCTAATGACTCTCCAAGTACCTGTCTATTCAAATGAAATCGAAAGAGTTAATAAAATAACTTGAATATTAAAATTCTAAATACACTTAAATAGTCAAGGATCCATCGTTGCTACTTAATTAAAACTAGTGAAAGTACCTATTCACTTACATCTAATAAAGTTTTGTAATTAACCTACTGGAATCAAGCTGAATGTCTACATCCTTACAAAATCCACTAAGTAGAGTCTCCTTATTAGCTACAATACGACTTTTAGGTATACTTAGGTAGATATGAATACACAAACAAGCAAATCCTAGTATAATTCAGCTGTAGCAACAATAAAAAAATTGGTATCAAAGAAAAAAATAAAAGTATGTCAGAGTAACCTAGGGTTCATACTAAGTCTGACCCATCGACAAGTCTCCTCGTTGAACTAGCCATTCACTAATATTCGTAGGTGACCACAGGACCTAATCCCAAAATAAAAAGGCCTGCAATTACTCCAATATCAAAAATAAGTAGAGCGAAAGTGGTAAAGATAATAAATCTAATGGAACGGATCATTCTACAGGTGGTAAGGTGTAACCCAACCCTTAATGAGAGTCGCCCTGCGCTCAATAAATTAGGCCTGTGTACCTACCTCGCTGTGGATTCGGTTTATTTATTTGCTAAGCTATGTTATTCAAGATTTTGGTAAATATCGCAGGTAAGTAAAGGTACCTTTTTTCATACGTAATCCCCACGGAGTCCACCCTGCCAGCCACTTGGGGAAGTGTTGTCAGACTCGAACCGACTAAAACATTACGCCACCGCGCTGTCTCAAAGCTCGAATACTGAGGTGCACAGCGATTCATAGGGCATTTCCCTAGCACCCTGGTTGACCCAGGGCCATATCCGGTTTAGGAACGGCCCCCTTAAAGAGTTTCCATCTGGCCGCGGATCTCGGCCTGCTTTTGTTGGAGTGATAGGTGGCTGCACCTATCACACCCAGGCCTGTGCTCATAGAGGATGTAGGTCGTTGAGCGAACTCCGTAGTCTGAGTCGCCTCCGCAGCGCAGGTTATAAAAGTGCCTGCTAGTAGTTATGCCACAAATACTTTCACAAATACATTCTGAATTCAGTCCTCACATTACGAAAGTGTCATAGTGGTTTCAAATGCAGGTTTCAAATTTAAATTTCAAGCACTTACTTAGCATTTCGTAAAATGATGAAACTTTTCAAAACCTCTGAATATTAATTTCAAGATTTTCTTACAGAAATATGCTAAAGTGTGTTCATAACTTCACACACAATTACTCTGAATCTTAATGTAAGAACACTGTAGGGTAGGTACTTTTAAAGATATTTAATTATGAATATTTGTAAAGTCCTAAAGGTTAGGTGGAAGTCTTTAAAAAAAATGTTGATTTGTTGACTGAATAATATAGGAAATCAACTTTTAAAAACATGCTTAAGTACTACAGTAACTAGGTTGTATGAAGGATGGCTAATGTATTGACTGAAGGTGAAAGAAATTTTACAACATCAAATTTGTGAACAGGGTATTAACTGTTTTTCAATCGAGGACGTTCCAAAAATATTAGGAGGCTTGAAGCTTCGGTAGCCCATTAAAATTCAAAGCTAGAAACATTATTGGCTAGTTTCAAAACTGTGCACACAACAACACGATATTGCAATAAAATTTGGCGAAAACTAGAATCCAAGGTAAAACTTAACAAGTAGAAACAGTAGAAAAACTTCTCGAATACATAGGGAAAAATAAATCTTCTCGGCAGGACTCAAACCCGCAGTCTTTCCCTTACAGGGGGAATGCCTTCACCACTTCGGCTACCGAGACACGCCCGATGTGATTCAAATTTCCCTTCTATTTATCCGTTCTTACGGCGACGGTGTAGTCATCTACCGATCTTCTTACGAACTATCGGAACCAATGAATGATGTTACAATCAAAAGGGAAAGACTGCGGGTTCGAGTCCCGCCCGAGGATATTTATTTTTATAGTTAGCATACTTAATGCTGCAAAATTCATTCAAGTAGAAAAACTTGTCTCTAGGCACATAAACCATCAATGAGTTATTTCAAAGATACAAGCGATACTCTGAAGTAGTTATCGAAATCGATTTTTAAACTCTGCATAACGAGTTTCAAAAAATTACATTACCATATATAAAAACAAAGGTAGGAAAACCATAAAAATCCGATCATACGTGACCAAGTGAATCGAAATGGAGTTAATATGCAGATTAATAAAAGAAGCGACACTCGATATAATAATCAGCGATTCTGCTTCAAGTCACGGTGCGCAGGAGTTTCGCTGGGCACCAACCTGGTGCCCATACAACACGGGTTGTAAAACTAGGTTAAATATTTGTTTGCATGTCTATTTTTAGACGTTGACCATTTAGATGCCTATGTTTTTGTGCCCGTTGAGCTGTCGTGCCGAAACTCTTAAACATTTAGTTTGTTCGTCATAAATGAAACCTTAGAGAAATTACAGATGTACGTAAGAGACGAACGTAAGTAAGTATGTAGTTTACTTAAATGTAGCATATGCAAAGCCATGCAATGCAGAAGTACTACCATGGCGTAAACACTTAATCTAACAATAGATGAATTATAGACTGTTACCTCATTAACAACGATTCGTTGATACAATGAGCCGCTTAGTAAGAAATTTGACGTTAAATTTGTGAAAATAAAATTTTAGAAGTAACGAATCTAATGCAAGATGTCGGTATTTCTTGAAAGAGGAAATTTCTGCGAAATTTCTAGCAGGTAAATAAATTAAATTTAGTAAAAAAATGTCACTAGTCACTTTAATATAATTAAGCTTAATTTAAATGTTATCTAAATAACATGGACGTCAATGAATCACATGTGATATTGAGATAGGAAATCCATTAACATTGAATTGAATTTGTAACTAGAAGTGAATCTGCTTAGCCAAATTCAAATTAGATAGCTAACATTGCAGCCAGATATCCTATTCATCAAGATCTCTATTTACTTAGGTATCTAAATAAGATGATTTTTATGAACACGGGGAATATAAAACATGCCTATAGGTATGACAAAATTGACTAAGCAAATTAATGATCTGAATTTCGAATGATATGTGTATCTGGATTCGGTGCTTAACAGAACTGATGTATAGTCATGAAGATATATGAACAGGTAGAGTTGGCCATTTGAACAGTCTCTGTTATAAACAGATAGCAATAGATAATGACTACTTTACTATATAGACTGTTCACTATTTTAACGCATTACAATTGTCTTGATCTTGACTGATTGTATATTTGACCATAGGCGACGAAACGAAATGAAATTAATATTAAACCTATATGCACAGCTATTTCTACGGCTGTGTGTATGTAACTAAGTATTGTAAATATCCTCAACTGTACTTCTAACACACCTATTTCTCCAACTCTATCTTACTGTGCTGGACACAGAAAAATTTAGTTGAGAAATCGGCGTAAAACTAGTCCACTCAGTTTCCTGTTCCAAATTTGAAATTAAACTTTCATTTTGACACAATTTTCGTTCTAAACTGCTTGTCTAGTATGTATAGGAGTCCTGTCACTGCAAGCAGTGCCATGCGAGTGACACGTTTGGTAAAAAAGAGGTAAGTATCGCTTGCATAACGTATAAGAAATACAGTAGTAGCATTACTGGATTGTATAGAAAAAAAAACGCTCAAGTGCGATTAGGGCTTGCGCCGGTTTTGATACCCTCACATTTGCAAAGGTGTCGTGACCTAAATATTTGGTATGAATTTCAACTTGATACCTCTGACATTTCTGAGAATTCCTTGTCAGCATTTATAGGGTATCGGGTACCAGTTAGCAGTTGGGTTGTAGGTAGACATTCTTGTGCTGTCGGCAAGAATATAGATATTCTACAGGGTGATTTACCTGCATAATCAGTAATAGAAAAAATAATGTACAAAATGTCATAAGTAGGTAGAGAGTACTTTTATGCTCTGAGTTTTCTTAGATAAAAATTACGGAAAAATCTTTTCTTCGCACTAACAATGGGCTTCATATTAAATTGCAAACATAAATATTATTAATAACAGTGCCCATACTGAAGTTTCATTCGTTCACAAAAGAAGAACTCCGTTCCATGTAACCTATGCATTGCCATCTATCTTTTTCCACAAAAGCCGGACATTATTGTTCGGTCCAAACACTCCTAAATCTTCGGAAAAGTAATATATTTTCGTTTTGCCCAGTGCGGTGTGGGGTACATACACAGACGCCCAGTCAGTTCGCTCCGCTACTTTTCTGTATCTACTAATGTTTTATACATTGCCAGTTTTGCTACAAGCTTTTATGGTTTAGCCGTTGTATCGGGAGCAGTGGAAAACCATCGTAAATTTTTCATTGCTTAGATCGTGTTTTCTAAAACCTATGTTGTTTCGTTTACGACTGTTTCGCGCGAACATTCGAATTGTGGGAAACGTGTTCGTTGATACTATTACGATCCAACTGTGTCTCACTCATCAATGTAATTTTATCTTTCATGTAGTTATAATAGAGTCTATTTCAGCATTTACATGATTCTAGCTACGAATCTTTATGGTTCTACGTATGGTATCTGACAATATTAGAGTGTGCAGTAGGCGAACTTGCAAATGTAGACAACTGTGAGGGATATTAAGATTGGTGATTCATATAGTTGACAATACTTCATTGTTTCGATATAAATGATGTGACGGAGGTCAATACTTCTGCTTTACCTACTCTATCTTCAGTCAATAAAACTTGTCAAAACAATCTCATGCACCGGCAGACATAAATTAGATTTTAAGCTAGACGTTATTTATTGGCAGACTTTGGCCTTAGATATTTTTTTGTTTTTTTATCTAAAACTTTATGCAATACGGAATCACCCTGTAAAGCTACTTCTGGTGTGCGAAGTTGGATTTACCTAAATAAGTGTTGTGTGCTTTTTATTTTGAATTGAAATTGGTATCTTAATCTATGGTATCTATCGCGTTCTGATGATTAATATTATATTAAAATTGTTTGCGGTAGGTATCTAACCAGTTTACACGTTTAATTACTTTTTGTTATTGGATTAGTTGTGTTAATCTCAATAAAAAGCCACGCCTCCAAACAAATTAAGAAACTTTCAAAACATTAATCTCATTAAGTAAACAAAGCGTTTAGCTAATAGTGCCGCCAAGAATAGGTATCACCGAGCAACTTAATATATTAAAAACACTATCTCACGTTACCTCTTTAAAACTGGTTCATTCTCGGTATTACGTAATGGACACGCGTAATTTGAGAATAAGCCTCCTCGAGGCAGCGTCAAAATATGTAAAGATTTTTATCTTTCCCGTAAAATGGCTTGGGAAAAAACATAAAGAAGGTGGTGTCACCTGATCCCGACAGACGGGATTTATCGCACTCAGTGTGGCCGCGGGCTAAGGTCGAGCCCGAGTTATGACGCCCGGTAATAATTTACCTACATGTGCACTACCCATGATCTTGAATATGCAAGGAATACCTACTGGCGAGTAACTGCATTTTGCAGATTGAAATACTGGAACGGTAATTTGAATTTAAAATTCGAATCATTTCATTTAAGTTAGTTATTGTTTCTCTTACCTTTGATTTCTTGATGAATTAAAATAAAAGGGCTATCTCGAGAGTCGTATAGGATAGGATGACTAAGGCTTTAGATACGTAATTATACATAGCTCATGAAAAAATGCAAAGTACATAAGGCAGTTGGTTCACCTGCTATTATCTTTCCTGGGTTTGAAAAACATCGGTTTACAAAATAAATTTACCTTTTAACATGCCACTTGGGTGACTGGGAGAGTACACGACCTACCTGATGGAAATTGGTTATCGTGGCATATGGACGTATGCAACACCAGGGGTGTCACAATCGCACTGCCGACCATGTAGAAACCTACTAGCTTAGTTGCTAACGCCTAAACTCTAAAGGTTAGAAGGGATAGTAAGTCAATTCGGTTACTAATATTCTTTAAAAAAAAGAACTTATCTCTAACCTTAATATTTCTAATAAGTAGTCGTACACTGCAAAACCAATTCCGTAGATTCAGAAATTGCAACCCAAACCAAATCCATCTGTATTCTTTATATTTATTTACTTTATACTTCAATGTACAATAAAATCTATATTTATAAAAGAAAGTCGTGTTAGTTACACTATTTATAACTCAAGAACGGCTGTACTGATTTAGCTGAAAATTGATGGGGATGTAGCTTAGAACCAGGAGGCAGACAGAATACTTTTCATCCTGTTTGACCTTTGGCTGCGGCCACGGGATCAGTGTTTCTGTGACCCTGATACATTTGCATGATGCACCAGGTTCACTAAATACCTACCTTTCTATTGTGAACTTAACGCAGACGAAGTCGCGGGCGAAAACTAGTTAATAATATAAAAAGAATAGATCCGTTCGATTCAAAGCTTCGAAAGCAGCTGTTAACACAGTTGTAAAGGCTGATACAGCTGCTTCATTCATTATTTTAATCAATTAAGGATACATAATTGTTTACAATTGTTTTTAACCATCAATTTAATTAAAGTTTAATTTAATATGTTTATTCATATGTTCCATTTCTTCCCTAGGTTGTAGAGTTATGCTTTACCCGTTTTAATAGGACAGACTTGTCACGTGAAGTGCATGATTTTTGAAGTGCCGGTAACTTCTATTCTTTTCCATTTCCTTTTTCCTCCCCCTGCTTTTCTTCCGTAGGAGGCAAGACACGATAAACATCTGGTGAAGTAGGTATAAAAAATATGTCAGGTTCATCAAGACTGTTAACCAGTATAACAAAACATTCCCAGCAAGGTGTTCTTCGAACTTAAAAGTTTGCTTAATAAATGCTATAAAAAATTATTTCAAACATTCCCAGTATTTAACAATGTTGACTACGGGTTATTGACCAACGGGAATGACCTACGATGATACCTATATATCATGGTAAGCTCCTCCTGTCCTGTCTCTACACGTCCTATGAGCCGTGCAACTTCTTACTACTTTAGGCTGGTTTTATCGTTACGCGTTTCGGCAGCGCCGTTGGAGCGCGCGCGTCCAGAGATATATGGGAGTAAAAGTTGCGTTTTTGTGTCGCGCGCTTGGGCAGCGCCGTTTAATAAACGCGCGATGTTCGACAGCGCTGTCCAAACGCGCGCTGCTCATTCGCTTCTACGGCTATTGTGCGTTTTAGTGTGACGCTGTTGAGACGCGCCGTAGATATAATTGTATAAGAAATGAATTACATCGATACGGGACGAGTAATCGAGGAAGTTCGATCCAGAAGGTGTTTATGGGACCCGACAGATGAATTATAAAAAAATAAGGATGCAAAAAATAAAACCTGGGAAGAAATTGGAAAGGAATTGGGACTACTCTTTTTCGCCATTGCCTTCTTTTACATAAAAAATAAATAGCCAGTACTCGACTCGCATTAACCTTCATAATATTGTACACAACTGTCTCACAGCAGCGGAACGCGTGCTGTTAACAGCGCACTGCTCAACAGCGCGCCTAGCGGCGTGACGATAAAACCAGCCTTAGTAGTGGGTATACATAGATGTACCTATTCATATGTTTTGTTTTCTTTAAAAATAATTTATTAATTGACGTCATTATGATCGTGACATTTAGTTATTATTTAGAAAATCCTATCGCTGTGTCAACAATTTACTATCACGATTTTAATGATAAATGAAATATAAAACATATAATTCTTACAACAGATTCACCTTCTGTAGGACTAATCCCGGGCCGCCATAACTCATGGCGACCCTAGGTACATGTGACAAGATATAAAAGTAGTTTCTGGGGATAATGATCGCACATGGATGAGTCAGTTTTATAATATCGCGGATTTTTCATGTTGTCTCGTAATATTTTTTTATCAGTTGGTATTAGTCTTTCTAGTATAAACATACATTTACATATTATCATGGCAATCAGACTAATTCTGACTATGAATACAGCACAGTTAAAATAGTGACAAATGTTTATAACTATCGAACCGTAAAGAAAGTTCCATGTAGATATAGTTTTTTCGTCGAACAAAGCAGGAAGGTTTACACCATTTCTTCCCTATTCTATTTAGAGTAAGGCGCCTACTAACGTTTTAATATCAATTCCCTAAACCACTAATCTAAAGCCGCCAAGAATCAAATTAAAATGAGAGCCACCACTAAAATCCTCTCATTACAACCAAAAGACATTAGTAAAGGGCGGGAAAAGAAATGCCTAGGCCCACAAAATATGTACTCCGAAACATGAAATGTTTTTAAAAATATCATAAAAGATTAAGCTTGCACAAATAAAAACGAACTTTGACTTGTTGGTCATAAACATCAATTTTCAGTGAAGTGAAAGTGTACTTGGGTCGTTAAGTGTTGCGTTGGTGGTAGCTCAAGTAAAGTGGAAATCGTCCCCGAGAAAATTGGCACAAGTGGTTTTAGCCAAGGCGGGCGGCGTGGCACGATGCGGGGAGCGAGAGGCCGAGTAAAAGCCTAAGTAAGGTGTAGATGTGACACCAACGAATCGTGATTTATGTTAGCCTCTGTGAGGCAAGTAAATTAACATGCCGATGATATTACATTCAAATGATAATAAAATCATGTGTTTGTCTATTTGTAAAGTTTTTACTTAAAATACAATTACCCATTGATATACCTACAATCAGTTGTCCAAAGTAAAAGTTGTGATTTGGACGCCGATTTCAATAAAAAAAATATACTTCTAAACTTTTAAATGCGTTTTTCTCAAAATCTTTTCAATAAGACATTCCTTTTTCTTTGCCTGTACCCTTCATATTCATCACATCAGACCTCAACCTCGGTTGGACAAAGTGGATTAGCTTGGTCTGGGTACCCATGAGGGTGACATGTAGGTATACCAATGGTATGCATGTCACCTTCTACAACGCCAATCCTGGACTTCTTTAACCTAGCTCTCCTACTGAACCCATTCGGCGGGGGCGTTAGTTTCATAAATTTGTTACCCACGTAGCCTGGCGGTTTCTGCAAAACATGACGAAAAGACATTTTTGCTTTTTAACTGCGATGTCATAGAGGTAAAGATTGCTGTGGATGCGGGAGTTCCTCACGCGATCTTTACGCGTGGAGACGGGCACATCCATGATATTGACAGATGTTATAAGTGGACATAAAAAAATGTAGTGTAGTAGGTACTCGACTTACCTTGCGAATCCTGCCTATTCCTGCGACCCTTTTCAGGTAGTCCATCAATCTGGAAAGTCGGATGACTTAATTTCACAGTATTAGATTAAGTAATTATTTGTTAAGTATAAAGATTAAGTAAATCTTTGCCTAGTTTCAGTGCAACCTATAATGTGCATGCATGTTATGCATGCATTTAACTAGCGGGTCTGCTTTACTTGATCTATGACGAATATAGGGGTCGTCGAATGTTCACCAAGAGATAGGACTCGCAACAAGACGTATAGCTGCTTACGAAAAAATTTCAACAGTCCCGTCTATCCGATTGGCCCCGAACGGAAAATAAGAGGGGACAGCGCCAAATAAATGAGAGCTGTAAATATCACTATGACAATAATACAGGTCAGCAATAGATATCTCTCAGAAGATAGTAACGCATTATTAATGTTAGAAAAACACAGGAAAAAAGACGATTGATCACAGCCAGATAAAATAATGGGAGACATAGACGAAGTTTATATGGATTCTTTCATGCTTATAGAACGACTATAGCGTTTTAATGGCACTGTGATAAGTTTTTCACTGGATATGATGAAGGATTGGCAAAGATTAATGCTGTTGATGCGAAGAAATGGTGACGGGATATCGAAAACACATATATTATGAGGAGTGTAACAATAAACAGTAATATGTCTCTATTACAAAAGTAGCATTACAATTTAGTGACATTTCGGACCGCTTACTTAAAATTAATATGCATTCGGCTTTCACTATTCTTCGGTATTGCGAAGCGTATGGTCGACGCTTCCCGTGACCAGAAGGCTGGCCTCTTCTTAGGTCAGAGATTAAGCATTGCCATACAACGTGGCAATGCTGCCAGCCTTCTGGGAACGCTACCGCAAGAGGCATGCGATGCGGAGGAATTTCATGACGCGTTTTAATAATATTTTAGTACAATTTGTAAATATGTATTTTAGTTTTACTTTATTTAGTTTTAGTTTTATTTTATTTTAATAATATATATATATTTAATTAACCTGTAAATAAAAAATAAAGATATAAAAAAAAAAAAAATAGTTTGTATGTACCATTTCACAAAAAACCAACACCCACATCGATTGAGCGAAAATCTTTGAGGTACAATTATATTATTTGATGTTATATTTACAATTGATGTTAGATTATAATACAAACAAGAAACTCATACAATAGCCTACTGCATAGTCAAACAGGTCAAAGTAGCAAAGAAACGGTCATTGAAGGTGTAAAAGTGAACAACGATAGCAATGGGTGTACCATGGTTGCTTTAACAAAATGATACTGATCGTGAAGAATTTGATTAATATACCTACCTTTTGTGGATCGACGGATTTTGTCAATTTTATTGTGGATAAGTTATGTCAGAATTGGAACAGGTTCCAGAATTGTTCCCTGTGGCATGCCTATAGTGAGCCTACCCGAGAACTTAATATTTTAAGCAATACGAGTATTATAATTATTGATTTGAGACTAACATGGTCATTAACATTAGTGGTTTATCACTCACCGGGAGTAACCGATATTTCGGCGATGTTTCTAGCGCCACGATCACAGTGTACTACACGGTTTACACCGTGATCATGACGCTTGAAACATCGACGAAATATCGGTTACTGAAAACAAATTAAGAACATGGTAAGTGTGTGAATACCGGTGTCTATTACATTATTGTTAATATTTTATGCAATATTATATTATTGTAAGTGCTAGGTCGCTACGGCCACCAGAGGTAACTAAATTAACTATTTTTAATCTTATAAGGAATGGATTGCCATGCATAAGTTAATGTAGAGTATCATGATGGTCTTTGGCGTTCACCAAGATTCGTGTGTAGTAGTAACATATAAAGTAAAGCCAACGAGACGAGAGAAAAAAGGTAAACAAAGCGACCATTACTGAGTTACATTGCGATACCTTGCGATTATTTTCTCTGTCCTTGTCGCACATGTCACACGTAGAGCAATGGCAATCTTATAAGCAATTTCATTCCTGTCTGGAATGAGCTTGAATTTATTGATAAATGTTTGAAACGGCTGAAACTTTGTTTACATTTTTTCTCTTGCTTCGTTGGCTTTATTTTACATAATTTTACTAGTTACCTCACTATTGTTAGGGTGTGCATGTTGTTATTAATTTGAAGTAAGTGTCGTGGATATTCTTCCAAATTTCCCATGAATAGGTGGTGCAGACTCCTTTGAACGGATGCTACTAAAGGTATCACTTGAGATCATAGTTTTACAAGTTTAAAGGTATTACATACATACATACGCTCATGCCTATTACCCTCCGGGGTAGGCAGAGACAATAGCCCGAGCTTTCTCCACTGTCATTAATCCTTTAATGCACGCCCGCCAGTTTCAAGTACTTCTAACTTGCCCTTTTTTAAGAATGTTATAATTTGGCCAATATGTGTACTGCGAGGTCGACCCCGCCTGGTCTGCCCATTCACTTATGCCTAAAGGTTATTCAGATTATGATAACATATAATTATCAATTGATCCTCCTTCTTATTCTCTCGTTTAATAAGC
This sequence comes from Eilema sororculum, assembly GCA_914829495.1. NCBI lineage: Eukaryota > Metazoa > Arthropoda > Insecta > Lepidoptera > Erebidae > Eilema > Eilema sororculum. The sequence goes on along the minus strand of OU618545.1, from coordinate 15,580,340 downwards.
TTACGTTGAAAAAAATGTACATATCATAATCCTTTCAAAGATTTAGTGTTAGTTGCGACAGCTATTTTGTTTGAACCTCTGGTGATTGAAAAATAATAGGTATAGGCATGAGTTTTTGTGGCTAAACTATTTTCCACAGAATTGACATGATACAACCTTGCGACTTATCTGACTGTAGATAAATGTACATATATAAAAAAACATCTAGATGTTCATAAATTTGAGATTTAAATAAATTAAGATCATTTACTTTTGACTTTGAGATCAAAATTTTACAAATAATTGCGTACCTTCTGCTCACATCATGATTTATCATTACTTGAAGCAATATATACATACATTAATTATAATGTTTTAAATGTATGTATTGCTTCAAACGTGTAGTTTTAAAAAGTATTAACTTTTAATACTGTTTTCCATACATAGGCTGCTACTATTTTAGAAGAGGGATAATTTATTTTCTTTTTTATAATTATTTATAATTTATTATCTTCTTATAGCAGGTTGTTCTTATGATTTATATTTTACTTAGGTATATTTACTTACCTACGTAGTTTTTTCTTTTTGCCTAGTGCTTACTGATACTCGAATATGTTATGGTTATAATATAATATTCGTTTGAGGGTGCACTATGAAATTCTATTTTTTCTTTCTCTGTACTAAAATTTCAGAGTAGTCAATAGGTTCCACAAATTAAAAAAATATGTCAAAAATAGTAATAAATCCATAAAATAGATAACAGAAACCAATTCAATTAAAAATCCAAATCACACATTCCGAGCGAAACCGTCGTGGATTTTTCTTTCAAAATTTATGTCCGCGCGTTGCCTCTAGAGGGCGCTGGGAGGGGTTTAAGGGGGAGGTGTGCGGCGGGGAGAGGGGTGCGACTTCATTTCGCCCGCGTCGTTTATCTTGAGAAACATAATTCAGGGACGAAGTCTCTGTCAACTTATTCCTATTCTTTTGCTTAAGCATAAAATGGGTGTATGTTTTACTTTTTTATACGCTATGAAGTTAGCTTATTTCAGCCAAGTTCTAAGTATTTCCATTTATGAACATCGAATGGATAGAAACATGTCAAAAAATGGTAGAATATAGGACCTAGAACGAGGATTCAGGACAGAACGATGTAACGAAATTTCCACTTCAATCGGTAATCACTGGGTAGAAAACTAGAGCTTAAAATTAGCACTGGTTTGTTTACACCACAGCTTTGTAACTTATGTTGTGAGAACGACCTGGGCCACCAAGATTATTAACAGTTCTTATGTCGCAGGCGTTGGTAAGTACAGCTATCTAGTCTGATGATAAAATCGTCATAAAATCGTATGTGCGTTGCCGCCTCTTAACAACATATTAGAAAATGTGTAGGTATACACATACGTACCCATACTCACCCCTGCCATCATTTATCTAGGCTTCTGAGAAGCTGCTGATCCTGAGTAGAAGTCCTGCTCTAGAGCCTCATCTATCAATCAACAGGTAAAGAAGCTTGCATGTGAGGTAATAAGTTTTTCTGTTTTCCCTGTAGCAGCACAGAGTCCGGCAATTGGACACCTTAGACACATATTGCGTGAGACCGATAAAAATTCGATGTCACTAAACCTCTGCCTTCCCCTTCAGAAATTTAAAAGCCTGAGTTTATAAAGCCATGTTTTATCGTAATAGTGACTTAAATTATAGTTTTGGTAAAGTAGCTATATATTTTAGAAGTCTTAAAAACAGTAGCACTATACTTAATTTGGTAATAAAATTATCATACTTTTATAGGTGCTCAAATGATATTTTAATGAGCTTTATTTTAATCATTATGACAATCGGTGGCCATGTTGTGCCCATATGTTCTGTTGTATCAAATATAATGAATAGATACGACTACGAATGTGGATAATATATGCACTACCGAATTTAATATTCTTAAGTATTTCAGCCTATCGTAATTTATTAACTAGATATTAATGATGTAGTTATTTATTACCCTAAAGTCCTGTTTCATATATTAAAGATATACTTTATCTAGACCTATAAAACTGTAGCTATAAATTAGCTCCGAAGAGCAAAATAAACTTTGAGTCAGTTTCGAAACTGAATTGTCATTTATTACTAAATAAATAGAAATTTCATTTGATGTAATAAGTTATTTGTATCAAAGATGTCATCATTATCAGCGTCAACCCCGGGTGACATCCAAAACTTGTGCTTTGAAGCCGCTTTATTACACCGCACAGTGTTTCGATTAGAACAAGCTAGCTGGACAAATTCATTGTCGGATTCCCAAAAATTAATTACCTGAGCCCCTAGCCAGATACCACGTGTCCCAATCCTAAGAATTGTTTTGCCCTTGAGTGCCTTTGAGTGTAGTATACGAAGAAAGGGTTGAAGTTTACTTATTCAATGAATTTTTACGTTTGGCAAAGTAACAACTTATGTCAGTGAGTTTTTTGGAAATTGTTAGTGATGAATCTACAAGTTAGGAGTATGTATTTTTAAGTTGTAATAAGAAAGTTCATATACTTCAGCCGCACCTTTGTAAAATACCTAGAGTTTAAAAAATAATGTCAGTTATTGATGAGTTTCTGAATTCTTTGGACTAGAAAGTACTTATACCCTCCTGTACTCGGGCTCGAAATTGTATATATTGTAGCCATATATAATTACTTGCAAATTCAAGTCATCTTTGTCATTCAACACAATGGACGGGTTATTTTGTGCTTAAACCGTATTAATGCACCATAACAAAGCCATCTGATACAATATACCCTAGCTACCCTAATATTTTGTCTAGTTAGCTTGTTCTAATGGAAACACTGTGCACCGTTACTTCATCAGCATCATCACAACATTGATCCAGGTTGCCAATAAGACTTTAGAACACAGACACCGCGTCTTTTATTTATATCAGTTCCTTTAGACTTTCATGAGAGCAACTGCTTGCTGTCTTATCTCCCAACTCTGAGAGAATCTGTACCAAAGTGTGGTCCATCAATCAGCAGATGTATCGAATTGTAGGTGAAATTGGCTTTGCCTTGAAGAACTTGGTGAAGCCATAATTTGTTTGAACTTTAGTGTTTTGACTTGAATTTATGGTTAGGTATTTACATAAAACGACATAGCTCGCAGAATTAGAACAGCTGAAGTGGCAATGGGCTGGTCACATCTACCGAAGACCGTCGGTCATTGGAGCAAACGAGTCCTAGAGTGGAGACCGCGAGAAGGTAAACGGAAGGTAGGGCGGTTACCCCTTAGCCAGATAAACTGACGACGTCAAAAAAATAGTATAAATGACAGGATGTGTAAAGCGGAAGATTGACAGAAATGGCGCACATTGGGAGAGGCCTATGTCCAACAGTGAACTGCAATAGACTAATTGATTGATACTTAAAACGAAGGACCTTACTTCTTACCAACCCATTAAGCCTTGTGACCCACTCAATCCACCAATATTATCATAGTCTTCAACGGTCAATGGAACACTTTGATCGTAATGGTTTATGTTATAGCATAATACTTAGTACTTGAAAACCTCAATGAAAAGAAACACTATACAGCACTCTATTTCTACTTAAGCAAACAAAAAAGCCAAAAGACAATATTTCTATGTCCGCACACTTAATTGCCGTTTAATAACCGTTGTTACTTATCTCTGTATTCGGCACTAAATATTTTTCTAACATCCATTGGATGGGGGAGTAATGAATTCGTTTTATTTACGAGCCGCAGACTGGCAGTCGACCGATAGCGTCCCACCCAATATCATATCGCCATTACATTCGGTTACTGACTGAAATATTATACTAAGTCTGTTGAGCAAAATATAGGACGCTTTTTATTTTTCGGGAACATGTGTTACGATTTCTATTTTAGTACATGATTTAGTAACAAGAAAGCTTTCATTGTTCATTAGGTACAGTCGATAAAGGAGTTACGGTTGCACCTTTATATAACATAAATTTAAAATTCAAAAAACTTCCGATACTCCCCATCCCCACTTTAACCCCCGTAACTTTAAAACGGCTCGACCGATTTTCATCAAACATGGCTAAGAACACTAGCACATACCTAAGTCAACGCTAATAAAAAAAACTGAATTGAAATCGCTTCATCCATTCGGGAGCTATGATGCCACAGACAGTCACATCAAACTTATAACACGAGGGGTGTTATAAGTCTCAGCGTCCCCTGTTAATGGAAAGGTGCAAGCGTATCTCCTTTGTAGACTGTACATCGTTCTTAACAACTGACCCCTGAGAAGTTGCCATTGCGCGTAATATACTTTTTACAAAGGTTCTTCATTTTCTAAAATTTTGGTCTAGTTGAGGTGGTGGTGAGGCATGCTTTTCTCTGGGCATTGGGAGTTCATGTGGTCATCAGACAGCAAAAGAATAGATGAACTCTGGGTTCTAAAGCGCAAACTTTGGAAGCCAGATGCAGCTGCGAATTCGCTATGAAGACTAAAATGCTTATAACTCGACAGTATATCTTCACCTCACCGAATGGCAATCTGCAACCAAAGTCTCTGGAAAAGGTTCACCATTACAGACACCTACAATGCTACAATACGGCCCTTAACTTGAAGACCTAAGAAAGTTTGAAGATGATGACTAGAAAATCACAATGTTTTAGGTAAACCTTCGTATTTGGGTTGGTTAGATTGGTTTCACTTAGTAGATAAGAAACTGTAGATAGGCAGACCGATTGCAGGCAGAAACGCGCATACTTACGAATATGGATACAACATTCTTGATTGGTAACTAGTTATGAAACAATGAAATATAAATCTTCTTTCGTAACTGGTTACAAGATTGCAGTCACGATCATTGACCAAATGTAAAACTAGTTTATTAGATTAACCTTATTGAGTGGTTTCCTGACAATTAATGAAGATATGTTCTAATGAAGCGGAAATTAATTTTTAGGTATCTAAATGAAAATTCCTCGAGAGTGGAATTATCGTATTATCGTATCTCAAAAGAATTTTGTTGAGATCAAAATCAAAATTTAATTACGAAGTCGGTTAACACCAAAATATCTAAGATAAACGCTTTGAGTTCCGGTTCGCTACATTGATGTTAATGAATAATTTGTATAGCTTGAGGGCTTGTCGGAGTACTTAACGCATCTATAATATCTAATGTTATCATCTACCATTCGGTCTGAGCAGAAAGACGATTACGAAAACCTATACTTTTTTTTTTCGTGCGGAAATCCCCTCGGATACCCCCCTGCCGGAGCCGGAAGGGGAGGTTATGTCGGACTCGAACCGACTAAAACCGCACGCCGACTGTGGGTCGTGGTGCTAGGCCGGAGGTGAGGTTGTCATCGACATATCCCTCGCACCCCGGCTGACCCAGGGCCATCCCTTACGGTCTAGCCCTCCTCGGAAGGGAGGACAACGGTGTCCCCGACTCGCCCCCGGAATGAGGAGGCGCACTTCTCGGCGCACCGTCGCCGTGGCCTGCTTCTGCTGGGGTGACAGGCGGCTTCACCCATCACCGCCAGGCCCGCGCTCATGGGGGACGGAGGTCAGTCAGTGCTCTCCGACGCCCAAGTTGCCCGCGCGCGCGAGTGGCGCGGTTTGCGAGTCTCGCTCGCTCGCGCCGCCTCTCCCGTTCCGCTCGAAAACCTATCCTGAACCTAAACTTTCTTGAACATATATAATATAATTGGTACTAAGTATAGGGTACCTACTTGACTGTCAAGTCTAATCAGTATTTTTTTACTAAACATTACGTTCACTTCTATAAGAACTTCTTTACTTATTATGCCATTATTGGTTGGATGGATAATTAAAAAGAACAGATGACGTCAATCCAGCGCTTTTTCCAAGGTGCTATTGCTGGAGTTTATTACCCATATAGCCTGGCGATTGCAGCAAAACGTAGCCACACCAGCGAAGACGACCTGCATATTATTTGCGATGTCATGGAAATGACAGTAGCGGGCTGCTGCGAATGCGGATGTTCCTCCCGCGATCTGTGAGCGTGACTTCGCATTTTTCCTCATCGTAACTCCTGCTCTTGTGTCATCTTTTACTCGTCTTCATTTAATTAACTTAGTTACTTAAAATAATATATTATGTAATGGAAAGTAAAATTTCCTAACATTCGATAGGTAATGAAAATTGATGAAACTATGCTAGATCCACTATTACCCAATCAACGATGTTACCTGCGCCAGCTTAGACATCAATGTCTAGGCAGTTAAGAGATGTACCTACAAAATACAAAAAATAGTAGATAGTATTTATTTCTACTTTCTCTCCATATATGCACCTGTACGCCTGTATTAGTTACTCTATACAGTTACTCGTAGGCTTATGTCACGCGCACGCCATCCTTAACCTATCCGTTAATACGTACAACCAATACGTCATTTGACGCAATAACGGTCAAACAATAAATATCGTTTTGCGCAGACAACACGCGCAAAGTAATATATGAAGTTAAGACTAAATAGGCAATTTAGTTAGGGACTCACGTCCGCCCGAATATTGCCGAATATTGCCGACGACGGGCGACGAATTTCCATATCGTATCGCGATTCGTGGGGTGCGTTTATGGGGTAAAAATTAAGTCGGCGAACGGTTACGTGTTGATTTTCAATTGGATAGTGCGAATGCCGGTATGGACATGGCTTACCGACCACTAAACATACTTGCGTGAGTAGGTGTGTAGTGTACCTACTCTTACCTTACCCATAGGTTTCTTGAAGTTTGATGCGCCGTTTTTTCTCCACTGGTGTCGTTTTTTTTTTTCGTGCGGAAATCCCCTCGGATACCCCCCTGCCGGAGCCGGAAGGGGAGGTTATGTCGGACTCGAACCGACTAAAACCGCACGCCGACTGTGGGTCGTGGTGCTAGGCCGGAGGTGAGGTTGTCATCGACATATCTATCGCACCCCGGCTGACCCAGGGCCATCCCTTACGGTCTAGCCCTCCTTGGGTCTCCACTGGTGTCTAGGAAGCTGTGGTAAACTAATAGTTTTAAGCAGAATTTGACGTCTAATAGCTGAAGTAGTGCTGCACAACTTTGAATAAATACTTTGAGTTTGAGTTTGAGTTCATCCACAAGAGATACTAGAAACTAGAAGTCGTGGTCATAAAAACTTACTTGAACGTGAAACCGAACTAAAAACCTAAATTACGTCAGAAAATTGATGTATGTAACCCTGAATAAAATATTTTTTGACTAATCTAAAACATTAATAACTCCCCTTCTTCTACAATCGGTTAAAATACAGAAAAAACAAAGCTTCCCTATTTATGGTACACTTGATATCAAACATTAGAGTATTTACGTATGCATTGTCACGCTTTTCCCCTCTAGCAGCAACTAAACGACATTGTCTGATGAGAAATGTTATCTATCGTCTGAATAATATTATGTAAGTATTAATAATTCAAGCAGGAAGTCAATAAGAGTAGTATTTTAAAAGTAAAGGCCGTCGTTACGGTGGAGTTTACGCTTGCAACGATACGAAATTATTAATAGCTCAACCAAAGTTCAGAGGAATCCACAGAATTTGAATCCAAATTGTGATTCTCTTGGCACTAAACCAATTGCCATATAAAATTAATAAACAACGTAGCTGGTTTACTTACACGATAATTAACTAAACGCATCGACTAATATAACATACCTAAGTTATGTCTGCTGTGGTTGGAGACTGCCGTTCATATTTCTGTATTGCTTAGTAAGTTTTCTACTTCTGGTAACGGTAAATCTAATTCCACTTCACCGAACATACGAACATTGAAGCAAGTAATAGTTACATACAATGAATATTGAAAAGCCTCGTTTTACGTAATCCTTAAATTTAAAATACCTTCTAACTTCAATAAATCCGTTGAAGTACATTCGTATGGAAAAAAGATCCACGGAGCCTTATAAATTCAGCGGTAAGACCCGATAGAAATGAGAGAGAATTCCCCATTAAATCTCTGTAACAGGCCGATAGGTAGCTTCGACTAAGCAGTGGGAAGGCGCCTGGAAAACACATTTTAATATGGGGTGTACCTCAGTGCGACCCGCTCAATGCATCGCCGCGATACGTTTCGATACGAAAGTTACAAGAGCAAGCGAGTAAGATCTGTTTTTAAATAAGTTCGAATGTTAACCGGATACCTACAGTTGCGAAGTTTCTAAAGGACTATACATTAAGAAGAGACTAAAATCGAATCGAAAATTTTAAAAATAATTCCAAAAACTGAATAAGTAATCAATTACTATTGGTACGGGAGCTAGCAACGTTTTCGAGAAAGAATTTCAGGTCAGCTGATTTTGTGATATGCTGTCCTTCTTGCTCTTTCGGTTAGAGTCTGGGCTATCTGGCTGGCGGGAGCGGTTGCGTTCATTACTGCGCATCCTACCTGTCCAGGTAATAATCCTGGATTTTCAAAACATTTTAAGAGGCGTAATTTTTAATTTTTGTTTTTAAATAAGACTACCTGACATACTTTTTTTATTGCCAGACATTTCTGACATTGCTAATTATGTGCCATACGCGATTCTTTTAATTTTTTTTATAAAAATTTAAAAGTATTTTATAATGTCTGTAATTTTAACATTATATTATTTAAGATAAGAAAAGCTTAAAATTAATTTGCCAGACAATAATTCGATTGTTAAACCTTGAATTAAAATAAAAAAGGCATGAAAAGTATTGCAGTATGATGCTAGTAGTTCGAAAGAGACAGTTGCAGAATAAGCTGAGAATAAGACAGAGAACCATTGCAAATATACCATTGATATTATCTGACCTCCTCCTCGTAACCTGTAGCCTAGCCCTGAATTCCTCAGTTAGGTACTGAGAGGATTCAGTGCTAAGCTAGTCACACATGGCGGATACCATCCCCGGGTGTATCATATTCTGCGCTTGGGGGTGGTATCCGCCATGTGTGACTATCCCTAGCATATTAAACTCTCTTATAAGGGCCTCTACGTTTTGGCACCGGCCCTACGCACGCCTTCCAAAGGACCGGGACTCCATAGTCCCGAGAGTCACGGAACAGAGAAACAAAATAATAATAATAATAGACTGCTATCGAGTCAGGGACGTTGCCAATTTTTATGACCACTGGTGTTACTCACCTGCTCCATAAGACAGGAAGTACCTCGAACCCCAGTAACTATAGACCGATCACGTGTTTACCATCGGTCTATAAACTTCTTACATCTATTCTGAGAGATAAAATAACAAAGCACATCTCTACAAACACTGTTATGAGTGCCTCTCAGAATGGATGTAGGAGTGGGGCCCGTGGTACTAAGGAGCTCCTCCTCATTGATATGGCCATTAGTCAACAAGTTCGCCGTAGCCATAAGAATCTATCGACATGCTGGATAGACTATAAGAAAGCGTTTGACTCTGTGCCCCATACATGGCTCCTGAGGGTGCTAGAGTTGTATAAAGTAGATACAAATCTGTGCATCTTCTTGGCGTCATGTATGAGGCAATGGAGAACAGTTCTTAGCCATCCAGGATGTCGAGGGGTGTGCAGTAACGGCGAACCAATAAATATTGAGCGAGGCATTTTCCAAGGTGTCAGTTTGAGTCCCCTTTGGTTTTGCTTAGCACTGAATCCTCTCAGTACCTTACTGAGGAATTCAGGGCTAGGCTACAGGTTACGAGAAGGAGGTCAGATAATATCAATGGTATATTTGCAATGGTTCTCTGTCTTAATCTCAGCTTATTCTGCAACTGTCTCTTTCGAACTACTAGCATCATACTGCAATACTTTTCATGCCTTTTTTATTTTAATTCAAGGTTTAACAATCGAATTAATGTCTGGCAAATTAATTTTAAGCTTTTCTTATCTTAAATAACATAATGTTAAAATTACAGACATAATAAAATACTTTTAAATTTAAAAAAAAATAAATTAAATAAATCGCGTATGGCACATAATTAGCAATGTCAGAAATGTCTGGCAATAAAAAAAGTATGTCAGGTAGTCTTATTTAAAAACAAAAATTAAAAATTACGCCTCTTAAAATATTTTTAAAATCCAGGATTATTACCTGGACAGGTAGGATGCGCAGTAATGAACGCAACCACTACCGCCAGCCAGATAGCCCAGACTCTAACCGAAAGAGCAAGAAGGATGGCATATCACAAAATCAGCTGACCTAAAATTCTCACTTTCAAAACGTTGCTAGCTCCTATACTATATCGTGATACCCAACACATCTACTCGAATCTCGTCTGCCTATCTGATTAAGAAACCGTCAACAAAAACTTCAGTGCAACTAATAGATACTAGTAATTGTAAAATAACGAAATAAGTCATACCTACCTAGTTGGTATAAACATGAGTTACCATACGATTTGTCATTATCTTGTGCACTTTAAAATTAGAAGAAAAGTTAACACGCAGAAAAATACTTTAAAATGTCCTTCACTAATAAATTTGCACGAATGCAAACAATGCAACATAACAAAGTATTTAGTTACCTTTAAAAATACTTGTGACTAATCATAATTTCGAATTCGAAAACATAATTCCTATCTTTATCTGAACTTTAAGCCATAAAAGTGACACAAGAAGTGCTTGAAAACATTGCTCGCTGTGTATTCACAATGACAACAATAATCTGCTAACAAATGTGTCAGAAAGCAAGGTGCTGCAATAAATCATATTTGTAATTGCAACATCTGCCTTTAGTTAGACCTTTTCAAGAATAGCGTAATTTAGTTTGTGGATCTAGTATTCGCTTACATACATTTACATATGTGACATCTTTTATTCTTTGAGTTTAATTTAGGTTGTAGGTGATTCTAAATTCAAAAATATTTTGCTAAGGTCTGGGCGTATCGCCCTTTTTGTTGCGAACTTTATGTAGGTATAGGTATTATTTGTAAAGTATAAGGTATCGTCTATGTCAACAAAATCAATCATAATTTCCTACTTAGATATTTATTTAATTTAAAACCATATTTCAGTGTATTTTTAAGATCATTGAAAACGAAAATCTATAATAATACTTGATTTGTCTAGCATAATAAAAAAATCAGTTTAGCACTTCAGCACGCACTTCAAAACATCTAGATGGGTCCACATCTAGCGATCTCCTAAGCACCAAGATTCTTCGCCCGAATGGTATTACTCGGGGGTGCGCGCGAAACGAAATGTGGCTTTAAAAATTTGGAACACAATCCGGCTATTTGTCTTTCCAACGTTTCTTATAAATCAAGGAATAAAGCAGCCAACAATGCTTTATGGGCGAAAAAAAGTACCTACATAAGACGGGAAATAGCATACAGGGCTTCGCACATATATTATGAATGTTAGTGTTGCGTAAGAGAAAGCTTCAAGTTTCGTAACATACAGGTTACGTGGGTGTATCATACTCTTCGGTTACGTACTCTTCGTGTGATAGGGAGTTCATAGTTTTCACGTGTTTGACGGTTCACTTTCATTCCATTTGCTTTTATATCATATATGCTTATTTATAACAGTAGTAGGTTACCTGTATTCAATCATACACCATTCTTATCGTCTTAATCCACGAGTAGGATACTTATATGGAAAACATGATGTTTAAGTGGTTTCGTTGAATTTTGAAGTTTAATTAAGTATCTATCTCTTAAGAAGAAATTGAAAACATTTACATTAGGTACCAAGTTTCACGCAATTTAGTTAGTACTTCTTATCTTAGGTATTCACATTTTGAAGTAACTTCATAGTTGATATCTAAACGATACCTACAATTTTTAATGCATCTTCTCTACACTGACAGAATGTTTCGCTACGTTCTCTAGGTAGAAAGGGAAGGTTTTGCAAATTTGTTATAGTTCTGAATCGAAATGTTTTATATGATATAAAAATAAACTTTTTCTAAGGCCTGTCATTTTCTTAGTATAGGTTCCAGTTTATTACAGAAGTTCAATTATAGTAACATAATACAGCCATTAAAAATGAATGATATACAAACAAGACAAGATTTATCGGAAAATAAATTACAATGTTGATCACATCAATTCATGGTACACATAAAACTAATTTACACGCATACATTTTACAATTACATTTAAAAAAATGCCCTTATTCTCAGTCGATGACAACATAATGGCTTTTTTCACACAGCAAATTAATACATATATAATTTATGATAAAAACTCATATTCGGCGGCCATTTTAATATCCAAAGTCGTTATTTAAAGCGCGTCACATCCGTCCACACTACGCGACGGTTTCGCAGAATTATTACCGTGTAACGCACTATATCACGTTAAATTTACGACAACCTGAATATGATAGATTTTCAATCCGGCCTCCATAATATATGGCGAAAAACGTTCCGATGTCAAAATAGAGAAATAAATAAACTCTTGACAACCAATTAATAACTCGTAAAGTGTCAGTGTTGAGGACAATAAAAAACTTTAGCGGGATAAAAAGGGGCAGAAAAAGGCGATCACAATGGTGGAATGAGGCGAGGAACGCCTGTAAAAAAAGCATCGATATCGTCCATAAATTTGGATGGATTCAAAACAAATCGCCCTTATTCATTACACGTATGACTTATGGCCGCGAGAGGCTGAAATTTATAATGCACTTATATAGAGAACACAAAGAGATGGAATCAACTCTCCTCAATGGATGTTGAAGATTTATAAAAACAAGTCCTTGTGAACAAAAGAGTTGGCGCGCTTCATTAGTCACGTTTCAACGACGAGCGACACAAAAAATTAACGTTCTGTTAATGGTTAGTTTGGATACACACGTTGTGTAATAGAGCGTGAATAAAAACCCATAAACGTAACGTATTAGACAGCTGTTAAACAAAGATATTTCATTACGCCGGCGAAATATATAGCTGCGCTAAAATTAACTGTGTGCATATTTCTAATCGTAACTTAATTGCTGATATAATTTTTTTATCCTCTAACCTACCGGTAATTAATCACTGAATTACATTGCCAATACTAATGAAGAAGATATATCTATTAAGCCGATAAGATTAAAAATATTTTAGAAATTCAAATGGTTTACAACGAGTTAATTAATTAAACAAATTCCACAAAAAAAGTAAAAATAGTATTTGCAGAATGCCGATAAATGTGTCAAAACAACAACATAAAGCACCACTGAATCATTGAACACTAAAATAAACCATTCACAAATGAAAAGGCAGTTCCAAAACATGCAAATCGAATCAAACAAGTGAAGCATTTTATTATCAGATACCACATAACGATACCTTCATCAGTGCCGTAGAACGGTATGGTGCGTCGAACGAAAGAAATAAATGGCATTTAAAAGTGTGATCCAAGATGTACAAAAAGTAGGGAAAAGGGGACAAAAAGTCGTACGAAATGATAAATTTCCCGCTGGAAGTGAAAAAGTGAGCTTTTATTTATGACACGCCAATGTATTGTGGTCTCGACAAAGGTGGTTATCAGATCTTGTTGGGCCATGCATTTAAATGTACGATTGGTGGTGGTTTGACGAACTATTCATCTTACTGGACATACATTATATAAAGTGGAGGATATATTACAGTATACCTGTGCATTCTTCAAATAAAAATACATATTATGTTGAGAATGAATGAATAACGTCATGTTACTGCTTCCTACTTCCGCATCTAGCTGAGTGCGTAACGTTAACACTCTTTCATAAAGAATAAACATGTTATTTTTGTGATGTAAAAGCAAAAGGAAATTAAAAACACAACACAATTTATGGAAATTATCTTCAGGCCTTATTTAACGAAGTAACGGGCCACCTAGGCAACTTTAAATTAGGCAAGAAGAATTATTCTCCAATCTCTTTCAGACCGACCACAAATCACTGTTCCTTTGGA